>NW_019168470.1:25592793-26202970 GCF_002303985.1 Durio zibethinus
AGATCCCCCTAAATCGAAACCCTTTAAAATATCCAGCCATCTTCCTCATTAAAAGGTCTCTGGGCTCTCTAACAAAAAAGAGGAAGCTCTCTCGGAATCCCTTTCAATCTCCTTCTAGGAATTCCCTTCAATATCCCTAAAAAAAATCCCCTTCAACCTCTTCGAAACCTCCCTCAAAACACTCCCAAACACCCAAAACACCTAAACAGAAACCACACCAATCGAAAAAATAAAAAAACAAGAAGAAAAACAAAAACAAAAAAACAAACACAGTCCTCCCCGTAGGGAGGAATCTCAGCGCCAAGCTCCCTACAAAAACAAAGAAATCATCAGTTTCGTCAAAAAAAAAAAAGAGAAGGAAAAGAAACCGAAAGCTTCAAGCCCCGATCTATGTCAATCGGGGCTGTTTCTGGTAAAACCGACTTCGGATTTGGAAAGATCGTGTCGAAAGCAGCTTCTTGATCATTTTTTAAAATTTTCGGTCACCGACGACGATCGTCGGCGGAACCCAGAGGCGTTTCATCGTTGGTCCGAGTGACCGAACGACAACTTGCCGGGCCCTCCCCAAAGCCCTCTCTCTCTCTCGTCTCATTTTTTTTTGGAAACAGAAACAAAGACAAAAAAATTTTCAAGTATTTATGAGAAACATTACAACATCTTTGGCATAGGGCAAAACGACATGTTCAACAGGGAGGATCCGCGCCCTGTGACCGAACTCGGATTCGTTTTAAAGACCCGCTGATCTTTCCTCAACAGCTCTGCTGTTCAATAATCTGGCCGACATCGCGATCCACCGTCGAACCAGTTGGATTGCCCGAACGTAGATCAACCGTCGAACCGGTAGATCGTCCGGATTACGTGTCACGTTGATCGGTTGATTCAGGTAAAATTTTTTATTTTTATATTATTATTGTTATTATTTTAAAATATATTTTTATATTTTATGCATGATAAATTTATTAGAATAAATGTTTAATTGTTTTAATAATAATAAAATTGAAAACAAATAATAATTAAAATATATTAAAATGCTCAAAAAAATAATTTTTATTATTTTCCCTGCTTAGATGGATGTTGGAGGGAATAAAAATATATTTTTAAAAGAAATAATTTCACTTAGATGTTGGAGAATTATTATTAATAAATTTTCATAAAAAAATAAATATAAGAAAATTTTAAATTAATTTTCAAAAATCACTAAAATCGAACTTGCTTCGAAAATCCGCCTAGATGTTGGAGATTTTTATAGATGTTCGTATTTTCTTAAAAACGAAACCTTAAACACTAATTCTTAATTTTCAAAATCATAGGTTTTTAAAATCCCTAAAAATCCAAAATCCCTTAAATCCAAACCCCATAAAATCTAAAATCCTCGAAATCCAAAATCTTAAAAAATCCTAAGGACACGTATGAAAATTCTATTTGAAGCAATTTGTTCCCGAATATCGCCTAGATGATGGGGTATTTAGGAAATTTTACTTCGTGAAGTCTTTTCACACAATTTCTTAAATCGCATTAATGATAAGATTAATAAATAAAAAAGTATAACGATAAATTGGGATCTTAAATATAAACAGTCGCACCTAAGCTCTGCCTAGATATTGGAGAGTCGGGGTGGTCTCATTATATTTAAGAATCTAACTCTTAAATTGCATCTCATTTTACATGACATTCATTAGCATGATATATGTTAGCATGTTATTATCAGTATTTACTTATACTATTCTGTCTTTAATTTTTTATTTACTACTTAGTGATAAAATATCTTATAATAAAAAAGAATAATACTAAAAAAAAATCTTTTTGTGATATTACAAAATAAAATAAAAATAATATTAAAAAAAATAATTCTTGGTACTCTGCCTGGATGTTGGAGAGTCACCAACAATTTTTTATAAAGAGTGTTATTTCATTTTAAGGATTGCCGTATTAAATCTTAAGCGAAAAGGGTTATTTTAAATTTTGCCTAGATGTTGAAGAATTTTAAGATAATTTTTTAACTTAAAGATTTTCTCAATATTTCTAAATAAAAATTTTAGCAAAAATATTTTTAAATGAGGGGAATTAATGTTAAATTTCAAATCAAAATCATTTTTATCCAACACAAAAATAGTGCATAATTGAATGGTACCAATTTATGGGCGTTGTGGGGGTGCTAATCCTTCCTCACGCGTAACCGACTCCCGGACCCAACCTGTTTTTCACAGATCAAAATTTATCTTTTTGATAGACTTTAAACTCGTTTTTATAGTTTTATTAAAAAGATAAACTTTTGGGTGGGCAATCACACCTTAACAAAGATTGGTAGCGACTCCCTTTTTATTTTTCTCGATTTTTAAAACATCATCTTTTACGTCTGGCGTTCCCAAAATCGTTACGACATCATATTACTCTTAAGCTAGAGAACAATTTCTAGCAACAAAGGATATACCTGTTCAAACCTTTTAAACAAATATCTATAGTGAGGAAAAAAAAAACATTAACACTATGTTTGGATAAATATTAATAAAGGAAAGGAAAAGAATGAAAAATAAAGTTTTTTAAAGGAAAAGAAAGTATACATATAAACCTTGTTTGGATAATTAAAATTAATAAAGAAAAAGAAAGGAAAGAAATTATAACAACTATTGTTTGGATAAAGAGTGAAAAGAAAGGAAATGATTCATTATAATAATTTTTTTCAATTATAATATTTCATTACCTGTGATTTTAGAGCACTCTTAAATCATAATATATTTGTTATCTTGTTTGGTCTTACAATTGCTGCTATATCAATGGTTTTTAATCAAGTGAAACATGAAATATTTTAAAAACATGCATTGATGAATTTTGAACTAGTCTGTCATTTCATAAACCTAAAAAATATATCTATTTATATTCAACTATTCATCAAAATCAAATCACCAAAAAATTATAAAAAATTTTTATATTAAAAGAGATATGTGAAACATGAAAAAAGAGATAGTTTTGAAAAAAATTACAGGATGGATAGTTTTGAAAAAAGAGATAATTTTATTAGGTTTTTAGTATTAACAAAAATAGACATAATAATCTTTTTATAAAAAAAATATTTTTCAACTTTCCTTTCCTTAGCTTTTCCTCCAAATTAAGGTATTAAAAAAAAACAAATGTTATTTGGTTTCCACCTCATTCTCTTTATTTAAATTAAAAATTTATCCAAGGGAAATGAGGTTTTGTTTTCTTTACATTCTTTTACTCTCCTTTCCTTCATTTCATCTTCTTTCAATCCAAATACACTGTAATGCAATAAAAATGTTAGAAAAAATTGGTAATAATTTTTCACTGCATTAAGGAATATTAAGAATGAGTCCTACAATACAGTTTCAATTGTCAACCATATTAGGCCTGCTTAATCCAAGAGTGCAATTTTTTTTTTTTTCAGTTTTGATTTATTTCATCTTCTGAAGTTTATAATTTGAGTTGGATTGATAAGACAGTGTACTATTTTTCTAATTTATCTGCAATATCATGAACAAGTCAATGATTCTGATGCATTTGACCTTAACAACATTAACCAAGTGGCAATGGCATTGTATTTATATCCCATGTGAAATCTTCCACATTATGCACTAACTTGTAAGAAATGAATCCAGGTCCATTTCAAAAGTCTCAGCTCATCTAGAAAAAGAATGAGCAGTACCAGCAATTCCACCAAGCCAATTGTGATAGTTCTTTCCAGGACTTGGGTGAAAGGGAACTGCATAGCAACTGGCATCAATCTTATACTTGACTACCTATCTGGTTTTAAACATTTGCAACTTCATCTAGTTATTTTGATCGCTTTCTTTTCGTAGTTTCGTAGAAGGATTTATTTTCATATGTTCGTTTTTGGTATAAAGATGTGTAATTGATAAATTATGACCAAGCCAATTTGAGAATGATTATATATAATATGACTGATTGAGAAGATAGAAAGCAAATGGCTACTTGAAATATTGGTTAGATATTCTTACACGAAAAAGACTGAATTAAAGCATATTTAGGTATTAGATTAGTCGAAATTAACATGCTTAGACCAATTATTAGCTACCAAGTACCATGCATGCCTAATAGTTCATTATTAGAAGTCTGTCTTCTTTGTTTCTTCTATATATAAGAGTACTTTCATACTGTCACTTGTGATCTGTGGAGACTGAGAGACTAGAAGGCAAATAAGATGGAGGTACTAAGGAGAGGGTTAATACTGTTAATGGTTTTCATGTTTCTGCAGAGAGGAGAGGGGCAATTATTTGAAAATTTCTACAGCGATACTTGTCCGAATCTGGAATCCATAGTGAAACAGGAAGTGTCAACGAAGTTTGGCCAGACATTCGTTACAATTCCTGCAACTCTGCGCTTGTTTTTCCATGAGTGCTTTGTTGAGGTAGGGAGAGTAGTATGATCATCGATCCAGTTTTTGTTCTTAATTTTATCTGATTTTTGATGCAATAGTTGTTCGATATTCTTATCAAATTAGTGTCATGTCATCACTGCATGCTTTTCATGCCAGTGCTTCTTCAAGACTCTCAATCTTCCAATTCTCTTTTTCTCTATTCAAGTCCAATAATTAGAAGTAGGTTTTTCCATTGCCCTGTAATGTCTTGCATAGCAGATAACATACATAGGAAGAGTCGGAGAGAATGATAGATCTCTTAATTGAAAGAAGCAAGCACCCCTGCTAATAAGCCTGCAACAGATAAAACTTCTTACAAATGGATGGTGTTTCTTCTCTCTTTCTCTGAGTTAATTCTTTTGTAGTCATGGTGAAGCCACATGCTAGGGAAGGTAGAACATAGTGAAATGACAACATTTTGTTTTTTTGTCGCATGGAAGAACCACATAGTGAAACCACATACTAGGGAAGGTAGAACAACACATGAAATCACCTGTTTTCTTGTCAAATGACAACATTTAACGTGTCAATCTTCACAACTGGCATGCTTGACATAAGGAACCAGTGTACAAAGGAGATGTCTCGGACTCAAAAGAAGAAAAAAACAAAAATGAAATTGACGATTTCTTTTAATATTTTTCTGTCCCTAGAATCCTCTCTTTAAATTCCAGAGCTGATGTTAAAAAGGCTATTAATTAACTTTATAAAGTAAAATAATAGCTAGAGAAGCTACCGAACCAAACCAATAATATACCATGTTTCTTCTTCTATATTTTTTAGGGTTGTGATGCATCAATCATGATTTCATCGCCAACTGGAGATGCTGAAAAGGATGCTCCAGATAATCTTTCCCTTGCAGGAGATGGGTTTGACACCGTAATAAAGGCAAAGCAGGCAGTGGAAAGTCAATGCCCGGGAGTAGTGTCTTGTGCTGACATTTTGGCTCTTGCTGCCAGGGATGTTGTAGTCCTGGTAAGGAATGCTCAACCATTTACCTGAAAAGTAGTCCTTGGAAGACATACCAATATTGAATTAAGCAAACTCATAAATATTCCAATTCGCCTGTTATGTGAATAAAATCTTAGGCTGAAGACCCTACCTGGGAAGTAGAATTGGGACGTCGAGATGACCTAATATCGCAAGCATCCAGAGTAGCAGGAAATCTACCGGAGCCGCCATTCAACCTCGTTCAACTTAACACCATTTTTGCTAGACACAACCTTACCCAATTTGATATGATTGCACTCTCAGGAGCTCATACTGTGGGCATGTCTCACTGCAACCGCTTTGCAAATCGCTTATACTCGTCTCCTGTTGATCCTACTTTGGACCCAAACTATGCACAACAGTTGATGGAAGCCTGCCCTCGAAATGTAGACCCCAGCATTGTCGTCAACATGGATCATGTAACCCCGCAAACTTTTGACAATGTATACTACCAGGATCTAGTTGCTGGGAAGGGCTTGTTCACTTCGGATGAGGTGCTTTTCACTAATTCAGCATCTGAAGCCACTGTAAGAGATTTCGCTAGCAACCCTCGAAACTTTAATGGAGCTTTTAAGCAATGAGGAAACTTGGAAGGGTGGGAGTCAAAACTGGTAACGAAGGAGAGATAAGAATAGACTGCACAAAGTTTAATTCATGAAGCAGGAGGAAATAAAGGGCTAAAAACGAGCCCAAATTCTTTCTCTGCTTTGTTTTTGTATCTTCTGATTTGGCACGGTATTTGAAGATCAGGCGACTAAGGACTTTCTGTCGTCATCAAATAAGTCTTCGAAAAAAAATTTCCCTGTAATTATTATGTTTTCATTCTGATGCTTGTCAATGCATTTAAAGATGCTATTGTTTTGGTAAATCATACAAGAAAACGAATTCAGTGCCACACTATCTTTCAAGGCTTCAACTTGTTCACTTACTCAACATATAAACCTTTGTTCTCCAACAAGGTTTTTCACCAGATGGTAACATCAGAAGACGGTTTGCCACGTATAATGCGGAGACCCGCATCCAATTTGTGATATTATCTCTTTGACCTAAAAATTTCATAGTTTTATTCTATAAAAAGTTTCTTAAGTTTGATAAAATCAGTCATCGGAGCAGGTAATTCCAACTGCTCAAAATTGGATGTTCATATTTGTCAAAAACTCAAAAATAAAAAATTTTAAATATTCAATTTTCTTAAATTATTTAATCAAATGAAGTGCCACATATACCATTAGAAAAGTCACTTCAAAACCTTTCCATTGGTACCTATAATTTAGTCGAAAAGTTACTAGAATGTTATCTAAAAATTTAAAATATTCAAAACTCTAATATAATATTTGGATTTTTCTCATAAAAACCAAAATTAAAGAGTTTAAAAAGTAAGTCTTATGTCTAAATCTTCAATTGCATGATTAAATTCTCAATCTTAGCCATTAATTTCTCTTTCTTAGAGTTTTTTTTTTCAATTTTCGTATTCCTTTTCTTCTTAGAAAAACTGTTGAAATTAGATTATTTGGATCTTTTGAGGTGCTTTGATATTGAAGTTAAATTTTTTATCAATTAAGATTTCAGAGTTTTGTGATGGATTTTTATTGAAATTTTTATCATGGATACACAATATTTTTGTTGATATAAAGTATCAAAATTTAGATCGACAAGAATTGATATGAGACTTTGAGATATTAATTATTATTAATTATAAATTTTCTTTGTGACTTACGATTTTTAGACTTATAGTTAGGATCAATAGAAATTATTATGGCTCTTTAAGGTTCAGTGATAGAGTTTTGTTTTGAATGACTCAAAATTGAAAATAAAATTTTTGAATAAGCTCATTATAGTAATTATACTATTCATCCTAGTAGCACAAAGATGTATAGGGATTTTAGAAGCACTTTTTGGTGGAATAATATGAAGAGGGAGATTGCCCAATTTGTTGCTAAGTGTTTGACTTGTTAGCAAGTTAAAGCTGAACATCAAAGGCCAGCGAGATTAGTGAAACCTCTCCCTATTCTAAAATGGAAATAGGAGCGAATTATTATGGATTTTGTATTTGGTTTACCTAGGACACAAAAAGGTAATGATGACATTTGGGTGATTGTGGATAAATTGACAAAGGCTACACATTTCTTGGCTATTCTATAGGAATGTCATTGGAAAGGCTAGTACATTTATATGTTGAGTATATTGTGAGACTTCATGGTGTACCAGTGTCAATTGTATCTAATAGAGATTCTCAGTTAGTAGCAAAATTTTAAGAGAGTTTGCATAAAGCTTTAAGCACCCATATAAGTTTTAGTACTGCTTTTCATCCACAGACAAATGGCCAATTGGAAAAAACTATCCAAATCCTAAAAGATGTGTTCAGGGCATGTGTCATAGATTTTGGAGGTTCTTAGGATCACTATTTATCGTGGGCAGAGTTTACTTACAATAATAGCTATCAGTCTAGCATTCAAATGGCTTCGTTTGAAGCTTTGTATGATAAGAAGTGCATATCTCCTATTTGTGAGGATGATATTGGAGAAAGATAATTGTTGGATTCAGATCTTGTTTAGCAAGCAGTTAAGAAAATTCAGTTGATTAGAGAATATATTCGAGTGGCTTAAAGTTGATAGAAAAATTTATGCAACAATAAAAGACGTGAATTAGAGTTTGAGGTTGGAGATCATTTGTTTTTATGAGTTTTTTTCGAGTAAATAGGTTATGAGATTTAAAATTTATGAAAAACTTAGTTCTCATTATGTGGGTCTATTTGAAATTATTGATAAGGTAGGAGATATAGCTTATAGATTGACACTTCCACTTTCTTTGGTTGGAGTACATAATGTGTTTTTGTTAGAAAAGTAGGGTCCAACCTTATGTAATTAGTTTTAGACCAATCAAAGGCTATAGGCCTTAGTCTTTCTTTTTATATAGAGCCCTAGCTACTTAATAAAAAAATGTGAGGCTATTTTAAGGTAAAAAACAAGGTGGCGTTACAAACCAAAAAAAAAAAAAGGGAAAAAAAGCTAAAAAAATAAATAAAGAAGGGAGAGTTGGTTGATCAAAAGTTGATCAAAAATTGATCCATGGTCTGATTGAGTTAAAATTTTATCAATAGGTTTATGATTCAGAGTTTTACATTTTAGATGGTGAAGATCGAGTTTGAAGCTCTCTAGAAATAAATTCAGGGTGTATTTATTGAGTCACCTATTTAGTGAAATTTCTCCAATTATCTCTCTAGTTGCTGATTAGCTCTAATTTTAGCTAGAAAAATTTTTGTATATCCATTATTTGATAGTGGAAGTTTTTTTTGTGGTTTGTGATTTTTTTCTCTACATTGGAGGGTTTTTCATGTAAATCTTGGTGTGTTTTATTTTTTCTGCATTGTTAATTGTTGATCATTGTTTATTACTGTGGGTTTATTGTGATATATTGGTTTTGCATTGTTATGTTTATTGTTTTAGGCCCAATAAGGGGTATCGGAGCGATGGTTATTTTGAGATATCGATATAAAAGCAACCCAAGATAAAAGTAAATTTTGTTTGAGATCATTGATGGTGATAAAGTTTTATGATAAAATTGACAGCATCAAATTATTCAATTTGACAGCCTATGATGAAAAATCATTTATACTGTAAAGATTTGTATGAGTTGGTATTAGGTGATTTGGTTAAACTAGTAGATACGAAAGATGAAACTGAAATAAGTTGGGTAGAAATATGCTGACTAAAATCAGAGAATGGGTTGATATCAGTATGTTTCATTATATAGCGTAAGAGATAGATGCTTACACTGTTTGAAAAAAATTAATAGCATTGTATGAGAGAAAAATACATATGAATAAAGTTATGCTTCTTAAAAAGCTTACAACTTTATAGTATAGGGATGGGCGATTGATTACATAATACTTGAGTTATTTTTAAGATATATTTAATCGGATGACTACAATAGAATTTAAGATGGATGATAAAATGAATGTATTATTTTTTTTTTTTGAGTTTATTGCTAGATAATTGAAATACTCTAGTTGTAACTGTTCTTAATTCAACTTCTGATTATAAGGTGATATTAGAGATGATAAAAGATAATATGCTTAATGAAGAAGCAGGGCGAAAAGATTTAGACATTAAGAATCAAACTTTAATCATAGAGAATAGGAATAAAAACACTGATAAAGGTCAAACTTAAAAGGTCATAGTAAGTCTAAACATAGATTCAAGTCCAAAGATAAAGTAAAATGCTTTCATTGTGGTAAAACAGGTCATATAAAGGTATATAAAGTGAAATACTTTCATTGTGGTAAAACAGGTCATATAAAGTGATACTGCAAAATCTTGAAGCAATAACAGAAAAATGAGAAAGATAAAAATTTAGATGATGGCAATATTGTAGCAGTGAATTCAAACAATAATTCAGTTACTTTGATTTGTACATATAGTAATTGTAATAATATTGGTGATCTTGGCATTGAGTGAATAGTTGACACAAGACTGGTATATCATTGTGTTCCTAAGAGAAAGTCGTTTACAACTTACAAAGCAAGAGAAGAGTGTATCACGGATTGTTAAGACTGGTGATATTATTATACAACTAGTATGGGACACATATTGACTTTGAAGGATGTCAGGCACATTTCAGATATGAGAATGAACTTACCTACTAATGTCTTTGATAAGGAAGATATGAGAGTTGATAAAAAAATAGGCAGTGAAAGTTTTTCAAAGGATCTATGATAGTTATAAGAAGAAAACTATGCTGCATAACGTATAAAACATGGATGCAATTGAAAGGTAACCAGATAAATATTGTTAAAGATGATGTTTCAGCAAACTTATGGCACAAGAGGCTGGCATACATAAGTGAAAAGAGGTTACATATTTTGACGAGGTAGTATCTTATTCCCTTAGCCAAAGGTATGTTTCTCAATTTATGTGATAATTATTTATTTAGTAAGCATCGTAGAGTTTCTTTTCTTAAGAGTTCTCAGAGAAAAGAAAACATATTAAAATTAATTTATTCTAACGTATGTAGTCTTATTGAAGTTAAGTCGTTGGGTGGTAGCAAGTATTTTGTTACTTTTATTGATAATGTTTTATGTAAGACTTGGGTGTATATGTTAAAAAATAAGTCATGTATTGCAGCATTTTAAAAAATTTCATGTTATGGTAGAAAGATGATATGGTTGCCCTTGAAGTGTATTTGAACTAATAATAGTGAGGAATACATATCCAAAGACTTTGAAGAGTATTGTTCAAAGCATGGGATCAGGAGTGAGATGATAGAACCTGAACCATCATAGCATAATGGTATAGTTGAAAGGATGAATCGCACTATTATAAAAAAAGTCAGATGCATATTGAGGATGACAAAATTACCAAAGCCATTCTATGGTCAAGCAATCAACATAGCTTATTATTTGCTTAACAAATCATTATCAGTTCCTTTGAGCTTTGACATTTCAGAAAGAGTGTGTATAAGGAAAGATGATTTATACTTTCACTTGAAAGTTTTTGGGTATAAAGTATTTATGCATGTGCCAAAAAGATAGAGATCAAAGCTTGATAATAAAGTCACACAGTGTGTGTTTGTAAGATATGGTGATGAGAAATTTAGTTACAGAGTATGTGATCCAGTAAAAAGAAATATAGTTAGAAGTAGAGATGTAGTCTTCTATAAAAGAAACTATAGCAGATCTTGAGAAAAATGAGAAGACTATATAGGTTATTATTGAGTGTGATGTTTTAACACTGATAGAGTTTTCACAGGAAAGAGCCACAGATGGTAAAAATGAGAAACACAATTTGAAGATATGAATAAGCTAACCACAGTTAGTGATGAGCCAGATGCAATCAATTTTGAGCAGGAGGAATAATTCTCTCTACCTAAAAATGTTGAATAGGATGAGCTACCTTTGGCATAAGGTGATGTAAAGTCTTAACCTAAGAGAATCTATTAGAAAGCACAGGTCATCTATCAGATATCTAAGTTTATATTTTATTTTAGTTATCAGTGAGGGGGAGCGAGAGAGCTTTCAAGATGTGTAAGCTATTCTAGATAGAAAGTAATGGTTAAAAGTAATGAAAGAAAAGATAGAGTCATTACGAAAAAATGGTACATATGATTTTGTTAAACTTTTAAAAGGAAGGAGACCATTGAAAAATAAATGGGTGTTCAAATTGAAGAAAAAATGGTGATAAGCTAGTGAGGTACAAAATTCAATTAATAGTGAAAGTTTTTTCTCAGAAATCAGGCATTGATTTTGATGAGATCTTCTCTTCAGTTGTAAAGATGAGTTCCATTCAAGTGATACTAGTATTAGCAGCTAGTTTAAATATTGAGCTTAAGTAACTTATTGTAAAGACTGCATTCTTGCATGGTAACTTACAAGATGACATTTATATGAATCAGCTTGAGGATTTTGATGTAAAAAAAAAAGAGCACTTAGTTTGCAAATTAAAAAAAAGCTTACATGGCTTGAAATAAGCTCCGCAACAATGGTACAAAAAGTTTAATTTTTTTATAGTAAGTCACAGCTGTAAAAGAACGACAGGGAATCTTTATTTGTATATCAAAAAATTCTCTAATGGTAACTTCATTATTCTCTTATTATATGTTTATGATATATTAATTGTGAGATAAAATGCTGGTATGGTTCGCAAGTTGAAAAAACAATTGTCTAAATCATTTGACATAAAAGATTTAGGTTCAGCAAATAAAATTTTTTATATGAACATTATCTAGGATAGGGAGCTAAAAATTTGTGGTTATCACAAGAAAAATATAGTGAACGGGTGCTTAATAGATTTAACATGCAACATACTAAATCAGTTAGCAATCCATTTGTTAATCATTTTAATCTAAATAAGAAATCTTGTCCAATGATTAAAGAAGAGCAACTAGCTAAATTTAGTATTTCTTATTCTTCTGCAGTCAATTTTTTTTTATGTATCTTATGATTTGCACATGACTTGACATTACTCATACAATTGGTATAGTGAGCAGATTTTTTTTTAATCCGAAAAAAATTCACTGAAAAATAGTGAAATAGATTTTTAAATATTTAAATGGCACTTAAAAAATATACTTAAGTCATGGAGTTTCACAATCAATTCTAGAAGGATTTATTAATACTAACATGACAGGTGATCTTGATGGTAAAAAATTTATTTCAGGGTATTTGTTCACTTTTGTCAGAGAAGCTATGTCTTGGTAGTCTAAGTTACAGAAATGTGTTGCTTTATCAACTACAGAGACTGAGTATAACTGAAGCAGGTAAAAAAATGCTTTGGATAAAACTTTTCTTCTTGAATTGGAGTTGAATTAAAAAGAGTATGTGATGTTCTGTGATAGCTAGAGTGCTTTAGATTTGAGTAAGAATGCCATGTACTAAGCTAGAATAAAGCACATTGATGTTAGATATCACTGGTCACGTTTGAAAAATAACAGATGCTGTTGAAGAAAATCTATACTGATGAGAATGTAGCAGATATGTTGACTAAAATATTTTTCAAGAATAAACTTGAGCTCTGTAGTAACTTGGCCGAAATGGATTCCTTGACCAAGGTAAAGTCTAAATGAAACTGCTATGGTGATGAATCTCCTTCTAATAGGGCTGGAGGAGGAGATTATTAGAAAAGTAGGTCCAGCCCCATGTAATTGGTTTTGAGCCAATCAAAAGTCATAGGTCTTAATCTTTCGTTTTACATAGAGCCCTACCTACTTAATAAAAAGAGATGAGAATTATTTTAAGGTGAAAAATAAGGTGGCGCCACAAACCAAAAAAAAAAAGAAAAAAAAACCTAGAAAAATAGAGAGAAAAAAGAAAGGAGAGAGTTGGTTGATCAAAAGTTGATCCATGGTCTGATTGAGTTAAAATTTTATCAATAGATTTATGATTTAGAGTTTTACATTTTGAATAGTGAAGATTGGGTTTGAAGCTCTAAGAAACAAATCTATGGTGTATTTGTTGAGTCACTTATTTAGTAAGATTTTTTTAATTATCTCTCTAATTGTTGATTAGCTTTAGTTTTAATTAGAGAAGAACTTTGTATATCTATTATTTGATAGTGAATATTTTTTCTGATGGTTCGTGATTTTTTTCTTCTATACTAAAAGGTTTTCTACGTAAATATTGGTGTGTTTTATTTTTCTAGAGTTATGTGGTGCGTTGTTATATTTATTGTTTCAAGCTCAATAGTTTTATGTCTCAATATTGAGGAAGTATGTTTTGGATCTGAGTTATGTGGTGCAGTTAGCACATTTGAGACTTAGAGAAGATGTATCATATGATGAGCATCATATACGAATTGTCGATAGAAAATAACACGTTTTGAGAAGAAGAACTATTCCTTTTGTTAAAGTTCAATGGAGTAATCATTCCGAAAGAGAAGTAACTTGAGAGTTAGAAAATAATATGAAAGAGAAGTATCTTTATCTTTTTAAGAGCCAAGGTATGAGTTTAGAGGACTAAACTCCTTTTAAGGAGGAAAGGATGTAATCAGGTCTCCACAAATGGTACCAGAACGGGTACTAATCAGATGGGAGCTAAGTGTTATATTGTGGAAGCTACCTTTAGAATTCTACGGGAGTTAAGTGTTACACGGTGGGATTCATCTCTAGAATCTCAATATTTAGTATGATCTTGTGATCTGTGTGTGCTTTACATTGGGTTTACCTAACATTTGATGTGATTCAGTAGATCTGTATGCTTTGCATTGGGTTTGATGAGGACGTCAAATTTTAATGAGAAAAGTTTGTAACGTTCCAATCCCACATCGAGATAATATGAAATTCTACTATGATATACATGTAGAGACCTAAATCCAAATCTGTGAGATGTCTTTTATGAGATAAAATCGTGAGACCTTTTGATCAAATAAGATAATATCTCACAGATTGAGTGTGAATCTACACAAACAATATAATAAAAAACCAAGTTCAAGTCTTCAGTTGCAGTCTCAGAAATTGTTTGAGAAAGCTTGATAGCCATAAGAGGGAGGTTGTTTTTATTGATTTATAATAACAAGTAATAATCCTGAAAATACCATTGATAGACACGCATTTGACCATAACAACAGCACTGAAATCGCAGATACATTATTCAAATTAATAAATCAACTAGTACTCTTTCCCATGTCAATGTTCTACTGCATTGTATTTTCTTTGGACTTGGGATTTTTTATTGTCACTTTCGTCCCTAACTACATCCAAGGCACTGCAATGACTTCAAACTATTGTTGGTTTTGTTCTGTCTGATAATTTTAGATGTTGTAAAAGGTTGCAGTCACTAACCAGGGAATGACTCACCAATATATGAATAGTTAGGAAATGAAAACTAAGGTAATAATAGAAAACAGTTATCCTACTTGTTAATGGATACACGAACCAAAGAAAAGGACTAATTCTGACCAAAGGGCTGAAATTATATAGTTGCCTGTCTGCTTGCTGAATTAATAAATATTTATATGATTAGGCCACGTGAGTTGTGAATCAAGCATCTTGACCAACAAATTAAAAGGCTTTCACGTCTTTGTTTCTTCTTTATGAATAAACGACCCTCCTAAGATATACATTGCCTGTGGAAGGACTGGAAGAGGAAGATAAGTTGTTTAGCTAGACAAGCTAAGGAAATGGGGGTGAGGACCGGGTTGATGTTATTATTCCTAGTTTTCATGGTACTGCAGACGGGAGAGGGACAATTATCTGAGACTTTCTACAAAACTACTTGTCCGGAAGTGGAATCCATAGTAAGAAAGGTCGTGACACAAAAGTTTAACCAGACGTTCGTCACAGTTCCTGCGACCCTGCGTCTGTTTTTCCATGACTGCTTTGTTGAGGTAGTGGAGCATAATCAATCTTCCTTTTTCCCTCTTGTTTCTCGCCTAAAAATCAAACGTTTCTTTGTTACAACCTATTGGTAAGGTGTTTGATATTATGGAATTGGAATCATCTATCCTTTCTATGCATATATATTTCCAGTTAAAGACATGCTGGTTTTCTTCTCTTGTTTTTAGAGTCTGCTTTGGAGATCGGATTGTCCTTTTCCCTTCCATTGCTTGCATATCTAATTGAATATATTTGTTTCGCAAATCTTACAGCAGATGAACTTATGAATGTACTATGAAGAAGATTAGGCAATAGCAAAAAATAAAAGAATCAATCAAACGGAGTCTAATTTTTTTTTTCTTATAAAGAAATCAAAATGGGTTAATTAATTTCAATTTGTCACGGTCACATTTGGGGGCCTGTTACATCGCATTTGTAGCTGACCTGGAACATAACCAAACCGTTGACTATGGGTGGTTAAAAAAAAATCACATGTTATTTAAGTAGATAAAAAGTTGGAAGGCCGTCGTGTTTCTGATAGCAAATCTCATAAAACTTAAAGGGGACCTTCAAAGGACAAATCATTTTATATATTTCCCTTGTATATGGTTATGTTTTGGTCGCTTTTGTAGGGTTGTGATGCATCAATCATGATTGCTTCACCGAATGGGGATGCAGAGAAGGATGCTCCGGACAATCTCTCCCTTGCAGGAGATGGATTCGATACAGTAATAAAGGCAAAGCAGGCAGTGGAACAAACGTGCCCAAGAGTAGTCTCCTGCGCTGACATTTTGGCTATTGCTACTAGGGATGTTATAGCCCTGGTAAGGAATGCCCAACCAGTCAAACATGCCCTTGTTATATGTTATACATATTACATGGCAAAACTCATAAGTAATCTAATTGTCTTTTCATTTGATAAAATCCCAGGCTGGAGGTCCTTCATTCAAAGTAGAATTGGGACGTCGAGATGGCCTTATTTCACAGGCATCCAGGGTAGCTGGAAATCTCCCAGAACCTAGTTTCAATCTCACTCAACTTGACACCATTTTTGCCAAAAACAAACTTACACAAACTGATATGATTGCACTCTCCGGAGTTCATACTGTAGGCTTCTCTCACTACAGTCGCTTTGCAAATCGCTTATACTCATTTTCTCCATCTTCTCCTGTTGATCCCGATCTGGATCCTACCTATGCACAGCAGTTGATGCAAGCCTGCCCTCAAAATGTAGACCCCAGAATTGCCGTCAACATGGATCCTGTAACCCCACAAATTTTTGATAATGTGTACTTTCAGAATCTTGTTGCTAAGAAGGGCTTGCTCACCTCAGATGAAGTGCTCTTCACTAATGCAGCATCAAAACCTACTGTAATTGATTTTGCTAATAACCCTGGTGACTTTAATGGAGCCTTCATCACAGCAATGAGGAAGCTTGGAAGGGTGGGAGTTAAGACTGGTCAAGCAGGAGAAATAAGGGTCGACTGCACAGCCTTTAATTCTTGAAGGGTAGATCTTGGCAAGAAATATAAGCCTCAATAAGATGGGTTTTGTTTTAATCACAAATAAAAGTGGCCCAATTTCTTTCTCTATCTTGTGGTTTGTTGCATCTTTATGGAGATTACCTGCAAGGAGTTTCTCCTAATCAAAGAATAATATAATACTATTATGTTTGAACCCCGTCGTTCATCTCTTCTTTCTGGATCTTGTCAGTGCTGTAACCGATGCCATTGTTTTCTAAATCACAGAATAAAAGGCATTAATTGTCATATTATTCTTGGAGGCTTCAAGTTTATCTATTGTTAACATGTCATTGCCAACAGTGTTGTGTGTCTGAGAGAGAGGGACAAAGGGAGGTTGGCATTCCTTCGTTTATGATAAATTTGAAAATTTCAGATACACATGCATTTGACCTTAATAACAGCACCAAAAAATGATTACTTAAACTTGACAAGCTCGCATTTTCTTCCCATATCAATGGTTAAATATTATTTAGACTTTGTTGTCACTATTTTGTGGTTTTCATCAATAATTTACAATCAGGACACTGCATTTTAGAGTCTGAACTCATCTGAAATTTTCCTCTTGTAAAAGGGAGGAAAGCTCTAATTTATAAGATGATAAGTAATCTCTAGTAGATGATCATAGTATTGGCTTGAAATTATAGTTCTAATTGTTTTGTTCTCTCTAACCATTTGAGATGTTCTAAAAGAAAGTTGTACCTTACTAATTAGGGAATGACTTCCTAATCTCATATTCCCAATACCTATAGAAAAAAAACAAAAAAAATTGTCACTCGCATCCCTTTGAATTAAAGGCAGGGTTCTCTAGTAATAATCACATCCCTTAGTATACCATCAAAGCCACACTGCTTTACACATCAGGACAAGCACAATCTCCATAATCAAGAGATGAAAGCATAATCTACAATCGAGGTAACCGATAGTGGGAAATGTAGAAAACTTACATCATCAAAATCAAACTGAGTTCAAATAACAGGTGAGCAAATGTACACCACTTGAACACTCAAAGCAGAATCTTTCGCAAATAAATGGTATCACTGAACTAGATTACAAAGCAATGAATAAAATCAAAATGTGTTTTGGTTTTGGAACATGCTCTGGACTACCATCTTTGCACAATACTATTATCACAAATTTAAGGAAGACTCGTACAACCTCAGTTTTCGCACAAAAATGCCGCCTAAAATGGATGAAATATTCATGAGACCCTCCTAGATATCATCCTTTTAAGTCAAGTGCGAGACTTTCCATAAAGATTGGTGTAAACAATCTTAGTACGGTACACAAGTATCATGCTTAAAACAGCTGCAATGACGCAAAATCCTGACATAATCATGGAAGTCAGAAAGAAGCATATAGAACCTTCGCACTTAAGTGGTTCATCCCGGGCAAACATCCCTGAGAAAGTTGAACCTGAAATCTGCGGCTTGATATGATGTTGATGAGCTTGCTTCTCTGCTTCACGGTCATAAATACTGCTAGCAATTACACCTGAGAAGACAAGTGAACCTGCAGGATTTGCCAGTGTGAGGAAATTGTACAGAGCCCCGAACTTTTTCAAGCCAAACAACTCGGAGGCAGCAGCTGGCACAATTGCCCAATGGGCACCATAGCCGAGCCCTATCAACAGAGTACCAATATGCATTGCTCCAGGCCATCCCATAGCAAAGAATACATGGCCAACAGCCATAACTAGCTGGGCCACAGCAATAGCTATTGGCCGTGGATAAGCATAATCCCTATACAGTGATGTCACAGTAAAAAGGTAAAAAAAATTAATCAAAACCATTATTAAAGTTTGATGCTATCAGCATCCAGGTGCAAATGATATCAGTTTGTACCTCACAATAATCTCTGAGAAGTAACCCCCACCAACACGACCAAGAAAGTTCCAAATGCTAATCATGGATACAAATATATGAGTATTATCATACCCTAGAGATTGGCTCATCTGACCAAGATTATCTATCACTGTCAATCCTGATCCTGAACCTAATAGAAGAGAGAAAAAGATGAGCCATAAGTCTGCTTTGATCAAAGCCTGCATCAAGGTAAAGTCCTCCCCTCTATGAGGACCTCTCCTTCTCTTCACCCTTACTGCTCCAACAGCAGCTGCTTGGAACAGTTTTACTTGCAACTGAGCAATTCGTTTTTGCCTTTCTGATGCTGGAAGCAAGTCTACTTCCTTCGGTTTCTCATCTTCAACCTCACTGAATATTACTTCATGAGCATCATGTTCAGATTTTCCAGCTGCTTGTTGCTCAGGTTTTGGTAGAAGAACCTCTTCCACTGGATCTCTAGGCTCTTCGCAGAAACTCATTTTAATGGGAATAGCTATGGGAATGAAAAGAAGAGAAAACAAAATCACTGTAAAATTGTGACTAAAGTGTGGCTCACATTAACAAGATCTTCCAAAAGCATCACTCCCATCAAGTAAGCAGCCAGTAGGAGGCACACACTATAAATAAATGTAAAACTTAAACCATCAGATGGGCGCACTTGTCTGTGACCTCCAACAGGTCTGATAATGAACATTAGTGCAATAACTACCATTGCTGGCCCAACTGCAACCATGAATATTAAAGACGCTTGATCTGGGAAATTAATCGTTGTGTATATCTGAGTCAAAATTGCACCGCTCAAACCAGCAAAGCCCTTGAGTATTCCTACCACGGGACCCCTGCTTTTGGGAAAATTTTGCACACAAGAAACCAAAGCAGCTGTATTGAAGTAGGTTTCACCATTGTTTCCCACAAATATTAAGATGCACATCTGCGAACTGAGATGGGTTAACAGCCTAACCAAAGCGGGATGCTGTATAATATTGACACTTTCTGATTGATACAATAGTAACTTTTCATTTTTCCAGATAAAAGAACATAGCTTGATATTCATCTAACAAATTTTCTTTTCTAATTCAGGATCAGATCACGTCTAATCAACATAGCAATCTTCGATTTTTTTCATAATCCGAAAACTTTCAATAAATTTTCTCCCCCAATCATTTAAAAGAATCAATAAATGAAATCTTAAAATGATCAAATTATGACTCAACATTCACCAAACATGGCTACCATTCATATGGAGATTAAAAAGATCAAAATTTATAAGTTAAACAAATTACTATATGAACCAGAATGTTCAAAAAGAAGAAGAAACAGAGGATAACATCGCTTCCAGGCAAACAGAAGAGAAACAAGAGAACTGAAAGAGACTTAGAAAGAGAGAGAATAAAGTCAAGCAATAAACATATTCGACTTCCAACCAAGAACAATGAACAGAAAAACAAAAACTTTCAGATTTCACCTATCTCATTCATTAAAAAAATTAAAATTAAAACGATACTCACAGCCCACAAAGGCAAAACTGGAGCTCTCCCAGTAACAATCAACCAAACCCAGCCATAACCAACAAGATTCTGCAAAACACCAACGAACAAAGCACCCCATAAAGGCAATATCTCAGACAAGCTTCCAGCTAAGAACCCAACACTGTCTCCGAGATCTTTAGCCACACCTAACTTTGAAAGCTGTCTTTGATTATAATTCAAAGATCTCTTTATCACAGGTGATATGCTACCAAATATATACCCAACCCCAGCACAAGATTGTATCCACATTGCAGCCACAAAAACCAGCCATCTATTATTCACAAAAACCTGAAAACTTTCTTTCAATCTTCCCATTATGTGATTCTCCAAAAACCTACCAAAAAAAAAGGAAGAAGGTGTCCTTATTGATTGTGAGATTTTGGCTTTCGTTCTTCAATCCAAGCTGTAAAATATTGGGTTTTTAACAAAAACCAGATCTTTTTTTTAAAGACGAAAACATTGTGGGTTAAACATATTTACATGCAAAACAACAAAAGAGAAGGGTAAAGGATGATGATGTTGTTGATATGGTGTTTCATTGGGTCACCGGTCATGGTGCAGGCATTTTTGCATTATTTTCATTATAATCCTGTGATTTCGGAATCTTGTTCTAGCTATTTACAGGAAATGCCACTGTGGTAAAGATGAAGATGAGGAAGCAAAAGTTGACATTGATTTGATGCCTCATTGTTGCCGTAATATCTTTGAGAGACAAAAGTTAGGAACTGGTTTTTGTTTCTATCGATGGCAGTTACCATTTGGTTTCCATGTTCTTCTGCTTGAGGTTCTGAGTGTTTGACACGTCGAGTATTAGAGATATTTTGATGGTTGAGATCAACTCCAATGTAACTGCCTTTTCTCTTTCTCCTAAAATTTTCACTGTCAAAAAACAGGAAAAGCAAAAAAAAATCTTCGAAGGGGGGCAACATTATACTGTAACAATCATAGCATATTTTAAGTTTCCTCTGGTCATTATCTTTAACCAAGAAAATAAACAAAAAAATTTTTTTTGACTGTTGCCTTTCTAACTATGTATCATCCATAATTGACCTGAAAATTCAGGAATGGGTATATAAGAAGTAATTCCTTTCTGTCATGTGGATACAAAATCTTGACAGTTGACATATAAAAATTACTGTCTTTTTTTTTTTTTTTTTTTCTGTCAATTGCTTCTAGACCTTCTGTTATAAAAAGGAATCATGTTTTCATTTCCTGGAAGAATTACATATTAAGAAAGCATTGCATCAGATTAAGCAATCTCTTATGCAACTTGTTAGACAACTTATATAATGCTTTTCTACATTCCTTATTGGGTGAGATTAGCCATCTATCATAGGATTAGAGAACTTCAAAATGAAAATCCAACTTTATGCACATTATTCTAGTGGAATTATCTTTGGCTTCAGCCAGGATATCTTATTTGCATACGCTTGATACAAAATTTGAGTGGGAATTACCCTTGGAAAGTAAAAGTTTCCATTTCTGTAGTTCTATATATACCTTTCATTTATTTCAGTTTTTGATTTTGTTTTTTTTTTCTTCATTCTTATGATAAAATCCAAGGGTCTTGCAAATAATTAGCTATAGCTTTCTAATCAGGTGTCTTTTGTAAAGTCTAGTAACTATGAAAGATATAATAAAATCATAAATTTAATTTAATTGATTTATGTAATTATTTTTAAAATATAATATTAAATAATTTAAATTTAAAATTTGTAATATTTTTTTATTTTCATTATAATTTTTTGTAAAAAAACACTATAGAAGTTAATATTCATTTGCTGCTTAATTAAGAGGCTATTTTCTATTTGTCTAATAAGCCATGATTCCATCCACCAATATTGAATTGCGGTTGTCAGTGGAGAACAATATGGGTTTCAATACTCAATAAACCATTTTTCTAATAAAATTAGTCCTTAAAAAGTAAATTATCAGATCATTCAAACATTTTTATCTCTTTTTTTGTCTGTCACTCTCAGGCCTCAAATTATATTAAAAATAGAAAATGAACATAGATCCTTGTGTATCGGACAAGCAAAATAATGTAACAAAAACAACAGATTCCATGAATCACATGGGAAAAGGTGATTTTCTCTTTATTTCCTTTTTCCACTACCCGAAATTTTCTTTTTCTAGGTTCTAAATTGACAGAAGGAAGAAGAATCAGAACCAACAACCTTGACTAATAATGAAAAAATCCCATGTGGTTTTAAAGTCCAACATATTTAATAACTCAACCCCAGCATGTACCATGGTGCAGGAACTTTTAAAATCAAAGTAGGTGCATGTTCTGGATATTTTCAATGTCAAGACTATGAAGTTTTGATTTTTCTTGAATTCTCTTTCTTCATTCCTGATCTCAAGTACCTTCTCAAGCACTCGAGCCTCATATTTAAGAGAAGCATTATCTTTCCTTATGGATTCTAATCTTGTTATTAGTGCACTAAAATCTGTCTCCATTTGAGCTCTTTGCTTGTTTAAATCATCAATCGCCTTTTCCTTTGCCAAGAAAGTCTTACTAAGATTAGTATTCTTAACACTTAATTTGGCAAGCCTTTTGCTAGTCTCTGCCAATTGCTCCTCTAAAATTGTCTACGATTTCTCAAACTTTTTTGAAGCCTTCATTATAGCATCATGAATCCTTAGTTCCTGCTCTTTTCAAACAAAGCGTAGTTGCTGTATGCATTCCTTGAAGACCGCATGTAAATGAGTTAACCTTTCTTCACGTGTAGCTTTCTTCTGCAAAGCTTCATCTAGTTCTTGCTTTAGAGAAAGTGAGAAACTGCTTCTACTTCTTCCTTCTCCCTTCCTGCATATAACTTGTTGAAAAAACAAAAGTAGCTAAATATAATCTATAGAATAAAAAAAACTTAAAAAGCCTGTAATTAACTGACAGTAAAATTTAAAAAGAAAACACAACTATACCTGCAACAGCTTTCAATGCCATCTTCTCGCAAATTGCTTTTGTATCCCACCTACAATACTTTAATTCTACTACAAGACCACAAGGGGTATTCTCAGATTTCAAAATCCTCATTTGGAGAGCGATAGGAAAGAATTAGGATGTGCGTATGGAGAGCCTACCTGTTTCGTTATTTCTTTTGCTAAAAAAATTGTAAACGATTTTTAACTTTTTGAGAATATTTGTAGATTTCTTAGATTTCAAAATGCCATATTAATATTTATTCGATCAACTGTTTTTAGCTATTGGTTTTCAATTTTCATTGTTGGTATAGTGCAAGTTCATGATTAATTATTAGATTCTTGTTATTTTGTAATCATAAGATTATTAATGAATTTAATTACCCTAATACACATCTTTTAAAGCTTTTGGGATTATTGCGTGTTTAAGAGTTTATCAATTTAAATTGTTTTTGGGTAGTTTTTCTTCTTTTGTTTCATGTGGATGCTAAATGAAATTTTTAATTAGTTGATGGATAATTGAGGATGACACCAGATTGGAAGTGTTTTTGTTTCTTGATAAAATTATCGGATAGAGAAAAAAAATTAAAAAATAAAAAAATAAACTCAATTGCCCTTTAATTAATATTGACCACGTAAGCAATGATATGACGTTGATTAGTTGAAAACACCTTATTCAAGGAAAAAAGATTAGAACTACCTCTATTTAAGAATAAAGATTTTAATGTACTCCTTTGTGGGAAAAAACTCTGAGAAGCAAGGGGTAACAGACAGGTAAGACGAGGAGTTCTCATTGTTGGCAGACCAAATAGATTACTACAATCTATGCCTTGGCTGGAACTTCTCTGTTGCTTAATTTTGGTTTGTATTGTAGATAATATTGCAGCTAAACAGTCAGGTTGCGGTTGGAGACACTGTTGAGAAACGGCTTGTCTAGCAGCAAAGGTAGGCATCTGCCTTCTTATCCATCCTAACTAAAGCTAGTCATTTCCTTCTTATCCATCATTTTCTTCTTAGTATAGGGATCCTATACTTGAATATTGACCGTGATGAATATAAGCTTGTCAAATTCTAAAAACACTCCATCGACACTGAATTCAATCTCATCATCACAACACTCATATCCAAAATATGTTGATATAATATAATATATAAATTAAAATTTAATTTTAAATTTATGAGATGTTATTTATAAAATAAAATTATAAATTTTTTTTATTAAAATAGATAATATCTCACAAGTTAAGTGTGAATCTTCATAAATAATATTAGAGTGATCACAAATTGATGAGAATTAAGTGCTATATCGTGAAAGTTATTAAGTATTACATGGTGAGAAATCACATATAAAATTTTAATATCTGATGTGATTTTGGTCATATGATTGGATCCGACTTAACATAGACGTTAAGCTTTAAAGGTAGAGAGATTGTAACGTCTCCAATCTCATATTAAAAAAAATATGTGGATATGATATGATATATGTGTAAAAATTTAAATCCAAATTTATTATGTATTTTTGTGAGATAAAATTACGAGACTTTCAAATCAAAAAGAATAATATCTCTTAAATTAGGTACAGATCTCCACAACTAGGAACCTCAATTATGATATATATATATATATGTAAAAATTTAAAGTCTTTTTGTGAGATAAAATCATGAGACTTTTAAATTAAAATGAATAATATTTTATAAATTAAGTATAAATTTTCACTAAAATGTAATGCTTAATTGCTTTCCTGAGTGCTTTAATCCCATGAACAGTTAAAAAGACAAATCTTGATTAGGTTAGGTAGCTAATACGAAAATATGCCTACTCTTCCCACTACACCCTACAAATCTAAACCCGATTTGCTACAAATTAAAAGCAAAAAAACAAAGAAAAGGTTCATCATTTGGTAAGCTGTAACATGGAAAATATCCGAGAGGAATATGCTTTTGTACAACTAAGATAACAAGAATGGGACACTTTCTTTGGATTCTTTTACTTCACAAAAGGATATAGTCTTGGAAGGATTCTCACATCTAGTTAGCCTAGCATTTCCATTTAAATGCTTTTCTTTGTGTTGTGGCACAAATTCTGCTATGTTGCTACAGAAATAGGCTAGCTCCATAAGAAGCTAGCTTTCATGCATGAAACTCAGAAGAAAATTGCTTTTCTGTGAATAAATTATATTTATTTTTCTGTCTCCATTAGCTTAAATAACTGTCGATATGTCCGAGTGGTTAAGGCTTTAGTGGGTCAAAAGCCTTAATTATTGCTGAAACGAACCCACTCTTTAATGGACCAAAATTCAGCTCATCCTTTGGGCTAAATCAGGACATAAGTGGGCTGGTCCAAGTTTTGGCTTTTTGGGTCATAGGCCTATATTTTAGCTGAAGTGAGCCTATTTTTTAAGGACCCAGAATTCAGCTCAGCCACAATAGTTATAGGCTTGGCCCAGTTCAATATTTCTTAGGTAATAATTAATGCCAAAGTGACCATAAAAAATTGTGATCGTTATGATGAAACGTCAAGGTTTCGTGATAATTGTCACGAACTCAAATCTATAAAATATTTCAAACTAGCGTTCTGATGCAGTCAACACTCTACTTTGCACTCATTTGCATTGGCTCAGTCACTTGTCTTCTAGCAATTAAACTATCCTATCTATTTAAGATTTTAGATGAGAGTTTCTTATGTTGAACTGCTGTATCTTTTCTGAAGCAGACTTGTGAGCAATAACTATGGATTATCATATGATCATACAGCAAAATTTAGCTTTTTCTTCTTTCTCTATGTTACTTGATAACTGGTTTGCTTTATTCCATTTTGCTTTTTATGGTTGAATAACTCGCTCAGTCTTTTATTCCATTTTGCCTTACTAAAATAACGAATCCTTCTGCTAATATAAAACCCATAATAAAATGGCACAAATAGCAAAATTATAGATATTGATTGAAAATTACATGCTGACTGACTGACAACATTGGAATTTCTTGTCTCTCAGAGTCCACCTCCAGCAAATAGTCAATAACCAAATCCAATTAGCAGCCAAAACTTTAATTCTTGATGGAAAAAATGTAATCCTGGAAAGTCAAGAAGCTGCCATATACACTTTATCCTTGCCTTGGCTTGACCATGGGGATATATGCAGAAAAGCTCTGCCAGAAAACTGATCTTATAAGCAATCAAAAGGATTCTCACTCGTATGGGTAAATTGTGATTCGAGAAGAAATATATAATCCTAATCAACTAAACTAATCTATTTCAGAGCTTGTTGTAACATCCGCATGGACCAATTCGTTTACACAAAGTTAATTTTTGAAAACATTATTGAAAGTGCTAAGGGAAGTTAAAATTTGAAAGTTGAAACCAGACTACAGGGGCACATCAAATTTGCTCAGAAAGCAAAAACCGATGCATAATTTGTCCGACCGCATTTAGTGTTATAGCCAAGTTTCCTTTTGAAAAGAGTGCATGTGATAATCTCTAAGTGGAGAGAAATGTGAATCCGAATAGCTTGATTCGCTAATCTTCACTTTTCCTAGTCATCAAACCCTTTGTCTCTTCTTCTTAAAGCAAAACACCACCTTTATAATCATCTTTTTCTTCTTTTTTTTTTCATTTCCATCTCCACTCCTTATATTCATTATAGATCAGATTACCACCGAGTGATTTACACTAAAGGTTCTGGTGTTGCTGAGAGAAAGAGGAAAGATGTCCGATTGGGGGCCGGTTTTCGTGGCAGTGGTGCTGTTCATACTGCTAACACCAGGGCTGCTGATTCAGTTCCCAGGAAAGTCCAGGTGCATAGAGTTCGGTAACTTTCAGACCAGTGGACTATCCATCCTGGTGCATTCCATAATTTACTTCGCACTCATCTGTATCTTCTTCTTAGCTGTTCGTGTGCACATGTATGTTGGCTAATAGCTGACAGAAAGCAAGCACCCATTTTAGAAACTTACAGAGTTTCTAAATTTGTGGATTGGTATGTAATTCAGTTTCTGTCAATTTCGTCTGTGTCTTTTTTGAACCAAAGTGTCTGCTTAGATATTTTTGTTTTTCATTTGATTTTGTACTTCACATTAATCTTGCAAATTTTACAAATAAATGTTTTGATTCTGGTTTGTGGATTTGTCTTATTCATTGGTTACCTGATTATCTAAACTTCTTTAAGCTTACGTCTGCTTTGCTTTATTCCTTTTAGCTTTATTTGATCCTGTGGCTACTAGACTAATATACAGCTAACTCAGTTAAAGAATGAACTGGCTATTGGCTTGAAAGGTGGCTAATGGCTAATCCCTTAAGCTCATATTCCACCTGACAGGTTTCAAGTTATCAAATTTGCATACTCTTACTAGTTATGATTCACTTACAGTGAAAGCTAGCTAATTGTAATATGCATTTCTATTAGTAATTCCATTTAAAAGCTCCAAATTTGGACTTCAAGTGGACCATCACTTATTTGACAATGTCATCAGCAATTCACGGAATACCAGAATCTGGAATTAAATCTTGATGCATTTATAGAAAAATGAACTGATTGTAGAGCTAAAACATATGTAACATTGCTGTTTGTCATTTTTACATGCAATTTACTGGAAGCTGTAAAGTACTTACAGTACCATAGAAATTAACCAAGGCTGTTAAGTTTATTACCAGCTACAGGTTATCTCCGGTTGTTCTAGGCAAGTTCAGGATCAAATAAATATTGTTAACACTTAAAAGAACATCAGCCAAGATAACTGCACTGATCACAGCTAAGTATTTCTTCTCATCTTAAAATTCACTACTTGCAACAAAATTACAAAAGCTAATGAACCCTATCGAATATTTTTCTACATCGGTGGAAAGCAAGATTTTCATGGATCACACAACAAATTAGAACTAAGAATAACACAGTACCAAATGAAAATCTCATGCTGACAAGTAGAAAGTGCCTGGCACAAGTTTACTGAGTAACCCTTTTCTTAGACATAGAGGTGGACATGAAGAACAACAAGAAACAGGATCAGGAACAAAGCATAGAGAACCGCATGCACAAATATGGCAGCCACACTAGTCTTCATGTTCATAAAATCAATGGGTTGATTCTTCCCAGGGAGTTGCAGGACTAACCCTGGTGACAGAAATGCAAACAGCGCAGCAGCTATGAGTGGAGCAGCCCAATCATTCATTCTATATGGCTTCAAAAAAATGTCTCAACCTTCTGTATATGCCGCTCCTTGAGACTCAAACCTCCTCTAGAGTTAATAGAAAAAAGGAAGAATCAAACAAGCATAAAAAAACAGGCTTTAGATGCTTATTTTATGGTGTTTTCAAGTGAATTATAGAGGGAATAGGAATCCCATAAAGCTAAAAATAAGAACACCCATTTATTCCACTTTATACTTTTGATCTTTTAATTCTCTTGCTTTTGTTGGATAAGGCAAGGTATAGTTTTCTGTTGATGTCAATCCCACAGGCGCTATAAAATCAATTGCAGTACATTGTATCAGTTATCTCTTGGTTCTTGAAGCTTCATCACCGTCCATTTAAGGATTCGTGTTTGATAAAATAACAAGCTTTTGCAAAAGAAGTTAGAGACGGGATTAGCCAGTCAATCAAAGAAATGGCGTGGGAGAGGACCTTGAAAGCACTTTTTTACCGCTACTTTTTATTTTCATCCTTTTCATGCCTTTGATTATTTTAAAAAAATTTGCCACAACATAGTGGCTTTGACAAGAAACTGCCGACTCCATCATCATTTCCTACAGAAAGTAAGAAATAATTTAATATTTTCCAAGCACAAGTCTGTTACTCCTGTCAATTTCATTGGTCAAAACATGGAAATTAAGAAAAATATATTCTACAAATTAGTAACTCACCAGTTTTTATTGAACTATTCCATTATATTTTATTTAGCCCTAAATTATTATATTATTTTTAATATAATATTTTAAAAAAATTCTAATCAAATATCTAAATTTTATTTTTACGTATCAAATTACCTCAATCATTTAATATTATTAGAATAATATTAATATAACTTTAAATGCTGAAAAAGATGTCACATGATTATCATATAATTGAAGATATGATTATCATATTTTATTTTTAAAACATAAAAAAATTAAAAAAAATATGTTTATCATATCTTAATTTTAAAATATAAAAAAATAATTTTTTTATTTTTTAAAATTAAAACGTACCAATCATATTATTTTCGCATAGTAGTTACATATCATCTATTGTAATATTTAAATGCTTCATCAATATTATTATAATGATATTAAAAATTAGAGCAATTTAATAGATAAAAATAAAATTTAAATAATTAATTAAAATTTTTTTAATTTCAGTATTATATTAAAAAATTACAATAATTCAATTATGAAATAGGATATTATCACACTCCTAATTAATTTGGACAATGATCGTAATAAAACCAATACAAAGGGCTTAACCCTAATCCTAATCCTACTTCCACTAATCTAATTTTGACAAACTTAATCTAATGGCTAGAATTAGATTCACATGGAGTCACCAGTCAGCACCTATCCCAGACAAGGACACGCTGCATACCCTAAGTGACTCCCTTGTCGTTCTTGTGCTTACAAATGGCTCCACTTCCCAGCTGTCACTTTCAACCTTGAAAGTCTCCTTATCTCATCTTCTTCATTTCCATCTCCACACTTTCACCTTACCCAGAAACAATCTAGTGATTTCACTTTTCTCCTTCGGGAAAAACAAAAGATAAAAAAGGAATTTTTAATACTGATTTCTGAAGCTCTTCAGGTTTGATTGAGTTTAGTTCAAGTCAAGGAATTTTCTTGTAATGGCAGATTGGGCTCCTGTACTTGTTGGGGTGGTGCTGTTTGTGTTGCTATCACCAGGACTTTTGTTTTCATTTCCAGGGAACAGCAAGCAGCTGGAGTTTGGGAGCATGAAGACTAATGGCAAGGCCATTGCTGTCCACACTCTTCTTTTCTTTGCCATCTATGCTGTTTTCATCCTGGCTATCCACCTCCATATCTACACTGGCTGAACCTGGTGGCACTTCCTTGCCGGTGAGAGTCTTGTTATTGGTCTCTCTATTCAAGATCTGTGTTGGGTTTTACTTGGTTAATCTTTGTATGAAATTTGTGGTTCAGATCTTTCTTTGCCAAAGATTTACTTTTTGCTGTTAGAAAAAAAAAAAATCTCTTTTTTCCTCTCTTTCAAGAGAAAGAATTTAAGATTGTGGAACATAATTATCACTGTCCAATTTCTAAACCTTGATCCTCTGAATTAATTAAACCCAGGCGATTAGTCATTTGAAGTAATTTGTCACTGTTGCTACTGCCTTTGAAAGTTTTTGCTGGGTGATTTATCGTATTACGTTTAGCTATTTCTTCATTTTGCTTGGGTGCTGGAATAAAGAGCTCTTCTATTATTTGGAAAGCCAAAAGTAACTAGAAGAAGAAACCTGGGAGACTTTAAGGCTAGTAGGTATTCCCACTTCTGAACTTATTCTTAGTTTTCCTATTGATTTCTTTGCGGACAATTTCAAAGGCAATCTAAAGGGCACTCGCCCCTTTTGTTTTGTTTGGTAATTCAGAAATAACTAAAGACACTTGTAGAAATAGAGATGTATGCTGAAAGTTTTTGGGATTTTAGAAAGCAGAGTTGAAGATCTCGTTCATATGACCATCATCCGTCAATCAACGTGTGACACCTAACAATGTGTGATATGATTTAATATGATATATAAATTGAAATTGAAATTTATATTTATGAAGTGTATTTGATTGGATAAAATTTTGAGATCTTTAGATCAAAACTAATATTAGATTTTCATAAATAATATCATAAATAATATCATAATGGTCATAAGTGGAAAGCAAGTTAAGAATTATATCATGAGAGGTAATTTTTAGAATTTTGAATGAGTTAAATTTTATATAATAAAAGTCATTTTAAGAATTTTACATTTGGTATGATTTTGTGGTATTTTGTGGTTTTGCGTTTGTTTAGTTTTAGGTTTGGTGTGATTTTGATTTTATAATTTTGTGTGTAGACACCCTAATCGGTTCGTGTTTAAGCCCATTTAGGCTTGGTTTAGTTGGTCCTAGCCTAAGCCCATTGGGCTTGGCTCAATAGGGCCCAGGTTATCAGGTCTAATTGGCCATTCTTTTATTTTTATTTTATTATCTTCTGGTTTTATTTTTGGGTTGATCTTTGATTTATTTATTTATTTATTTGATTTATCTGTTTTTTTAGATTTATCATTGGTTTTTAAGGGATAAAAAAATGAAAAATATGCCGTGAATGGATAGTGGCCGAGTTAAAGTTGGTTTCAATTTCTATTAGATAAATTTGATGTTTTTGTGGTAATCTGGAAGTTTGGTCAATAGTGGATTCCTGGAACACTACTACTAGGCCTTATAAAATCACAAGAAATAGAAAAAAATGGAAGAAAAAAAAGGTTCTAGAATATAAAAAACAATTTTATATTTTTTAGGAATTTTTCAAATTTTGGTTTTTTTTTTTTGAAAATTTTTGGAAAAATTTTAGAATCCGATCAATTTTTCAATGAATTTTTTGGCCAACTTTGAATTTTTCGATGAGAGATTCCTGTTTTTCTAGATTTTGGTAGAACATTCAACCAAAATCTAGGTTTTTTTTAGAGAGAAGGAGGAGAAAAAGAAGGGAAAAGAGAGAAAAGGGAAAGGAAATCTAAAGAAAGATCGGGTTTCAGCCTTTTATTCCCCTGCAAAACGACGTCGTTTTAGCGTTAATAAGTCCCAAAGATCTGCGTGTTTCTGCTTTGGTCAACCCGACCTGATCACGAGCCGATTCGTTAACCCGCGTGCTAGCTAGTCCTTGGAGTCGAGCCGCATCTTCCTAGCTGAGCCCACGAGCCGTTTTTTGTTTCTGTAGTCGAACAGTTTCAAATTCTCAGTCGAGCCGCTTTTGGATTTTTTTTGGTATTTTTTTATTATTTTATTAAAGTATTTTATTTATGTATTTATTTTTTTTCCTTTAGTATTTTTTTATTTTCTATTAAATTAAAATAAAAAAATAATAAAAATAAAAATTTGAGAATAAATATTAATTATTCAATGATGAAATTTATAAAAATTTCAAATGGTAAATTTTTATAAAATTTTTAGGTGTGAAAATTTGTCTAAATTTGGTCCAAGTGGTGTTTTAATAATTTAGATAAAGTTTTAATAACAATAATTAATATTTATTTTGAAAAAATAAAAAAAATAAAAAAATAAGTTTTTTTTTTAAAAAGTATTTTTGAGGAAAAGTTGAAAGTATCAATTTTTCTTGAAAATATACAAATAAAAAAGTTTCAAAAAAAATATTTTGAGAAAAATTTGAAAGTATCAATTTTTCTTGAAAATAAAATTTTTAAAAAAATATTTTTAAGGAAAAATTGAAAAGTATTAATTTTTTTTGAAAATAAAATTTTTAAAAAATATTTTTAGGAAAAGTTGAAAGTATCAATTTTTCTTGAAATTAAAATTTCAAAAAAAAATTATTTTGAGAAAAAATTGAAAGTATCAATTTTTCTTAAAAATAAAATTTGAAGAAAAAATATTTTTAAGAAAAAGTTGAAAGTATCAATTTTTCTTGTATGAAAAGCATATGTTTTTTTTTTACAAAAAAAAAAAGGGATCTATATTAATCATTATTTTTTACTCATTTTGTCTTTTTCTTTTCTTAGAAATCTTGTTTAATGTTAAATAATCCGACAACGGAGCTTCTGTAAGGGAAATAGTAATTTTTTTGTATACTCTTAAGGTGAAATTTTTTTTTAATTTATTGTCAAAAGTATTAGAGTCAATTAAGAATAATTTTTGATAATTAATTACTTGATAAGATCTTTAAGAATGGATAACACGAAAATTGAGCTGGTACCATCTTCTTATGGACATTATGAGGGTGCTATAATTTTTCTCACACGTAATCATACTTTCGAACTTATTTTGATTAGTAAATTCGAACCTATTCTTTTAGGGACCCTTCGTCAATCTTAGGAACTTCTTAAAGGGATAGATTCATAAGGTGATCAATCACACCTAGTTAAAAAAAGATTGGTGGCGACTTCTCAAATCAATGTCTAGCGATAGGTCCACGAATCTAGAAGTTATGACAGTTTGACAACTCCACTAGGGACAAGCCGAGAATCAGGCCAGTAAATAAATTTGTGTTATCCAAAAAAACCTAATAAAATAAAATTTTTTGTAAGAATTTTTTTTTCTTTTTTTTTCCATTCATTTTATTTATTTATGTTGCAAATTATGTCATTCACATGCATGTGCATGACATGTGTTTTATACTCAAACTCCGTACCTTTAGAAGGGAGTAAAGTACCTATGCTTTCGTGAGATTTTAATGCTTTCGCAATGGCTAGCAAAATACTCTCACTTAAATTAAACTTTTTTTCGCTTGTCATCTGTAATGGGTGAGAATTCGGGTGCCTTACTAGTTTGTGATGGACAATGATGTAATGAGCAGTTTAGGAACCTTTAGACTTTAGCTTTGAACCACATATAGTGAACCTTAGAAGTGCCTAACCCTAAAATAGAGTTCTTTCTACCCAATGATAGATATACCTCAAAACTAGGACATAAGAAGAAATAAGTTGTGTTGATCTAATCATTTTGATTGTTTGACTGTGTGCATTTGCATTATCATGCATCATTTTTATTGTCGTATGTAACATTGTGCATCTGCATCATTATCATATTAGATTTCATCAATAAAAATGTACATTTCATTCGTGTATATATATCATACATAAAGTACAGCATAACATTTTTAATCATAATTATGGTATTAAAGGTTCAAAGATAACTCCACTAAGCAACCTCACCCACCAATACAATACCAGAGCTCGAGCTAAATAAATGGAATAAGAAAATTTCAATCGTCTCGAGAGGATAGAGAAAGCCTAAGAGAAGCTAAAATGAGAGTTGAATAGGATTTTGAAGGGTTTGAACAAGTTAAATAAGGGAAAGAGTGTAGAGGAGAATACCAGCCAATAAGACCATCCTCACAAGAGGAGGATGACTCATTGTACCCTCTTAATTTTGGATCACATCAAGCTCAATCCGTACAAGGTTTACCACCACAGTAATTTACTTATCATGTATGGTACACATACCTTGGAATGCCATTAACTTCAAATTCGAGGCAGTATCAAAGTTATGTAAATCTCGTCTTTACTAAAAAGATAGTAGAACCAATATCAGTTCTTATTTTAGATGATCCAAAAGAAAAAAAAAAGCTGAAGCCTAAAAAGAAGGAGACTTTAGAAGTCTCAAAAGCTGAACAAAAGATGAACTTGTTGGATGAGAGATTACGAGTCGTAGAAGACATTGGTTCTTATGGTTCAGTGGATGCTGTTGGGCTCTGTTTAATCTCGGATCTTGTTATTCCTTCAAAATTCAAAATACCAAAATTTGAGAAGTATAATGGTACAAAGCATCCGAAAACTCATATTACCATATACTGTCGAAAAATGGTTGTCAATGCTAATAATGAGAAGCTATTAATGCATGTGTTCTAAGACAACCTCACGGGCTCTGCTGCTAGATAGTATGTCTAATTGGATATGACTTGCATTCATTCTTGGAATGATATGGCCCATGCCTTCATTAGTCAGTACCGACATATTATAAAATTTAGCCCATGTTCCCCTTTTTTACAGAATATGAAGAAGAAAACAACTGAATCATTTAAGGAATATGCCTAGAGATTGAGGGACATAGCTTTTTAAGTACAGCCTCCATTAACTGAGAAAGAGATCACGGTATTGTTCGTTAACACTTTTAAAATCTCTCTATTATGAAAAGATGATAGGGAATGTTACAAAAAATTTTGTCGACATGATAATCTCATGCGAAATCATTGAGAATGCTATTAAAAATGGTAAGTTGAAATGAGGAGAAACAAAAAAGGTGCTAAAAAAAAAGACCTTGAAGCTCAAGTCGCGAACCTTGATAGATAGTTCAGGGGATATCAACCCTATCCACCATAAGGTTATGTCCCATACTATCTTGTTGTAAATAATATTTTACCTCACCCTTATCAACCATATTCATAACCAGCTTACTTGCTAACTTACCAATCAACCTTTCAAGTACCTGTATATGATTCTAGTCATATCATTACAATAGTTTCAAAGCCTAACAACTAAGCGAGTGGTTTAAGAAGATCTCAGGATAATCAAGAAAAGGCACATATTGACTCCATCCCTATGACCTATACTGAGTTATTCTAAGAATTGATCAAGAATAACTTGGTATCTCCAGTTATGCTAGAACCATTGAAATCACTTTATCCAAAGTGGTATGATGCTAATGTGACGTGTGATTATCATAATGGGAATGTGGGTCATTCTATTAAGACTTGCCTTGCTTTTAAACATAAAATGTAAAGTTTGATCCATAAATGCTTAGTGAGTTTCGACGAATCATGTGGCAAGATGCCAATAAAAATCCTTCACCTGATTGCATAGGGGCATGATTTTAGAGAAGGATGTCAAAGTTGGTTGGAAGATACGTGTCATTTTAAGATTTTTTTAAAAAGTAATGTTAAGATTTCTTTTATGCAATAGGATTTCATTTGTTATCATTTTAATAAAAGGTAAGGATAATGCACTTCATTACATTTTTTTTCATTCAATCATTATTTCATTCTTTGTCACCTTTCATAATTTTTCATTATCATTTTTGAATTTCAAACAATGAATGTTTAGACAATGATGCTAACAATAATTCTGGGATTTAATTTTGAGAACTTATTCACATTAATCTGAGGAGATTATTTGAACAAAAGAAGCTAGTTATTAGCATATGTGAAATACGTGTGTCTGAAGATGTATAGTCTTTTATGAAGATCCATGAGCATGTTTTTGTTCAACAGATGATCTTCAAAGACAGCATTCACATTTAAGATGAAAAATGACTATATTTTATCATTCAAAAAATCATTCATTGCTATCCCTTTGGGCGTATTATGATTTTTTTTCTAAAGAATCTTGATCAAAGATCACTTTCTCCATTAGGGGAATTTTTTTGAAAAAAAAAGAAAAGAGGCAAAAGATCGTAAAAAGTCTAAAAAAAACAAAAAAAAAAAAAAAAAAAAGAAAAAAAATACCACGAACAAGTTGGGAGAAAGTAATGAGAATCTTTTTGTGAGGAATGAGATGAAAAAAGAAAAAAGTAGTGAAATAAGAAATGGGACAAAATGTCAAGTTGCATCAGAGAATAAATGATCATTTGGTTTTGAACCCTTTAAACACATATATTGAGCCTATTTTATCCATTTATTTCATGATCCCTCATCATGGCCTATATTACAATCTTGAAAAATTTATTTAGATCAAGTGTAAATGCTTGAATTGAATGATTATATGTTAGGTAAATGCATGCTCATGATGAAACAATGAAATCATGCTACATTGCTCTAGAGATTAATGTGAGAAATATCAACAATGGTTGAGAGATGAGAAAAAAAAAAGAGGAAGAAAAAATTAAAAAAAAAAGAAAAAAAAGAAAAAATGAAAAATAAAAAATAAAAAATAAAAATGAAAAAAAAGATGAAAATGGGAGAAAAGGAAGACTTAAATTGAAAACCTAAAGGTGTAATTTGGGTAGAAAATCTTTGCGTTGAGCATTGGATGAACAGTTCAAATATATAGAAGATCAAAGCATCTAAAAAGTTGGGGCAAAGTTTGATGAGCTCAAAATGATTTCGATGGAATGAGTTCTTAAAACAGAATCTTGGATTAATGTTTAAAATTGTCTGAATATTCATTCTTCCCAATGACATACATCTAACTTATTTTTTTATTCATTTGCTTTTGTACCAAAACTCACTATTGATTACTTTTCTCCCAGTGCACCTTATGTTCTTTTATTCTCACATCCTTAGAATGAATCGAGAAAATATATGATTGCATTATGTTTGTCAAGAATTGAAATTATAATGAATGAATGAATGAATATGTGCTTAAAAGGTTCTTGCATTCTTTTGAAAAAAAATTCAGGATGATCGAAGGTAAAAATGATGAATAAATAGCATAAACTTGAAAAAAAAAAGACACATGGGATGGCCAAATGATGAACATGGTGATGGATTGCTCAACAAGATGAATAAAAGGCAAAAATCTAGAAAGATGATGTGATCAAGAAATGAATATGGTAATAGATTAATCGATATAACTTGTGTATTGTGATCAAATGATGATGATCAATTCATTCTAGAATAGCTAGTACTGAGAAATCTATGAATAGTGATTAAGCGATGAAAATAATATGGATCAATAGACATAATTTGTTTTGAAACAGTTACTGTTAAGAAGCTTGTGAATGGGGGTTAAGTGATGAAAATAATAGAGATCAGTGGATGAAACTCGTGAAATGTGAGATGGTGGGGTCTTGAGAATCATATTATCATAATTTCATGACATTTATTTGCATTACATGCATTATGTTTGCTTCATCGTTTGAACAGTACATATACATGATTCGATGAATATTTAAAGTTTTGTTTGGACATGCATCAGTCAACAAACATGGAAATTATGATTTAGGATATGGCATCTACATTATTGTGTGAATCCAGATTGTTGCACTTGCATCTTTGATCATGACGTATAAAATTTTAAGTCATTTAAAAAAAGAAATTATGAATCTTTTGATAAGAATCTTGATTTTTTTAAAATTGAGAATTTTTAAAAAATTTTCAAATGAGAATTTTTTAGTCTTAAATGAGAATCGTTAAGACATTTTCAAGTGAGAATCTTTGAGTTTTAAATTAAAATCTTTAAGACATTTTCAAATGAGAATCTTTGAGTGTCAAATAAGAATCTTTGAATTTTAAATGAGAAACTTTAAGTGTCAAATGAGAATATTTAATGTTAAATGAAAATTTTTGAATTTTAAATGAGAATTTTGAGATATGTCGAATGTGAATCTTTGAATTACAAATGAGAATCTTTGAAGTGTAAAACTCAAAATTTGTCAAGTGTGAATATTCGAATTTAAATGAGAATTTTTGAATTACAAATAAAAATATTTGAGGTGTGAAACCCAAAATTTATCGAATGTGAATCTTCGAATTCAAATGAAAATCTTTGAGATGTGAAACCTTAAAGTTTGTTTGGTGTGAATCTTCGAACTAATGAAAAGTTTTGAACTGTTGGATGTGAATATCTAAATTTCAAACAAAAAGCTTTGAACTCAACTTTTGGATGCGAATCTCTAAATTTTTAAATGAGAACCTTTGAACTTAGATATGAAACTCTAAGATTTTTTGGATGTGAATCTCTAAAATTCAAACGAAAAGCTTTGAACCCAATTTTTAGATGCAAATTTATAAATTTTTGAGTGAGAACCTTTGGACTTAGATGTGAAACTCTAAGATTTATTGAATGTGAACCTTCAAAATTCAAACGAAAAACTTTGAACTTTTGGGATGTGAATCTCCAAAATTTGAATGAGAAATGTTAAATGTGAGTCTTGCAATTTGCAAATACGAATCTTGAAAATATGAATTCTTGCGTACCTGAAATCTTGCAAGTTTGAATTCTTGTGAAACTAAAGTTTTAAAAATTAAATTTCAGCGAATTCTTGTGAAGCTGAAAGGTTCTTACGAATCTGTTCGAACTTAGATTGCAAATCTTTGAGTCTTCATTACAAATTTTATCGGGTCTGATCTATGACTCCTCTGCACATGATTGTTAAAGAGCAATTTATTTTTCAAAAATTATGGTGCCTGTCTAAAGGAGCTTTGTTTAATTAAAAATAAAAAAAAATGTCAAGTTGAGTCTTGTTTGGGTGTCTACGTCTTTTCACAGTTTCTGTTTCATAGAAAATGTGCAAAGTGAAGCATTTATAAATACCTTAATTGGTTCGGGTCCAAGCGTATTTGGGCCTTGTTCAGTTGGTCAGGGCTCAAGTCCATTGGGCTTGGCTCAATAGGGCCCAAGTTATCAGGCCCAATTGGCCATTCTTTTATTTTTATTTTATTATCTTCTAGTTTTATTTTTGGGCTGATCTTTGATTTTTTTTATTTATTTGATTTATCTGTTTTTTTGAATTTATCATTGGTTTTGAGGGGATAAAAAAATTAAAAATTTACTGTGAATGGATAGTGGCAGAGTTAAAGTTCGTTTCAATTTCTATTAGATAAATTTGGTGTTATTGTGGTATTCTGGAAGTTTGGTCAGTAATGGATTCCTAGAACACTACTTCTAGGCTTTATAAAATCACACGAAACAGAAGAAAATAGAAGCAAAAAAAGGATTCTAGAATATAAAAAATAGTTTTATATTTTTTAGAAATTTTTTGAATTTTTGGTTTTTTTTTTTTTTGAAAAATTTTTGAAAAAATTTCAGAATCCGATTAATTTTTCGATGAATTTTTCAATCAACTTTGAATTTTTTGATGAGAGTTTCCAGTTTTCCAGCCTATTTTTTCAGATTTTGATAAAACATTCAACCGAAATCTAGATTTTTTTTAGAGAGAATGAGGAGAAAAAAAAAGGAAGAGATAGAAAGGGAAGGAAAATTTGAAGGAATATCGAGTTTCAGCCTTTTATACCCTTGCAAAATGACGTCGTTTTAGCCTTAATAAGTCCCCAGGATCCGCGCATTTTTGCTTGTGCCAACTCAACCCAATCACGACCGATTCGCTAACCCGCGTGCAAGCTAATCCTTGGAGCCGAGCCAAGCTACATCTTCCAAGTTGAGGCCATGAGCCATTTTCTGTTTCTGTAGCCAAGCCGTTTCAAATTCTCAGTCGAGCCGCCTTCAGATTTTTTTAGCATTTTTTATTATTTTATTTAAATATTTTATTTATGTATTTTTTTCCTTTAGTATTTTTTTTCTTTTCTATTAAATTAAATAAAAAATAATAAAAATAAAATTTTGAGAATAAATATTAATTATCCAATGATGAAATTTATAGAAATTTTAAATGATAAATTTCTATAAAATTTTAGGTGTAAAATTCTGTCTAAATTTGATCCAAATTGTGGAATAATTTAATTAAAGTTTCAATAAAATAATTAATGTTTATTTTCAAACCAAAAAAATAAAAAAATAATTTTTTTTTCAAAAAGTATTTTTGAGGAAAAGTTGAAAATATTAATTTTTCTTAAAAATAAAATTTTCAAAAATATATATTTAAGGAGAAGTTGAAAGTATCAATTTTCTTTGAAATTAAAATTTGAAGAAAAAATATTTTTAAGGTTGAAAGTATCAATTTTTCTTGTATAAAAGCATGATTTTTTTTTTACAAAAAAAAAGGGATCTATATTAATCATTATTCTTTACTCATTTTGCCATTTTCTTTTCTTGGAAATCTTGTTTAATGTTAAATAATTTGACGACAGAGCTTCTGCAAGAAAAATAATAGTTTTCTTGTACACTTTTGAGGTGTGAAAATTTTCTTAATTTTTTGTTAAAAGTATTGGAGTAAATTAAGAACAATTTTCGATAATTAATTACTTGGTAAGATTTTTAAGGTTTAATAGATAACACGAAAATTAAGTTGGTATCATCTTCTGATGGGCGTTGTAAAGATTCTATAATCTTTCTCACACGTAATCGTACTCTCAAATCTTATTCTGGTTAGTAGACTCAAACCTATTTCCTTAGAAACCCTTTGTCAAGCTTAAGAACTCCTTAAAGGAATAGATTCATAAGGTGATCAATCACACCTAGTTAAAAAAAATTGGTGACAACTCTTCAAGTCAATATTTAGTGATAGATCTATAAATCTAAACGTGAGAGTATGTATTTTGTATTAGATTTAATGAAAACTTCAAGCTGGAAAGGGAAGAGTTTATGACAATTTATTTTCATATGGAAATGTTCTAAGAATTGCAATAATATATAAATTAAAAACTTAAAATTCATATTTATAAAGTGTTTTTTTATGAAATAAAATTATAAAACTTTTATATCAGAATAAATAATATATTACAGATCCATACAATCATGAGTAAGACTTGCTCAATCGGTTAAAAGAGAGGTCAGAGTGGAGTAACTAGAGTTTAAGCAAAATATAGGTCAGTTTAGTCAAGGCTTCACTCATGTCAAACAAAAATACTAGACAAATTGAAGTAAAGAATATCAAGGACCTTAGCCAGAATCATAAATTTCATACAAATTGAACCACCTTGTCAAGAAATAGCTTCATTATTGCACAGTTCAAGATTTCTCTTCCAAACAACAATGAACAAAATAGCAATTATACTGACAACAAGAAAGAAGGTAGAACATGAGCTCCCTCAAAGGATCCAAAGAGAAAAAAAAAAAAAAAAAAAGAGCTACCCTTTTCCAAAGAGTTTGGATCACTTAACATGTATGTGAATACCAATTGCAATGATCAAGATAGTGATTATGCAGAAGAATAGCACGGCGTGAACCAGGATGGCTATCCCACTTGTGCACATGTTACCAAATTCAATCACTCTAGTCCTCGATGGTAGCTGGAACAGCAACCCTGGTGACAAGAGGATGAACAAAGCCACTGCAACAATGACCGGTCCCCAATCTGCACTCATTTTTCTCTTTCTTTCTTTCTTTCTTTCTTTCTTCTCTAATTCACTCTGGAAACGAAGATTTTGAATGTTTGAGAACTTCTCTTCCGATGCAAATTCGAAAAAGAAGAGGTTTACATTCTATTAAGTAGGAGTCGGGAATGGAACCAATTTTCTTGGGGGCGAAGGAGGGGGATGATGCTAAACTTAAGAGAGAAAGAAGAGATTGAGTTTAAAGGGGAGGTAAGGTATGTAAATGTTAGTGGGTTTGCTTTATTGAGAACGAAACAAAGTTCTTTTCTTCCATCAGCTTATAATAATTGTTTCATTTCAAGGCTTCTTTTAGCTTGCTTTATTGCTTTATTAAAGATATAATAAAAGAAAAAAATGGAAAAGCAGCTGCATGTGTAAAGTTGAGCCTTTGCTTGGAAATCTTGTTTGCTTGTGACTTAATGTGTGTGGGATGTAAAAGGGAATGTGGGTTAAGAAATTTCAAAGGCTAAGGAAACTGATACAGGGAGACAATTTGGTAAAGGAGGATTTTGAAGGACAATTGCCTCGGTCATCAGTTCATCATTCTTGAATATCAGTTATTTATCTATTAACTATTTTACATGCAACTGAAATTGAATGATTCTGACCCGCATGATTCTATTTAAAAAAACACAACCAGAGACTGAATTACTTGGAGTTGTTGTGTCTATTAGTCAGGAATGAATAACTAAAGATAGATGTTAAACATAACTAGAATCTTGTGCCTGACAATAACCCTGCCATTGATTGCGGATCTTGCCATAGATGATGTAGTCATTAGGACAGAACCCCCAAGGATTGAGAAATAACATGACTATATTTGAAAAGGCAGTGGTATGCCTGCAAGATAAAAGTGAAAATTTTAAAAAACTAAACATGTCCTGTATAAGAAAAGCACTTACTTCCCAGTATGACTTATAGAGGCTATTTGTCTGTAAATAATGCTTGTAAATTGTATTGGTAGACTTACATAGGAAGCCAAGAAGCATTGAAAACTCGAAGTACCTAATCAATCACTCTATATATAATTCCAGTGCTATTCCAAAGTTAGCTCCTAGCAACCTTGGTCCCTACCCATGGCAGTGTGAGTAAACAATGTTTTGTTTTATAGAAAAAAAAAAAAATCTGGTGAGGAAGGAGTCGTTTTCTCGGCTGTGGGTTCTGTCCTTGTAGAAAACATTTCAGCCATTACAATTGCTGTCACTGGCTCCAGGGGCTACATTGAGCCCAAACCTTAAATTATGGTTACTCAACGACCTTTTTCCAATTAATTAGTACTAATTGACAACAATTTGGTCTTCAACTAACTTCCAGCACAGAGCAGGCACAACAGGGCAATTAGAAACCAGCAATGGATCATGATCCATTGGTAAACTATTAGAATCTTAATTTTAGTGATCAACATTTATATACTAAAGCCCAAGTATTAAGAAAAAACACACAGAATACAAAAGCCTTTAGTAGAACTGCCCTCAGAAATTGGTATTTTAACCCAATCAAACAAATGTAAATTGAGGGGTTTCTAATGTTCAGAGTAGAGGCAAAATGTCGAGCATTAACTGAAAACAGGAGTATATTTTTCTTAGCTAAAAAGGCAGGAGAATACACTGTCAAGTTTCAACAAAGGAACATTAACAACCAGCCAAGTTATCCTTCTAGAATCTAGCTTTTCAACTTTCCAGGCTTCAAATATCAGGAAACTTTGCTTTTTTTTTTTTTTTTTTTTGGGTATTTGAAGCTGCATAGAACCAGATCATTATAACTTATAGTCTAGCATTCCACCAGCAGTCAAGACAAAACTGTGCTAGCTTCATGAGAGCCTCCAAGCTGGAAAACATACATGTTATTTCCAAACAAGAAAACCCATTAAGCAATTATAAAAAAAAAATAAAAATAAAAAACGATTTTCATTCGTAAACAGAAAATTTGAAAGAATTTATGATGTACACTTACAAGGAACATCCTTGGAAGCAACGAACGACCTCCAAAGCTCAGACAAACTTGAAACGACACCAACAAAGTGCAAAACGACGACCAAACCAATGACCCAAGGCATTAAAACGAAGCCAATGACAAAAGTAACAGAACCAACCAGCATTAAAGCCAAGGAGATCCCAAGAAACAAACAAACAAAGGCTTTAGGAGAAACCTGGGAGAAGCTCCCGTGCATATGGTGCCTGGAAGAAGAAGAAGAAGCGTCACGTGAGGTCGGGATTGGAATGGGAAGAAGAGGAGGAGATTTCAGAATTTGGATTATCATTGAACATACTTCATAGCTCTTGATTGCTGCTCTCCTGCTGTCATATTTTTCAGTTTTTCTTTATGTTTTTTTTTTTTTTTGTCTTTTTTTGGTTGGGTACAACTTACAAAGGTTCGATCCCAAAGTTTTGGAACATGATATGCCTTGTCGTTTCTGTTTTCAAGACATTCATACCCTACTTATGTTTTATTGGTGAAATGGAGGAGAAAAGATAAACTTCATAGACTACATAAAAATTTTTACGAAAAAAAAAAATTGTACTCATCCTTTTTTTTGTAAATTTTCTTTTTAAAAAAATAAGGTACACTCGTACTAATTTTAATTAATTAATTAATTACTTTAACGATGTTTCAAATTCTTGTTGGTTTTAAGAAATGAACATTATAATATAATCAAGAACACACAACACATATATAACAGTTTTGTCAGTGGAAAGGTTTAACTCAAAAGACTTTTCCTCCACTAGGCAGAAAAAGCATTTCCCTCTTTCTTGAGCGGTGATTTACTGCCATTATTTAATCAGCAGTTTTATTGACCGGTTGTTGGGAGGTGGATGAAGGGGCCGTAGACATACATATATTATATATAAATTTACTACATAATAATTCCATCGCTAGGACAAATGAAGCAAGCCCTTTTGAAGGGGAGGTTTGTAGCTGTTAGAATAAGGATACTGGTTTGCGTTTTCGCCATTGTCCATGTCTATTCTTGCTGCAATCTGGAGTTTTTGACAGAAACCATACCCAGTTCATTCAGATGATCAAATTAATGAGATACCTAAGTTTTTGTAAACTCTATACTCCCCCTATTCTTGCTTATATAATTACCTTCTTTTCCATTGCTTTCTTGCCTCAGTTGTTTCTCCTGTTCAATATTACACCAGATAAGTCGGTAGAAAAACAACAGATATATAACTAAAAGCAACAATGTTCAACAACTGCTAATGCCTAGTTATAATTTGTTAGGAATTACCATGATTAATTATTCTTCCTTTACGATACTAGCAGGCTGAATAGTAGCAGCAAGCCCCAACTAATTAACCACGCGAGAGCTGATATGAAATACATCCATATTCATATAGTACCGGCTTTAAGAACTTTCAGCACATGAAAAAACTCTACCTTGACTTTCCACAATATGTATATGCCGTCTATCACCAAAAGACTGGCAGAAATAAAAGGCCCTAGTTAATGAGTTAGAGACCTTATTTGCTACTAACTAATAATGCAACCAGGGCTGAAAAATGGATAATTCTTGATATAGATAAGAGCAACTAACTATATATAGAGTATAAGCTATTTGATAGAACTATTGAAATACCATTGGGGACATTTGGACTGGTTTTATAATGCATTTAGGGTGTGTATGGGACACAAACGCAATCCAAATCACCTTTAGGTCTTTCTTAAAAACCCTTTATATCTCAAATGCAATTCAAAATCAAAGCAACTAGCTTGATACTCGTGTGATACACGAATTATTTTTATTTTATTTAAATTTAAATAAAAATAAAAATTAATATTATTAAATTATTAATATGTTCAAAATATATAAAATATAAATATTATAATTAAATTATCAAATCATAATATAAATAAAAATTTTAATTAACAAATTAATAAACTTTAAAATATATGATAAATAATATTGGAGGAAGAAAAAATATCCGAAAGATATTGTCAAGAAGATGGGAGAAGTCTGCTTGTTTATGAGTTCATGCACAATGGAACTCTTAGAGAACATCTGTATGGTAAGTTCAAATGTTTTTAGGTTAAAAGCAATATAAATTGAGTGCTCACCCTTGTAAATTACGGTAGGCCCTTTAATGCGGGAACATGGTAGCGGTTGGATAAAACGCCTTGAGATTGCTGAAGATGCGGCAAAAGGCATTTAAGCTATGGGATAAATTTGTGATTTCTCTGTGTTGAGGTTTCTTGCTCCGTTCAAGTACTGGAGGTTTGATTCTTGTAGTTTTTAGGTCTTTTAGTGGTCATTTTTTCACAGCAAAGCCACAGTCTCTATTTGTTACTCATTATAACGACAATGATTTTAAGATACTTGAATTTTAAGACTTCAGAATGATTTAAGGTTGGTTATCAATTTTGATCTGATTTGTGTTTAGTTAAAATTTGATAAAAATAAATCAGATAAAATCAGCTATGTTATCTAGATTATACAGTTGAAATTTCAATTAAAATTTTGTTTCATAAGAAACATCTTTTAAAAGACATAATGGAATTGACATAATGAAATTTTAAGCTCAGAGAGAAAGATGTACTGATGATTTTTTTGTAACTTTTGTAGTTGTTGTCTCAAAATTGCAACCTCTCTTTGCTAGAACTGTCAAGCAAATAATAAATATTAGTTTATTTAGAACATAAGAAATACAATAGAAATACGAAAGCATGTGAGAAGAAAACATAAATTCACCTGGAATTGAAGAGCAATAAAAAAGTAATGTTAAAATCTCTGAGAAAATGGAGTATTGTTCGAAAAATAAATTGAATGGAAAGGAAATAAAAATTCAAGCTATATAATAAATAGATTTTATTTAAATAATAAATATATCTATAAATTATATTTAATCAGATAATTATATTTATATTTTAACATTTTATATCTTTATTTGATAATTTTTTTTTTTTATGTTTTATATCTTGATACCTTTATCTGATATTATGTTAGTCATTATCATATACAACTATTTAAAAATAATAAGTTAAAATACTCACACTTATCTTGTTTTCTTTAGGCATTTTTTTATGACAAACAAAAAATTCCTTACGTAAACACAAGTTTCATACTTTGCCCACTATTTCTATTTTTTTTATCCAGCAAAGCATATACAAATACATATATATATATATATATATCTTTATACTTATCAAATATAAATACGTATCAAGGTTGGTCTATTTTTGAAATATTAATTTTTTTTTTTTTTTTTTTGGCATAATGAAACATATAAAATATCTTTTGGTGGGTACATGCATGAGAAAAACATATATAATACATATTTAGATTAATTGTCTCCAAATTTAGATGCATTAATATTTCACAATTTAATTTAAGTTTGTTATAGTAATTAAATACTTATGTTAATTGTAGATAAATTAGAAAAGATAAATTATTTTAAAATTAATTTTAAATTAAAATAAAATGATATATAAGATAATAGAATTTCATTAGAATTTAAATTAATTTTTGATTAAATTTTAAAATTTTAGATAATTTAATAACATTTAAAATATATAAATATCTTATGTATCATTAAAAAAAAAATAGATTTTTTTATGTGTCAAAAAAAAGAAATGTTCATGCAAACGTCCACGTCAATAAATTTTATCTAATAATTATGTATGTTATAATATAATATATATATATATATATATATATATATATGATTAAGATACTATTATTTTTGCAGTTTGAACCTCCACGTGAGAAACTAATTAAGAAACACCATTACCCTTTTCTAAAATTTATTATTCTTGAAATTAACCACATACATATTTAAGATATTTTATCTCATAATAGTATTTCAACCACAATATTACCAAAAGCTTTGCCTTTCTTTTACAGAAGTTTCTATTGCACCTTCAAAAGGGCATGAAATTTCAGATGAAAGATTTAATTAAGAACGTGTACCTTCTCATGCAATTCAGCAACAGTGACCATCATTACCTGTGTCTGCATGAGCATCATAAGATGAAGATCATTTTCAGATTTATTTGGTTTTTTTAAACTACATAGCCATCATATCGATTCAAATGTGAAAGCTAGTAAGTATCTAAAAGTATAAAAAATCAAACCTTGATATTTCAATTAATGTGATATAAAAATGATTATCCTTAAAAAACCTATAAAAGTTAAAAACAGATAAAAGGGTTTTTATTATAAAGATACGAGGATGTCACCGAATAAGATTTTAAAGCCTGTTTACTTCACTAGTTTCAACTTCAACCAATAATCAATAATGATGAGACTGATATATGGCGCGCTGATCTTTCCGGATTCGATTGTAGAAAAGGACAAATTTAACATTGAATTGAGAGGCAATGACCTTTCGATCTCTTGTTTGACTTAAAGTGGAATCCAACTGCTTCTCCAGCTGTATGAGCTGTGTCAGATATAGATGTTCAATGTTTTGACCTTCAATGTGCCTACAAATATGAAATAATCCCAATCAACTGATTCCTTGTGATATAAATGGTAAAAACAAGCATATCCAATTAATTAAGTGCGAGTGATCATTATCTTCCAATCAGCTCCTGTAGTCTAGTACCTTTCCAAAGGTCCCTGAATTCATCATGCATCTGCTGTTGATTAACCAAAAGTCAAAAACAAAGTCAATACTTAGATAAAAATTCTTTTAAAGGTTAACAGTGAGTGGCAACGTAAAAAGCTTTATATTGAGATAGGATTCTCAGTGAATAAAGATTTTTATATCATTAAAAAATTTAAATAAAATATTATATATATATATATATAAAGGATTCAAAAATCTAATCATTTAAATTTTTAAATTTAAGTAATATCTAACATATATTTATAAAATTTTTGATGTATTCTCATGAGCTTTAAGTATAGTTTATTTCTCTAATAACTAGTATTAAAATAAAAAATCACGGATTCAATTCTTAATAATGTTGTTGGGAGAGATCCTTGAAATAAGATTCACATGTGAATAAAAAATCTTAAATTATTAAAAAATCTGAATGAGATATCTTTTATATATATATATATATATATATGGATGACTAAGAATTTATAAGACTCAAGTAATATTCAACATATATGTATGAATCTTCTGATATGCTCTCATGGGCTTCAAGTGTGACTTATCTCCTGACACTTTCTCTATATTTTCATGCTTCTAACTGAGGATAAAATCTGTTCCTCAATGTCATTATTGTAATGAACATATCAGCTCTACCCTCTTAAAGCTAAGAGGTATGACCAGCTCTGATCTTCAATAATGGCAGCATAATGTTACTCTCGGTCAATATTATATGATCTAGGCCTGCGGTCAAGGTTTTGCTTTTGATTTCACCATAATTCCATGACTGATATTTAGAATACCTTCAAAAGAACCGAAAAAATTATTGAATTGATTGGTTATAGTTTGGCAAAATGATGTTAGAGGTAACTGCAACTCAAACTGTCATCACTAGATATATTAGGGATGACCTAATGTCTTTGATCTATCATTGTGATTATCATTAACATTTAGAAGAAAAGAAAAAGGTATTTATTTTATCATGTAGGATACATATATACATGAAGTCATTCTTGAGTGAATATTTCTCCCTTAAAACATTAACCTCAAATTGCATAAGTGATCTACTGGCAAAAATTATACTACAATTTAGCACATTTTATCTAATAGTTCATATTGTAATTAAGTACTTTGTCTTTCCTTTTGCAGCTAATATGCAATTCAATATATCTCTATCTCTCTCTTCCTTTTGTTATGGTCCAGCTAGCTTCACCAATTCTTCAAAAAGATATTATAACTCTGATAATTTTGATTAAGATTAAAGTTGTTTTCTACTGATGACTGGCAAAACAATGGACCCTCAGAAAGAGAAGAAAGTTTGTGGTAGTCATTCATTTTGATTTTAAAATTTTTATTTGCATGGTACTTCTCAAAAAAAAATATTTTTTTGTTTATATGAGGCTGTTATGGTTTGAATATTAGTCACAGAAACTAAGAGTTGAGTATTCTATTACCAGGTCATTTTGTTATTGGTAACTTCTCAAAAATTGATATTTAAATGATTGTGCAATTTGAAAATGAGCATAAAGAATTTGACAAACCTTTGCTTCATTAACACTATTGCAAACAGCAGCTTCTTCATCCAAACGAACTAGGTAGCGGTCAAGAATTTTTCTCTAACTGTACCTCAAGGAATCAAGCATAAAACAAAGTAGGTAGATTTAAAACCTATAACAATTCAAAATTTTTAACCATCAAAGTTAATTATACACAAAAAATATAGGACTTACTCCAGCTACATGTGAAAAGATTCTTTTTTGTGTTTAATAGTGTGAACCAATGAGGAAGCATTGGTTCCTATACACATATACTTATGTATGTATTTGGGTATGTTCGTACGAGATGGTATTTTCCTAATCTATTGTTATATTTCATGGAGGCTTGGAACTATTGCTGTGCAAAAGAAATAGCTCATCAAGTTGAAACTTGATTAAAGATGATTCAAACTCATCTCCTAATTAATAAACGGGTAGCTCATTTAACATTGACCTACTTGTTTGCAAGCTCATCTGTAAGGTCATGTAAAATGTTTATGTTCTTATGAAGAAGTTTTTCTCTATGTCTATTTAAAAGTGGAAAGAATAGAAGTACCATCAGTTTTGGATTTCAAATAAACTATGATCATGTTTGGTACAAAAGATAATGGATAAAATAAGATAATAATTATTTTATATTATATTTGATTTGTATTTAAAGAAAATTATAAACACCCAATTGGGTTCAGGCTCAGATCAATTGGGCCTAGCTCAAATGGGTAAGCCCAATTCAATTTTTATTTTGTATTATTTTTATTTTTTTTTTGTATTTTATGTATTTTATTATTTATTATTATTATTATGTATTAATATATGTATATCTTTATTTATTTATTTTTTGTTAATATTTATATGTATTTTATTTATATAGTTATATATTTATTATTATATTATAATTTATTTATTATTCTTTTTTTCTTGTAATATTTTTTTGGATTTATCTTATTGTATTTCTAATTATCTGTTAATAATTTTTTTTCTCTTTTCTTGTTCCATTTATATGATTTTTGTTTATCTGATTATTATATTATTATTATTATTATTATTTGTTTTTTTTTTTTAATGGCTGTGATTGAAAGTTGAAGAATCCTATTGTGAATGGGAATTCAATCAGAAGAGTCCAGATTGGATTCAAAGATTGAATCCCCGTTCAAGGAGGAATTGAGATTGATCAGGAACTCCCCTGATCAATCCCTATAAAAGGAACCTCCTGGAACATATGCAAGGATAGAAAAAACAGTGAGCAAAGCTACTGATTTGAGAGAAAATGAGACGTATAGAAAGCTAAGAAAAGGTTTAGGAGTGTTCTAGGAGTTAGCAGAATTTTTTTGAAGATTTTTTGGCAATTTTTTTCTGGGAATTTCTGGAAAATTCCAGATTTCGGTTGAATTTTCTGGCGAAGTTTGAATTTTTTGGTGAAGATTTCGACCAAATTTGAAGTTTTCGGCGAGCTGCCCAGTTTTCGACGAAGAATTTCAAAAACCGACAACCTTCCGGCCAACTTCCGGTGAACTTTCGGTGAAATTTTCTAGATTTCGATGATATTTTCCAAAATCCGACGAAATTCAACCGGAGTTCTTCAACCTTTAGAGAAAAGGGAGAGAAAAAAGGAAGAAGAGAGAGAGGAGGAGCTTTCTGCCGAAAAACAGAGGGAAGGACCTTATATACCCTTCCAAAACGACGTCGTTTTGGCCTTAAGTGACCCAGAGGATCCGCGCGTTTTGTTGAGACCCGATACGACCCGAGCGTCGACCCGCTTCCTGACCCGTGCGTGCCTGCCCCCCTCCGAGCCAAGTCGAGCCGAGCCGAGCTTTCAAAGCCGCCCCCGAGCCGTTTCTCTTCCTTGAGCCGAGCCGAACCGATAGTCGAGCCGCTTCAGGTTTTTTATTTTTTTTTAGAAATTTATTTATTTGTTTTATTTATTTATTTATTTTTATTAGATTAGATTTATTTAATATTTTTTATCTTTATCTTATTTTTATTTTTGTTTTACTTTTCTTTATTTTTTTTATTTTTATTTATTTTTACTTTTATTTTGTTCTATTTTCTTTAAATAAAAATCAAAAAAATATTTTTAGGAAAAAGTTGAAAGTATCAATTTTTCTTAAAAATAAATTTTCAAAAAAAGATTTTTGAGAAAAAGTTGAAAGTATCAATTCTCCTTGGAAATCAAAGTTTCAAAAAAAAATATTTTTGGAGAAAAGATCAATTTTCCTTAAAAATAAATTTCCAAAAAAGTATTTTTGGGGAAAAGTTGAAAGTATCAATTTTTTCTACACAAAAACAATCATTCTTTCTTTCTTTTTTATTTTGATTTTGATTTTGATTTTTCTTTAACTAATCCAACGACGGAACCTCTGCAAGTGAAACACAAAAAGATTCATATGCATGTGCATAACATGAACTCTACACTCGAGCTCCCTCCCTCTAGGAAGGAGTAAAATACCTATTACTTTCGTGAGGTCTAATGCCTCCGCAGTGGCTAGCGAAATACTCCCACTCAAATTGAACCTTTTTTGCTTGTAGCCTATAATGGGTGAGGATTAGGGTGCCTTACTAGTCTGTGATGGACAATGATGTAAGGAGCAATTTGGGAACCTTTAGACTTTGACTTTAAAACCGCATATAGTGAACCTTAAGAGTGCCTAAACCTAGGATAGAGCCCTTTCTATCCAATGATAGATATACCCTGAAATTAAGACATGAAAAGGGTGTTTATCTAATCATTTTGATTGTTTAACTTTGTGTATCATTGTCATTATCATATGTAACATTATGCATCAGCATCACTTTCATTTCATTCATGGAACTAACTATGTTGTTTGTCTGATTGTATGCATTTGCATTATTTTCATGATCATGTTTTAACACAATCATTTACATTAATTTCATACTAGATTTCATTTAAGAAAATGTACATTTCATTCGTGCATCAAAGCATCAGACATAAAGCATAACATAACATTTTTAATCATAACATATGGTACTCAAGGTTCCAGGATAGCTCCATCTAGCGAGAACCCTGCCCATCGATACAACACAAAATCCAGAGTAAGACCAATGGAGCAAGAAAATTCCATAGATTTGGAAAAGATAGAAAAAGCACAAGAAGAAGATTGAAAGTGAGCTGAGCACGAGATTCTGGATGCTCTTAATAACATGGAAATAAAGGGAAAGGAGGTTGAAAGAAAACGCAAGCCAACAATTTTCCCGCCGTTAACAAGGAAGTGGCTGACCCCTTTATACCCTCCTTGGGTTTTGGCCCACTTCAAGCCCAGTCGTACTCAAGAGGTCCCACTACAACCACTTCGCATACTTCAGACATATCCTGGAATGCCATCAGCTTTCCAACCCAGGCAGTATAACAGCTATGTAAATCCTATCTTCACTGAAAAGACAGCAGAACCAATTCCTGATCTAGATGATTTAAAAGAGAATGAGAAAGAAAAGATAAGAGTGGAAGTTCAGGAAAGCTCCAAGATTAGCATGCTAGAGCAAAGGCTACAAGCTGTAAAAGGATTTAGCTTTTATGGGTCAGTTGATGCTGCTGAACTTTGCCTAGTCCCTGATGTGGTTATTCTTCATAAGTTCAAAGTACCAAAATTTAAAAAATATGATGGTACAAAGTGCCCCAAAACTCACATCATAATGTATTGTTAGAAAATGGCAGCTCATGCTCATGATGAATGACTCTTGATGAATGTCTTTCAGGATAGCCTTACAGGCTCAGCGACCAGGTGGTATGTTCAGTTAGACAGAACCCGCATTCGCTCTTGGAGCGATATGGCACATGACTTCATCGATCAGTATCGACATATTATCGATTTGGCCCCTGATCGTTTGTCTTTACAGAATCTGAAAAAAAAGGTAAACGAATCTTTCAAAGAGTATGCCCAAAGGTGGAGGGATGTTGCTTCTCAGGTACAACCTCTTCTGACTGAGAAAGAAACTACAGTGCTGTTTGTTAGCACTTTAAAACCTCTCTATTATGAAAAGATGATAGGGAATGTAACAAAAAATTTTACTAACATGGTAATCTCTGGAGAAATTATTGAAAGTGCCATAAAAAATGGCAAGTTGAAAGGAGGAGAAACCAAGAAGGCATCAGAAAAGAAAAAAGCTGAAGCTCAAGCTCAAGCTGTGAGCTTTGATAGACAACAATTCAGGGGTTATCAATCCTATCCACCCCAAGGTTACTCTCCATACTATCCTGCTGTGAATAATGCCTCATCCTACCCATACCAGCTAGCTTCACAACCACCTTATTCATCCACATACCGATCAATTTTTAGCCCTCAAGATCTTACATATAGCCTTAACATTCAAGCTCCTGTAAGAACCCAAATTCGTTCTATTAACCCAACAAGTGGTTCATCAGAATAACGGACTACTCAAAAAAAATTTGTATTTGATCCAACCCTATGACTTATACAGAGTTATATCGAGAACTCTATAATAGCCATTTGATTGCTCCCAGCCATGTGGAGCCGCTTAAACCACCCTATCCAAAGTGATATGATCTTACAGCCTACTGCGACTACCATTATGAAATTACTGGCCATTCTACTGAAAATTACACTGCTTTAAAGTATAAGGTGCAACGATTGATCAATGATGAAATGGTAAGTTTTGATCAAGAAAAAGCAACAACATCTAATGTTAGCGCTCTGAGTGAAAGTCAAGAACAAAAAAGGTCCGAAGAGTCACAATGAATTGAGGGGTAAAATGTCAATAGAGATTCTTCACCTGATCGCATAGGGGGACAATTTTAAAAAATAAAGATAAGGCTGGTTGAAGGTTTCTTCTGTCATTTTAGGATTTCTTTTCAAATAATGTTAGATTTCTTTTTGCAATATGACTTCACTTGTTATCATTTTAATAAAGGCAAGTCAATGCATTTCATTACATTTTTCTCTTTCACTTGACCATTACTCCATGCTCCATTACCTTTCATAACTTTACATTTCCATTCTTAAATTTCAGATGATGAATATTTAGACAATGGTAACAATAATTTTGGAATTTAATTTTGAGAACTCATCCATATTAATATGAGAAGATGATTTGAGCAAAAATAGGTTGTTACCGGAGGTGAAATAGATATGTCTTGAAGATGTGTAATCTTTTATACAGATTCATGAGCTTTGTTCAATAGATGATGTTCAAGAAAGGTATTCACAATTGAGATAAAAAATGACCATCTTTTTTTTACCATTCGAAAAACCATTTATTGCTACCCCTTTGAGCCTGTTATGATTTTTTTTTCTGAATAACCCTAACCAAGGATCACCCTCTACACTGGGGGGTAATTTTTGAAAAAATTTCATAAAAGGTCTCAAAAATAAAAGGAAAAAAAAGAAAATAAAAAAAATGCTACACATGACTTGGGGCAAAGTAATGAGAATCCTTTGTGCGAGGAAAAAAAAAGTAGTGAGGCAAAATACCAAGTTGTATCAAATGATCCTTTGGTTTTGAACCTTTTTAATACATGTTTTGAGCCTATTATATCCATTTTTTTATGACCCTTCACCTTGGCCTACATTACAACCTTGAAAAATCCATTTGGATCAAGTGTGAATACTCAACTTGAATGATCATATGTTGAACAAAGGTATACTCATGATGAAGCAATGGAATCATGCTACATTACTCTAAAGTTTCATGTATGAAAGATATCAACAATGGATGAAAAATAAAAAAAAAGATGATGAAAAAAAAAAACTAATGAAAAAATAAAAAAAGAGATTCAAATTGAAAACCTGAAAGGTTGATTTTGATAGAAAAAGATCCAGGTCAAATGGCACATGAATGGAAGACCAAAGACATCTGAAGATCTCTTAAAGACTGGGGCAGAGTTCGCCAAACTCAAGATGACTTCAATAGTAAAGGGAATGGGTTTTTAGAAAAGAAATCCTAGATTAATGTTGAGAATTGTCTGAATATTCATCATTTGGACATACCATCCATCCTAATGACATGTATCCAATTTATTCCCTTTCCCATTTGTTTTGTACCAATATAGATCTTTTTTAATTCACCTTGTGTTCTCTTATTGTTTCACCCCTAGAATGAATTGAGAAAATGCTTGATTGCATTGTATTTGTCAAGATTTGAAATGATAATAAATGAATGAATATGTGCTTAAAAGTGTCTTGCATTCATTTAAAAAGAAATTTAAGATGATGATGGTGACAAAATGAAGAAATGATAGAAACTAAAAAAGATGATTTGAAAAGATATATGATGTGACCAAATAGAGAATATGATGGGATAAATTTTGAAAAGTGGTATAACTAAGTGATGAGTACAAAGATGAATTGATCGATATGACTTACAAGCTATGATTGAATGATGAGAACAATCAGTGGATAAAGTTTGTTTTGAAATGGTTAATACTGAGACACCTATGAATAATGACCCAGTGATGGTGGATGAAACTTGTTTTGAAATTTATTAGTGTTGAGAAGTTCATTGAATGATGGTCAAGTAATGATCGATTGATGAAGCCTATTCCAAGGTATTGAGAAACTGAACAAGAGAGAATATGATATGGAAGAATGTGAGTGGAAGAGACAATTAAGAGCTACACTGGTTCGATCTTAGAAGAGCAGTGTAATTGGATCTCTGAAGAATCAAAAGGCTTGATGTCCAAGAAAAGCTTGAGAAACATGAGTACCATACATTGAACAAAAATTAATTGGCCAACATTTGCATAGCATGCATTGAAATTCATATGCATTTGTATAGCATACACTACTTTCAGAAAAATATAGTGTACAAATTCAAGAAGCAGGGGTGTTCCAACATCTCACATGGAGAAGACAGATATAAAGATATTTTGCAAGTTTGAGAAGAAACTTGTCAGGTAAGTTCCTAATCCTTGAAATAGGATGTCTTTTGACATCAGGGTTAATTTATAAGACCTTTAGGCATAATCTCCTGAAATTCCTTCAAACACAATTTTTAACTCCTTTGGACATGATCGTCAAGGAGCAATTTATTTTTCAAAAGTCGTGGTGCCTCTGTTTAGAGGAGCAATTTATTTTTCAAAGTCGTGGTACCTCTGTTTAGAGGAGCAATTTACTTTTCAAAGTCGTAGTGCCTCTGTTTAGAGGAGCAATTTATTTTTCAAAGTCGTGGTGCCTCTGTTTAGAGGAGCAATTTACTTTCAAAAGTCGTGATGCCTCTGTTTAGAGGAGCAATTTATTTTTCAAAGTCGTGGTGCCTCTGTTTAGAAGAGCAATTTATTTCCAAAGTCGTGGTGCCTCTATTTAGAGGAGCAATTTATTTTCCAAAGTCGTGGTACCTCTGTTTAGAGGAGCAATTTACTTTCCAAAGTCGTGGTGCCTCTGTTTAGAGGAGCAATTTATTTTTCAAAGTCGTGGTGCCTCTGTTTAGAGGAGTAATTTACTTTTCAAAATCGTGGTACCTTTGTTTAGAGGAGCAATTTATTTTCAAAAGTCGTGGTGCCTCTGTTTAGAGGAGCAATTTTTGTTTCTTAAAGTCATTGAGCCTCTGTTTGGAGGAGCTTTGGTCAAAAAAAAAATAAAAAACATAAAAAATAAAAAAAAACATAAAAAACAAAAAAAAACAAAAAATGACAATGTTGAGTTGAGTCTTGATTGGGTGTCTACGTCTTTGCGCAATTTCTGTTTCACAGAAAATGTGCAAAAAAGGGCAGCTGTAGATACCCAATTGGGTCCAGGCCCAGATCAATTGGGCCTGGCTCAAATGGGTAAGCCCAATTCAATTTTTATCTTGTATTATTTTTATTTTTTTTCTTTTGTATTTTATGTATTTTATTATTTATTATTATTATGTAATAATATATGTATATATTTATTTATTTATTGTTAATATTTATATGTATTTTATTTATATAGTTATATATTTATTATTATATTATAATTTATTTATTATTCTTTTTTTCTTGTAATATTTTTTTGGATTTATCTTATTGTATTTCTAATTATCTGTTAATAATTTTTTTTCTCTTTTCTTGTTTCGTTTATATGATTTTTGTTTATCTGATTATTATATTATTATTATTATTATTATTTTTTATTTTTTTTTTGATGGCTGTGATTGAAAGTTGAAGAATCTCATTGTGAATGGGAATTCAATCAGAAGAGTCCAGATTGGATTCAAAGATTGAATCCCCGTTCAAGGAGGAATTGAGATTGATCAGGAACTCCTGATCAATCCCTATAAAAGGGACCTCCTGGAACATATGCAGGGACAAAAAAAACAGTGAGCAAAGCTATTGATTTGAGAGAAAAAGAGGCGTATAGAAAGCTAAGAAAAGGTTTATGAGTGTTCTGAGAGTTAGCATAATTTTTTGAAGATTTTTTGGCAATTTTTTCTGGGAATTTCTGAAAAATTTTAGATTCCGGTTGAATTTTTTGACGAAGTTTGAATTTTTCGATGAAGATTCCGACCAAATTTGAAGTTTCCGACGAGCTGCCCAGTTTTCGACGAAGAATTCTAGAAATCGACAACCTTCCGGCCAACTTCCGGTGAACTTTCGACGAAATTTTCCAGATTTCGATGATATTTTCCAGAATTCGACGAAATTCAACCGGAGTTCTTCAGCCTTTAGAGAGAAAGAAGATAAAAAGGGAAGAAGAGAGAGAGGGGAGGAGCTTTCTATCGAAAAACAGAGGGAAAGACCTTATATACCCTTCCAAAACGACGTCGTTTTGGCCTTAAGTGACCCAAAAGATCCGCACTTTTTGCTGAGACCTGACCCGACCCGAACGTCGACCCGTTTCTTGATCCGCACATGCCTGCCCCCCTCCGAGCCAAGCCGAGCTTCCCAAGCCGCCCCCCGAGCCGTTTCTCTTCCTTTAATTGAGCCGAGCCGATAGCCGAGCCGTTTCAGATTTTTTTTTTTGGAATTTTATTTATTTATTTATTTATTTTTATTAGATTAGATTTATTTAATATTTTTTATCTTTATCTTATTTTTATTTTTGTTTTACTTTTCTTTATTTTTTTTATCTTTATTTATTTTCACTTTTATTTTGTTCTATTTTCTTTAAATAAAAATCAAAAAAATATTTTTGGGGAAAAGTTGAAAGTATTAATTTTCTTTGAAAATCAAAATTTTCAAAAAATATTTTTCGGAAAAAGTTGAAAGTATCAATTTTTCTTAAAAATAAATTTTCAAAAAAGAATTTTTGAGGAAAAGTTGAAAGTATCAATTCTCCTTGAAAATCAAAGTTTCAAAAAAAATATATTTTTAGGGAAAAGATCAATTTTTCTTAAAAATAAATTTTTAAAAAAGTATTTTTGAGAAAAAGTTAAAAGTATCAATTTTTCTTACACAAGAACAATCATTTTTCCTTCTTTTCTATTTTGATTTTGATTTTGATTTTTCTTTAACTAATCCGACGACGGAACCTTTGCAAGTAAAACAGTAATTTTTCTTGCATACTCTCGAGGTTAGGGAATTTTCTCAATTTTCTGCTAAAAGTATTAGAGTCAATTGAGAAAAATTTCTAATAATTAATTACTTGATAAAATTTTAAGGCTTTTGGATAACATAAATTTAAACTGTTACCATCTTTTGATGGGCGTTGTGAGGGTGCTATAACCTTTCTCACACGTAATCAAACTCTCGAACCCTGTTCTGGTTAGTAGACCTGAACTTATTCTTTTAAGGGCCCTTAAACTTAGGTGTTCCCTAAAAGGACAGATTCTTTAGGTGGTCAATCGCACCTAGATAAAAAAGATTGATGGCGACTCCCTAAAGTCAATGTCTAGCGATAGATCCCCGGATCTAGACGTTTTGACAAAAATGATAGGATTATAAAGAGGATTAATCATTTTCTTGGTATAAGATGATTCAATCCTCCTAAAGTGAAAATGATTATTTTTAATCCATAAGATTGAACTTACATTTTTTACTATACTCTTAAAAATTATATTAATGATTTAAATTGTATAAATTTTGAAAAAAGATAATTTTGATCAATAAATAAATTATTTTATTTTAATCTTTATACATATTAAATACAAGATACGATGATATTATTTAATATAATCCTACTCATAATATTATCGTATCTTACTCTACCATAATTTTATGCACCAAACACATATTAAAGGGAGGGGATAAGATTTAGACAAAACCTAATCAAAGATACCCCCTTACCATATTACCAAAAATTACGAAAAAAATATATACACTAAAACATTTGTTATCCAAATTAGATAATTAAGGAATACCTTTTCAAGCATTTTGGTACTAAAGTCAGTTTCGAGTTTGTTGAATAATACTAATATTTAAGTGAAAGCCAAATCTCTTTGTCGAGATTAAATAGGACACTTGAGCTTTGATGAATCTAAAAGTATAATTCAAGACAATGTTTGCCTTTTTTTTTTTTTTCATTTATGATTATATGTACTTGAACGAGAAAAACAAGGAATGTAAAATTTTTATCTTAATAAACTAGATGCTTGCATTCTTAATACTATTATATAAATTATAATATTGAGCATTTGGTTCAATCATTAACACATGTTTTTTCTTGTTTAAAAAGTGAGATTTTAAAGGAAATGGAAAGTGTTTAAAGGAATTATTTTGTTTAGATAGTTTAAATTACTTAGGGAAAGGAAATGTATAGGTTATCTAATTTCTTATTTATTTAAGAAATAGAAAGTGAATTAACCAAATAGACTATAATTTATTTTATAATTTTATTTTATTATTATAAATAATGGATTCTTTGGAATTTCATAAAAAGCAAATGGTAAAATTTTTAGTTTATTACGAGAATTATGAAATTATAAAGGAGATTTCCTTTCCATATATTTGGTGGAAAGGAAAAGTTGAAATGTAATGGGAAAAGAAAAGGAATAAGTAATCTTTTCTTTTTCGATCTCATCTAAACTTGTTTAAAGGTTAGGTTATCATTCAAGACTAAAACTCTATTTAATATTTAAGAGGATTTGAATAAAGATATTAAGTGAGTTAAACAATACTCTTAGATTAAAAAATAAGGCTTGTTTGAAAAACATATTAGACCTTGTTTAAAAAATAAGGTTTGTGATGAATCTTCGGAAACCCCTTGTGCAGATCTTGTAAAGAAAATAGTATGTCATTTGATCTGACTATGAATTGTGATGACATTCAACATTGTAATGGTTGTGATGAGGTCCCAAATTCTAGTGAAAAGTTGAGAGAGTTTAGTAGTGATAGAGATTCTTTACAACAAGTTGAATCTAGAAATTTTGAAGGGTTTCTTGGCAATGAAGGGATATTGGATGACCGATTAAGTATGAGAGCCAAGAAAGAGAAAGATGATTTTTTAAGTTTAAATGTGGAGTTTGAGGGAAAAAAAAAGAGGATGATTGTGCTTAAAATGATGTGAAATCCGATGAGTGCATAAATGCCTGCGGTGATTACATTTCTAGTAAAAAATTGAAATACCCTAGAAAAAAGAAGTATAAAGAATTCAATTCGAGCAAGAAAAAGGCTTATTTAAAAACTATTAGTTTAATTAAAAGATTAATTTCTAAAAAAAAAGGTTATTGTATTTTACAGGAGAAAACCTCACTATTTTCGTTTAGTGTTAAATAGAAAAGAAAATGACAAGTATTTTTCCTCATCTTTTTTAGGTTTAAAGAGTTTAAAAAATCAAGTTAAAGATTCGAAATCAGATGTTACAATCTGATTATTTTCATAAAGGTGAGTATATGTTCTCTTTTTATTTAAAAAAATATTATGTTGATTACTATTATTTGAAGTTGAAGTTTATGAGAGAAAAACTTAGAAAATTTATGAAATCCCTCATTAATTTTTATGTTATGATCTATTTGGGTAAATTATTAGGCTTTGTTTACTTCATGCTATTAAGATTTAAGGTTGAAAGTGAGGATTTGGTGGTTTTTAAAAAATTGAAGGAAAAATTCTGTTTTTGGATGAGATGTTATTATCTGTAATAGAGAATTAAAATGAAATTCTATATTAATGGATAAATGGTTGCTATAAGTATTACATGTTGTTGGAAAGCTTGTTGAATACTTTCCGACGAAACAAACATAAGTCGATTTCGAATTTTCTATGAAGAGTTATTTAATTTTTACTTAAAGATGTATAGGCTACCTAACAACAGTAGGAAGGAATTACAAAAATTCTCTTAATTTTTATACAATAAATTACAAATTGAGCCATATATGTTTAGAAAGTTTACTGAGTGTACTTTCCAATGAAACAAGTGAAACTGAATTCCAAGTCTCCTATGAATAAATATTTAATTTTAACTAGAGTAAAAGGTATACATGTTGTCTAGCAGCAACATATAATGTGGATTGCAAAAAGTATTACAATTAACCTATAAGGAATTACGAGGTGACCCATATATGGTTAGAAAACTTATCGAGTCTAGTTTCTAATGCATTAAAAATATTTTAATTCTGAATTGTATATCTTTAGATATGATCATTTTATAGACAGGAATGCAATCTGCCAGTATTAGTTAGTTGAGTGAAATCTTGTATAGTTTAGTTATTTTAGTATAAATTACTGTAGATACCCTATTTTGTCCGAAATTCTTTGTCAATCGAGACTAATTTAAGCTCAGTTGTAGAGATTTTTATTCATTTTTATTTCAATTTTTTATTTCATATTTATCATTTTTTAATTTTTATCTTATTGTCTACTTATTCTATCATCATTATCTAATTTTTTTTTTTTTTAAAAAAGAAAGATTGAGATTAGGCTTGATGATGATTAGAAAGCATAATTAGATGCTAATCTTTAGCATTGAATGACTAATTGGAATTAAACTGAAACACAATCACTTGATTTTATATATCACAGCAACGGGGATGAGGAAAGAGAGAAGAAGAATCCGAACAGGAGAGGGGAGGTAACCAAAGAAAAAACCAAGCAGAAACCAAGAAAAATGGTATGAGCGAAAGAAAATTTGGAAAAACGTCACGTGAGTTTCCTTGAGGAACTTATACAAGTTAAAGAAATCACTCTTTTTTTTTTTATTCTTCTACTAACCAAAACAGCCCTCCTTTTTCCTCCTGTTTATCACCTTTGCCATGGCCACCACCACCAACATCGTCACATCATCAATCCCCATTTTAAAATAGTAAGGCTTCCTCCCTTTGAAAGACCCTGAAAATCGTTCGCCCTTTCAGAACCCACCCGTGAAATATTTTATGGAGTTTGCGTGGCAATGTTCCAGTGCCCTGATTGTTTTTGAACCCAGGTTGGTACTCCACAACTTAGCGATATCGTCAACAATGACTAGATCAGAGTCCAAATAAATGTACTACTTTTTTGACTCCTATGTGACTAGTTCACGATTCTGAAAATGCTAAGAATCTTGAGGTTGAGTGCTTAAAGAATGAGCTGGGACACGTCTCAAAGCAATTAACGAATTTTATGCATCTGCATTACTTTCATGATCATGTTTTAACACAATCATTTGCATCCATTTCACATTAGATTTCATTCAAAAAAATGTGCATTTCATTCGTGCATCAACGAATCATACATAAAGTATAGCATAGCATTTCTAATCATAATTGTGGTGCTAGAGGTTCAAGGATAGCTCCACCAAACAACCCCACTCACCAATACAATACAAGAGCTCATGCCAGACTAATGGAACAAGAAAATTTCAGTCATCTCGAGAGAATAGAGAAAGCTCAAGAGAAGTTAGAAGGGGAGTTGAATAAGATTTTAGAAGCTTTGAGCAAGTTAAACAAGGGAACACGAGTACAGAGATTAGTGAAAGATCATAGAAAAAAAGAAAAAAACTTCTTAGACATTAGTTTGAGGATGAGAGTGAAATAAAAAAAAAGGCAAACTGATTTAATTTGGTGGTCTAAATTTTGAGTCGAATGTTACTCATCGATAGCGAGTGGAGAGAGCCTATTCTCAAGAAGTGAATTTCAATTATCTATCCTACAATTGAATAGAACATCGATCATATTTCAGCAGCTACAACTGAAGATGTGAAGCTTACGATGGCTGCTGCTCAGAGAGCTCTTCCTAGAAACAAAGGTAAAGATTAGGCTTCAACTTCTGGCGCTGTTCATGCCAAGTATTTACAGGCCATCATTTCCAAAATAACAAAGAGAAAATTTGAATTAACAAAGCTTGAGCAATTGATTATGGGAAACCACTTGATGAAACAACTTGGGACATTGATGATGTTGCTGGATGTTTTGAATACTATACGTACCTTGCTGAAAGTTTAGATGCAAAGCAAAAGGTTGCCATCTCTCTTCCTATTGAGACATTTAAGAGTTATGTGCTTAAGGAACCACTTGGGGTCGTTAGATTGATTACTCTATGAAAGTATCCACTATTGATGGTCGCCTGAAAAGTAACTCTTGCTTTGGCTGCAGATTGTGCTGCAATACTGAAGCCTCTCGAATTGGTATCTATCACCTGTTTGAAGCTGATTGACGTGTGTAGGAAGGTTAATTTTCCTCTAGGTGTCTTGAACATTCTGATTGGATCAGGCCCGAAAGTTACGATTCTTTTGGCATCTTATTTCAATGTTGACAAGATTGCCTTTACCAGAAGCACTACAACAGGGAGCATGATAATAAAAGCAGCCGCTCAAATGGTCAAACCTGTATCTTTAGAACTCGACAAGAAAAGTCCAATCATTTTGTTTGAGGATCAAGAATATGAAGAGTCGCAATGAATCAATGGGGCGAGATAAAAATCTTTTACCGGATTGCACAGGGGCATGATTTTAAAGAGGATGTTAAAACTGGTTGAATGCTACTTGTCATTCTAAGAGTTCTTTTAAAGTAATGTTAAGCTTTCTTTTTTGCAATATGATTTCACTTGTTATCATCTTAATAAGGGCAAGTTAATGCATTTCATTACATTTTCTCTTTCACTCGACCATTATTCCATGCTCTGTTACCTTTCATAACTTTACATTCCCATTCTCAAAATTTAGATAATGAATATTTAGACAATAATAATAATAATTCTGAGATTTAATTTTGAGAACTCATTCACATTAATATGAAGAGATAATTTAAGTAAAAAAATAAGCTGTTATCAGAGGTAAAAAAGATATGTCTTGAAGATGTTTAATCTTTTATACAGGTTCATGAGCTTTGTTCAATAGATGACGTTCAAGAAAAGTATTCATAATTGAGATGAAAAATGATCATCTTTCTTTTATCACTCGAAAAACCATTCATTGCTACCTCTTTAGCCTGTTATGATTTTTTTTCTAAAGAACCCCAACCAAGGATCACCCTCTACACTGGAGGGTAATTTTTGACAAAAAAAAAATCACAAAAGGTCTCAAAGATGGAAAAAGAAAAAAAAAGTAAAAGAAAAAAATACCACACATGATTTGGGGCAAAGTGATAAGAATTCTTTGTGTAAGGAAAGAAAAAAATAGTGAAATGATGTGGGGGTAAAATGCCAAGTTACATCAAATGATCCTTCGATCTTGAACCTTTTTAATATATGTTTTGAGCCTATTATATCTATTTCTTTTATGACCCCTCACCTTGACCTACATTACAATCTTGAAAAGCCCATTTGGATCAAGTGTGAATGCTTAACTTGAATGATCATATGTTGAGCGAAGGCGTACTCATGATGAAACAATGAAATCATGCTACATTGCTCTAAAGTTGGATGTGTGAAAGATATCAACAATGGATGAAAAATAAGAAAAAAAAAGATGATGGAAAAAAAGAGAAAAAAATAGAGAAAAAAATGAAAAAAATGAAAAAATGAAAAAAGAGATTCAAATTGAAAACCTAAAAAGATGATTTTGGTAAAAAAAATTCAAGTCAAATGATTCACATAGATGAAAGATCAAAGATATTTAAAAATCCCTCAAAGATGGACAAAGTTCACCAAGCTCAAAATGACTCCAACAGCAAATGAAATGAGTTTTTTAAAAAAAATCCTAGATTAATGTTGAGAATTCTCTGAATCTTCATCGTTTAGACATACCATTCATCCCAATGACATGTATCCAATTTATTTCCTTTTTCGTTTATTTTGTACCAAAATAATTCTTCATTGATTATCTTTATCATAATTCACCTTGTGTTCTCTTATTGTTATACCCCTAGAATGAGTTAAGAAAATGCTTGATTGCATTGTATTTGTCAAAAATTGAAATGATAATGAATGAATATGTGCTTAAAAGAGTCTTGCATTCATTTGAAAAGAAATCTAAAATGATGGTGGTAACAAAATGAAAAAATGATAGAAACCTAAAAAAGATGATTTGAAAGGACATATGATGTGACCAAATGAAGAATATGATGATGGATTGGATAATAAAATGAAGATGAGGCAAATCTTGAAAAGTGGTATAATCAAGTGATGAATATTGAGATGTATTGATTGATATAACCTATGAGTTATGGTTAAGTGATGAAAATGATATGGAGCAATAAACGAAACTGGTACTGAAAAGCTTATGAATGATGATCAAATGATGAGTACAAAGATGAATTGATCGACATGACTTGCAAGTTATGATTGAATGATGAAAATAATCAGTGGACAAAGTTTGTTTTGGGAATGATTAGGGTTGAAAAACCTCTGAGTGTGACCTAGTTCGGAATGGTTAATGCTGAGACCCCTATGAGTAATGACCCGGTGATGGTGAATAAAATTTATTCTGATATTTGTTAGTGCTGAAAAGTCCATGAATGGTGATCATGTGATGATTGATTGATGAAACTTGTTCCAAAGTATTGAGAAACTGAACAATGAGAACATGCGAAATGGTGAAGTTTTGAGAGCCATATCACCATAATTATTTAGAATTTTGTGACATAGACGTCAGCATTACATGCATCATGGTGGCATCATTGCTTGAATAGTACATGCACATAATTTGATGAATTAAACTTTATTTGGACATGCATGGCACTATAAGAATCTAGGTTGTTGCATTTGCATCATTAATAAGGCATTTGCATTTTTGGTCATAACATTCATTCATGCAAATTTTTTGAGTCACTCGAAAAATAACTTGTAAATATTTTAATTTTTTGAGAACTCAAATGAGAATCTTTAAGCTTCAAAATGAGAATCTTTGAGAAGTGAAACCTTAAAGTTCATCAAATATGAATCTTCGAACAAATGAAAAAGTTTTAAACTTTTGGATGTGAATCTCCAAAATACAAAGCTTCAACCTTTTGGATATGAACTTCTAATGTTTTAAATGAGAGCCTTTAAACTTAGATGTGAAACTCTAAGTTTTATTGCATGTGAGCCTTTGAACTCAAATGAAAAGCTTTGAATTTTTAGATGTGAATTTCAAAAATTCAAATGAAAAGCTTTAGATTTTTGCATATGAATTCCAAGTTTTTCAAATGAAAACCTTTGAAAAATCTTGAACTTTTAGACGTGAGCTTCCAAAATTCAAATGAGAATCTTTGATACGAGTCTTGCAAGTTGCAATGCAAATCTTGAGATCTTGCAAATTTGAATGAAAATGAAATTTTAAAAATTAAATTTTAGTAAATTCTTACGAAATTGAAAGGTTATTACGAATTTAAACCTCTGAATGTTGAACTCAAATTGTGAATCCTTGAGTTTTCATTACAAAATTCCTTCAATCATGATCTATAACTCCTTTGCACATGACTGTCAAAAAGCAATTTATTTTTTCAAAGTTTTGTTGTCTCTGTTTAGAGAAGCAATTTACTTTTCAAAGTCGTGGTTGCCTCTATTTAGAGAGGCAATTTACTTTTCAAAGTTTCGTTGCCTCTGTTTAGAGGAGCAATTTACTTTTCAAAAGATAAGCCACTAATTAGGAGAGCCATTTACTTTTCAAAAGTCGTTGAACCTCTGATTAGAGGAGCTTTGATCAAATTAAAAAAAAAAACCTAAAAAAAAAATTACCTCTGTTTAAAGGAGCTTTGTTTAATCTTCAAAGTCATTAAACCTCTTATTAGAGGAGCTTTATTTAATTTTCAAAGTCGTTGAACCTCTAAATATAGGAGCTTTGTTTATGTTTCTCAAAGTCATTGAGCCTCTGCTTAGAAGAGCTTTGATCAAAATTTAAAAAATAAAAACAAAAAAAAATTTTCAAAAAAAAAAACAAAAAAAAATGGGTCAAGTTGAGTTTTGAATGGGTATCTACGTCTTTGCACAATTTTTATTTAACAAAAAATGTGCAAAGAGGGACAGCTGTAGACATCATATTTTGTCCGAGATTTTTTGTCAATCGAGACTAATTTAAGTTCGATTATAGAGATTTTTATTCATTTTTTTTCATATTTATCATTTTTTAATTTTTATCTTATGGTCTACTTATTCTATCTTCATTATCTGATTTTTTTTTTAAAAAAAGAAAGATTGAGATTAGGCTTGATGATGATTAGAAAGCATAATTAGATGCTAATCTTTAGCATTGGATGACTAATTGGAATTAAACTGAAACACAATCACTTGATTTTATATATCACAGTAACAGGGAAGAGGAAAGAGAGAAGAAGAATCCGAATAAGAGAGGGGAGGTAACCAAAGAAAAAACCAAGCAAAAACCAAGAAAAAAGGTATGAGCGAAAGAAAATTTGGAAGAACTGAACGTGAGTTTCCTAGAGGAACTTATACAAGTTAAAAAAATCGTTCTTTTTTTTTTGTTCTTCTGCTAACCAAAACAGCCCTCATTTTTCCTCCTGTTTATCACTTTTGCCACGACCACCACCACCAACATCGTCACATCATCAATCCCCATTTTAAAATAGTAAAGCTTCCTCCCTTTGAAAGCCCCTGAAAACCGTTCGCCCTTTCAAAACCCACTCGTGAAATATTTTGTGAAGTTTACGTGGTAATGTTCCGGTGCCCCGATTGTTCTTGAACCCAGGTTGGTACTCCACAACTTAGCAATATCATCAACAACGACTAGATCAGAGTCCAATAAATGTACTACTCCTTTGACTCCTGTGTGACTAGTTCACGATTTTGAAAACGCTAAGAATCTCGAGGTTGAATGCTTAAAGAAAAAGCTGGGACACTTCTCAAAGCAGCTAGTGGATCTGGAACGAGAGTGTTCATAGCTTAAGAAGAAAAGAAATAAGAAAGATAGACTATTCTAACTGAGAAATCCCAAAGCCAAACAATACAACCCATATCCAACAAATACACCACAAGATGACAAGCAAAATATCATCAAACCCAAGCAACACAGCAGTCAAATATCAATAAACGCAAAGCTACAAAAGTGTGTAGAAATTTTATCTTGACAGTGTCAGCGCCAGCGACAACCCATAACGCACGTTGAGCTTTTGGAGATCAAAAATAATAAAAATAAAGAGAACTAAAGAACCACTGACATACTCAAAACCCAGAATGATCGGACAGTGAAAAGGAACGAAAACAGTGAAAAAAGTTCACGGATTCCTTTTTAGATCTACGTTGTTTGAGGATGATTTGTGAAAAATCGACCATAAATAAGGGATGAGTAGGTCGAAAGAAGGTTCATGGTGAATTTTCAGCATCAACAGTGGGCGGCTGTAGCGACATGCAGAGGTGATGGTGTTGAAGCTTCGTCGATTTCTGAAAGAATCGGTTGGTGTTCATTTGTGGGAGCGAAGATTGTTGATGGAAATTTTACAGACCAGGGACGACAGCCTACTCAACGACAGCAACAATTAGGTTTGCAACAGCAGCCCAATCATTTGCACCAAAATATGCAGTCAAGGATTCACGCATCAAGCTTGAAGTTTTCAACAATAAAGCTTTGCGTTGTTCCAGCAGTTGCAATCCTTGGAGTTATGTGGAAGACTGTGCTGTGGGTTTGCTGTTTGCTTTGCTTTCAGTTCTCTCATTCGGTGTAAATTTGGATCAAAGGAGGCTACAATAAAGATGTCCCCCGATGAGCTGGTCAACCTATTCCTTGCTCGTGCTCGTAGAAGGTTCCAGAGGGGTTTCAAGTGAAAGTCCATGACTTTGATTAAGAAACTTCGCAAGGCGAAAAGGGAGGCCCCCCACCTGGCGAGAAGCCAGAACCTATTTTTTATAGTTTTTTTTAATTTTTTTTACTATTTATATGCTTGTTTATTTTTTTTTAGAATATTTTTTACATGAATAAATAAAAAAAGAATAAAAAATATAAAAATAAAATTTTCAAGAATAATATTTTTGAGAAAAAATTGAAAGTATCAATTTTTCTTACGAATAAATTTTAAAAAAAAAATTTTTTTAGAAAAAGTTGAAAGTATCAATTTTCCTTAAAAAAATATTCAAAAAAGTTTTTTTTTTGAGGAAAAGTTGAAAGTATCAATTTTTTTTTGTACAAAAGCAATCATTTTTTCTTTTTTATTATTTCTTTTGAATTTTTTTTAATGTCAAATAATCTGACGATGAAGCCTCTGCAAGTGAAATAGTAGTTTTCTTGCATACTTTTGAGGTGAAAAATTTTTTTCAATTTTTTGCTAAAAGTATTAGAGTTAATTGAGAACAATTTTCAACAACTAATTACTTGATAAATTTTTAAGGCTTATTGGATAACACAAAATTAAGTTGATACTATCTTTTGATGGGCGTTGTAAGGGTACTATAACCTTCCTCATACGTAATCGAACTCTTGAATCCTGTTCTAGTTAGTAAATCCGAAACTATTCTTTTAGGAACCCTTAAACTTAGGTGTTCCCTAAAAAGACAGATTCTTTAGGTGATCAATCACACCTAAATAAAAAAGATTGGTAGCGACTCCTAAAAATCAATGTCTAGCGATAGATCCTCAAATCTAGATGTTATGACAATTACCTCAAAAAGGGTTGATTAATTTCTGATATATTCAAATGATTTTGAATAAGCCATTAATTATTTTGAAAAAAAAACTAACTGGTGGAATCTAAAAGAAATAAGTAAAATCTCATACACTTTATTTGTTTTTGAACCTATATATATGTATATTTATAAATGAGTGGAGGTTTTATTTATTTATTTTCGGTATACGAAAATAGGATCAAGCATATAATTATTTTGCATTTTGCTATATAAGTGATGGATCATATTTGTGAACGAAATGAGAAACTAATTTATGCGTAAAGAATGATTTTATGATGGTTATAAATTTATATTTTTGAAAAGTGAGATCATTAACACCAGAATTAGTTCTATGGTCCTAGCTAATAGGTTATAGTAGTTAGCATAGTCATGATCATACGATCATGACTAACGGGTTATAATAGTTAGCATAATACCCTAGCTAACAGATTATAATAATTAGCAATGATTATAAGAATGTCATGGGTTATAGTACTAAATGTAACTAATGATGAACTAATGATAATGATGATTTATGATAATATATTTATGATTTTGAAGAGTGATTTATGAATTGCGTAAAGCTGTACTTAACCATGATTTATGATTTATAATCGATGAAATGATATGTTTTGATATGTTATTAATTCTTTGAATGCTTACTTAAATGTTTTAGAAGCATAATGCCAATAATGTTTCTGAATAAGCTATATATATATATATATGATATGTTATTAATTCTTTGAATGCTTACTTAAATGTTTTGGAAGCATAATGCCAATAATGTTTTTGAATAAGCTATATATATATATATATATATATATGAAAACGATACTTGATCTGATAAGATGTATGAGCCTATACTTGCTAAGCTATGATTTGCTCATTCCTCTTTTATTTTCCTTTTACTGATGATTAAAATGATAAGTTTGTTTACTCTTATGAGAAATTAGAAGATCAAATTAGAAAGATTACTTGGGCATTGGAGACATTATAGGCCACTGAAATCTTACGAAACGATTTTGTATTTTTATTAGTTTATAATTGGGTATATGAAGATTTATTATTAGTTGAATATATGGTTATGGATTTTACTTTAACATATTATTTTATAGAATTTAAGAATGATTAAGAAAGAAGATTTTGTATTGCTTTGAGATTTTACTTCAAGATAATATAGTTGTATTGCATCTTAGTTGTAAGATATGACAAAATGGTACTTACATCTTGGACAATGATATTCGACGGATGAACTCTTTACAAAGAGATGACATTTTGAAAACTTAAAAGCTTGTAAAATATCTTAGGCTATCTTACATATTAGTGATGTAGAGCTCTTTATTAACAAGTTGATGGAAATTGAACAAAGGGAGTGACATGATAATGATAGCAATTAATGGTTTATGACTAACTTTTGGAGCTTTGACGAATCTTTTGGTATGCTAGGCTGCATCGATGATATTCACAAACTTGAATCATTCTCAGTGGTATTTTCTTAAGAGTGGCCATGAAATTGGTCTCTTTCCCTCTTCTATTGTTCTATTGGTACATTTGATCTTATAATGTGGCATCTAGCTTCTATAGTGTTAAACCTTTTTGCCCTCAATTTGATGGATTATCTTTTGTTCGTTTGTTGTCAATTAGGTATTTCATATTACTTCTATTGATTGTACTGAAACTCTTATTGCTAGCTATTGTTAGCGTTGTAATCTTTTGGTTGCTTTAATAAACTTGACTTAACAAAAAAAAAAAAGGCCTTGATTTTACCGTTCAAGGTCCAAGCCTAGCCCGAAACTTATATGATATATATTTTTTATATTTATAAATAATTTATATTATATAAAACATAAATATATATAATATTATAGTTAAACATTAGAAAAAATGATAAATTATTCATATTTTAAAACCTAATAAAAGAAAAGACAAAATAAAGATTAAACAAAAAACATATTGATATATATTTTTTAGCTAAAAAAGTTATATGAATTGACTTAGATTATATCATTTATTAATGTGGATAGGTTTAGGCAAAATTTGAGGAGTAAATTGTTAGGTTGATATGGACTTAAGCAAACATGTAAAGACTAAAGTATCAATATTATACTTAATAAACCTGACCCATGAATTATTTTTCTCCCTCTAATATTTCATTCAAACAACTCTATTTTCCAAATCCAAACATACTAATAATGAAATTCCAAACTAAGAAAGGAAAAGAAGAAGGATTATATTAATTTTTTTTCTTTTCCCTATCTCAATCTAAAATATAGAGGCAGAGTAAATATCCTAGCTAGTAAATATATCAATTTCCTCTTCCTTCAATGTTATATTTAAATGTGGCATTATACATAGCATAATTCGGAGTGACTATATGAAAAGGTAAAAATTTTAAATGGGTTTTGGATTATATAATGGAAAGTTTTTTTTTTCTTTCATCACATAAATTGTACCTTTATTTTCAATGTTTGAAATTATAAATTTATAATTAATTAAAGTTTCAAGTTCTAACAATTTCGACATGTCCTTAGGATATTGGAGATAATTTTGTTACTATTATTTATTGTTTTCACAAAAAAAAAAGTAAAAAAGGAAGAGCATTATTCATGTGCATATATATGATATATCTATTTTAAAAAGAAAAAAATATTAAATGTTTGAGTTAATAAGTTAAAAAGAATAATTCTATTTCTATGTGTACCAATCATATATTTCCCATCGAATGGAAAGTTTTTTTTTCCCATTTATTTCCATATTCCATTGAACCAATATATTATTAAACTTTGAATTAATTTCTAATAACTAGTAGAAATGCAAGTAATTTTTATATTCATTAATCTTCTTATTAAAACACAAATTCAATATGTCGAGAATAATGAGTTTGTTGCTAATAATATTACTATATAATTATAATGGCTACTTGTATATAAATAAGAATGTAAAGGTTGCAGCAATTATTAAGGGAAATTTTTGGCATTACCTAAAACTATAAGAACAAAATTGCCATTCCATCAAGATTGAAGAGTTGGTGCATCACCATGTAAAACTCAAGCTGTCTTTTTTTTTTTTTTTCTTGTGGAAAGGAAGAGAAGATTCATGAAATCATATTCTTCTCACTTGCTCTTTTCATTCTCTATGGTAAGAAGGAAGGAAAATTGAGATAAGGGAAAAAGATAAGGATAGAATGTAGTACATTTCACATTAGATAAAAAGATTTAATTATTGATAAATAAAATTAATTTTTGAATTAATTTTATTCATATTTTAAATAATTATGTTCGAATAGAAATAATTATTATATGATAAATAGTCATAATTATTTGAATATAAATAAATTATTATTCATAAAGATCATGATTATACAAAAGATCATAACTATTTGGATAAAAATTTATGTCTATTCATTCATTTTAAATAGATATTTTAATATAATTATTTTTGCTATTTTTAATTTGGAGAGTTTGACCCATTTTTATATCCTAAACGCATAATTACCTTTAAGAAAATATTCTTTACACCTCAAAGCCAAAATTCTTTTCTATTATTTCTATTCTCTTATTTATTTTTCTAATAATTTAAAGATAATTATGAAATTCATATTTGCATGAGAAAAATACAAGGACAAGAAATTGGCAAAGTTAACAAAATCGACTTTTGAAATAAATATGAAAAGCTTCAATTATCCAAATAATTTTTTAATGAAATAAAATACAAGATAAGTTTTTTGTTATTATCTTTCTAGTTTTTATATTCTACTAAAAGAATTAATAATTCATAAGAGACGTTGAGTCTCATTATATATTTTTTTATTGACTATTTTTTAATCTTTTGATTTTGAATTAAATTATTTTGTTTATAATTCATGGTTTTATGGTATGTCATATATGGATTTTCTTGATCATGGCATTGAATGGTCATGAGCATAAAATGGACATACGGTACTTGCTAGCTTTAGTTATGAATCTTTTATAATTTTGTTATATTTTGGCAAAACCATGGTTATCAAATCAAAATGATAGAATTCTCGAGAATTATTTTAAAGTATAAAAGAAATTGTGAATTTATAATCCTTTTGAAAAAGAAGTATATATGTTCTTATCATAAAATCATATTTTATGGTCCATATTCCATGATTGCTTTTTATTGATAAGAGAATAATGCATCATTCATATTATTTGATTTATATAATATTATTTTGACAAGAAATAAATATATTATCTACGATAACTTCAATTCAATTGAAAAAGTTATATAATTCTTTTATAACTAGTTAAAATGCATTCTCTTTGTTGGGTGAAAAAATTTTCATGTATTTTAGAATTTGGACAAAATTTATATTGTGTGGTTATATATGAAATTTTGACTAATTTTAAAGATATGAACTGTGGTGAATATGCCTTGAATGTCTATGACCAAAATAATTTTTAAGTATCCAAGAGTTGAAATGAACATATCAAAAGAAGACAATAAAAATGATGAGTTTAATAGTTTTGAAGGTGATTATATTTGGTATTATACTTATTAATGCATACTCTCATATTGAGTTGAAATAGAAGTTTTAAAATTTTTATGAAAAGAAAATATTAAGATATAGAATATGTACTAGTTATCTTTCACTAAGGGTGGATTTGCAAGCCTTCTATTTAAAAAAAAACCCACCAAATAGTGAAAAAATAAAAGAAATGACAACTTGATTAAGTATCTATGATATCTTGATAATTAAATGGGATATTCTTTAATAAAAGAATACATATTTGCACAAGTGAGGGTGACAAGAATCAAAAGAAATTTAAAAAAAATTGTCACTATAGTGTGATAAGATTTTAGTATAATTTTACGAGTAAATTATATAGCTAATAAGTTTAATACACTTATTAAAGTAAAACCATAAAAAAAATCCTTACATATCTTAAAAGAACTAAAAGGGTTTGATTTATTAATTGATTTTATCCAATTAAACTAGAAGTATAATTATATTAAAGATGTATAAAAATATGAAAATAGAATGGTTGCAATTTATGAGTATAAAGTTGTGATTATAACCAATACCAATTATTTCTTAAAATGATAAGAATGAAACAATAACATTTAGGGCATATCAATTATATGTAAAATGAAATGTTTACACGTAGTAGCCTGAAGTGATTATATTAAAGATTTAATCTCAAGTGAAGGTAATTACAATAAAAAAAATTGAATTCTAAGATATTTTGTTAATAATACTACAAGTAAAATTGATTTAAACTCTTATTATTAGACACTAACAATGAGAACCCACCTTTGAATTAGTAACCTATAATTACAAAGTTTAATAGATAAAAATAAGTTATTATTATGTATTTGTTAAGCACTAGCAAAATCTATTCAAACTTTAAAAACTAGAGTGATCCATTGTATGAGGATGATAAGTTTTTATACTTTTAATAAAATTTATTATTTAAATGTTTAAGTAATATAGATATAATAAAAATTTTACCTATATAAATATAGAAATGGTGCTATTTTAACAAGAAGGATTGGAGTCTCTTTGTAAATATTTATGAATAGGATAAGCACATAGCTATAATAGTGCTAAAAACAATTATAAACCTATGACAAAGGAATAAATAAGTATTATGTGTGTTATATCTTCAATTCTAGTACTAGAAGTTGAGGTTTAATCTACGGAAACCATCAACTTCATTAAAATTTTAAGATATATACACTAATTAAAAGTTTAAATCGAGAGATTCTTATTGTGTTCATAATATTTATTTGTGCAGAAGGTTAAAGATTAAGCACTAACATTTCAAACTAATTGAAGATTGTTGTAGTTTATAATGTGATGCATTTCACATTGGATAAAAAGATATAATTATTGATGAATAAACTTAATTTTTGTATTAATTTTATTCATATTTTATATAATAATGTTTGAGTAGAAACATTATTATATGATAAATAGTCATAAATATTTAAATATAAATAGATTATTATTCATAAAAGTCATAATTATACAAAAAATCATAACCATTTGAATATAAATTTATGTTTGTTCATTCATTATAAAGAAATCTTTCAGTATAACCATTTTCACTACTTCTGATTTAAAAGTTTGAGACTTTGTTGTATCTTACAAGCATAATTACCTTTAAGAAAGTATTCTTCACGCCTCAAAATCAAAACTCTTTTTTTATTATTTTTATTATTATTTTTCTAATAATGAAAAGAGAGAAGAAAGGAAAGAAAAGTTACTTTTCCTTCATTGCGTTTGGCATTAATGATGAAAAATAAAGTTTAGGGATTAATTTTTATATAAAATTGTTAATTTAAGTTAAATAAATGATTTCATCTCACATTTGAAAGAATTTGATTAAGATGGAAGAAAAAGGTAAATACATTGTAAACACCCTATTTTGTCCGAGAATATTTTTTTGAAATTAGGCTTCAACCGTTATTGAGAGATTTTTGGGATTTAATTTCAAAATCAATTGGCATTAAAAATGATGTGGAGAGATTGTCGGAATTTAATTCCATAATCAATTCACATTAAATTGATAGGGAAAGATTTTGGGATTTGATTTCAGAATCAATTCTCATTAAAACGAAAATCAAATAAAATCATAGATTTAAGGGAAATTGATTGAGCATGAATTCCTATATAAATCTGTGATCAAAACAAATGGGGAGAAGAGATTCAGAAAAAAAATTATGTAAAAACTCTTGAGAGAAAAAGAGAGAAATTTGTTTAACAACCAAGAGGTTTTAAGTTTTAGGTTTGGTTTGTTTAGCTTTTCTAGAATTGGAATTTGGTATTTTTGGGTTTGAATTTTTGTAAGGTTTCACATTCTAGGGATTCCTAGGTTTAACTTTCTAGACAATTTGTTGGGTTTCAAAAAATTCTCTGTTAGCTTTTGAGATTTATTCGTCAATTTTTGAAAATCAGTTAGGGGAATACAGAAGAATAACCATTTTAGAAAGAAAGATATACTCAAACACTTTTGCAGAAAAGCTTAAAATTTGAGGCATCTAAATTTGTATGCTTTACCATACACAATCCAACCCTATTGTAAGTATTCTCTTTCTCTTTTTCACTCAATTTTCTGTTTTGATTCTATTTTTCTTATTTTGTTTATTTTGTTTATTTGTATTTACTTTTATTATTTCTTATTTTAAATTGAAAAAAAAATACATTACTTATTATTATGATTTTTTTGTACTTATTTAAGAAATAAAAAAAAAAACTTTTTCAAAAAAGTGTAAAAGAATAAATAAAAAAAAAATTTCAAGTAAAAATCCTTACAAAATAAATTCATGAATTCTACCAAACTATTAAAAATTTTTCATGGATTTAATTTTTAAAATGGAATACACCAAACTATTGAAAAATTTCATAGATTAATTTTAAAATAAAAAATAATTTTTATCCTTTAAATTATTGGAATATTGTTTTAAATTAAGTCATACCAAACTATTGGGAGACTTAATGAAATTCTCAAAATTTTTACAAACCTTTTCCAAACAAAATCTCACAAAGTTATTAGGAGATTTGTCTCAAAATAAGTCCTACCAAACTATTGAAAATTTTACTAATTTTTTTGAATAAATATACATTAATAAATCTGATGACAAAATCTCTTCAGTTGAAACCTTAATCTCCATGAATACTCTTGAGGTGAAACAATTATCTTAAATTACTATCAAACTATTGAGATAATTTTAAGGTTACTTTTCAATATTAAATTATTTGATAAATCACAAATATGATCAAGGCTTGGATAATTGAAAGTCAAACCGGTACCATCATTTGGATAGGCATTATGGGGTGCTATAATCTTTCCTATGCAGAATCGTACTCCCGAACCTAAACTCTGATTTTATGGATCAGAATTTGTTTCAAGTGACTAATCACACCTATACAAAAAAATATTAGTAATGACTCATCTAATCTATATCTAGCAGTAAGTTCACAGATCTATACGTTATGACATACATCATTTTTCTTCTCTCTTTTTATTTCTCTCATACCAAACAAAAGAAATGGTGGAAAGAAAATAGTTTTTTTCTTTTATCATCTTTCCTTCCTTCTTTCCCTCTTATCAAACACAGTGTAAAACTATTTGGGCAATTATTCTATAGGGATATTGGAGATTGGAGTTTTGCGTTGCATGGCCTATTATAACTCTGAAAAGAAAATCATTTTTCTTTTCAAGTTATTCTCAAGCATTCCATGTATGGTTGTTTATGTTTACATTATTTGGAAGGAAAAGAACAGCAAGAAGCATGGAAAAAAATCACCTTGTTCTATCCTTAACTTAATTGGTTTCTTGAACTAAGGTATAGCTGGACATCTACATCAACAAATATTTCCTTAATTCAATAAGAGAGATTGTGAACTTCTTTTTGTAGTAGTTGTTCTATTAAATTTATCTTGCTTTAATGTGTAAATTGTTCACTTGCATAAGTTTCTTTTTCATGTTTATTTGGATATATAAACATAAAATTAAGAAAATTATCAAAGATTATTTTCATATTATATATATGAACTTGTGAATATGATATTTTTAGAAAGATTTGTACTTATTATATTGTCTTTGCTTGAATTTGGTAAAAATAATGAATAAAATAAAAAAATAATTTTCAAATAAAAATTTAACTCATTTAGAAAATGTTTTTTTAAATAAAATTTAAATACTATAGGTGACCTCTACAATAGGATAATTATGTTAGGAATAGTGACTCAAATCCTATAAAAAATTTATTTAGGATTAGCTAAATATTACTTGATGGACAATAAAACTTACAGAAAAAGAATTCTAAGGAAAAAAATATTCTTAATACGCAAGTTTGATTTGCAGAAAAAATTTTAAAAGGAAAGAGATTTTTAATAGATAAGTTTATATGTATATAAATAAGAGAAGTCTCTACATGATTAGGTATAAAAAAAGATATAAGAGAGTTGTAGGATTTTATAAGATAGACACCCATAAGACTACTGAAGATTTACGTCTTATAGGTGTGTATGTTTGAATGTTTGTGAGTAAACTAGAAAAGATTGAGAGGATCTGCATAGGTATGGTGCATGTGAGTGAATTAAAAAAGTTTGAGAGGATCCACATATGTATGGTGTATAAGAGCACAAGGTTGGATCAAACCACGTTAAATTATTATTTCTTATGTGATTGATTGATTGTTTGATTATGTTTTCGCTGATGTGATTGGATTGAGACCTTTTGGCCTAACAAATCAGTGCTATGGTGATTTTTAATAAGTGGTATCAAACCTGAAGGTTCAAGAGGTGAAAAGAACTAAAAATTCGAGTCATGGGAAGAGACAAGTTCAAAAAAGCTCAACTTAAAGAAAAAGTTTGAGTTCGTGTTTTGAAAATCGATTTGCATGAAACGTGAAGACACACAAGAGAAGATGATTGTGAGACTTTCACTATAGGTGAAGCCAAGCATGTCTAGCATAAAGAGAGATGATTTGATGAAATTTAACTCAATGTAGAGATTATTGAGAATAGTGACTCAAATCTCATAAGAGATTTGTTTGAAATTAGCTAAATATTACTTGATGGATAAGAAGACTTACAGAAAAAAATTTTAAGAGAAAAGAGATTCTTAATAGGCATGTTTGACTAGCAAAAGAAGAATTCTAAAAGAAAAAAAATTCTTAATAAGTAAGGTTATATACTTATAATAGGTGAAATTTCTACAATATTAGATATGAAAAAAAGATGTAAAAGAGTTATAAGATTTTATGGGATAGACACCCCATAGGACTACTAGAAATTTATGTCTTATGGGTGTATATGCTTGAATATTTGTGAGTGAACTAAAACAGACTAAGGGTGTCCACGTAGGGATGATACATATGAATAGACTAGAGAAGATTAAGAAAGTCTTCATAGATATAGTGCATGGGTGCACAAAGTTGAATCGAACCATGTTAAATCGTTATCTTTTGTATGTTTGATTGATTATTTAATTTTGGTTCTGTTAGCTTGATTGGATTGGAGATTTTTGTCCAACAAATTATGGAGTGAATTTAGACAAATTTAGAAAGCTGAATTTTGATGGCTGGTATATATGATGTAAGATAAAGCCAACAAGTCTAAAGTTACAAGCGACCTATAAGAACTTTCCACCCTGTAGTCTGTATCTAGCCACACACACCCTTAGCCAAAAGTAGAAAGACTTAATTTCTCAAGAATTGGCAAAAGTGGAAACAAAAACATAAATCAGTCATCATCGTCATAGTTCTAAAAAGATTTAGATTATTGTTTGATTTAATTTTTTATACTAGTATTTATCAAACTAAAAATTCTTTCCCATGAACATAATACGTGTGCTTCACACATAGCAACGTGGAGTTGTTTAATTAGCATAATTCCAAGAGTTTTGAGAAACAGGATTCAAAGATAAAACCCAAAATGATTGGCCAAACTTGGTTTAATCTTTATGAAAATATAAACTTTCATGCAAACAATTTCAAGTCCCCAAAGAGAAAACTTCTTGGCAAGATATTTTCAAAGAGAATCTTACAACTTGTAACACAGAAAATTGAAAGAAAGGGGATGGCGGATTAACCTTTGGCCACTGGAAAATTGGTAAAGCTTTCCTACAGAAGAAAAGATGACGAGAGCAAGCTCAACATCGCAAAGAACAGCAAGTTCTATCAACCCATTTTTCCTCTTTGAAAATTTCACCAGTCTGCTACTTTTGTCCTCGATTCGCTTCAGCTGAACCTTCCCTCTCCCCATTTTCTCAATAAACAAACAAAATTCTAACCCCAATCAATATAAACGACTTATAGGGATTAAGGAAAAAAAAAAAAAGAAAATGTTAAATAAAAGAGAAAAAACCTCTAAAAGAAAACAAATTATTTGTAGTGAAGAGAGGCGATGTCCAGAGATTCGTCGCCTTAGAGGAGGCCCCGTTTTGGATTCCCGAGGAGAATAAGCGACGATGTATATGTTTGACACGTGGATCTCGAGTTTTTTTTTCCCATTTATTTTACAAGTGAGGGGATATGGTACGACAAGGATTTTTTTTTGTCGCTGATCATGGCGATTGATCATGGCGATCATAGTGTGATTGATGATGCTAAGTCATAGATATGATTTTGCTTTTTCCTTTTATAAACTCTGGGTAAGCATTTCATGTTGGGGACGAGTTTATGAGATCGTTTCCGGCTTTTATTACTAAAAGATTTTTAGTTGGAAGAAAACGTGTGAAAGGACACATTGCATCGCAAAAACTGATGGTTGGTTTTTTCTCGTACAAGAAATTAAACGGGAACTAAGTGGGCTGTCTTGTTTGTTTTGTTTTAGATAAATCCATAGATTTTCATATAACTATTTTGGGAAAGATTTTTCTTTGCTTTTTATTATATATAAATCTATGGTTTATTATTGAATGCATTATGGATGAGTTTTTTTGTTTTTAATTTTATCAAATTACAAGGTTGTTATGTATTTTTAATTATATTTATTTCTAATTTTTAAAAATATATCTTAAACAAAATGTATTAATCTTTTAATCATATTAATAGATTTTTACATTAGTGTGAAGAAGTATTTTTAAATTTGATGAGAACTACACTTATTAGAAGTTAAACCGAAGAATTGCTTAGCTTTCTTAAAAATCGAGAGACATCGTAATTATATCTACTATTTTTAAGAAAGTCCACTTATCTTTATTTAGATATAATAATTTAAAATTCCAATTATTTTTATTTAAATATAATATAATAACAAAAATATGATATAAAAATATATTAAAAAAATATAACTTAAAATTTTAATAATAATAATATATAACTTTTAATAAAATTAAAAATATATATTTTATATTTTTAATTATATTAATATAAATTATAATATATAATTTTTATAAAAAATAATATAAATATATAAATTTTAATATTTTATGTATCAAAAATAAAAAAAAATGCTTGTCCCACATTTTCTCTTCCTTCCAAAAGAAACCAAAGTAAATTGTCCTTGAAACCGACAAATATATAGTGAAGATCATCTTGTTTATTTAAGTCTATGATGATGTCATGTCCACTTGTGACAAGACAGAAAACTCGGGTTTTATCTGCAGAAAATTCGAGTTATAGTCCATTACAAATGTATAAGAACTTAGGATCCTCTCCTCCCCTGCATGCATCGGTCCCAGCAATTTCTTTTTTTTTTTCCCTCTTAACAAAATCATTCGGCACCTTTGTTCATTGCGGTGAGATAAAATAATTTCGAATAATATTTAAATTAAATATATCATAATAAAAAAATTAAATTATTTTATTCTCGCGTAAATTTAATTGAAATCAAATAAATAATATTAACAAATAAATCACTAAATTATAAATATAAAAATACAAATAATTTACGCAAAAAACTTTTTAAAACGAGAAGCAAAAATCACAAACAACAATAAATAATTTTTATTATCAAAATAATAAAAATATAAAATTCTTTATAGCTAAAACTAAATGTATACAATTACAATATCTCAATATTAAATAATTTTGATAAAAAAAATCTTGCAAAAGAAAATTAGAGAAGTCTCAATAAATTTAGAGATTAACAAACACCCACAAAATTAATAGGCAAAAAATTTAAAACTTTATCTCTACTATTCAGATTGAAAAACAATGAGTTGTGAATACAATGATAAAATTTTAGCTCAATTGAATAACGGATTGACCTTAATCAAACTATTTGACCGGAACTACACAAAACCCCATTTTCTTCCATTTTTCTCTATTTTGCTGCCACACTCTCTTATTTCTTTTTCAGCTATATCAACGTTTAAAACCCTATAATCAAGCAAAAAAGGAATAAAAATCCTTGCTGATTAGGCTTTGGTTTAGGGCACTTCTGTGGAGATGAAGGAAACCAATCCTAACCAATCCTAACAAATCTCCCCATTTTAGATTATGTGGAGGGAATCGCCATTCAGGCGATCAAACGATAAATTTCAAGTTTCTACCTTGATAGTTTTACTAGCTTAAAAGTATTATCCTTATATAAAGACTTCATATTATCTTGCATTGCATAAAACTCACCCTTTTTTATGTTCATATTACATAGTCTCTGTATAATATTCGGGTTCTCTCCCGTCAGTTAGCAACACATACTTATCAATAGAATATCGTTTGGAAGGCTATCGATCTCTAGTAGATCTCTTAAGTGAAATTTTTTATAAAACCTTTAGTTGAACCTCTGATACTGGTGACTATTCATGAGTATCATCACCCCCTTCAACCTATTTAAGACTGACATCAATATCACTTGTATTATGTTGGTTATCCTCAACATCTTCAATCTCTATAAACACGTGTTAAAGGAACTACATCCAAGTCAATCAAACAATCACTGCATCGAGTAATTGATGTATCGATTTTTTGAATATCTTGTATAGTTTGATTTTCAACCAAAACATTCATGCTTTTCACAAGTTTCTTTTACACTAGATCATAAAACTTATAGCCAAACACATCTTGACCATAACCAAAAGACACATACTATCTAGTTTTGACATCAAGCTTGGATCTTTCATCTTGGGAAATATACACAAAAACATTACATCCAAAGATGCACAAATGATCATAGGACACATCCTTGCCTGACCAAACTCTATTTGAAACATCAAAACCTATAGGAACACATGGTGATGATTCAAAACATATACATTGTACTTAAACCCTTACCCCAAAGGATTTTGAAAATTGTGCTTATGAAAGCAAACATCTCTATTTTTATTAGTGTCTTGTTTATTCTCTAAGCTAACCCATTCAACTGAGGAGTTTTAAGAGGTGACTTTTGATGTCTAATACATTACTGTCTGTAATACTCATTAAAAGGTCTAGTGTACTCATTCCCCTTATCAGTCTTTATGCATTTCAATTTCAACCCTTTTTGTTTTTCAACTAAAGCATGAAATTGTTTAAACACATCTAACACTTGATCTTTTGATTTCAAGGTATAAGCAGATATATTCCTTGAATAATCATTTATAAAAGTCACAAAATAGATAAGACCACCAAATGTTTTTGTTCTCATAGAACCACAAATATTAGAATATACTAAATCAAGTATACCTGACTTTTTTTATGGAAAAAATGTCTTGAATGCAACTCTATTTGGTTTTGCTGCCAAGCAATGAGTACATTTCTTTAAGGATTCATTCTTCACTTTAGAAAAAAAATTTTCTTAGCCAAAACCTTTAAACCCTTCTTGTTCATATAACTAAGTCACTTATGTCAAAACTTAATTATATCAACATTATCTACTGCATTAATAATGAAATTAGATACCTTCACCTACATCAAATATAATAAAAAGGCACTTCGGACCCTTAGCTACAACTATAGAACCTTTTGTGAGCTTCTATTAACCATCACAAAAGGCATTACAAAATCTTTCATCCTCTATCTTCTTTGCATAAATCAAATTCATGCGATTATCGAAAATATGTTTAACATTTTTCAAAACCAACATAGTAACATTATTGATCTCCAAGAACACATCTCCCATACTAATGGCTTTAGTTGAGCCATCATTACTCATTTTAATACTCTCAAAATTATCAAATGTATAAGATACAAAGTAATCTTTTCAAGATGTAGTATAAATTGTGACATCAATATCAATCACCCCAATTAGTCTCATGGTTTGCAAGATTAACAACATCATCATCATAAAAATAAGGAAATCATCTATAACGGTAGCAACTTTATCAGCATCATTACCATCACCATTCTTATTTTCTTTATCATTGTCACTATTATTGTCTCTTTTCCACTTCCAGCAATATTTTCTTATATGCCCTTTCAGAATACAATAATGATACTTAATATTGACAAATCTAATGGACTTACTCTTACTTCTATCTCTATTCTTCAGACTTTTACTTTTACTCTTCCTCATATTTTCTATTACTAAGACCTTAAGTTGTGAAAATGAACCCTGTGATTTTTTTCTCATTTCTTTATTTAAAATATCACTCTTAGCTAAATTCAAAGTAATAATACCATTTGAAGCTAAATTAAATAACACTGTTCTAAATGTCTTTCATGAGTCCGACAATGTAACAAGTAATCATAAGCTTTGTATCTCATATTCAAATTTGATATTCATGCCAACTAACTGATTAATAATACCTTGATATACATTCAAGCGATCTATCATAGAATTATCATCTTTATATTTCAAATTCATCAACTGCTTAATTAAAAACAGTTTATTATTTTTAATTTTTCAAGCATGCAATTTCTCAAGCTTGCTCCAAAAAGTGTGTATGTGTCTTTCCATTAACATATTCAAAATATTATCATCTACCCATTACCTAATATAACCACATACCTGTCAATGAAACAAATTTCATTCTATAGCTATTTTATTTTCAGGCTTTTCAATGACAAATATAGGTAAATAATAATCTTTTACATAAAGCAAATCTTTTATCTTCCTTTTTCACACATAGTAATTTGAACCATTGAAATTAATCATTCTACTTGTATTGACTTCCATTATTCAATAGAAGGCACAAATCAAATAGCTTAAGTTCTGATACCACTTTGATGGGATAAAATAATCTTAACTAATATTCAAATTGAATATGTCACGTAGCAAAAAAATCAAATTATCCCATTTTTTGTTCGAATCTAACAAGAATAAAAAAATAAAGCTAACAAATAAATCATCAAACCACAAGCACACAAACACAAGCAATTTATGTGAAAAATCTCCTCAAAACAAGAAATAAAAATCATGGGCAACAATAAATAATCATCATTATCAAAATAATAGGAATACAAAATTTTCTTCAACTAAAACTAGAGATATACAATCACAATATCTCAAAATTAAATAATCTTAATAAAAAAATAATCTTGCAAGAAAAAATTAAAAAAATCTCAATAAATTTAAAAATTAACAAACACCTACGAAATTAATAAATAAAAAACTCAAAATCTAATCTTCATCGTTCAAACTAAAAAATAATGAATCGTAAATATTTAATAAATTTTAGTTCAATCAGACAATAAATTGATAGATCATATTATTTGACGAAAATTATACAAAACCTCTTTACTTTTTTTTTTATTTTGTCCATACACTGTCTTGTATAAGGGTTTAAAATCTTATGACCAACCATGAAAGGATTGAAAAGTCCTTGGGCTTTGATTTAGGCTACCTCCACGTGGAGAAAACCAAGCCCAACACATTGTTAACATGGCAATTATGAAATAAACTGGATTACTCAAATCATATCATGATCAGAAGTTAATATAGATGCCTTAATTTTCAAAGATAGACAGCACATTTCAGATGGTCGTGTTCATTAATATATCGGCTGTTCTACTCACCCTCCCCGCCTGCTTCTTTTCTTGCATGTCCATTAGTAAGTATAGTTGAAACCAAACTTCCGCTGCAAAATTGTAGAATTTTCTGAATGATTTTTTTCCTTGTTTTTTTCCTGGAAGGGAAAAGGGATGGAAATGTGGAAACATTAATCAGGCTCACAGGAATAGCTGTATTTTGGATATTTTTAGCTGCTTGGAAGCTTGGAGAGATCACACAACTCAAAGCGAGAGAGTCAACTTGGTCTTCAACCAACTTCCAGCACAGAGCTAGAACAGCGGGGCTATTAGAAACCGGCTATGTGATAAACAGTTTCAAATCCTACAGCATCAAAAATTTAAAAAAAAATATGTAAAAATGCCGAAAGTACAACTGCCCTGAGAAATTGGTATTTTAACCCGATCAAGCAAATGTAAATTACGGGGTTTCTAATGTTCAGAGTAGAGGCAAAATGGCAAGCATTAACAGAAAACAGGAGCATATTTTTCTTAGCTAAAAGGCCAGAAAAATACTCTTGTCAAATTTCAACAAAGGAACATTAACAACCAGCCAAGTTATCCTCCTAGAATCTAGCTTTTTAACTTTCCAGTCTTCAAATACCAGGAAACAGTGCTAGTGTTTTTTGGGAATTTGAAGTTACATAGGACCAGATCATTAGAACTTATAGTCTAGCATTCCATCAACAGTCTAGACAAAACTGTGCTAGCTTCATGAGAGCCTCCAAGCTGGAAAACATATAGGTTATTTCCACGCAAACAAGAAAACCCATTAAGCAATTATACAAAAAAAATTAAAATAAAAAAGATTTTCATTCATAAACAGAAATTTTGAAAGAATTTATGATGTACACTTAAAGGGACATCCTTGGAAGCAACGTACGACCTCCGAAGCTCAGACAAACTTGAAACGATACCAACAAGGTGGAAAACGACGACCAAAAACTCAAGGCAATAAAAGGAAGATTATGATAAAGGTAACAGAACCGACCAGCATTAAAGCCAAAGAGATCCCAAGAAAAAAACAAGCAAAAGTTGCAGTAGAAAAATAGGAGAAGGTCACGTGCGTATGGTGCCCGGAAGAAGAAAAAGAACAGAAAGCGTCACGTGAGATCAGGATTGGAATGGGAAGATGAGGAGGAGACTTCAGAATTTGGATTATCATTGAACATGGTTCACAAATTGCAGTTGATGGTTGCTCTCCTGCTGTCCTGTTTTTCAGTTTTACTTTGTGGATTTTTTTTTTTTTTTTTGGGTTCGGGAAGGATATCCCATTTCGTTTCAGTTTTCAAGACGTACATACTCTCCTTTTTTATTGGTGAAATCGAGCAAAAAACAGGGATAAGCATGACAGACTACATAAAAATTTTGTACTTATCGTTTTTTTTTTTTAAATTCTAGTTGGTTTTGGTTCTTTCCATCAGAAAGCATTTCAACTATATATTTTTTTATTATAATTTTAATAACCCATGCAAAATGAAAAATTATGTAAAATTCATCATTAATAAGTATAAATTTATTTTTGATAATTAATATTATAAAAACTAAAAGCATAATATTCTGCTAATATTAATACATAATTACATCCAGAGTTTTAACATGCCGTGACAAATAGATGCACTGATAAACTTGGCAGAACAGAAAGGAACATTGTTACAATAATTAATAATATGATAAATAAACGAGTGGCATCGAGGCACACAACACATATAGCAGTTTTGTCAGTGCAAAGGTTTAAGTCGAGTTTTCCTCCACCAGGCACAAAAAGCAGACCCCTTTTTCTTTGTGCGGTGATTTACTCCCATTATTTTATCTAAAGTTTTATTGACCGGTTGTTGTGGGGTGGATGAAAGGGCCGGGAACTACATATATTCTATATAAATTTACTAGATAATAACTCCATCGCTAGAATAAATGAAGCAAGCCCCTTTGGAGGGGAGGTTTGTAGCTGTTAGAATGAGGATCCTCGTTTGCTCTTTCGCCATTTTCTATGTCCATTCTTGCTGCAATCTGGGGTTTTTGACAGAAACCAAACCCAGTTCATTCAGATGATCAAAGTGATGAGATAGCTAAGTATTTGTAAACTCAACACTCCCCCTATTCTTGCTTATATATATAATTACCTTCTTTTCCAGGACATAATTATCTTGCCTCAGTTGCTTCTCCTGTTCAATATTATACCAAATAGGTCAGAAGAAAAACAACAGATTTATAACTAAAAGCAACAATCTTCAACAATTGCTAATGCCTTGTTATAGTTTGTTAGGAATTACCAAGATTAATGATTCTTCCTTTACTTGCTGCTATATCTTTGAGATTTTTTTAACTTCACATGGGAAGTAGCTTTTGCTTTCACCTTTATGTTTAAATACTTCACTCTTGACATGTTTCACTTGCCTTTTCTAGCTGCACTACTCCTACAATCTACATGCACCAGATCACTGTTACATCTCTTAATTACTATATTACAGTTTCTTTAACTATACATGATTTTGCTACATTCATGTGTAACATATTCATATCAATCACCAAAACGTTATAATAGTAGTAGGCTGACTAGAAGCAGCAAGCACCAATTAATTAATCATGCGAGAGCTGATCTGAAATACATCCATATTCATATGGTACTGGCTTTAACAACTTTCAGCACATGAAAAAGCTCTACCTTGACTTCGCACAATATGTATATGCTGTATATTACCAAAAGACTGGCAGAAACAAAAGGCCCTCCTCAACGAGTTGTAGACCTTATTTGCTACTAACTAATAACGCAACCAGGGCAGATAAATAGATCATTCTTGATATAGATAAGAGCAACTAACTATATACAGAGTATAAGCTACTTGATAGAACTATTGAAACACCACTGGGGACAACTGGACATTCGGAGCACAAACACAATCCAAATCACCTTTTGGCTCTTTATTAAAAACCTTTTTATGTCAAATGCAACTCAAAATCAAAAGCATTTAGGATGCTATTACTTTTACAGTTCGAACCTACATTTGAGAAACTAATTAAGAAATATTATTACCCTTTTTTTTTTCTTTGCTCAGCACTATAACCCTTTTTTAAAATTTATTATTCTTGAAATTAACCATATACATATTTCAAGCATTTTATCTCATAATTGTATTTCAACCACAATATTACCAAAAGCTTTGACTCATTTACAGAAGTTTCTAGCGCACCTTCAAAAGGGCATAAATTTAAGATGAAAGATTTAATCAAGAATGTGTACCTTCTCCTGCAATTCAGCAACAGTGTCCATCATTACCTGTGTCTGCATGAACATCATGAAGATGAAGATTATTTTCAGATTTATTTCGTGTTTTACAATACATAGCCATCATATCTATTCCAATGTGAAAGTTAGCTTGTATCTAGAAGCATAAAAATCAGACGCATCAAAAATCAGACCTTGATCTTTCAATTAATGTGATATAAAAATGATTATCCTCAAAAAACCTATCAAAGTTAACAACAGATAAAGGGTTTTTATAGTTAATGTTTATTTCATATAAAGATATCAGAATGCCACTAAATAAGATTTTAAAGATTGTTTACTTTGCTCGTTTCTACTTCAATCAATAATCAATAATGATGAGACCGATCTATGGCACCACTAAGTTGATCTTTCTGGATTCGATTATAGAAAAGGTCAAATTTAACATTGAATTGAGTGGCAATGACCTTTCGATCCCTCATTTGCCTTAAAATGGAATCCAACTGCATCTCCAGCTGTATGAGCTGTGTCAGATTTAGATGTTCAATGTTTTGACCTTCAATGTGCCTACAAATATAAATTAATCCCAATCAACTAATTCCTTGTTATATAAATGGTAAAAAATAAGCATATCCAATTAATTAAGTGCAGAGTGATCACTACCTTCCAACTAGTTCCTGTAGGCTAGTACCTTTCCAAAGGTCCATGAATTCACCATGAATCTGCTGTTGATTAACCAAAAGTCAAAAAGAAAGTCAATACTTAGATAAAAGCTCTTTCAAAGGTTAACAGTCAGCTTTCTCTATATTTTCATGTTTCAAACTGAGGACAAAATCTATTCTTCAATGTCATCATTGTAATGAACATATCAGCTCTACCCTTTTAAAGCTAAGAGGTATGACCAGCTCTGATCTTAAGTAATGGCAGCATAATGTTACTCTCGGTCAATGTTATATGATCCAGACCTACTGTCAAGGTTTTGGTTTTGACTTCACCATAAATCCATGACTGATATTTAGAATACCTTTTTTATATTAAGAAAAAAAAGTACTTAGTTTATCATGTAAGATACATATATACATGGAGTCATTCCTGAGTGAATATTTCTCTCATAAAACATTAACCTCAAATTGCAAAAGTGATCTACTAGCAAAAATTATACAACATTTTAGCACATATTATCCAATAGTTCATACTATAATTAAGTTCTCTGTCCTTCCTTTTGTGGCTAATATGCAATTCTATCTCTCTCTCTCTCTCTCTCTTATTATGGTCCAACTAGCTTCACCAATTCTTCAAAAAGATATTCTAACTCTGATAATCTTGATTAAGATTAAAATTGTTTTCTGCTGATAACTGCCAAAACAATGGACCCTCATACAGAGAAGAAAGTTTGTGGTAGTTAATCATTTTGATATTAAAGTTTTTATTTGTATAGTACTTCTCAGATTTTCTTTTTTTTTTTTTCTTTTTATATGAGGCTGTTATAGATTGAATATTAGTCACTGGAACTAAGAATTACTATTCTATCAAACAGATCACATTGTCATTGGTAACCTCTCAAATTTTGATATTTAAATGATTATGTAATTAGAAAAAAAGCGTAATAATTTGACAAACCTTTGCTTCATCACCACTAGTGCAAACAACAGCTTCTTCTTCTACATGAACTAGGTAGCGTTCAAGAATTTTTCTCAAACTGTACCTCAAGGAATCAAGCATAAAACAAAGTAAGTAGATTTAAAACCTATAGCAATTCAAAAATTTTAACCATCAAAGTTAATTATACACATAAAATATAGGACTTACTCTTGCTACTATTGCAGTAAAATATATAGTGTTTTGCAAGTTTTTTTTTGCTTAAAAATTTTGAAATTTGATTGAATATAGTGCGTTTAATGTGTGTTTTCTTGATATTTAGGTTTCAAGTATATGGGATGTGAAAACCTTGTAATTTCTTGCAATTTCATACAAGATTAGGTTATCCTAATTCTTGTAATTTTCGGCCATACAAGAACCAAGAATAGCCAAATCCTATTGATGTTAGGACTCTTGATTTCACTTGGATAAAGGAATCTTACTTGCACTATGATTCTTAATTACATTCTTCTTTCCCATATTGAAGAGGAAGCCTACGTGCAATTGGTAATTGAAGAAGTATACTCAGACAAGAACTCTTAATAACATTTGGCCAAGGAGAAATTTTGCAATATAAGGACTCTTTAATTAATTTTGGAAGAGTTTTATACTAGAAGGACACTACACGAGTAAAGGTTAGGAGTTTGTATTGAAAGACTCTTGCAATTTTATCTTAAGAGTTTAATTGTGATGCAAATACATGGTCTTGGATAAACCATGTTTATCTGAACCACCCTTCAAGATGGCATACAAATAGACGATCAAGATCAACCCCAAGAAGTCCCATTCAGCTAAGGCACTCGAAGAAGCAAGACTCCACATTCGGCCAACTACTTTGAAGATCAAAATAATCTTTATCACATAGAATTTGTAATCTTAACCCCCATTATAGTCGAACCTACCACTATAAATAGGAGGCTCTCTCTTGTTTTTGAAGACACTTCACTACACTTCTCTTCTCTTCTTTTCTTTTCTTGTAGTTTTGATTCTTAGTTTTTCTTTATAGTTTTCTTTGTAGTTTGGCTAAGGTGATAGATTAGTCAATGCAAGATTATGTTTTCTCAATTCTTTATTTTAATCAAAGCATTCTTTCATTTAAGATCTCTTTCTTTAAAGCTTTTTTACACAATTTTGGTCTACAATACCATTTGCAATCTTTCTTTTATTTTCGGCTATTCAAGTTTCTTTCTTTTCTCCCAAGCTTTTGGTTTACAATTTTTGTTTTATGCTATTTACAACTTTTGGCCTACATTAATCTTTCTTCTCTAAAAACTTTTGGTTATTTATTTCTTGTTCTATTTAGTCACAATTTAAGATTTTCAAGTGACAATCGGAAAGATAGATCTTGGCCTATACAATCGTTCTTTATATTTTCTTTCAATTGTTTTCATTGCAATCAAACCAACTTTCTTATTATTTTAGATATCAGGCTAGTAGTTGATCACCTTTCGTACTTGATTTTCACCCAACAATTCAATTATATAATTCTTGTGGGATGACACTCCACTCACTCACTACTACTACTTGATTACGATCTGTGAACTTGCAGTTATTACAAAAAGTAGCAATCAAGCTCTTGGCTATATTTTTGAGAATTATATCAGTGTTCAAGATCAATATCAATAAGTATTTCTACTCCCTTGTAATCTAAACACTTTTCTTTTATTTGTTTAAATTGTTTGGATCTTTCTTTGTTTGTATGCACAAATCTCAAAATGTTGACTTAGCTCCACTTGACAAAAAAATTGAAAGAACTCTTAGGTGCTTATGAAGAGAGAAACAACACCTCCTACATCAACTCCAATGGCAAATGCAAATAATGAAGGACAAAAAACATTGAAGGACTATCTGGCTCCTAATGTGGATGGATTCCAACCATCCATAAAAAGGCTGGCGATCCAAGCAAACAACTTTGAAATAAGACCTTCAATTATTCAAATAGTTCAAACTTCGGTACAATTTGGAAGATTACTTAATGATGATCCAAATTTCCATTTTTCTAATTTTTTAGAATTGTGTGATACATTTAAGTATAATGGTTTTTCTGATGATGCAAGCCAAGATAAGGAACAAAATAACTACACTCATGCAAGTAAATGGTGAAATTTTATATAATGCGCAGGAGGGATTCAAAGAGTTGTTACGAAAGTGTCCACACCATAAGCTCTCACAATTGTTACAAATTCAGATCTTATACAATGGATTGACACCATCCATGAGAACTACTCTTGATTCAGCTGCGGGAAAACCATAATGAGTAAGATAACAGAAGAGGCCTATGAATTGATAAAAGAGATGGTAGCAAATAATTACCGATGGGGTATGGAACGAAAAATGTATAAAAAATCTGATGGTGTTTATGAGCTTGACACTCACATCGATCATCTCATAATTAGCTAGTTTGACTAAGAAAATTGATGCCTTAGGAACCCAATCCCTAATTTCTCCTATTCACGCCATCCAAAGCCTCTTTGTTACATGTGAAATTTGTGAAAGATCTCATGCCAAATGCTAATTTAGGATAAAAACAATCCAATATACCCAACGATCCAAGCATGCCTATAACCCATATAATAACACTTATAACCTAGGCTAGACAAACCACCTAAACTTTGATATGATATCAATTCTTTGAATGCTTACTTAAATGCTTTGAAAGCATAATATGAATGATGTTTTTAAATGAGCTATATGCATGTGTGAAAATAATGCTTGATTTGATAAGCTATATAAGTTTATACTTACTGAACTGTGTTTTGCTCATTCTACTTTTACTTTCCCTTTACAGATGATTGAAAATGATAAATTTGTTTACTCTTATGAGAAACTAGAAATCAAATTGAAAAGATTACTAAGGCATTTGGGGAATTGTTGGATTATGAAACGATTTTATAATTTTATTAGTTTACATTTAAGTATATGAAGATTTATCATTAGCTCAATATATCATTATAGATTTTACATATTATTTTATTAAAGAATTTTAAAATGATTAAAAAAAGCTTCATATTGTTTTGAAGTTTTACTTCAAGGTAATATGACTGTGTGGTATCTTGACCTTGGAAAGTGACAAAATGATTCTTACATCTCGAACAATGATAAATGATGGATGAACTCTTTACAAAGAAGTTAGACTGGGAAAACTTGAGAGCTTGGAAATTGTCTTGGGCTGTCTTACATAGTTGATAAAAGAGCTCATCATTAACAAGTTAATGAAAATTGAATAAAGGGCGCGACATGATGATGATAGCAATTAGTAGTTTTTTTTTTTCTTTTAAAAAGCAAATATATTTATCGAATAAAAGGAAGCAAAAATACAAAACAGGGTTTATTGAAAAGGGAACCCTATAGAGCAAATGGAAATAATTACAACCAAGCTATCATGTCTTGAAAACATAAAACCCCTGCTTTAGCTAGCCTATCAGCAATGGAGTTAGCCTTCCAAGGAACGTAACTGAATGAGACTCCTAAGAGTACTTTCGAGAATGCCAATGTGGTTCGTAATATGCTTCATTTGCCAAGGAACCCCAGAACTATTGCTAGCCCAAAGTTCTACATTGGTAAAGTCACCCTCCATAACAAGCTAGTGAGTATAAGCCTATGCTGAAAAAGAGAAAAGATAGAGATCTTCTTTGATTGCCGTGAATTCAGCAAAGTTAAAGTCCTCAATACCGATGGACTTCGAAAAAAAACTCTTTTAAAAGAACCATGGGGCTCTTTCAAGACTTCCCCTATTGCAACCGGCCTAGTTTTACCATAAGCGGATCCATCAATGTTAAGCTTCTTAGTGCCAGGCATAAGACATGCCCAAGAGGCTTCAATCTTGCCTTTGGCAATAATAGGAGGGAAGCAGATGTCTTGGGTGTTGAGAAAGAAGTCATTGACAGAAGCAACGAGTGAGGGCCATTCACCTTTACTCTAGTTGGCAAGGCGCACTTTAATTATAGCAAACAACTGCATAAAGTCGAGTACTTTTCCTTAGAAGATGGTGTCATTACAGTGAAGACCAATAGACCATAGTATCGCAAAAAAAAAAAAAAAAGCATTCCCCAGATCCTGGTGTTTTGCTTAGGATGGAAGAGATTTTGTCAAGATTTAAAGAAAGAGGATATGTCCCTAGAGATGGCCCAAATGACTCCGCGTAGTTTATTGTATGCCATAAAAACTTTCCATGAGAATTAGCATGTAAACAGTAAATGATTAACAAATTCAACTTCAATTTTGCAGAATGGACAAAAGACTAAGTCGTGATCAATAAGCCCTCCCTTAAATAGCTAAGTTTTGACTACCACCTTACCGCTGATAACCTGCCAGCAAAAAATATCAACCTTGGGAGGAGCAATTCCAAACCAAACAGCTTTCCATATGTTGTTTGAGTGGAGTGTCCTGGTATAGCATGAGCTACAGAAGGATTTTGTTGAGTAAGTTCCATCAGAGGAGCCTTTCCAAATGACTTTGTCTGGATTAGTAGTATGTGGTACATAACAGTTAATCAGTGAAAAGAAGTTATCCCACTAAAGTAGCTCTTAATCGAATAAGCTTCTATGGAGGCCAATGTTCTATGATTAATGATTGTTAACCCAATTTCCAAACTCCATAATATAGCCATTTTTGTTAAGAGCAAGGGCATAGATTCGAGGGAAGTGGGCAGAAAGAATTGTGCCTTCAATCTATTCTTTACACCAAAATATGATGCTAACACCTCGGCCAAAAGAGAACCCAATATTTGAATGTACCAAAGAATGGAATTGATTCGAGGAGGTTAGCGGTTTTGTGATATGGAACCAGACTAGTGAAGCTTTTCGCGAAGTGGAAGATAGCAGGTTCATTGGATCGGACCAATTTTTTTACAGAGATAACTCTTCGCCAAAAATAGTCTTATTCATTAGTGTAACGCCAGATCCATTAGTATAGAAGACCCCTATTCTTGAGTTTAAGATCAAATATACCAAGGCTTCCAAAGTTTTTTCCTCTGTGAACCGCATCCCAATTTACCCAGGGCATTTTGTTCTTGCCTTGAGCACCAGACCAAAGAAAGTTTCTTTGGATTTTATCAATTTCTTTCTTGACATTGGTAGGGGTATGAAAAAGGAACATGAAATAAAAAGGTAGGCTAGCACGGACTGATTTAATTAGGGTGACTCTGTCTGCAATAGAAAGATACTGATTTTTCCAATAGGAGAGCTTGTTTCTCACTTTATCAATCACCAGTTGCCCAGTTGATAAACAGTTGCCCAGTTGATAAAGAGTTGGGACTAGCTTCCATCGAAAGTCCAGATATATTGTGGGGAGTTTCTCTGCCCTGCATTTGATAGTGTTATTAAACAGCTTTTAGGAAAAGTTGATCTTGAGTCCCGATATAATTTGAAAACGTTTCAGGATTCTTTTAATATTCAAAAGCTGCTCTAAGTCAGGTTTACAGAACAAAATTATATCATCTGCAAATTATAGATGTGAAATCTTTAAAGGGTTATTTCCAAAATTAGTCCCTTGAAAAAGTCTCATCGAAGTAGCCTTCTAGCAAAGGATATTAAAAGATTCAGCAGCAACCAAATTAAAGAGGAATGGAGAAAGTGGACAACCATGCCTCAATCCACGCTTCATAGAGAGCTATGGAGTTGGAGAGCCATTAACCAGCACTAAGATGGAGGCTGTTGATATACATCGAAACATCCATCCTCGCCATTTAGAACTAAACCCATACAAGTCATGATTAGGTAAGAAAGCTCTAACCTATACTGTCGAAGGCTTTTTCAAAGTCAACCTTGAAGGTGAGGCCATTAGTTCTTTTTTTCTTTTTTTCCATTGAATCGACCATTTCATTAGCAATTAGTGAGCAATCCATGATTTGCCTACATTTAATAAATGCAAACTGGTTAACTTCTATTTCTGAACTCATGACTTTCTTCAACCTATTGGCAAGGACTTTTACTAGAATTTTGTAAATACTCCCCACTAGACTGATTGGTCTAAAATCAGAAAGATTGGATGGCCATTGCATTTTACTACCAAACGATGAAAGAGGAATTGATATTGTTGTTGAAAATACCAAAGCAATAGAAATTGTTCACGAACTTCACGATTTCTCCCTTTAGTAAAAATTATAATTTCTTGAAGAAGTCCAAGTTAAAGCTGTTTGGACCAAGGGCCTTATTGCCATCACAATCCTTTATTGCTACCCAGATTTCATCCTCCAAGAATGGAGCATCTAGAAAGGATCCTTGATCTTCACTTATAGTCTTAAAGGGACAATCACAGATCTAGCGTTTGCAAGATCATTGGAGCTATGCAGGTTGCTAAAGTGATTAATCACTACTTAGTGAATATCCTTTGGATCACAAATTTCTTTCTCACTGATCATAAGCTTGTCGATTCTGTTAGCATGCCTTCTATTGGATGCGATTAGATGGAAGTACTTGGTGTTATAATCACCGAATTTGATCCATTGTGATCAAGATTTTTGGACCATGAGTGCTCCTCATTTTTGTAAAGACACCACAATTCATTCCTTAGGTTGGCTAGCGTCGGATGCTAATCGTAAGATAGTCTGTGCTTCATCCTCATTCTCTAGTTTGTCGATATCTACTACCATTTTATGGATTCTTTAGGCATCCTTATTGGCATGATCTTCTTGTTATTTTTTAACAAATTTCTTTCTCACTGATCATAAGCTTGTCGATTCTGTTAGCATGCCTTCTATTGGATGCGATTAGATGGAAGTATTCGGTGTTATAATCACCGAATTTGATCCATTGTGATCAAGATTTTTGGACCATGAGTGCTCCTCATTTTTGTAAAGACACCACAATTCATTCCTTAGGTTGGCTAGCGTCGGATGCTAATCGTAAGATAGTCTGTGCTTCATCCTCATTCTCTAGTTTGTCGATATCTACTACCATTTTATGGATTCTTTAGGCATCCTTATTGGCATGATCTTCTTGTCATTTTTTAACAAGTTTGAAGGTTTTTAAGCAGTTGACAATTCTAGGGGCCTTTGAAGAATTTGAGGTTGCTTGTTAAGAATTATTGACCATTTCGTGGAGCTGTACATCATCCATCCAATGCGAAAACAGCCTAATGGCTTAGGGCCTCAGTTCTTATCATCAACTGATAAGCAGATTGGATTGTGATCAGAGAGAGATTTAAGTAGCACTTTGATGGAGAGTGGGGAATTTGACGAGGAGATCACCATTGAGCAAAAAGCGATGAAGTCTAAACATAGTTGAGACTTCTCTGTTGTCGGTCCAAGTGAACAACTCGCCTTCTAATGGGAGATCAACAAGTCCATAGAGTTGGTAAAGTTGACAAGGACACAGAAGCGATGTCATATAAGACACCTCTTTTTTCCCCTAAACATTTGACAATGTTTAAGTCACCTCTAATACGCCACAAATCAGAGGGGCAAGCGAGTTTTTACATTCAATCAGCTCATCCCATAATATGTTCCTTTTAGCTTTGGTCATTAGGAGCATAAATGTTAACGAAGATAAAGAGGATATTTAATGCATTGATAGTACCTTTGAGAAGGATGAATCTCGACTTGATGGGGGAGCTTTCAAGAGTGAAGAATTGTTCCAACCACGGAGATCAAGCCACCAGATCTACCGTCTGAACCTACCCCTTCGCCTTTTAAAATGTTTCTGCTTCATAGATATTTCAGCATCCTAGAATCAAGTGTGCTAATTTTTGTTTCTTGCAAAAAGATCATAGACAATTTATACTTGTAAATTGATTTCTTCACAGAGCTTTTCTTTATTCTGCTTCTCAAGCCCCTAACATTCCAAAAGATAATATTAACCATTATGAAAAAAGAACACCCATACCTCGATACGGTGTGATTAGGAGAACTTAACCTACGCCTAGGCCTCCCATGTCTCTTCCGTTATCTGGAGACTCTAATTGTTGTAGGCACTTGGCTGCTTAACTTTGTCTGCGTCGAACTTCAAGCCTAGAATAGAACACACCTCCCAAGTTTTCTCTACTTCGCGCCTAATTGCTTCATTTCTATATCTAATGCCTTCATCAGATATCGAGATTTCATTATCCTAAAGCTCCGTGTTGCGAGCGCCAAATATTAGTTCTGCCAGCACCCTTCTTTCTCTTCGTAGCTTTTTTCTCTGCCTAACAACAAATGAAGTTCTTGATCTAAGAGGAAAAATGACTTCCTTGGTTTTTCGTGACTTGCAGCTTTTTCTTTTGAGGGCCTTAGCTTTCTTAGGCTTTCTTGTTTTGGCACAAGTTTTTTATGCCCAAAGGAAGAGTCAAACGACGTCTGCTTCTCACATGAGTTATTTGGGCTTTGGCTCGATTATCCATGGTCTTCAGTGGTTTACGACTATTTTTTGGAGCTTTGATGAATTTTTTGGTACGCTAGGTTGCATCAATGATATTCATAAACTTGGATCGTTGTCAATGGTATTTTGTTTAAAGTGGCCATGAAACTGATTTCTTTCCCTCTGCTATTGTTCTGTTAGTACATTTGATCTTATCATGTGGCTTCTAGCTTCTTTAGTGGTCGGTCTTTTTGCCCTCAATTAGACGGATTATCTTTTATTCTTTTGTTGTCAATTAGGTATTTTATATTACTTTTATTAATTGTTCTGAAAACCCTGATTGCTAGCTATTGCTAGCGTTGTAATCTTTTGGTTGCTTTAATAAACTTGACTTAATAAAAAAAAAAGGCCATGATTTTATTGTTCAAGGTCCAAGCCTAACCCGAAACTTTTATGGTATATATTAATTTTTATATTTATAAATGTAAAGTCGGTTGGGGGTAATTGATAACTTTCCCATTACTTTAGAATTACATCAAGGTTCAGCATTAATTTTTTTTTTTTTTGTATTAGTTATAAACGAACTCACTAGATATATTCAAGATAAAGTATCATAGTATATATTATTTACGGATAATAAAGTTTTAGTGGTTGAAACTAGTATGCTCTTAATGTGAAATTAGAATTATGGAGGTATACACTAGAGTCAAGGCTTTAAATTGAGTAAATTTAAAGCTGAATATATAGAATGTAAGTTTAGTAATTATATAGAAGTGAGTGATAGTGTAATTAAGTTAAATGGGGAGGAAGTACCAAAAAGTAACCATTTTTTACATTTGGGATCAATTATTCAAAGTGAAGCTGAGATAGAAAGAGATGTAAATCATAGATTGGTCAGGTGGCGAAGTGTATCGGGTGTATTGTATGATTGTAATATGCATTTAAAGTTAAATGTGAAGTTATATAAAATAACTGTAAAGCCTGTGTTGTTATATTGAATTGAGCGTTGGGCTATAAAGAAACAACATGAAAAAAAAATAAGCGTAGCTAAGATGAAAATACTTAGATGGATGTGTGGTAAAATAAAAAAAGATAAAATCAGAAATAAAGATATTCAAAAAAAATTAAGGATAATCCGAATTGAAGAAAAGATAAGAGAGGGTCGTTTGAAATGGTTTGGTCATGTAAAACGTAGACCTATCTATGCACCAATTAGGAGATGTGAGTTTTTAGATTTAGAGAAAGAGTAAAACTTCTAGGGGCATACCACGAAAGATGTTAATGCAAGTAATAAAAAAAATAATATGAAGGTCAAAGAAATAGAGGTTGTTGTGGATAGAAATGAATGGCGTAAGAAGATTCGAAACTAAAACCTAACATGATTCTCTTTTGGTCTTTCATACAACTGACCCAAAGTTAAGTGATATCAGATTTAGTTTGTTGTTGCTGTTATAAATAATTTATATTATATAAAAGATAAATATATATAATATTATAGTTAAACATTATAAACTATGATAAATTATCCATATTTTAAAACTTAATAAAAGAAAAGACAAATACTAAAGATTAAATAAAAAAACGTATTGATATACATTTTAGTTAAAAAAAGTTATTTAAATGGAACCATTTATTAATCTAGATAGGTTTAGGTAAAATTTGAGGTCATATCGATTTAGACTTGAGCAAACATGTAAAGACTAAACTATCAATATTATACCAAATAAACCAAATTCATGAGTACCTCTATTCCTTTCCCTCTAAAATTAGCAACTTTATTTGTCAAATCCAAACATACTAATAATGAAATTCCAAACTAAATAAGGAAAATGAGAAGGTTTATATTAATTTTTTTTCCTTTCCCTCCCTCAATCCAAAAAATAGAGGTAATATAAATATCCTAGCTAGTAAATATATCGTAGCTAGTAAATATATCAGTTTCCTCTTCCTTCATTGTTATATTTGAATGTGGCATTATACATGGTATAATTAGGAGTGACTATATGAAAAAGTAAAAATTTTAAATCAGTTATGAATTACATAATGGAAAGTTTTTTTTTTCTTTCCTCACATAAATTGTACCCTTGTTTTTAATGTTTAAACTTATAAATTTATAATTAATTAAAGTTTCAAGTTCTAACAATTTTGACACGTTCTAAGGATATTGGAGATAATTTTGTTACTATTATTTATTGTTTTCACACAAAAAAATAAAACAAAATAATAATAATAATAATAAAAAGAATAGCATTATTCATGCGTTTATATATGATATATCTATTTTAAAAAGAAAAGAAAATTAAATGTTTAAGTTGATAAGTTAAAAAGAATAATTTTATTTTTATGTGTATCAATCATATCTTTCCCATCGATTGAAATTTTTTTCCTCTATTCCCATATTCCATTTAACCATTATATTATAAACTTTGCATTAATTTCTTTTAATTTCCATTCTACTAATTACTAGTAGAAATGAAAGCAATTTTTACATTCATTGTTTTTTTTATTAAAACACAAACTTAATATGCCAAGCATATTGAGTTTGTTCTTAATAATATTTATATATAATTATGATGGCTACTTACCTATGTATAAATAACAATGTAAAGATTGCAATAATTATTAAAGGAAATTTTTGGCATTGCCTAAAACTATAAGAAAAAATTGCCATTCTATTAAAATTGAATAACTAGGGCATCACCATGCAGAACTTAAGCTATTTTTTTCTATGGAAAGGAAGAGAAGATTCACGAGATCATATTTTGCTCACTTGCTCTTTCATTATCTATGGTAAAGGAAGGAAATTGAGAGAAGGGCAAAAGATGAGGAAGGAAAAGAAAGAAAAGTTATTTATCTTTCGTTGTGTTTGGCATGAATGATGAAATATAAAGTTTAAGGATAAATTTAAGTTGAATAAGTGATTTCATCTCACATTTGAAAGAATTTGATTTGGATGAAAGAGAAAGGTAAATATATCATTTTTCTTTTCTTCTCATATTTTTTCATTCCAACAGAAAGAAATGGTGGAAAGAAAATAGTTTTTGCTTTCATCATCTTTCCTTCCTTCTTTCCCTCTTATCAAACACAGTGTAAAACTATTTGGGTAATTATTCTATAGGGATATTGGAGACTGGAGTTTTGTGCATTGCATGGCCTATTATAACTTTGAAAGGAAAATCATTTTTCTTTTCAAGTTATTCTCAAGCGTACCATGCTTCTTTGTTTATGTTTACATTATTTGGAGAGAAAAAAATACAGGAAGCATAGAGGAAAATCACCTTGTTCTATCTTTAACTTGTGGAGATCCACACCTAATCTACGAAGTATTATCCGTTTTGATCTAAAGATCTCATGATTTTGTCTCACAAAAGGTGTCTCACAAGTTTGGATTTGAATCTCTACATATATATCATTCTTTATCCATACATTTTTTCAATTTGAAATTTTAGAAATGGCTCTCTATCGTGTAACACTTAGTGACTCCCACAACGTAGCACTTAGTTCCTGTCAACTGGTGATTGCTCTAATACTATTTGTGGAGACTTACACTGAACTTGCAAAGTATTATCTGCTTTAACTTGAAAGTCTCAAAATTTTGTTCTGCAAAAGACGTTTCACAAGTTTGAATTTAGATCTCTACACATATATCATTCTTTATCCACATATTCTTTTAATGTGAGATTAGAAAAGTTACAATGTCACAGCCCGTGGGGAAGAGCAGGCCCAATGGTTCTCATTGGGATAAGGAGCAATTCTAAGGCAACCGAGACCAAGCAGAAAGTAAGGAAGACTAGGCCCAAAGCGTAATGGAAGATCTAAAGACTGGACCATGACCCAAAATGGGTACGAGCTTAGGGAGCTCAGGCTAGAAGATTTGGTTTGGCAGCTTTCAAACAAATCCAGGTGTAGGCCTGAGAGAAAGCCCAAGTGCAGGCAGAACCAAACCAGACGAAGGCCTAGGGAAGGGCCTTGCACGATCACTACTGTAGAAGGAGTCCACGTTGGTTCAAACTCCTTTTAGATAAAGTCTGTGTAAAATTAGAACTATCTAGTTGTAATCCTTTGTAATGTCTTATATATGTTGGACTCTTTGTGAACCCTAAGACAGTAACCATTTCAGCCATTAATTCAAGATGACCTTAGTTATAAATAAAAGATGCCTCCACCCTCGTAATACACATCACAACTTGGAGTAATACAAGTTTAAACTTAATTAGTTTCTAAAATTAAGGTATAGTTAGAACATCTACATCACCAAATATTTCCTTAATAATGGAGATTATGAACCATTTTTTATATTAGTTGTTCTACTAAATTTATCTTCTTACTTTAATGTGTAAGTTGTTCACTTACACTAGTTTCTGTTTCATGTTTTTATATATATATATATATATATATAGACATAAAATTAAGAAATTTATTTAAGACTATTTATATATACGAACTTGTCAAGATGATATTTTTAGAAAGATTTGTAGTTATTATACCGTCTTTTGGTAAAAATAATGTATAAAATAACAAAAAAAATATTTTTCAATTAAAAATTAACTCATTTAAAAATCGTTTTTTAAAATAAAATTTAAATTCTATGGGCGACCCCTACAATAGGATAATTATGAGTAAATTTAGTCAAATCTAGAAAGCTGAATTTTGACGGCTGGTATTGATGTAAGACAAAGTCAACAAGTCTAAAGTTACAAGCGGCCCCTATGAACATTCCACTCTGTAGTCTGTATCCAGCCACACACTCTTCTACTTTTGGCCAACGGTACTTTTGGCCAAGCCACCGTTGGCAAAAAGTAGAAAAACTTCATTTCTCAAGGAATTGTCAAAAGTAGGGGAAAAAAAAACGGATATCAGTCATCATCCTCACAGTTCTAAGAAGATTTGAATTAATGTTAGATTTAATTTTTTTATACTTAAATTTTGATCATTAAATTTAGAAAATATATATTTGCAAACTTCTTTGAGTTTTGAAAAATGATTTTCATATTTAAATTAAAATGAAGTCTAAATTGATAATTTTTTATCAACACAATATTTATAAAAAACAAGTAATTTAAATTTGTCTTCACATAAAAATAATTAATAAAATAATCAAAGATATTAATTATATTAATTAGTAGTATTTATCAAGACTGAAAATTCTTCCCCCATAAACATAATACGTGTGCTTCATACAAAGCAACGTGGAGTTGTTTAATTGGCATAATTCCAAGAGTTTTGAGAAGCAGGATTCAAAGAAGAAAAAGTACTGATTTTAACGAAGATTAAACCCAAAATGATTAGCCAAACTTGATTTAATCTTTACGAAAAGATAAACCTTCATGCAAACGATTTAAAGCCCCCAAAGAGAATCGTACAACTTGTAATACATAAAATTGAAAGAAAGAGGATGAGGGATTTACCTTTGGCCACTGGAAAACTGGTAAAGCTTTCCTCTAGAGGAAAAGATGACAAGAGCAAGCTCAACATCACAAAGAACAGCAAGTTCTCCAGCTTTCTTGATCAACCCACTTTTCCTCTTTGAAAATGTCACGTGTCTGCTACTTTTGTCTTCGATTCGCTTCAGCTGAACCTTCCCTCTGCCCATTTCTCAATAATAAAACAAACCCTAACCTTAATCAATATATACGACTCATAGGTATTGAGGAAAAAAAAAACAAAGAAAATGTTACAGAAAAAAGCACTTTATAGTGAAGAGAGGAGATATCCAGAGATTCGTCCCGTCAAAAAAGGCCCCTTTTTGCATTCCCGGAGAGAATATACGGCGACTTATAAGGTTGACACGTGGATCTCTAGGTATTCTTTTTTCCATTTATTTTACAAGTGGAAGTATACGGTAAGACAAGGATTTTTTTTTTCCATGACCACTGTGATTGACGATGCTGAGTTGCTGATTTGATTTTCCATTTCTTTTATAAACTTTCGGTAAGAATTTCACGTTGTGACGTTGGGGACGAGTTTATGAGATCTTTTCCGGTTTTTGTTACTAAAAGATTTGTAGTTGGAAGAAAACGTGTGAAAGGACACATCGCATCGAAAAAACCTATGGTCGGATTTTTGTCGTACAAGAAAATGGGAAGTAAGTCGGTTGTTTGTTTTGTTTTAGATAAATCCGTAGATTTTTATTTAACTACTTTGGGAAAGATTTGTCTTTGCCAGATATTTTATTATAATAAATCTATAGTTTATTACTGGATGCATTATGGCTGAGCTTGTGAGTGTTGATGAATTGGAATTTTCATAAATTATGTAAAAAATCAATCAAGCTCTGTGTTATTTTTATTTAAATTTAATAATTTAAAATATAATATAAAAATAATATAAAAATATAAAAGTGATATAATTTTAAATTTTAAATTTAATTATATGTGAGTTTAATAAAATTAAAAAAAATATCTTTCATAACTTTTATATGTAATTTTTATATAAAAATAAAATAATATTATATTAATATTTAATATGAAATAAATGTATGTGTTAATATGCATGCAAGTACGTATACATGTATGAAGCCAAATTTGATGAGAGGGCATTGTGTTTGCTTAAGATATGTATTTTCTTTTATTGATTCTTAAAAAATGGTTTAGGGTTTATTTATAGTAAAAAAAAAAATTCATCAAGACTATGTTTATTTTGCAAAAATTTAGTTTCAAAAAATTATTTTTAAAAATATTTTTTTGGGATAAATTGAAATATTTTGTTGTTTGAATGATAATAAAAAAATATTTTTTATTGTTAATTATTTTAGATTCTTGTAAGTAAGTTGTAACATTAATATCCTTGTTGCAAGGGTTTGTTGGAATTAAGCTTTGTCCAAATAAAAATAAGAAAAGAAAAAAAGTATATAATATATACATAGACAGAGAGAGTAAAGTACTTTTGTTTAGTTTTATTAAGAATCTCGTTCACCAATAATCTCGTGTGCCCTTTATTTCATTTCATAAGTACTTATTTGGATTCAATCGTATTTTTAATATGATGTGATTGAATTTATCATATCATTAATTAAATTTTAATTTTAATAAGATTAATTTAACATAAAATTTTTATTAAAATTTTTTTCAATCATAATTATAATAATTTTTTTTCAATCACAATAATAATACTTTTTATTATTATTTTTATTTTATTACAATCAATCTTATCTTTCATCCAAATAAAGCTTAAGCATATATATTTCGAGAATAACATGTTTTGAGTAAGAAGGAGATTGACTACAATTTTTTTTTCATGAAAACATATATGTACTCATTTAATACAGTCATCGTACATGTTTACATAAGATTTTGTTTCCAAAATTTTATTATAACCCAGAAATATTTTAATACTTTCCATTTAAATCCCTAAGATTAAATATGAAAACAAGTGAGTGCATTATTTCATTATTTGAGTGAGATATTTATTACCCACCAATATATGAAATAACATGCATATATATAAGTAAAAAATATATACACATAAATAAAGTACACAATTTTTTTTTTTAATTTCCAAGAGCAAAAAAACAAAAATGGGTGGATGGTTATTCTATTACAAGAAAGGGTAAAAAAGAAAGGTAGAGAAAGTGTTACATTAATCTAAATTATAAAATTATTCATGGAGCATTAATTTATGTGAGTATATGTTATTTCATATAGTATTATATCATATATTTGGTAGTAGTAATTAAAGTTGAATTCTATCATATCAAAATTCAATTATGTATTATTTTGTAATAATTGTTAGAAAAAATAAATGATAGAATATAAATAATAGAAAAAAATTTTGATTTAGAAGAATAAAGAATTTTTTTAAAGGTAATTATATTTTTAAAATATAATAAAGTCTCAAAACTATTCAAGTAGAAGTAATAAAAATAATTATATTAAAAGATTTATTTATAATGAATGAACAAACATAAATTTTTATTCAAATAATTATAACATTTTATATAATCACGATCTTTATAAATAATAATCTATTTATATTAAAATAGTTATAATAATTTATCATATAACAATTGTTTCTATTCAAATATAATTATTTAAAATATGAATAAAATTAATACAAAATTACTTTTAATTTTTACTAATTAAATTTTTTGATCTAATATAAAATACATTATATTCGAAACTATCAATAATAATATGAGCCAAAAACAATCCAAAGCTTTTTTATTGGACAACTTGATCGGATTTATGACCTTCAAAATAAACTCTTAAATATTTTTTAAAATACCATTTGTAAGCGTAATAATATTTTTATTATACAATAATTATTGTAATATTTTATATAACATTGAAAAAATATTTATTTAAATATGATATTTTAAAAATATCCTTAAACACATTAATCGAAACCTTTAATAAATTTATTAAAAACCTTTAATAAATATAAATATTAGCGAAAATTTTCTGACAAACCAGCAGTAGTGAAATGATTAGAGACATGTCAACCTTTTTCCAAGGCTGCTAACATATTTTCAACTCTCAAATCTTGTCGAATTACATAGATTCTCCTCCTCCACTGTCATTAAAACGACGTTATGTATGCGTATTATGATATTATGCGATATATATATATATATATATATATATGTATGTATATGGAGTAAGCGGAATCATTTCTCTTCACCCACTTGCTCTGATCCTTTGCAACTTGTAAAATTTTGAATAAGTTTGAGAATGTGATTTTTCTGATATAGTAGTCAAACTTTTGAGGATTCGTCAAAGAGATCAATTTCAAGATTTTTATTTTCATATCCAAAACAAAAATATTATACCATGTGTCGGCGATTCCATCAAGCCATCCAGCTTTATTAATTAATTTTTTTATTTTTAAAATATATATTATGCAATTAATTTTATTTGTAAAATATAAAAATTTGACTGATATTGAACGAAACTTTGCATGAGAAACAGGGCAAAATCAGTTTCGCTTGAATTACAAACTCATGCACATGCAGAAGCTCAAAAAGTCAAAAGCGCCTCAACCTAAGACAAGATTAACTATGCTTAATTATGCATAAAACAATTACAGAAGGATGGGACACCTTCAAATTCTATGCACAAACGGGAAATCTTCTAGGATATGTATGGCAACTGAAAAAGGAATTTATTAACTTAATTGAGCACTAAATATACTAAGAAGGTAAGGAACTTTATCCATTGGTGTCTAGTAAGTGATTTCTTGGAGCTTAATTCGTTCAGAGTTGCTTCGTTCAAGCTTGAAACGTTCTTGAACAGAAGAGATGTAACTAGCAGCCTTCATATCAACACTTTCATCACCAGCAAAGCCAAAGAAGCTGTCAATTTGGCTTAAATTTTCTCGGTTCATGTCAGCAGGTATAATAAATGACACCTGCTTTGGTTGGGAAATGTTCAGGTACTCCTGCTGAACTCGATAGCTGACAGAAGTTGTTGTAGAAGAAGCCTGGTTTGGCTTCACCTTGCTGGTGTACTGCATGGCTGGTGCTGGCTTGGCTGCTCGGTAGAATGGTGTCAGCTTCCCCTTGATGAACCCTCGGCGCTTGCGGTTGGACTCCATCTTAATACCTGTATCGCTTTTTTATTTCAGCTGACCAATTAATTTAAATGGTGAGTGCTGAGTAGTACAGGAAGAAAAGAGTAGGGTGTCTTTATATAGTAGTTGCGTGTGCACTGTTTTATTGTATGTTAAAGCAATTTCAGATAAACATGAAAAATCTTGATGGATTGTGGTCCCTCAACCAAATATCAGGAGAATAATCTTCTTTAGATATAAGATCATGCGTAATTTTAGCTATATTCCAATTATTTGTTAAACAGTTCTTAATACTTTGTAGGATACGGAAATTTGTAAAGCAGATTATGCTTTCTGGGATATAAAGAACTAATTGGACACTTAAATAATTGTACATTCTTTATAGATATTAATTTCATATGGATTCTTTGGATATTTTATTCATGCCAAACCGCTAGCCTGCACATATCCTTATAGCAATTATTAGGGGAATCAGCAGCAAATGCAAAGTGAATGCCCTATCAGTTAGGCAAAGCAGTGGATCCTACCAAGTAGAATATGTTTCTTCTCTTTGATTTTCTGTTGTTACGACTTTATAGAGCTCATTTGCATCTAGCTAGAAGCCCTTTTTGCTTCAGCTCAGAAGGCACTAACATTGGCCAATTTTGCAGAGGCAAGACTTGGGTCTACCTTGGTTGAGGTTGCCACATGCCTGACCTAATCAGGCTTTTAGCTTCAAGGTATTGTAGCATTCACCCCATCGTGGACATGATTAATGTATTCATCGTATTGTTCTCTTTTATATGAAATGAACCAATGACTACTCTCTGTCCACTGAACATGAGTTGCCCTGATTTGGTAAAGGATAGATTCAGAAAAGCTTATACGCCATGGTTCATGTAAATGCAGTACTGCTTTATTCTTTTGTTTCTTGTTTCCCCTTTTCTTGCTTTTTCATATCTGGATAAGTGGATATGTAAGATTGAAAATGCATCATCAAAGAAGGTGAGCTTGTGTGTCACTGCAATGCTTCTTATATGTAATTCATACAACATCCATTTCTGTCTGTCTAATTGTCATTAATGAACTTTTATACTATAACTTTGAACTAAAGAAGGGTAGACTAGATGGATAAGGATAATGTCCTTTTCCAACTCCTTCAACTCTGTCATTTGGAGCATTTTCTAAGAATATTTAGACAACTTTTCAAGTTACAAAAGTTACACCCCAAGTACAAGTAGTTAGAGATAAACATCATAACTGGTATATGAAGTGAAACAAGGGTGTTCAAAATCAGCAACATCTTATCAAGGACACAGAATTATAAAACCAACAAAAAAAAAAAAAAAGAAAGGAAAAAAGAATCAGTAGCGATTAATCTATAGATTGATTGCTACTAGAATTATAAAGCTTAACAGGTCTGGATGGCACCTCAATTCATGTATGTTTAAGACATATTCGGATAATATCTGGCTCTGCTTTTTGCATGATAGAGCAAGTTACGGTTAAGGATAGATATACTACAGTGACCCTTGCAACTTGGCTTGTTTGCTTTACTTAGACATGAACTACTTAGTGATAAAGTTTTCATGTTTTTGAACGTACGTTCATATATCAGATAGATATACATATTCTATTTTTACCCGATTGACAAGTCTCTCATAGCATCTAAACAAGTGGTCATGGGGGATTAGATTCTTGACCGTTTCTAGGATTTTTTTTCTATTAAACTCAGGTTAATCCTGTCTTATGCCTTTTAGTATGCATTCGTCACAGATATGCATGTGTTCTATTTTTCTCGGTTGTTTGAAGTTAGAGAACTTGAACTAGAAATCTTCCCTTTATGAAAAGGAAGACTAATTACTAATTAAATTGTATCCAAATTACTAACTATACATGAAGTATTTGCTCACTTCTATAATGTTATTTTTTTATTAAGCCAAAATTAGATTTTATTAAAAGTAGTAAAATGGTTATTAATATCTAACCATAGATAAAAATACGACATCATGTGAGAAATTCAAGAGCAGTGCTGTGAAGATTTAGATTCAATTTATGAGTTATTATTTATTTTAATTTGAAAGTCTTACGATTTTATTTTATAAAAAGTACGTCACAAGTTAATTTGAGTTTAGATATCTATATATATAGCATTTTTTATTCATACATTCTTTTAATATAAGATTAGAGTTATTACAATCTCTCCGCCTTTAAAACTTGATATTCCTGTCAAGTCGAGCTCAATCACAAAACTAAAATCATATAAAAGTTAAGATTCTAGAGGTGGTTCCTCACATGTAGCATTTAGTGATTCTCACAATATAGTACTTAGTTTTCGTTGACTAATGACCTCTTTGATACTATTTATAAAAATTCGCACTCAACTTATAAGATATTATTCACTTTAATCTAAAAATTTCACGGTCTTATCTCACACAAAATGTATTACAAAATTAAGTTTAAATTTTTACATATATTTTATTTTTTATCCACATATTCTTTTAATATCAAATTAAAATCATTATAGGTGCTGATTTGATCACTTATATCGTGGTGACCAAGCATGACAATAACTATTGTCCTTCAAATCTTCTCATATTTGCTTTTTGAAATTTGAAGGGTATAAAAGGGAGAATATTTGCATGGGCTAAAAGTGCATTTGCTTTTTATCCAACTTTTTTTTGAGGTTGAAAGTTAAAATGCAGAAAAAAATTCTCCAGATTTATCACCAAGGCAATAATAATCTTGTTTTGTTCTCAGGGTACTTCTAAACAATTCAAATCCGTTGCTTCTTGTTGGATCTCAATCGGTTCAAAAATTCCTCTGGTCCTACTAATGTGCCCATGATACTCACTTTGAAAATTCTTTGGTTTTTTTTTTTTTTTTTGGATCAGTCGTGAAAAAGAAGGGATTGAACAGTTGAGGCCAGATTCGGTGAATGTGAAATGGAAATATAACATTTAATTTTCGTCAAACTATCGATCGTTTTGATATTATTTATAAAAATTTACATTAAATTTTTAAGATATTATTTGCTTTAATTTAAAAATCTTACAATTTTATTTCATAAAAAATATCTTTAAATTTGAATTTAAATTTTTATATATATACTATTTCTTATCCATACGTTTTTTTTAATGTGAAATTGAAAATATTATAAAGTGCATATAAATATTTGATCACTTCTAGGTTGTATCATGGTGACCAAGCTTGACAATCAAATCTTCCCATATTTGCTTTTTGAATTTTGAAGGGTATAAAAGGAAGAATATTTACATGGGCCAAAAGTGCATTTGCTTTTTATCTAACTTTCTTTTAGGTTGAAAGTTAAAATGCAGAAAAAAAATCTCCAGATTTATCACCAGGCAATAATAATCTTGTTTTGTTCTCAGGGTACTTCAAAACAATTCAAATCCATTGCTTCTTGTTGGGTCTCAATCGGTTCAAAGATTCCTCTGGTCCTACTAATGTTCCCATGATGCTCACCCTAAATTCTTTGGTTTTTTTTTTTAGATCAGTCGTGAAAAAGAAGAGATTGAACGGTTGAGGCAAGATTTGGTGAATGTGAAATGGAAATGAATTTCAAATATATAAATTGCTTCATCATTGACCACCACATGTACACAGTGGCATACCCTTTCATCTTATGGCAAGTTGTACTAATTCAACAGTGATGAGTTAATAGATTATCTAAAACAAAAAGTTAATCAAATTCATGTCAAAAATCATTGGATTCCAACAAATATAGTTATTTCTAATGTTTGCCTAATTTGATTTGTTTTCTCTTTTTGGGATAGAAGAGCAGTTTTCTTTATCCATGTCTTGTCAGATATCATGTGTTTATCTGTCTTGTTAATCAATTGATGCCTTTAAAAGTTTAAACAACCCAATAATATTGAATTACATTAGACCAACATTACCCAAATCAAAACAGGCCAAACTTGTGGGCTCGACAACTTACTTACCAAGGCAGGCTTGAGCCTCAACTCTATGAATATCCAAAAATGAAAGCCTGGAATATTGCAGTCCAAAGTTATTTCAAAGGATTTTTCAAGAGCATTGTTCTGAATGAGTACCTCTTATTACCACATTTAAAGCAGCTTATTTTCTTAGAATTTGGGCCAATTGGGGTTTTGTCCAAAAAAAAACTTCTACATAAAAGTTGAAATGAGCTTTTGGAAGTTAAAAAGAATTAAAGCTAATAGTTGTGAATGCAAATTAAAGTTGTTTAAAAACTAGCTGCAACAGCAATGAGATATTTTAAACAGGCAAAAACATTGATATTTATTTAAAATCATTTTAGAATGTACTAATTCAACCATACCTTTTATTGCTTTCTAATTACTGCAAAAAAGAATTAGTATGAAGTTTGCGGTTCAAACCCAGGTCACCATTCATTCATTTGATATGCCTATATCAGAAAATGAATTAAAATTTGAGCAGAACATGCATATCATATGTTTAGCTTGTCTTGAGCAGGCCCTGGGAAAAAGCAGCTTTGATGGCTTCCATCTTCATATATAAGGACATTCACAAACTATTCCCATTTAATTTTTAATGAAGAATCCAAAATATAGCAAATCCATAAAGGAAAATGAGACAAATTAGTTAGGTTAGATTCTGTATCAAGCTGACGATTGGTGAACCAATGCCTTTTTCATATCTTTATGGCAAAGAAAAGCAGCTAAGTTCATTGATAAAATACACTTCTTGGCAATGTTCAACTTTCCTGCATCAAACATGTAAATGCCAATGTCCAGAGAATTTGCTTTGGGTATTTGTTGCTTCTCCTTATGCATGTAAAACTACAGATTGTTTCATCGGTTTTTGCCAAAAGATAGAGATTTTAGAAGTGAAACTATGGATATGGTTGATTACACCGAAAAGACCAGCTAAATTTCTGCCTCAAAATTGCAAAGTGAATAGCTTTTGTTCCTAATTACCAAGATCATCCGTATGCAATGATGATGCTTTGATGACGATGATTAGAAAGTAAAATTATAGCATTATTAATATAAAATGAGGGTCCTCTAGCCATGTTCTTTAGGCATATCTTTTAACAAATTAGGTGTAAAAAGAAGAAATCAAACTCTCTTTGCATCAATTACTATTTGGATCGAATTATGAAATTTCTTTACACACGGCTCACTCTTTTCCTATATAAAGCAAAGATTTGAGAATCCTAACCATTCCATATTTTAATGTGTGTAATTCTATATACCACTTTCTGATATTTAGTGTTTTTTCTTCTGTATTTTCGGTGTCATTGATCTCATCAATGGTGAGACTGTGCTCCGTCTGCATGGGTTACACAGCACATTTTCCGGCCACGATAGTACAACTATATATATCCATCACATTTGAGGCTGTCACATGGATTAATTTCTCTTTCCTTTGTCCATTGATGCATGTTTTAGTTGAAAATTTGATGTTGGCACAGTTCAATCGGATCAAATCTCTCAGTGGCTGAGTCCTTTAGTCTGATTGAGCCGTGCCAATATCACATTTAGTCGCTACATCACCAACATTAGATAGTTATTTTTGATGTAAACTATAAACCATCCATGATTTTCTATTTTTTTTTCTTTTGAATTTCATTGAATTAAAAATGCCTACTCACTTCCTCCAAATCACCTCAAACATCTTCATGTCATCAATCTGGTTGAATTAACATTTAAATGATGTACTAGATTGCACAAAATGAGTTACTACATGTTTATAATAGAAATCCATAACAGAGATTCTTACATACATCTTTCTTTATTCCTTTCATTTTCCTTCATCTTTCAGATAAAGAAAAAGGAGGATTCCGATGCCAAAGATATTCCAGCGTCTCAACTGTTCTGATTCTAGCTGTTCCTGATAGTACAATTGAGATTCGGACCCATTTTTTCAGAAGAGGCAACGTTGCCTGAGAACCAGACTAATCACAAGGAGAGCCCAATACTTCCAGAATCACTGTGGAAATTATGAGAAGCTGAAAGAAATTGTCATTTTTGTAAGGTCATGGGTAGCAAACAAAGAATGCTATAGTTATTATTAGTTAGTTTGTTTTATTTTAATTTTCTCCTAAACAATCATCAGTCAAAATTCATCAGACATAAGGATTCAATCTGGAAAGATTTAAATTGGATTTGACTGACAACAGGAGTATAATGAAAATGGTTTATTATTCTGAAGTGGAACATGATTAAGCTGTTTGCAAATGACTTGTAATAATAAATTAATGAAAGTTGGTGAACATTGTCTTTCCTTTTTGGCACTGGAATTTCAATTAAATCTTTTTCTAATGGCGATTTACTTCAACTTTATCTATTTGTCTTTCATTTCCTACTTAATTAATGGGAAATTATAGATTTTAAAGGATGAAATCAACTTTTCTACGACTCAGGAGCACGAAAATGCGGGTGATTTGTTCTCTTTGGTCTTTATGGTGACAGGATAACCACCGAGCAAAAGGCTGATTTGACCCACCTGGTATATATATATATATTTATATATATTGTTCAATGGATCTAGCTACGTCAATGGAGAAATTAATTACCCATTCTGAGCTAAGCTCTGTTAACCCTCTTCAAATCATTACACTTATCTGATCGACTTCCTATAATAGTTTAACAGGGTCATGTTAAAAGCCTATGTGGCACTCTGGCAAGACTAACTCATTTTTTTGTTATCCAAGCTGCCTCCAGCGGCAGTTCCTGCATGAAAAAAAAAAGTGTTTGTAGCAGATTTATTTGCATAATCAACATAAAAATGTAAGAAATCTAACATGATGGGTTGAAGATTTTTAATGTATCTGTTCAAGCGTAGAAGCAGGAAGATGGTAGCAGAAAAAGATAATAACCCTTGAGAGCGCCAAATGCCATTTATTTACAACCTGATATGCCCAAAAGAGAAATAGTGAAAAGAAATGCCCGTGCGTTTTGGACAACCTAGGAACCTACTTTTTCCTGGGTTTACGTGTGAATTGATTAATTCAATCACTTTTGCTACAGAAAAGTTGCATTTAGAAATGATGAAACAAGATTTGGATAAAATTGTTCAGCAACTTTACTGTTCCGTATAGGCCACCAATCACCTGCAGAAATCGCTCCTTGTCATTTGGCTTAACATACGATTTAATTCCTAATGGTTGCAAAATTATTTGTTAAAATTAAAATTAAAATTTATATAATTTATATAATTATTTTAAAAAGTGACATTCAATGTACTTAAAATTTATATTTTAACACTTATAATTTTTTTTTATTCCAAGACTATTGCTTAATTTGTAAAAAGAAAACCTATATATCTTGTCATAGTAAGTGTATAAACAAATTTAATATTGGTAAAGATTACCTATTCTTTTTTTTTTTAACCATTACATTGTTAACATAAAAAGAAAAGAAATTAATCTCTTTAGCTAATCATTCTTAATTAATCACTTTAAAAATTATAATCTGGTTCTAATTGGGCTATGTATCTTGATTTTCTAGTAAAAAGAGCCCAATAAATAGAAGAAATGGGCTGAGACTCGGCCCAATCCCAAAATTAGCAGGCAAAGAGTCCTAATAATAATATTCGTCTTCTCCGAGAAAAGAAAAATCCCCAATTAAAACCCTATCAGTTCAAATCACTTCACTCTCTCTCTCTTTACCCTTCGATTCTTGGTCCTTGAAGGTCATAAATTTCTGCTGTAAATGGCGTTGACGAACTTTATATTAACAGTAGCAGGCGTTAGTGCGGTGGTTCTTTTACTGCGAAGCGACGTTAAACAATCGGCTGCGATCTTTAGGCGCAATGTTAAGCATATAAGGAATTGGCTTGAAGAAGAATCCTCTGCTGCTTCCAAGTAAGCCTTTTTCTTTACAATCTGGTTTTTTTTTTTTCTTTTGCTATTTTATTGTTTTTGAATTAATTTTGACTTTTTTTTTAATGCTCGAAGTAGTAATTTTTTGAACCTTTTTAGGGCTTTAATATGAATTATAGCACCAAAGGAGATATTTAGAATTGGAATCATATCCCCACATTGACCAAGGTTGTTTAGAATTTATTAAACCTTGAACTCTTCTTGAGATTTTGCTTCTGGTTTTGTTTCACTTAGTTATTACGATGGTTCTGTTTTTGCAGTTGAGCTGCATTGTGTATTTTGTCTCCGGATGTGATAGAACTAACTTGCATTGGAGTTAAGTTCTGATAGTATCATTTTAAAATGCAAATTTTGTTTTATTTTTGGCATAAGGCTGTATGTAATGAAGCACTTTTGTCATGGATTCTGTGTATACATAATCCCACCACTTCTTCACTGTTCTCCCCTCCTTTAATCATATCATGTCTGATGTTTATTTGTGCCCATGGATGGAAACTTGTAGCTAAACTTACCCACACACACCCTTTACTTGTTCAGGATTACATTTGTGTACCAAGCAGGTAAAAGTAGATATTGAAACGTAGGTGTAACTCTATGTTTGTAAGAACATTACTCATCACTCTTCGTTCCAGTTATGGGAGATGTGATTGTTATAGGTGAATCACTTCAAAAAGAAACCTACTTCTATCTCAATTATGCTTCCGACTCTTCAGTTTTTGTATATATTGTCTGTATCTGTTCCAACCATTTGTTGGAAATGGTTCTTATCTTAACACAAGGGTTATTTCTCACTTTGACGATCTTCTTTCAGGGCAGCGGAGAAGGCAAAGCCTAAGGAATTGGAGTCCAAGTCTCTTCCTAAGGAGAAGGACTAGTGTCTTATAGGGGAGTTTGGGTTTATATATAATAGTTTGCGGTTATCAAATTTTGAATATATAGGTTGTTATTTAGAATAAGTCTTGATTAATGTCTGGGTATTTCTATACTTCAGAACTGCTAACTTTTGTTATCTTAACTTTTTTGGTTTGTTAATTCACTGAGACTTAAGTTTTGGTGAGATGCATTTATGGTATTTGAGATGGAACTCGTCATTAGAACTACGAATCCAAGAAAATATGAATCCGATGCTCCACCAACAAAGTACACTGCTGGTGACAATACAGTGGTTAATACTTTTGAGAAATGTCAATTCTGTTTGGACCAGCATATATCTCTGTACAAAGAATAAAAAAATAAAAAAAAATGAGGGAAAAGGAAGAATCTTCAGTTTGCAGATCTTTAAAATTATGCTGTTGTTCCTTACATTATCCAAATGACTGTCAAAATTTTCCCACTAAAATTTGGGAGGATATTGTTTTACTTTCTGATCATAACATTACCGCTCAAAGAAGACATTGTCATCATAATACAAAGATATCTCAAGGCAATTACCTACGAGATCTAGAGACCTAATGGTATTTGACTGCATTGAGATAAAGTGGTGACAGAAGAGAGAAAGCACAATATAGGACTCGATGGATCGGGAGGGTTATCCTGTTGCATCTTATGGCTAACTGTTCCACCTTCTGATTAAGGAAGGACATTGGCAAGTAGTCGAAAAACAGAAACCACAGGGGAAACTTGGTTGATCCTCTCATAGTCATACTCTAAAAAAATTCATTTTTAGCATCTTCAAATAAGTTGGTGGATAATAATATCAAATGAATTAAAAAGGTTAAAAGAACACTCTAAAAAATTCATTTTTATCATCTTTGAATAAGAAAAGATGATCCTTAGACATTGTTTTATCACTTGGCTTGCGGTTCTTAATATTGAGCATATTAGTTAATGTTATCACTTACTACTTGAGTGATAAAAAGGGAGAGATCAAGGATCATCTTTTCTTTTCTTGTGACTTCTCAAATAAAATTTGGCAATTGGTTTTAGCAAAGTATGAATTTACTGGTAGCATCCAAAACTGGTAGTAGGAGTTTAACTGGGTTATTTATTACGCCAGACTTTCAAGGCTATGATTCTGAGAGAAGCGTGGACAGCAAGTGTATACCACATATGGCATTTGAGAAATTCTCTAAAGCCTGGCATTTGTTTTCCAAATACTGACAATATTTTGCAAGGCATTAGTTTTGATGCAAAGTAGTTCCGCCTTTTAAAATTTGTAAAAAATACGAATGATTCTTCTATTAGCTCTGCATGCAAAAAATCAGGGAATTGTATAGGAAGTGATAAAGTTCATTTTTTTATTTGTTTTCTCCTGCTTCCTTGGATCAATGAAATATCATTTATCAAAAAAAAAAAAAAGTTAGGTTTTCAGGTTTAAGGTTATGAATTGGGGTTGGGTTTAGGGGTTAAAAGGGTTAAGTTTATGATTAAATAGAGACTACCACTATTTAAATATATAAGTTCACTAAGTTGCCCACCAAGTAAATTTGGTCATATTTTACTAAATCTTTTGATATTTGATTAAATATTTCCTACTATAATTAGAATCAAGTTAAGCTCATATAAACAATTAACGTATAGGAAAGTTAAAAAATGTTAGCATACATTAAAGAACTTAATTAGCAGCAGATTTATTTGTAAAAGTTTGGGATGTAATTAGTTTTTCTCTAGATTGAAACATACTGATATTTGTGCTTCTAATATCTTGTCAGCTGTAAATAAAAGAAGGAAAAAATTGTAAAAACGATATATAAAAATTGCCTGAAGAAAATAGGGTTAATTCTTTATCATTTAAAATACACAATGTCTAAATGACCTACCATTAATTACCTCCAAAAATGAGGTTTCAGGTTTGAATTTCCCTCCCATTTCCTAAGTAATTAAGTATAAGAGAAGAAAAAACAAAAGAAAACTTGTAAGATTACAAATTTATTATTTCATATGGAAGGATTAACAGAAATTCAAGGTTGGTATGTCTTTACTAAGCATACAGCATTTTGGTCATCTAGCTATATATTTATATATGCACGGACGAAGATTGATGATGAGTTTCAAAAGGGTGTGTAAATTTGCATTTGACTCAAGATATGTTCAAAATTGTCAATTGGCTTCTCTATAGGATGAGTGTGCATCCCTTCGTAAGTCGTCACAACCATACTTTCATCTTTGGTTAGACGTTGGACTTGCTTCTTTACATTGCATCCCTGATGTGTGCATCGGTAGTAGCTTCTGTACATAAACAATTACAGTGTTAGCTGACCTCAAACCATGCTTCGATTGATTTAGAAATCAGAATTTGGAAGACCAATTACAAAAGATAGATAATTGAGACCCTCAGAAAATTTCTAAGTTGCATATAGAAATAGTGAGAAGAATATATATATATATATATATATATGTATACATATGTAGTTGTTTGTAGTTACTGGTTAGGAAGTTCTTGCATTGCTATCTAGCTATATGAATTCTTCTAATTCTAATATATTAAGAAGAATTATTGGGAGAGAGAGGGAGAAAAAAAAAACCCTAGACAAAACTTGTAAATAGAGAATCATCAGTTATGGAATTTCTTTTGTATCCATGCATTGCAATTTGCAAGGGGTAGTGCACGCATGTTATAAATGGTTCCAAAGTCTGAAAGGAACAATTGCACCAACTGATCTTATATTATCTTTCAGCTAGGTAAAATAAGTGGGATATATCTATCGTAAATACTTTACTGTCAAAGGATATGATATGGATGATAATGGCGGGCTATGCCATGTTGAAAACATTATTTTTCTCCAAAATATATCAACTACTATATGATATGCATCAAAGTCTCAAGATCATATATCATCAGTACCATTGGAATTGAGGAAATGCATGCAATGGAACAAATAAGTCAAACAAACCTTGGAAATTTGTTGTTCTTAACAGCTTTTTGCCCATATTTCCTCCAACGGTATCCATCGTCAAGTATATCAACCTGACTCCTTGTTTGAAAAGCAAATCTAGGCTTCCTAATCTTCTTTTCGTTTTTTTTACCTGATTTCATCCCAGTTTCATCAGAACCTACAAATTTCCCATTCTGAACAAGTTCCTTAACTTCTGGTTTCTCAATGAAGTTTTCTTCTGTCTTCAAGGCCAAGAGCCCATTGGAGGTATTCCCATGAAAATTGTTAAAAATTTGAGAACTAGGTGCCATGTTTACTGGCAAAGGTGCCAACGGATAAGCCGATGCTGCTGGGGAAGAGATAGGAAAGAACATTTGATAATTCTCCATATGGAATAAAAGCCAGTGCTTATATAAAGACGAAGATCACTGCAAAAGAAGAGGCGGCTTACTTATGGAAGACTAAAAAAGCTATGCAAATTCATTCAACAGAGATGTATGTCTGAAGAGAGATCAGTAAAAGCAGAAAAATACAAAGCCATATTTATAGAGTTAAAGGTGTCGTAAACGGCACGAAAATTTTCTAAGGTAAAGCATAGAAAATAGAACAGCTTCATTAGCGGATTGATTAGGAAAAAGTATGTGGAAAATTTTGGGGCGGCTTCATCATTAGGACAAAGACACTATTTTTCATAATATAAAAGTTTAAAATTATTTTTGTAATTTGATAAAAACTTTTAATATACACATCTCAAGTATTTAGTCATAAAATGATATCACCATATGATAAAAAACTTTCTCATCGTGTTAAAAAAACCAAAGAAAGAATATATGATAACTCTTGAAAAAAAAGATATTGAATTGTTGTAGACTAATAACAGCTAGCAGTCTTCTTTGGACTGATCTCATTTGAAGCTGTTTAAAAGTTTTAAAAGAATTTTCTAATTTATTACAGATTTAGTACTACTTGTTTTATTTAATAATAATGTTTTTTTGGCTGGTGGGTTGTTTTAGTGCATGCACGTGTGACTGCGCCCTTCCATGAAGATTATCAAATTTGTATCAAGTTGGAAATTTTTTATTGAATTATTATGTTGAAAAGAAAAAGTTATGCGCATAAATATTAGTAATTTTATAATTTTTAAAGCTAATTTTAATGATATATCAATTAATTTAAGAATCGATCATCGTAATTTTGACACTTAAATATATAGTAAAATATAAAAAATGTGCTTTAAAATTTTGAAATAAAAATTTAAAAACAATTGTGATCGCATATATAATGGAAAATTTTGAAAGAATGACAAATTGCATGATCATGGACATAACTTAATGGCGAATCCAATTATGATTTGGATCTCCATTGATGTGGCTGGATAGGATTCTCCACCAAACCAGTAGATTCTTCAATATATACTTTTTTTGATGAACCCTGGCTACATACTGAGAATTGCTAAAGGGTTTTGCAACCAAAGTCACTGCCTCTTTTCGAAATGTTCTCACAACCTAAGACAAGATATGACACCATATTGTTTTTATCCACGTCTATGTATTATTCCCTCTCAATCACTTGAAAGAAAGAAAGAAAGAAAAAAAAAAAAACCATAGCCATTAGTCCATACCCAAAAATGGTCAAGGAACCACGAAAAAATATCAATATTACTCTCTAAATATATATGCACTTGTCTTCTTTTCCTTTGCTTTTTAAACTTTTTTCTTCTTTTTTTAATTTGTTGTATGCATTCTTCCTTTAGTCTATAATAAAATGTCGATAGAGACTTATGTTCATTTAATGAAATAATTTATTATTGATTCCTATTTTTAAAATTTTTGTGTGGAGATTCATATCTAATTTATGAGATATTATTTATTTTAATAAAAAAATTTTACAATTTTATCTTATAAAAGACGCTCATAAGTTTGAATTTAAATTTTTATATATATCATATCATATTTTTATAATTTTCAAATGTAAGATTATAAGCATCACACTTTAAAATTTACATTTCAAAAAATACTTTGTTTAAGTAATGATTAAAATTTGAATTTAAAATCTTCAATTTTAAAACTAATTGATAAAAGATTATTTTTTTTTATAGGTAATGTAATTAATTTTATTTTGAGCCAATTTTCCATCAAATCAAATGCATCGGAGAGAGAAATATAAAGAGAAAGTGGAGACGTGGGATATATTAATGCAAATTAAAGAAAAACGTCAAGAAAGCATGTGGGTTTGAATTTGGAAAGAAAATGAACATAAAATGAAGAATTGAGAGGCTAATAATCATAGTCATAACATAATTTGGTTTGTGGTTAGGTCTGCGCAGTGAGCAGCCTAGCCAGCCAGCCAGTCAAAATATTCTTGATAAATTAGAAAAGCAAAGCGAATTTTAATTTCTTGAATGTCGAAGATATTTTCCTATTGGATTATCAACCCATGTTTGAAACGTCAAAAACTCACACATTCCCACGAGTTTATGTTACTTGGCAAGAGACCAATTGTCGGCTTAAATCTTAATTTCTCTTCTCTTTCCAATATTTCCTTTTCATGCATATCACTTCTTTGCCAAAATTTTCCACCAACGTTACATAAGGAATTGGGGAAAATGTGGTTAATTTCTCCTCCAAACACACTAGCTAAGATCATATGTTTATCTTTCAAAAGAAAATTTATTGCAAAATTAATAGGTTAATTCTTTTGTTTAACTATATGTCAAAATTGAATCTTACCCGTATCCGAGGTTACATGAATATTTTAATATGAAAATTGATTTTTCAAAATAATTTCAATCTAACTCATTATTTGATTTTGTAATTATAAATAATTGGTAGCATAACTCTTTATTGCATATATAGTTCTAACTTACCCTAAACCTCTCTATCCAACCATTTTAACAATAATTAATTATCTTTATGCATAGGAAGTTGTTGATTTGAAAAATATCATTATCCAACCTTAATGAAGATTTCAAGGTATATTTGAGTATTTTTATCACTAATTTTTTAGGATGATAAACTTATGTTTAACACTACTACCATTAAATGAGATATTATGAAAGAAAAATATTTATGGTGAAGAAAATTATTTTCATTATTAGGAGAAGAAAAATTAGTTTATAAAGTCTAGGGTTTTTAGAATAAAGGAAAATGATGAATGACCTAATTAATAATATATAATTAATATAGGCCACCCAAGGAAAAGTTGAACTTGAATATTATTCTTATTCTCATTTTGACAAAATTTCAAAAGATGGAAGGGAGATTAGAAGTTAAATCAAATATACTAATCAAGAATTTAAGAGTTTAAAAAAATTTGAAAACCTATCATACGTCAGAGTACACGTAAATGACTAATTCGAGTTTGAATCATTTTCTTTGTATTAGAATATGTACATCATCTAATTAAATATCATATTATCAAAATTAAAAAATGAATACAATATATATACAATATATATACCATTTTAGTAAGATAAAGTAGATTAAAAGAAGCTTTCATACTAAAGAAACAAATGTTTAGTTTGAGGGTTTTGTGAAAAATTATTAAAATGGTAATAGTTAATTTTGAATTGCTTAAAGATTTTTTTTAAACCTAATGAAGGGTTGAGTGAAAACCCCCTAGACAAATGGATACTGAATTAACCATTCACCTAAACAGTTGGTTAATTTAGGTTTAAGTGGGTTTGAACTATTCTCTCTAATATTACTTGTAACTTTAAACAAGACATTTTAGAAATTCATGCCTTAGAAATCTTGGTTTTGAATTGCTTAAAGATTTTTTTTAAACCTAATGAAGGGTTGAGTGAAAACCCCCTAGACAAAAGGATACTGAATTAACCATTCACCTAAACAGGTGGTTAATTTAGGTTTAAGTGGGTTTGAACTATTCTCTCTAATATTACTTGTAACTTTAAACAAGACATTTTAGAAATTCATGCCTTAGAAATCTTGGTTTTGATCTTAAAATATTGGTTAATTTCATACTTTCCAATTTCTATGTATATTATCCACAATTTTGGACTAGCTAGCCAGCTCTAGAAGGTCATAACCCTTAAGCTCGTGCAGGATTCAATTTGTGATTTGTCAATGGAGGAGAACTCTTGTTCAGTATATCCAATCCATTTTCAGCTATATTGAAGATAGATCAGAGAGATTTAAGTAGATATTTTAAAATACAGTGAAGATTGTCACATTGATTGTTTTGCCCACTGCTAACCAGTTTCCTGCGTGCTTTTAATGGTATGATTCTGTGATTCTGACCACTGTAGTTTGATTTCTACGCAGATTTAGTGATCATCATGTACCTAAGGAAGAAGAATAGTATACATAGGCTAATAATTGCTCTCAAGAAAATCTATGGCAGCAGCCATGGGTGAGCAGCTGTCCACATCAAAGCCACCGGAGAGTCAGGTCGAAGAAGCTGCTAGGAAGGTGTGGTAACTTTTGTTACAAATTTTAATTGTCATTCCCTTGCTGAATTCTGCTGCTTGAATTCCAAAGAGCAGTTTCCATTGTTGAATGGCAACTAATAATAATTAAGGGCATACGTACGCTATGCCAAAGAATTAAAAGAAAATGAAAATCTTCAAAAAGAGAGATCATATCAGACGAAATTATAGCCATGACATCTGCTCGTTAAATGATGATCTTAATTCCCATGAACAACAATGTTTCAAGAGTCCATGATTTAGTTCCAATATTACATTGAAAATTTTGAGATTGTTGTCTAATTTCCACTCTTTACATACCAAATTAAGATAGATTGGGAACATAGGGCTTCTTTCATAGTATAACAGACGTCTTCTACATGCATGGGAATTGTATGAATGACAGTTAGTTATCAATTAGGTAATCTTAGAGTAAAATGTACAAGACATTCATGATTTTAATTTTGCGTAATATTTCATTGTTAAAAATTTAACAGAAAATGTCATATCATTATTAATATGCCGTAGATGTTTATATGACATAAATTTTAATTAAAAAAAGTCAAAAGAAACCCATCTTTTTGCCATACAAATTTTATCAAATTTTAGTGAAGGTTAATGGAGTAATGAATGAATTTGAAACATTTTTAAAAGATCATGGATGAAAATATGAGTTTTAAATGTTAAAAATGAAAATAAAATATTACACAAAAGTCAGATATATAGAACAATTTATAATTGGATATTCATGAGTGATTCTCCTAACAAATTTGGATTCAAGTCACTATGCAAAAACACATACGATATGTTACCGAATAAGTTGTACATCTCATCCTAAATCAATCCATTTTACATTAAGAATTTAAAATAAACCTACATGGATAGAACATCAAATTTGTAAATTACTCAAAAAAGAAAAGATATACATCTGAAAATTTTTGGATGGTTGAAATTATATCCATGAAAACTTATTTTTCTCAATGTTTTGAACCAAACTCTCGCATAATTGGTTTTGGTGGACCTAAGTTTGAAGCATAGTTAGGAGATGGTTTCTATAAAGCAAAATTTTTATAATCATATATATCATAATCATGCCATTTGGAGGATTTTTCACCTACTGCATGCTTTTACTATGTATAGTTGATGAGTAGATTACAGACCTTGACATGGTTAAATGGAGCACTAGCTTGTTTGCCTAACCACTGCTTGAAATTCTGAAAGCATAATTATTTCCATGAAAATTTTATAATTCTGATTGACTTCAGTGTCTGCTAACATTAAAACTACAACTTGTAATCATTCTGAAGACTGAAAATTTTTCTGATATGTGGCATCCAAGGTCAAAGGTCCTTTACCTCTGAAATTTGGAAATGAGTCAGATTCACTTCAATTCCTAAAATGTTTAAGATTATTCCATATATAATATGATTGAGAGCAAAGGAAATGGCATGTAATTTTCTTTCAAATAATTAAGAAGGTTTCAGAATAATGCAAAATTAGTATCTTATTTCCCTTTCTTTATATTCCTATGCTGCTTAAGATACTATAAAAATGTGGCTGTACCGTAACAATGGAAATTATGTCAACAACTCATACGTGGAGTGTCATAATGTATAGATCAATGACTTATCATCAGACATAAACTTTAGGAATTGTTATTAATCTTTTTATTTAGATGTCATTGATCACCTAATTGAATATATCCGGTTTTAAAGAGAAGTTTAAAATTTGATTAAAATATCTTTAAAAGGTAGATTCAATATTTACGAAATTAGAATTAGGTTCGAGAATACGATTACGTGTGAAGAAAGTTATAATATTTTTATAACGCTCATCAAATGGTGATACTAGTTTGATTTCGTGTTATCCATTGAGGCTTTAAAAAAACTTACCAAATAGTTAATTATTAGAAATTATTTTTAATTGACTTCAATACTTTTGATAGAAAATTAAGAAAATTCTCTCACCTCAAGAGTATACAAGAAAACTATTTTTTTTTTTTGTAGAGGCTTTGTTTTCAAATTATTTAATATTTATTTTATTATTTTTTATGATTTTTAAAAAATTTTACTTTAAGAAAAATTGATATTTTAACTTTATTCTCAAATTCTTGAAAATTCTTGTTTAAGGAAAGATTGATATTTCAACTCTTCCCTCAAATCTTTTTGAAATTATTTGCGTTTTAAAGAAAATTGATACTTCAACTTTTCCTTAAACATTTTTTGAAATATTTTTTTTATTTAAGAAAAATTGATACTTTAACTTTTTTTGAAAAATATTTTTTAAAATATTTTTTTATTTAAAGAAAATTAAATATTTCAACTTTTTCCTCAAAATTTTGAAATTATTTTTATTTAAGAAAAAATTGATACTTCAACTTTTTCTTTATTTTTTTAAAAATTTTTGTTTAAAAAGAAAATTAATGATTAACTTTTTCTTATTTTTAAATTATTTTTATTTTAAAAATGAAACCCACTCAAAAGAAATATTAAACAAATAAGAAAAATAGTAAAAAAAAAAATTTACCAAAAAATATGTCTCGGCTCGGCTAAGAAAATTGGCTTAAGTGGTTTGGCTCGAAAAATAAAATATGGCTCAGCTACTTGGCCTTTAGCTCGGCTTAACTTCAATATGATGAAACAGCTTGGCTCGGGTTCACTATTTTTCTGATAATCCAAAACGTTATGTTTTGGAAAACATTAAATCTCTCTTTCATCCTTTTTTTTTTATTTTCTTCTACAATTTTTTTTATATATATTTTTCTCTACAAAATTAACCAAGAAACTCATGCCTTAAGAAGACCGATAGGTTTTTTCAGATTTTGGTGCATCACCATCATAAGTTACCACCACCATCATTCTTTTTGTTTTTTGTGTTTTTCTTTCTCCAACTTTAAAATGACGTGAGTTATAACCAATATTGCGTTCTTTACTGTTTATTATGACTGATCTTAGATTGATTGTGTCTTTTTGTATTTTGATCATCTATTGGGTTTCAGATATTTTGAGTTTTGTGTATTTCTTGAAATTCTAATCAACTTATAACCTTACTTTTTAATCGAGGTCACTTCGTCGATGTGAGTTACAACCAAAATTGCCTTTTTTGCTACTTATTATCACTAATTTTAGATTGATTGTAGCTTTTTGTATTTTGATTGTCTATTAGGTTTCGAGTATTCTGAGTTTTGGATATTTCTTGACTGATTGATTTTTAGTAGGGGATGATTAACTTGAAGTTGGGTTTTTTGACTTGCTAGATTTTGTGTGTTTATCGTGCAATATCTTGCAAGTAGTGTGGGATAGTTATGATTTTGTGATACTGAATATAGTGATTGAGTTGCTGATCATAGTGATTTCAGTAGTGATAGAATTAGACAGTTTGATGGTGATGGATTTTTAGTTGGTGGCTTTCTCTCTCCCTGTATTTTCTGTTAATTTTTTTATGATTTTCTCTTTATTTGAATGTACTATGTTGATTGTTGGATAAGTTGAGTTATAGATTAGGGTTATTTAAAGGTTATGGTTGGTAAAAACATCCATGCAATATGGAAGGCTATGGTAGATTAAGAACTCATGTGATAATTGTGATGGTGGTGTCAATATGGTGGAGAAAAGAACGAAAATGAGATGGAACTGCCTATAATTGTTAGGGTTTTCTCTTTATTTTTCACTCTAATTCCTCTGTATTTTGCTTTGATTTTTCACCTCTTTTTACCCTAAACAATAAATTATATAAGATGATAAAGATATGATTTCAATTAATATCACTTTTAATTTAAAATTTGATTTCAAGAAACACTAAATTTTTAGAATTTAATTTAAACTTTAAATTTCAAATATCAAATTTTATCACTTGCTTTTTTTTTTTAATTTATAGAATAATAATAAAAACAAAAATAAATAAATAAAATAATAAACCAAATAGATTACGTCTACGACTTAAATAAGTAAAGACAAAATAAGGTGTTTATATGGAGAAAGAGAAACAGTGAACTATATGAAAAGTTGCAGAATTTTCCTTACAAGTTCTTAATCATATTAAAGAAGTTGTCGTGTTGAAATTAATAGGATTGATTATGTAATTGTAGACTTTGTTAATAATAATGTTTGCATAGCTTAGGGTCTAAACTATTGTTATCAGAATTGAATTGGATCAAACCGTCGGTCCGATTGGGTAAATCGATGTTGAAATCGATTTAATTCTATAATTATATCAGTTTTACAATTAAACCATTTAAAATCATTGTGAATTGGTGGTTTACAAAATAAACTAGTAAATCAAACGATTTTTTTTTAATCGGACTGATTCAATACTAATTAATAAGTTTAAGTAAAATATGAGAAAAATTCTTTAAGTATTTAAAATAATTTAATTAAACCCTTATACTACTATTTTATCCAAATAACCTCCAATTTTTATTTTATACTATCAAAGCCCGTACATCCTTATATTAATGATATATTGACATATTTTGATAGGTGGATAATAATATTGTAAAAAAACTTATATAGGTATAAAAATAAGCAATTTTCAAGAAAAAATGATCTAACAAAAAATTTTATTAATTGATATCATAATAAAAAATAATTATAAAATTAATAATATATAAAATTAATAAAAATGATTAACTATTTGACTATGATCGAAAATAATTAATAAAAAAATGTATATATGCAAAATTAATAAAAAAATCTACATTCATATAAAAAATATGTAAATGATTTTAATTTCCTTTTTACTAATTTTCATGTAAATATAAATATTTTCTTTTTATTAATTTTAGATATAGATATTTCTTTTTAGTACATAAAGATTAATTATTATATATTAATAAATATTATTTATATTTTAATAAATATAAATAATAATTATTTATAATTATTTATTACTTATTATTTATTATATTTACTAAAATATAAATATTATTTCTAACTATTAAAATATAAAATATGATTTTAATAAAATATTAAGTAATTTAGTAATTAATTATTCTATGAATTTTATATTTTAAAATTTATAGTTTATGACATATCTTAAAATTTATAGTTTTATAGTTGAATTATTAAACTATAATTTTAGTTAAAAGTTTAAAATTTTAAAATATTTATATTTTTTATTAAACTGACAATTGACCCATTGAACCAATAATTGAACCATTAACCCCATAACTTTAAACCTTAAACGGTTTAATGTCCTGATAACTATGGTCTAAACAGCTCTGCTCTCGATGTTTGATTATTTGTTTCCTGGCTATATTGGCTAGAACAATTTTGATGTAACAATATTTCCATTTCCTTTGGATATATAAAATCACTTAATTATCATAAAAAAAAAAAAGGAATTATGTCAAAAACGGCAGGATCAAGACCAAATATATATGTTCTGATGTAGTAAATTGGGTAAACTGCTAATAAAACAAGTAAAGATTTTGAAACTTCTTTTGAGAATGTGGTGCTTGTTCTTTTTATGGTTAATGAAGACTGGCTATGGAAAATATGGCAACAATGACTGGCCTTGGCTATGTAACTTAAAGCCTAGCTGTTCATTTTGCACGTGTCATAAGTTAGGAAAGTCACTGAACTTTCTTTAGAATGATTGTCGTTTGCTTAGGTCTTGAATTCCAAGAAGGCTGCCATTGTTGAATGAATATTAATCCATCTAGAAACTTGTCATGTTAACAAGAAAAAGAAGAAAAAAGAAAGAAGGAAAAAAGAAGGCTGATGAACTTTCAACCTACTACAGTAGCTAGTAAATGACCAATTCCATGGTGTGTAAATGGTTATTATGAGGAGCAATGTTTTCTTCCTGTATCTGCCATCGACACCATATCATCAATTTATTGGCAACATCAACCGCCATTTTCAGATTAGCCTAAAATTGGGTTGTTCCACAAAATTAATCAAGAATCTGTGCCTAATGTTGGCCTGTTTTATTCATTATCCAAGAAATCTTTGCCTGATTACTCTTTTTAAGTCAAATACGGGGCAATTCCATCATTGAACATAGGCCATTTCATATGATATGCACCAAAAACATCTAGAGAGGGATTCACTAACCTTTTCCCAGCTCCCACCCACCACCATACAGAATAAAAATCAGAGTTGATCATGGTTTAAACAATAGTATTAGCTGCTGTCGAGGGAGTAGAAGAGTGCAGCCAGCATATGAACCAGTCCTGGATTCCCCTTCACGCTGTAAAGTGCAGGTAATGAAGAATTACACGAGGATCTATCTGATTTGAGGTATGTCCAGTTCAACATCTGCGCATTATTAAGATATCACAACTGTTTCCAAATCTTGCAAACGTCCACACTTTTTGATTTTTTTTGCTTGAACAATCTTTCAAACCCTTTGTGACTCAGAAAAGTAGATGAATTCATTAGATGGCTTGGTGCTCATTGAATTGGATCAGTTTATGATCTCTTCAATAAATCCTAAAGAGCAAAACAACATATATTAGGATGAAAAAAACAAAGCATATATTGTTCCCAGACCTAGCTGATTGGATGCATGTTTCTGCATCAGTATACTGGAAAGGAACTACATATATGATCTCATTCGAGGCCTAACTATAGACTGTGCCCCATCAACGAATATAGTTGTTCCAGTCATATAGCGTGAACCGTCACTGATTAAATAGATGACAGTTGAAGCCAGATCATTTTTAACATCCAACCATCTCTGCAATGGCACTGCTTCTTTGGCCAACTCCTCTGCCCTGTCCTTTCCAACTGACAGAGGAAATTCATCTTCTAAGTGTAAACCACGAGCAATTGCATTAACCCTGATCTTGTGTTTTCCAATCTCTAAAGCTGATACCTGATAACAGCAATGAAAGATAAAACCACTCAGGAAAAGCTATGAACCAGAAAAATCAATACCCATTCTATATTCCACAATGCTTTTGGAAATTACATTCGTATTTGATTTGAAAACCAATGCTCTTATCCAAAAGATTGCATTGCTTTCGGAGAAAGATGTTCACCAAAGCAAAAGCCACCAAGAAACATAGAGCCGAATCTTGAATGTGTACGGCAAGGTTCAATATTCATTGTTATCTTTAGAATACTTAACTAGGATAGCAAATTGTGGCAACTGAGTGTAAATGTTTCAAAGACTACAAGGGAAGTTAGTGAATTTACTTACTCTAACTAACTGCTGCACTCCTGCCAAACATGAACCATATGCAGCAGCTCCTTGATAAAGTCCTCTTTCAGCACCGAGTAATGTCGTCATGAATACAATGGAGCCACCTGATTTATGGTCCCTCATTCTCCTACCAACAGCTTTTAGCAGAAACCATGCAGCCATAAAATTTATTTTTACAATTTTTCTGAACTCTTCTTCAGCTAATTGCAGATGGTCTTGCATCTTTCCTGTTTTACATAGTCAAATACGGTTAGTTTTTGTCCACCTGCATTGCATAGACCTGAACACCGTGATTTAAGCGATACAAGTTGAAAGGACAATGAGAATTTATTTGGGAAGGTAAGCATGTATTGGGGGGATTTCGGGTGTTTTTCTTGACTTATATAGCCTACAAAAAGAAATAGCATGCATGTTGGTAAAAGATATCTCATCAGCTCCTAAATAATTTCAGCTTAATGCAAAACATCAAGGATGAATTCTTAACTTTCCTTCTAAATCACAATTAAAACTTTACACAAATAATGAAACAAAAGAAGACTGTCACACCAACCTAAATTTCACAACCATTAGGGAGTTAATCAAGCATACATATCTTATTCTTCCCCAAGAATAGTCCCATGTAGTTTATAAACTTATGGTCAACGTCATCTCCAGTCTTCGTTAAACAAAGCCTTCTCTTATAAATAATTATTAGACATGTGACAAATTATTATAAAATGCAACTTGAAGTTCTAGCTCACATATCTTATTTATAAATATACTGGAAAAATTAAGGTAGTTAGAGAAGTAGATTGATGAATCAAGAAAGTTTTTTAATGTTTCAAAAGGACAGTCGTATGCCAAGAATCCCAAATTACCAAAATTTTCATGCAGGTAGTTTTTCAGAAGATACTGCAAATTGCTTGTTCATTGGTAGAAGAACTCGGAAGAAATAAGAGCATATAGGCATAATATCCCACCACTACTCTATGTCTCTATCTATAAAATCTGGTTAAAATAAAAGGTTTTGGATAGATAAGAGGCAGAGGTTCCAAATTGCCCCACTATCCCGGTGGATAACCAAATTTTGAACACTTTCTCTGGCACCAAAAAACGAAAAGGAATTTTGCCACTTTAACTTTCAGTTGAAAAAATATCAGTGGATCAGTCCAAAACGATATTTACAGCAGATATACCTTCATAAGCATAACAATTTACAAGAGCATCAATGGATCCGAACGCTTTCCATGCTTTATCTACTGCCTCATCAAAAGCTCCCTCTCTTTCCTCTTCCATATCCAATCCAACCACCTCTATTGGGACCACATTGTTAGTTGAGTCCATTATCTTCTCTCTGACACTCCTCAGACAACATTCATTTCCCATCAAAACCAACCTAATCACATGCCCGGAAGATCATTCTTAAGTTAAACTTTTGCTCAATGATCAACATGAAGGGTATGCATAATCAAATGGATTGGATTGAATCAGGAAAGAAGAGTAAATTGAAAACAATAAAGCATAAAAAAAGCCAAAAACTAAAACTTTGGAAAATCTCCCATTTTTATCTCGTTTCCTTGCCTTTAGTCTACTTTCTGATACCTTAAAAACAAGCTGATGATATCCATTGCAGAGAAAAAGAGAGAGAAAGAGATGTTAAAGAATTTCCAAGATTCTTGTTTTCTTAGAAACCAAACATATGCAGAGCATAAACTCAAAAAAAGTATGAGACTTTAACCTGCAACCACGTTTGGCTAAATGCAAAGCTATGTTCACTGCAATCTCATCTCCATTTGAAGTGAGCAGCACTTTTTTTGCTTGATTCTCCATTCTCAAAAGCCAACTGCCAATCAACCAAAAACCTCAGAAAACATCAAAAACAACAAAATCAAATAGAACCCAGAAAGAAAAGCCAAAGCTTTGAAACAACAAAACAAAAAAAATGTTCATTAGACATTACCTATATACTACTGCTGATGAAAATGAGGCAAGCTAAAGCCTCGGAGAGATATATATGAAGATAGCCTAGCCTTTGCTGGTTGTGCTTTTTTTATGAGAAATAAATAGTTATTAATTAGAGTTTATTAAAAAGAGCATAAACTTAAAAGCTGTGGGAACCAAATCAGCCAAAGAAAAGCCAAAATATTATTCCTTTCGAGTGTTTTGCCTGCTTTCCCTGCAAATGCAAACAGTTTTTAACTCCTACATCATCCTCCACACGTTGGGGGGTTGTATTTCTTAGAAACCATGCTTTAGCAACCTCCACGTGTTCCTTCTTGTTTGAGGTGGCACTGACCATGCCACTACAAATCTAGAATTAATTAATATAATAATAGTAAGCAACCTATCTATAGTTGAGTCAAAAGTTCAAAGATTTGGGTTTTAATGTAATAAAAGTGACCTTGAAATAATGTTTATAATAATCATATTTCTTAAACTTTTTTATATATTTTTGAAGTTAAACAATGAAATATTCAGATTCAATTATTTAAAAGATAACATCTTATATTTTTACAGTTTAAATCTAAAAACTTACAACTCAGATTATGATTTTTTTATAAAGCAGTCTATTGAGGCAATATTTATTTGTTACTTTTTGAAGGTGGCAGTTGGTTTTGTAAGTTATAGTGATTCAATTGGAAATGGTAAAGTGTTGGGAAGTTGAGAGTTAGAAATTGATGGTTTGTTTGTTATTTCTGTAGCTTTACTTGAAAGACTGGATGGTGGCTAATATAATATGAGTGTGACCACTATGATTAAATTAAACAATTTCACAACTTGCTCAAATTGGAATTGGAATTGGAATTTGAAATATGATTTCCAATCGATGGCTTAATTAAAGAGAATGGATTCCCACTAAACCTTGTTGGAAGATTGCTTAACATTTACGCTTTGAAAAATTCTGATTTCCTAGAATTCCTCTGACCAAAATCAAAATTCTTTTCCCATGATTCCATCTTTTGTCTTCAAGCAAGAGGAACGCGGAGAAGAAAGTCACGTTGTTCACGAGTCCACGTGGGGAAGTTTCGGTGAGATTTCTGCCATTTTTCCATGTAAGTTCCTTTGTGAAAAATAAATGAGGTTTGGTGGAGTGTTGGATTGAAGACTTCAACATTATCTTTTTTTCTTATTCTAAAGTGATCAGATCAATGGAAGCAAAAGTCCAAAAATATAGTATGTGATTAAGGTTATTTGTTTATTCATAAATGATTTAGAAATGCTTATCGTATGAACTTTGAAGCACGTGAGATTCCCATGAAGAACAAGTTTTTTATTACTTAGATTTAATTGAAGAAGTCAATTCCTTTTCTACGTGTCATGGGGTTTGTTTGTTACACTTAACCTCTGTTTTCACATCTCTCCTTCTAAGAAAATTCAAACCTCTTGGAAACGTTCATTTTTCATTTTCAAAGTCTTAGATATATAATTATGAAAAAGTAGTAAACACGAAATTGAAATGAGAGAGAGCATGATTATGCACCACACAACACAAGTCCCCGGTCATAGCTAGAGTTAGGATTTAAATCAACTAAAACAATTATCAAAAGATTTCATTTTACTTCCTTACTTGCCAAAAAATATGGGCTTTGGGCTTGATGGGTAGTGCAATGGTTTCTATGACGCAGCCAAACCGAACTGATCTATGTTGTATCTAAACCTTTTTGTGATCTCATTGATGAGATCCAAGAGCCAATAGATTGAAGTTCGTAGTTTCTAATTCTCCTTTGATTGCATATGCTAATAGTTTCAGCTTATAGATTCTTTTGGTTTATCTTTTAGAGAGCTACAAGGTTTAGTTGATTGATCCTGGAGGATGGAAATGGGTGGGGTTTTGAGGGAAGAGAGGCTACTGGCTTAATTTATGACATTGCCTGCTTTAATGACATTTCTTTCTTTGAGGTTGATAATCCTTGTCTCCCTTTCTCAAGTCTCCAGAGTGAATTCAGGTATTGTTGAAGCTCAATTATGGACTTTTGAAGTGCTTTGCTTCTGGAGCAGAATAGTCTCAAGAATTCGAACCAGACTTAAAAGCGATCATAAACAAATCGTCAGAGTAGGAAGACTACAAGAAACTAAGTGCACAACTTTATTATCACACACTGGAGGATAAGATGGATTCCTCCTAATAGTCTTCTTCTTCTATTGAGTTCATCACCACTCACTCTCAAACACATTACAAACCAGTTCATATTATAAAGCCATAAGATTGGCATACTTACTTTGAAGGATGAAATCTATTAATAAGCATTTGTTGCAGTTTCTTCACTACAGCTCCAACACCAAGTCTACATTGGCAGCAGCAGAAGACAGTCAGACATATACTAGAAAAAAATAGTTACTCAACCACTCGACTGCAAAAGCTCAATACAGTTTGTATTGCTCTTGTCTATATGTTAACATCACAATTAAAAAATGAAGTCCGATATAAGGTTTAGGAATATATTTCTGAATATGTTAAAATATTGCCTATTCATTTGTATAATTCATTTGGTTTCTTTCACTCTTCCTGTGTAACATCATTACTATTTTTGCTTTAACCATTTTTATGGATTTTACTTTGGAATAGACAATTTAAACAATGAATTTTCATTTGAATGGCCAAGATGGTTGGATTTTATACTAAAAGTTTATCATTTTTTTTTTTTTGGGGGGGGGGGGGGGGTGGTGCATGATACTTACAGTCTGCATCTGTTTTGATCCAGTGCTCCCCATTTTCACTTGCAGCAGTACAGCCAGTAAGCCCGTATTGAGGCAGTTTTGAGATGGTCTTGTAATTTTCTTTTCCCGCCTTTGACCTTGATATCTGAAGAAACCACCTGTTGTCTTTGTCTTGGTGCATCAGCTCTCCATCAGTATAGTCATCACCATGTCCATCATTGTAAGGAGCATTATTCATCTTATTCCTTTGCAAATTTTTAGACTCTCTTTCAGCTACAGAGCTTTCAGGGTGGACTTTTCTGTGGAACAGTTTTATGACCTGCAAACCACACTGATTGAAAATTAAAACTCCTGCAGTCCTGCAGAAAACTTTTCATTAATTTATTATAACTATAATAAAAATGCAGTTGAATGTAATTTTACAGTTTTATTACAGTTTTCTGGTATAAGAACTAATACTAACTGATGCTACAAACTAAAGATTGGTATGAATATTTTATCAAAATTTGTACAAAAGAGTTTGCTGAAACAAAAATGAAAAAGAACAAGAAAAGAGATCAGAAAATACCCACTAATAGCTAGACTGGAGGCTCCAGCCTTGATATCTACAAAATCTACCAATATCTAAGAATGTTTAAAAAGGTTTGCAAAAAGCTTACCATCTAAAAGTCCTGGATCTGCTGTCATCTAGGATATAAATGGAGAAATGGATGGAGACTTTTAAGTCTGAGAAAAGACTTTTTTGGGTACATTTTTAAAGAAACCTTTGCAGTTAATGAGAAGAAAGAGACATATTACTTGACCATCATGATTGCCAGGATAGAGATGAAGTGCTTAGAATGTTGGGATCATAATTAGATTTGGAATATACATGGAATTTGCCAATTTCCAAAAAAAAAAAACTGTTGATATGTCATGTTAGGAGGCGGTTGCTTTCAGTTTTTCACTTTTTTTTTTTTAACTAGTTCACCTTACATTTCAATTTAGGAATGCTTTCCCTATAATAGACTTCCATGCTTGTCTAATATTCAATAGTTGGCAGTGGTTTAATTTTGTTTATTTGCTATTTAAAGGAATGCAGTTCTGTTTAAAACGGCAAAATCAAAATCCTTACTGCCTGATATATTATTGACAATTTTGTCAAATATTCTCTTCTGATAGAGACTGTCCTAGAAAATATGTACCACATGATTATGTTTTATTTTTGTTACTACAAAAAATCATGTTGTTGACTTCTAGCCTCTAGGACTCAAATGATCTGACTTGGGAATTTTTGACTCCTTGTTCAGTGAATGGTTTCTAATCTAAGGCTTGAGAATGATGGCACTGGCATAGATGATATTTTATTTATACCTCTAGAACTTTTTTTTTAATTATTGTTCTTTTTTGGACCAACCTCATGGCCACAAAATATTTGTGTTTTCAGAAGTTGGGATACCACCATTGAATTGTTGATTTTGAGGTCCTTATTCTTTAACAGGGAAAGGGATATGATTATAAAGTTGTTAGAGAATCTAGCTCCAGAAGACTCACCTTTTGGAGTTTTTTCTTAGTTGAAACAGAATTAATTTCTTTAGGAGAAGAGGTAGAAGTAGAACTCCCTGAAGAAGCATGCAGCTTTTTCAGAATCTTCTTGATGAGATGTTTGACAGGTTTATTGGTTTGCTTGGTCTGCATCTCCTCTTTCCCACATTTTTCCATAGGATTCTCTTCTGCAATTTTTGTCCTGTAGAACAGTTCTGCAAGTGATGCCTTTTCCTTCTTCACCTCAAATCTTGTTTCTGGAAGTTCAATGGAAGACCCAAACAGATATCCTTGGAGTGGACATACGATTGTCTTCCCATATTCTTGGCCATTGGCTTCCTGCATTGGCTTACCGCTAAGTGTAATCGAGCTAACCTGACTATTCCTTCGTGATGATTCATTGGACTCGTGTTCTTCACCTTCGGCCTCAAGGAACTTCTCCAGTTCATCGTTGATGAGCTTCAAATCATTTTCCGTCACCTCTGTTTTTTCCTCAGTTATATTCTCCAAAGACATGGTGAATGTTGGCGTTACAGGCTCGCTGATAAACTGTTCGGAACCCAGAGTTCCAATGGTGAGAAAGCCGTTGAACATCCCCGAGATGACAGTAGATGTTTCATCTCCAAAATTGTCTTCTACTCCCTTGACTTCAAATTCTGTGAAGGAGTTTTCACTTTCCTGTTGGGACTGGGTCGAATATCTGGATCCATATCCGTATCCATAGCCAGAGGTTGATTTTTGATGGGATTCTTGATCATTGAGAGATGACTGAGCTGAGAGACAGGTACAGTAGTTCCCTGAAATCAGACACAGTTTAAGGAATAGGACATCAGACACAGTTGCAAAGAAAGGACTTCATTTTGTGCTTAAGCAGTACGGATCAATATTCATTTTAAGCACTTAAAGGTAATGTGGACCTATCCTGCGATTGCCATGCCCTTAGTGGTGAACATGGTTATACTGAGAGTGACGGATTCCCATACTTATTTTGATGTACTTGGTTTAACTATTCTGCTATGAAGAGAGATCAGACAGCCCTGAGACCATGAAGATGGGAGGCCCCATCTCGTTAGGCGGCTGCTGTATTGGAAATCTGAAAAGGCTAGATGATTCTTACCCTCACCACATGGCTGTGACCGCCTAGTTTTGATAGTCTAAGGAACCTGTATTTTAACGTCTGCTTTACGTTTGTAATCTATCTGGTTTGAACTATAAATAACTCTGACGAGTTGAGTGCAACGGATTCTAATGGTTAAGATTATTTTGTGCTGAGTAGGTAAGTGGATTATCCAATCTAATGATGATTTTCATGTTGCATGCCTTGGAGATTGTTTTGAGAAATTAGTTGGGAATGAATGAAGTTGGAATACCAATTGTGAAATCCTTGAAAGGTTCAATATTGCTATGCCGCAACTTATGCTGCATCCATCCTAGTAACTGCAATAACAAACAGTAAGAGGTGAACTTAGCAGGATTTGAAACGTTCAAGCTATTGTAAGAATCTAATAAAGTAGGCTTACCTTCATTTTGGTCGCGCTTTGAAGAGCTTGATGTCAAATTCTTTTGGTTTTCATAGGAGGACCATATAGAGATAGATTTAGACGAAGTGGGGGAATGGGACTTAAAGGGTGAGATAGGATTGTTAAAGAGCAAATCATCCAGGATCTTCGCATCATGACTACTAGTAATGAGCCACTGGTTGCTAGAAGGATCTGTAACAGAAGTGAGTAGAGAGAAACAAGTAGAAAGATACAAGATTTTGGTTAGCTGTTCTCTGTCACGATCAAATCAAGTGGCCAAATTGGAGTGGCTCGTAGACCCTTGATTTCACAGGTGTTATCTCTGTCCTGCATTACATGCATTGTTGGAGTAGGTGCAAGGCTGCTTGAACGTTTGCAAGATTAGCATAGCCATTGATCAACGTCTGTTATCAATTGTTGATGTTGATGAGTCTATCACGTCTGTCCTAAATCAGATGATGATACATATTGTTCTAGTGAGCAGCATGCGAACATATTCATATGCGAATGGACACATAATAAATGAGGCCAGACATCTGAATATAATCAAATCCGTATACACGTTCACATCTGTCAGGGTAGACTAATCCTATAGTGTACTACACTACATGTATAATTATTTTACGAGGTATATTTTGTGGAAGGGCGGTGCCACCATTACTGCTAGGACAAGGGAACAGTTTGTTGAATGTTGTCAATGTCAGGTGGAAATATGCATCAAGGATTCCACGAGGACTAGATAATTTACTAAAATTTATGGTAGGACATACTTGAGCTAGGTATCTATCTCGAAAAGGTCCTGATTTATTGTACTGGTGTCACTGTAGTTTTCCCAGCTAAAGTATATCTCAAGTGATCTTTTATGTTATGCATTGCAATTATTGGCTTCAGATTGTAGTTCAGTTGAAGCACATGCTCCTTACTCTTCTTCCCTACCGTTATCTGCACTTTTGGGTTTGATGATATTCTTGTTTGCACTTTAAGAGTGACCATTCCATAGGAATGTTGTAGCATGTTATATTTGTATTCTATCAACATTTCAGTTCGCCACTTCTTATCCCTAAGAGTCTTGGTTAAATCTGCAACATTAATTGCTAAGCTGAGCTGCTGACAGACGATAATCATGCATTTGCATAAATTTTGTTCATTAAAGTTCTTTAACATCATGTTCTTTCTTCTTCTTCCTTTTTGTTTTAATAAAAATTCTTTTTAACACCTGGATTAAAACGAAAACATAGACATCTCATATGGTACCTAGGACATAGGCAAGTTTCACTTTTAATTTGTATTTCCTTCTTTATTGGGAATGGTCCCGTTAATACAGCCATTGCAGCTTTCATAAATTGAAAAACTTTGCATCGCCATGCACTGATGTCATCATAGTTGTCGTCGTGCCCGTGGTTTGTGATTCTTACCTTGAAGTTTCACTTGATGCAGGCATGATAATGACTTCTTTTTAGCAATTGAGGATTGCTACTGAGATTCTTTCCTGCTTGCATGTATGACTTTTGGATCAAGAAAGGTGCCACTCAGACAGGGTTGCTGGCTCTGATACATCAACGTACCCCACAAGCATCTTGGAAGTTAGAGTGAGCCGAGGAGGAAGATGCCGTTAACATCGAGACATAAGCCACCACAAACTCCTTCAACTTGAAACCCACCCATTTGAATAGAAGGACTTCTTTTGTCATGTGTCTGCATGTATATCATGGTCTGTTGTCTTGGATACTTAGCTTCAATCATATTCTGTAATTCCCCCTAGTTGGAAATTGTTGCGATGAATGAATAACTTACTCATACATGATTTAATCATATTCTGCGACTCCCCAACAGTGGAAACTGCATATATTTGATGACAACAAACACTGTTGTTAAGAGTAGTCTTCTGAAAATATAATTTGAAACACATGACATGTTGCTCTGATATGTCCAAAACTACATTATTCCCACAGGTCTCTTTGTTAATTATGATTTCTTGTAATAATTCATTTGCATAGTTACAATTTACATCCAAGAAGTACAGATATCACTGTTGATAAACATGATCACAATTATGTGAAAAGATACAGTTGGTAGACTGTTCAATTAGAATTTATCTTCAATCACTTCTAGCAATTGGATGTCGCATTGATACGTGTCAAGTATTAATCTTTCAAGAACTTAACATATGGAGTGTGATGAAATTTTCATAGTAGCCTGCTATTTTATCATGGGTTCTCTATTACAATGTTTCCTGCTCTCCTTTCCCCTATTGTTTCTCTTTCCAACTTGGTTTCTCACCATGTGCTTCATATCATTTCATGTTTGGAGTTTCTCTTCTATCTTCTTCCTCTTTCAACTGTGTAAAACTTTCAGAGCTAGTTTATGTTTTCTTCATTTGATCATTAACTATTAATGTCTGGGGTCTTCTTTTTTTTTTTTCTCCCATCATTTGAAAAGATTTTTTTTTTCCCACAAAGATTTGTAAAGATTACATTAGATGCAGGATTGAACATTTAAACTTGTGTTATTGGCAGACCAGTTAAGTACTCTAGTCCATCATTATTGAGATAATGATTGAGGTGAGACATGCTTGTCCAAATCTGTTAAAACACTGCCCTATTTGAGGTGATGTAGGTATTGAAAAATACTGAGTTTTTCATATAGTTATGAGGAATGCTCATTTTCAGCTAACCAACAAGCTGCTACAAAACATGAGTCAAGGAAAAAGGTCAAAAGAAAAACAAGTAGATAATAAAACATGTAATTGCTATTTTTGGAGGAAAGGGAGGATCATTTGCAATCTACAGTCTAAACCAAGACAAGAGCAAAGCCTGCAACACGCATGACTTTCTGTGGGGTATTGGCTGGCTCAACCCAGATTTGATGGTGGACATGTGAATCCCACATGGAATTTTAAAATTTTGATCTCTTTCCCTTTTTTTTTTTTCTTTTTATGATTTTGTTTGATCTTAATTTTCGTCTCGAACATTTTCAAGAGTGAAAACTTTCGTATCGACTTGATTCATTTAAAATATTCTTCACATGAATCATACTCTAATTAATAAAAAAAAAATTTCTCTTTATTAACTGAACTAACCCTTACCAAATGAATCTCATAGAAAGAAAATAGTCTTCTTTTCCATGTCTATTTTAGTAAGATTTTCCGAAAAAAAAAAGAAAAAGGGGAAATCTCAATGATGGAAAGGGTACTGTGGATGTAGGAGTTGATGATGAAGGTTATATCATAAATGGGCCATTAAAACACTGTTAAATTAGTAAGGTAGTTGATAGACAGAAAAGAAATTGCGTTGTGCACATGTAGCAGTGAAGTTTGTTGGCAAAAGGAGAAAAAAATAGCATCTTAAAATGTACGAATGAAATGATCATTGAGCAAGCCTAGGATACCATGACTATCAGTGACTAGTTAAATACACCTGTTACGAAGGTTTTTTTTTTTTTTTTTGGGTGGCACTATCGGACGAAACAAATGCATTTGAGTGATTAATTACAAAAGAAATATCTATTTTATGATTTTTTTAATTTATATTTGATATATTATTAATGTATAAATTTATATATTATCAATAAATTAAATAATAACACTTTATTAATAAATAAATATTAATCTTTAAAATAAATATACATAAATTAATTTTTTAAAAAAATTGATTTATTAATAAATTATTCATTATAACTTATAAATATATATATATATATTTTTACGGGGGAGATAATCTAGACAAATCAAGTGGATTTAAGTTGTTCTCATTACAGTAATGTAGAGATTTAAGAAAACTATTTGTCCAAAACTAAACTTAAAATGTTGGTGATCCTTTTGTTAGGCCTAAACTAAATTGTGTCGTCGGCCCACTTGTATTATCAGGAATTAGGAGTAAAACGGGTCTGGAATCCTATGAGGCCATGTTGCCATTCAATAGAATACATATTTTTTAAGTTGTTTATTTTATATATAAAATTTTACTTTGTTTTATTGGATACAAGGAGAACAATTTACATTGGTAAAAAAAAAAATATGAAGAAACGATCGTATATTTATAATTTTTTTTGTTTATTTTTTAAAGTATTTGAATTTGACTTATGTTCGATAAAAAATTTAATTTTTATGTTTAAGTTTATTTGATTTAAATGATAAAATATTCATATTTATTTCGTATTAAATTAAATTAAATTAAATGATATTATTCATAAACGAATATATAGATAAATATATATAAATAAATATATTCATAACTAATAAATAAATGATAATTAAACAAATTTAAATAAATATAAATAAATTTTTAATAAATTAAAATAAAAGATAAAAATATAATTTATTAATATTATTATAAACAAGAAATAAATGAATGAATTTTAAAAGAATTTATTTACGAATATAAAATAAATCAAATAATTTTTTTATATTTAATTTATTTAATAAATGAATATAAAAATATTATTTAAAATTATTTATTAAACTAAATAAACAAATAAAAATCAAAGAGATTTTTAAATATAGGTAAAAAATTCTCTTCATTTATGTCTTTAATAAAAGAAAAAAAATGAGGGTAGTAATTTGTTGAGGGAATCAAATCAATTGATAATTTTAGTTACAATAAAACTCTTGGCAAAAGAAAAAACTTAATTGGTTGTAACAAATTTACTATATTTTTTTCACATTATTTTGGCGTGAATCCCAACAAAACTCTGTCGGCCACCGACGGCATGGGCTGTATAATAACTAAGAATCAAACAAAAACGGATTTTAACTAGTTTTTAATTTTGCCACGTGTGATTTCCCACACGATTACCCCACCATCTATCTTCCCATTGGTTGGTTTTCCAAACAAAGTTTCAACGCATTTTCCTTCACCAAACGTCGATCCGCTCGTAATCCAAACCCCAAAAAAGTCGAAATTGCTTCCAATTAAATCCCCTCAAGGAAAGTCCCTAAAAGCCCACCAGATCCGAAAGTCATGGGAACCGAGATATCTGAGCCGCTGATTCTCAACAAGATAAACATGGACGGGGGGTGCGACGGCGTCAAGTCGGAGCGAGTCCCGGAATGGAAAGATCAGATAACGATAAGAGGGCTCGTGGTGAGCGCCTTGTTAGGGACTCTCTTTTGCATCATCACGCACAAGCTGAATCTAACGGTGGGGATTATTCCATCGTTGAACGTCGGCGCTGGATTGCTCGGATTCTTCTTTGTAAAATCGTGGACCGGTTTCTTGACTAAGTTAGGGTTTCAAGTTTCGCCTTTTACCAAACAAGAAAACACCGTCATTCAAACTTGCGTCGTCGCTTGTTACGGCCTCGCTTTTAGTGGTAAAAAACTAAAAAAGCCCTACAAATTTTACGAAATTTGATCCATTTTTGGCTAATTTTTTTTCGTGATTATAATTCATGATATGATAAGGACATGATTAGCTAGCTTCTATTTAGTTTGAAGCCGTGGAAGCTTAATTTTTGCTGTTATGGCCTCGCTTTTAGCCTTGAAAAGCCTTAGAATTTTACAAATATTAATTAATTTTTAGTTATAAATTATTAAGAAGTGGTTATTAGCATAATTATTGAGTTAATTTTAAAGCTAGTAAGAATTTGATATCATTGATTTAGTTTCATTGGGAAGCCAAATTTTTAGTGTTAAATTATGGGTAAAAGGTCACCAATGGCCTTAATTATAGTAAAATATTGAATGTGATAGCTGGATTATAAAAATTTTTAATGTGTGACATGAATTATGAATCTATTAACTAATGTGTACTAACCTCTAATGTGAGTAGTTTCAAATGATGAAATGTGATGGACAAGTAACTCTCCAATTACCACATTAGTTAATAAATTCATAGTTTGAGTATTAAATTAGAGATTTTTAAAGTTCAAGTATCACATTAAATATTTCATTATAGTTTAGGGGTTATTCATGACATTAAGCCTTAAGTAATTAAACAGAATCTTAATGAGTAACTTTGCTTCTTCCTTAATATTTGATTGTTTTGATAGGGGGATTTGGATCATCTATGATTGCAATGGATGAGAGAACATATAACCTTATTGGTGCGGATTACCCTGGAAACCGAGCTGAAGATATTAAGAACCCGGGGTTAGGGTGGATGTCTGGTTTTCTCTTTGTTGTCAGCTTCCTTGGGCTGTTTAGTCTTGCTCCCCTTCGTAAGGTATAGCTGTTGTCGTAATCCTTATTATATACTCCTTTTATGCGATTGTTTAGACTTTACTTAACGATGCATTTTTTGGTTGTGAAGATGATGTTCTTTATATTATTAGTTCTATCCAAGTAAAATATTTGCGTTTGTAATTTTGGTTCTAATATTGGTATTGCCTGTAATCAACCTCAATGTTAAATCAATTTTAGATGTGATAGGCTTTTATTTATCAGTAATTTTTTGTCGTTCGATAAAAACCTAGGGTTTTTGAGATGTAATAAATATTCTGTTTGTTGTTCTGACTAACTTTTTACTAATGTGAGTGCTCTGTCAGAAAGTTTTCTCATGGTATGTGATTGTAATTTTCTAATTTAGCCCTTTAATTCTATCTTTGTATTTTATCAGGTAATGGTCTTGGATTATAGACTTACGTATCCAAGTGGGACGGCTACAGCAATGTTGATAAATAGTTTTCATACCAATACTGGTGCTGAGCTTGCAGGGTATTTGTTAGATATGTTATGCTCATTATCTTTTCATAGGTCTACATACAGTTTCAGTTGTTGTAGAACATAATCAGAAAGCTTAGTGTAAAGGAAAATTGTTTTGCTAATCAAGTTATTAAACTAGATAATGAAGAATGGAAGGTATATCTGGTTCTAACAATCATGCTTTTACAAGTTGAATGAAACTGCTGCTTAAAATTATAAAATTTGCTTCAGAAATAACTAGAGAGTATAGTTTTGCCATTTAACAACTATATTGCTTTCTTTCTGATTATATATATAATTTTTATGAGTTTGTTGCAGGAAGCAAGTCAAGTGCCTTGGAAAATATCTGAGCATAAGTTTAGTTTGGAGCTGCTTCAAGTGGTTTTTCAGTGGTATTGGAGATGCTTGTGGGTTTGATAATTTTCCCAGTTTTGGCTTAACACTATTCAAAAACACGTAAGTTTCTCTTAGATTTAGTATCCATGTGATCTCTCTCTTTCTCTCTCTCTCCCCCTGTTGAAAGAATGCTCATATGTGTTAATGATAATTCACAATATTTCATCTTTGATTTGATTCAGAGGGCAATAGAACCTGTATTATAATTAACCAGAGGGCATAAATGATGGTAATTAAAAGTTTATGATGTATTATTATGTGTAAAGTGAATTGGTCCTGCATAGTGATTAATATGTTACCAGTTGAGATAAAAGAAGTAGCAGAAAAGAAATAGAAATGATTTCAAACTTGATTAGCGTGTATTCCAAAACCATATCTATATGTCTACGATTCTGGTGTGTGCAAGATGTCATTTCTTGATTCATGTATGTTAGTAGCTTGGCATGTAATCAGAGATGGTAATTTGACTTTGAGTAAAACATCCTTAACATGATTGCTGATGTTACTATGAAATGTTTTACTGATATTGGTAATGTCTCACATGGCTCCCTTATGCAGGTTCTATTTTGACTTTAGTCCAACCTATGTTGGTTGTGGTCTTATTTGCCCTCACATAGTAAACTGCTCAGTTCTTCTTGGGGCTATCATATCGTGGGGTTTCCTCTGGCCCTTCATTTCTGCACATGCTGGGGACTGGTACCCTTCTGGCCTGGAGAACAATAATTTTAAAGGTCTTTATGGGTATAAGGTACTGTGAAAGAATTTGGTCTTCTTAGTTCTGTTACATAGTTGAGGTTTGATGTTCCCTTCTCATAACTCTAGTCTAAAGAAATTTTCTGGTCCACCACGTTGTTCACAGGTCTTCATAGCTATTGCTCTTATCCTTGGGGATGGTCTTTACAACCTGATCAAGATAATATATATAACTGCAAAGGAAATGTGCAACAAAAGCACCAAACACAGCAAACTTCCTACTGTTAATGAGGTTATAGGTGAGGATACTCTGTTAGACTGCTGCTTGCATGCATATTTTTGTTGTAGGTGTGTGTGTGTGTCTATTTTGATTCAATGGTTTTCATAGCTTTAGAAATACTGAAGTCATATAATCACTGCTGAGTGGCTTCTATTGATATGACTTTCCTTGCGTAAAATTGTAGTCCTTGGTGAAAACTCGTTAATAAATACACAACATAGTGCCTTCATTTGAATATTTAATTTCGCATTGTCGGAACTTCTTAATATGTTTAGAACTTCTAGGCAAAAATGTGTATGCAAGTATCTGTTTTCTTGTTGTAAAGCATTCTTTTATCCACTGAGGGTTAATTAAAGTGTTATTTTGTTTCCACAGATGATGAAACTTCTAAAGGACTGGCAGAGCAGAGAAAAAGAGATGAGATATTTCTTAAAGACAGGATACCTACATGGTTTGCTGCTTCTGGATATGTGGCCTTGGCTGCTATATCAACAGCTACTATTCCAATCATCTTTCCGCCCCTCAAGTGGTATCTGGTTCTTGTTTCATACATTATTGCCCCTGCCCTTGCCTTCTGCAACTCTTATGGAACTGGACTTACAGACTGGAACCTAACTTCCACTTATGGGAAGATTGGTCTTTTCATTATTGCTTCAATAGTTGGAAGTGATGGTGGAGTGATGGCCGGTTTGGCAGCCTGTGGGGTTATGATGTCCATTGTCTCCACTGCAGCTGACCTAATGCAAGATTTCAAGACTGGTTACCTCACTCTATCATCGGCCAAGTCTATGTTTGTGAGCCAGTTACTGGGAACAGCCATGGGCTGTGTCATTGCTCCACTCACATTCTGGTTGTTTTGGACGGCTTTTGACGTTGGGTCACCTGATGGTCCATACAAAGCACCTTATGCTGTGATATTCAGGGAAATGGCCATTCTAGGAATTGAGGGCTTTTCGGAGCTCCCCAAGCATTGTCTGGCTTTGTGTTGTGGATTCTTCGTGGGTGCTCTGGTTGTAAACCTCCTAAGGGATGTGACCCCCAAGAAAATCTCACAGTTTATTCCTATTCCAATGGCTATGGCAGTTCCATTCTATATCGGAGCTTACTTTGCTATTGACATGTTTGTTGGAACGATAATCTTGTATATATGGGAAAGAATCAACAGAAAGGATGCAGAGGATTATTCAGGTGCAGTTGCTTCAGGTTTAATTTGTGGTGATGGTATTTGGACAATACCATCAGCTGTTCTCTCTATCTTCAAGATCAATCCACCTATCTGCATGTACTTTGGGCCTTCGGTGAGTAGTTGATCAGGGAAGCCATTCGCAAGGTTGCAACTGTGTATATATGGAAGTGTATTGTATGAACTGGAAGGTTTATTAGATTCTGTATGTGTCTGTTCGTTGTAGATTTCCAAACATGGATTCTAAGAGAATAGTCTCTCTTAAGCCCTCTGTTAATTGGGCTCTGTAAATGTCTTTTATAAATCTCAAAATGGTTCTCTCTCTCTCTCTCTCTCTTGAAATGTTTCTTTAAGGTGTAGGAATCCATCATTTATAACTATGAACTTATAATATTTAGATGGATTTTACGTAATTTTAAATTTTGATTGGTTAATTGTAGTCCAATTATTGTAGATGATATACTTTATTTTTTTATGGACCCTAAATCACAACCCAGCATTCTATATCAAGAAAATTGTTATTATTGCGGAGAAGTTGGCAGAAATTAAATACTAAATAAAATACTGATAGTGATAGCAACCAGCAACTGCTGCAAGGATAGGGGAATCATTGTCAATGGAATCTTGGCTATACTTATCTTTCTCATGAAATATGAACCACTGGCTTGTGCTATCCAGCTTTCCTAATCATGAAATTTTGATACTATAATGGAGATTACGCGTTCTTGGCTACAGCTATATTTGCACTTTGAGGGAAAATAAAATGGAGCTACAATGCTAAAAAGAAAAGAAAAGCCTGATCGTTGATTATTGTTCCTAGCAATTAAGCTGCAAGAATAGGGAAACAGAAGTCAATGGATTCTGCTACCGATTTTGGAAATTTGAGTGACTGATTGATCGAATTAAAAGTTTGAAAAGATGATTGCAATTTTTAGGTGCTAGCCCTTTGGTGTCCTTAGCAAACTGGTAGGGCCAGCACCTAATTTCCTAGCTAGAATATTTGTATCCTTTCCTATGCTAAGAAGAAAGAAGGAGCTGTTTCATGGTCAATAAATAAACTTTTCTTTCATTCGATTAGACTGCCTAGTTTTTTTCCCAAACCTGTCATTCATCCTTGACATCTTACAAAACTTCGTTGCCTTCAAATCTGGTAATTGCCAACCAAAAGCATCATGGCCTTCCTATATAGCTTTAAGCTTAAGAATGGAAGTGTGTACATGGATAAGCTGCTTTTGTAAAGCTTCTGCAAGAATTCGAGGATGCTTGTGTTTACTGCTTTATCATGAATCATCATTAAACATGAGAACAACACTCTGTTTGGTTGAATTACCTTTTACTAAAATTGACTGATGATATCCTACGAATATAATCAAATTTATTTGGCTTTGTTGTTAAGATTTCTGGTTAATGATATGAGGGTTAGGTTAGGGTTTTCAGCATGCAATGACAAAGAAGAGAGTCATGAATTGATGAAAAGTACAACAATTTTGTTTTTTCAAATAATTGAGACTAAGTACTTCCAACTAGTTCAAAATATTTAGATTCTTCCATGTGAAAAAGAGAAACCAACCAAATTCTTTCCACACAAAATTTCAATAAAATTTCACACATGGTAGACATTGTGACCTCTTTCATCATATGTGGGCCCAATATTTATCAAAATCTGTCTTAACAAATTATGGTAATTTGATAAACGTAAACCACTCATTTTGATTTGTTTGTTTTACTCATCTGTTTATACATGACCAACACTATCTTATACCAGAGTGTTACCCGGATTTGGCGCTGGCACGGAATTAATGAGTATAGTAAGAAATATTTTTACAATTGTCCAAAGTCATATTATTAATCATGTGAGAAATATTCCCTAAATATATGTCACATCTGATCTCATCATATATAGAGCATATAGTTTTGCATGACCAAAATTATATTCATTTGAGACTGTGGGTGACGATTTATGATTATTGATAGCCTTTCACATTACTTCAAAAGTAGAATATAATAGTAGCAAAGAACAAAAATGAGAAAACAAAACCTGGAATCAAAACAAAAGCAGAAGAAGAGGATAGCTCATATATAGCTCATACGTCTAGATGTGACAGAAGGATAATGGTGAGGTCCATCTTATCGAAAAGAGCTATTCGGATAGAGAGATTCTGGCTTTTTTGGAGCTCATCAATGGTGGGTGTGGCTCCAATTTAAAGTGATGGAACTACCTTTCTTTCTCTCCAATTTTCATTCTTCCTGATCTTAATACATAGTGAGTCCATTCATCAAGAAATATCATTGTAATGTGGACAGAAAGAGACAGACTAGATCTACTTCAAGTACAATTCCCAACCTTTCTTAATTATTTACCCATTTCTGTCAAAAACTTTACATTCTAAGGCTCATTTGGTAGGGTTCAGTCATAAAATGTACCTTCCCATCGCATGGGAGGTGTGGGAACAATGAAATTGGGTTCCCAAATAAATAAGATTTGTTGGTGACCCCAACACCAAGTTGCTGTAAAAAATGGACTGTTTTCACCATGGGGTGCTAAGCTATTATTAGTTAACTGCCTCAGCCTGCATAACATATTATTTCTTCCATCATGATATTAAAATTACTGATTCACCAATTTAACCAAAATTATATGTTTGTACTTTGTGTAATTTCTTGTTGTCTTGATAGGTTATTCCAAGATGGTCTCAATTCTGAAGATTTAATATGCAGGCACATGGCCATCTATGAAAGGCTTGTTGTTGATGCCTGATCATTGAACTGACCTATCAGCTTGAATGGTGATGAGAGAAGAAAGGGCACAAGGCTAAAAGTTAAAGGCAGCATACAAGATTCACTGAAGAAACAAAGTAGCCAGAGGCCTGTGAATTTTGTACCCAATAACACATTTATTGCAGATTAGAGTACACAGTTTGGATTGACTGCACCAAGGGATATTTCAAAAAACAGAAATGGGTTAACAATTAGCAAGAAAAGTTGTCACTCCTCAAAGAAGAATGAAGAAAAGGAGATTTTTTATAAAGAAGTTTTGTGTAATCAAAGCAACATAATGCTATATATGCATGAGGACATTTTGATTATTAAAGAAGCTCCAAAGTGTTTGTTTTAAAGTTGAAAACTGCTAAATTTTCTAAACAAGATTTGTTGCCTACTCAAAAGGACCCAATTCAAAGCCTCGAGAAAAAGGAAAATGAATTACTATTTGTTTATAATTTGTTTTCAAATTAGGCCTTGGGATTGACGGAGAATTACCAAAAATTTATTGTGTTTCTTAACTAGATGGTGTGCTTACCTCCCTTTGGCATTCAAATAGGGCAAAAGCAAAACTTTTGAAAAGGATGGGAGTAGGAATGAGAAATGATTAAAACAAACAAAGATCCAAGCTTATCTCTAATGGGAAAATAAGTCTTAAAATTAAACCCCTTAACAAAAGCAAAGATCTTTCCCCACTTCAATCTTTGAATTCAAGTGAGGTTGGTTTTGATATTTTCAACTGTTAGCTTTCAAAGAGGGGCCTCCCTTGTCTTCATGATGGGAAGCACATGTGACAAGCAATGCAATCACCAACATACACATACCCAATCTAACCATAATTATCATCACAACACTAATGAATTGGTGTTCTCCACATCAAAGCAAAGCTATAATTAGTTTTTAAAAAGAGAAAAGCAAGTGAAGACGAAGAAGAAAAAATAAAGATATATATATATATATTTGTTTGCTCTCATTGCTTCAATGATTCATGCCAAAACCACCCCAAAGTTGCTTAATAATCAAGTTTGGGAGAATGATTAAAGAAAAAGACATAACTAAAGAGATGTGAATGCAAGGAAAGCTCCACTATGGTGACAAAGAATTGCATGGATTATTCATGCAATGAAAAGTCAAAGACTTTAGTATATTTTTAAAAACCATTTTGCAAGTATTTTCTTGCTATATGGGGCTTAATTTATTCGTGATATAAATTTTATCAACTATGATCATTTATATTTTAAATATTATATTAAAATATTTTTTTATACAATTATATTGGAAAAACTTTTCCATCCAAAATTTTTTAAAAAATATTTCTCATGTTTTAATTAACATAGAATGACACATATATTGCTGATAAGAAGCAAAAGTGGTTAGATTTGTTGACCAAGAAAGGCAAATGTAGTTATGAGATTTCAAGAAATGAATTGATGATGACTACATGATTGAAAAAACTTGAGAAATACAGGTGAGAAAAAAGCTGAAGAAATGTAAATTTTGAGCAAGAAGTAGACGAAATTAACTGATATCAGAAACATAAAAAGGGAAGCAATCACACAGCAAATAAACTATGAAGGCAATAATTTCAGCAGTTAAAGCCATATTTCTAATAGGATATTTTCAAAGTTTCAAACATTATATTATTATATCTCCAAACTTTTGGTTTAATGGTTAAAGGTACTTGAAGGAATATCAAGGAACTGGTTTCAAACCAGGCATTCTCTTTCCTTTTACTTGTATTAGAGTTTTACTCTCCTGATGTAATAAAAAAAATATTATATTATATTAATGAAGTATATATATATATATATATATATATATATATATCATTTCTATACATGCACTGTAATATTAACAATTAAAAATGATTGTTTAACAACTTAGAATACACACTCCATATTAGGTTTTAGCTATTGTTATCAAGTTTTACAAAGGTTAAGATATAAAGTTCAAATTTTCTTTCAATTATATAGTTGAGATATATCTCATTAGGTATCTTTTATTTTTATTTTATTTTTGGTTAAGCGAGTTTAAATTTATTAAAAGATTACAAAAAATAATTTTTTTATAAATTTATTAAATCTAACGTAAATAAATTTATCCAGATTAACTCAAAGAAAAAAAATGTATGGACGAAACTTAAAAAGCTATTACTGCTTGAAAAAATAATTACACCTCAAATTCACGGACTTAAACCAATAGAGCCCTTGACTTAAAGTTTTAAGTGTTGGTTGGTATACTAGCCAAGAAATGGTACATTCCTAGACAAATGGGAATTTGGATGGCCAAACATTTATGGATATTCATTACGCATATGGCACCAGTGGAAAAACAATGAATTTTTCTTCAAATCAAACTCATACCAACATCAGCAGTTATTTTTGTACCTTTCGTTTGGGTTTGATGTACTTAAATAGTATTTTGTATGCAATCACTATATTATTATATAAATAAAATTGGACATCAGATAGAACAAAATCACTTGATTTCAAAAGCAAGGAGTGAAAAATGTTACCCTTCTTTAAGAAATTAGGCATCTTTGTCATAGGAGAAATTCAAGGGAGTCCCTGTCTTTTTCTCAAGCTGTCATTGGCATCCACTCAATCTAGAAGATTTAATAATTACTTTGACAAGTGTACCTTTGTGATCATTTCCCTTAGCTTAATCATAGAAAGCAGCTAAGCATCACCCTGTTTTTTCTCTCTCATAGTTTCTTTATTCTTCTACAAATACTTTTACCAAAGAATATTTTCATATAATTCTGTTTTACTTTCTCTCTTCCTCCCCTTTCCTCAATCGCAACTCCCAACTTAGAGGACTATTCACAGTTTATGAATCCTATATGCTGACAATGAAAGTATGTAAAAATGAAAAAGGGCGTGTCAAGTTGGTAAATCATTGTCCTTCAACATATTTGTGAACAAGTTGTCTTCAAGTGTCAACTTCTAGGGAAGTGTTATAATGATCTGGCATCACTCCATGTTTGATGTTAAGATTACAAAAGCAAGCCAAGTAAGCCTAACAGTGATATATTATAAAGTGATTTTGTTTGAAGATGGCCCATGAACTGTCAAACTGAGGAACACTAGGTGTTTTCAGGACTGAGGGTCCCACTACTATACTGGTGTATCTCCAAATTGAACAAATAGAAGCAGCATCAACTCCTTCAATTGTAACTGCATCAAATTTTTTTTTTTTGGTTTCTTTTGGCAGATTCTGTAACTGAAACTAAAAAACAAACTCCCCCCAGTCTTCCACTTTTGAGGGTAGTGATCCCATGATTAATTTCCTCTTTAAAAATTTTTAATTTTTTAATAATGTATCGGAACTAAGAAGGATGGTGGTAGAGTGGATTATAAGCAACCAACCTCATTATCCACACGTGTCAAACAATCATTCATACAAGTGGAAAATTGAGTCCCTTACAAGAGATGGCACCAACGTATTGCTGCTGCAATAAGATAAGGTAGCACTAGGATGTAAAGGTAAGTTGTAATGAAGGAAAAGGGCAAGAATCCATCAATCCATGGAATATGACCATCTGGGAATCTGTTTTTATGTGATTTGAGCTGGTGTCTTTGGGTGAAATTGGCAGTTAAAGTTGCTATCATATCAGATATGTTAGTCAAAACCCCTACAGAACAGTAAAAAAAAGGGCATGAAAGAAAGGACATCCTAAAGCACATACCATATACTGTACGAGAGAGAGAAAAAAAAAGACATTTTGCAAAACCAAGAGTAAAAATTTTGACATTTCAGGTGTGCTTTGGGATTCCAATATTATAATAATAGTTTGTCTTCACATTCCTCGCAAAAAACAGTGAAAACTCATAAGTCTAGGACTTTTCAGGTCACCTTCTTCAATCGAAGAGGACTCTTCTTTTTTTTTTTTCTTTAATTTGCCCCCACCCCGCCATCCTTTTAACTGTTCATGGATCCCAAGGGCTCCAAGCAGCCTCCACAGGAAGTACCCAACTTCCTGAGCCTGCCACCACAACCCCAACAACATCCTCAACCACAACAACAGCAGCAACAGCCTCAAAACATGGGTGAGAATAAACCAGCTGAAATCAAGGATTTCCAGATTGTTATTGCAAATAAAGAAGGGAAGAAACAACAGTTGGCCCCAAAGAGAAGTTCTAACAAAGACAGGCATACCAAAGTTGAAGGAAGAGGTAGAAGGATAAGGATGCCTGCTTTATGTGCAGCTAGAATCTTTCAGTTGACCAGGGAATTGGGTCACAAATCTGATGGGGAAACAATACAGTGGCTGTTACAACAAGCTGAACCATCAATAATAGCCGCCACCGGGAGCGGAACGATACCAGCATCAGCTTTGGCAGCTACTGGAGGCTCAGTTTCACAGCAAGGGGCCTCTCCATCAGCAGGGTTGCACCAAAAGATGGAAGATTTAGGGGGGTCCAGTATAGGGTCAGGGAGCAGTAGGACCAGTTGGGCAATGGTTGGTGGCAATTTGGGGAGACCCCATCATGTGGCAACAGGGTTATGGCCCTCAGTCCCTGGTTATGGTTTTCAGTCATCATCTGGTCCATCTACAACAAATTTAGGCAGTGAAAGTTCTAATTATCTGCAAAAGCTTGGGTTTCCTGGTTTTGACTTGCCAGCTACTAACATGGGTCAGATGAGTTTCACCTCAATCTTGGGTGCGGCTAACCAGCAGCTCCCTGGTTTGGAGCTTGGGTTGTCTCAAGATGGTCATATTGGGGTTCTAAATCCTCAAGCTTTGAGCCAGATTTATCAGCAGATGGGGCAGGCTAGGGTGCAGCAGCACCAGCCAGCATCAGCATCAGCACCAGCACCAACACCAACACCAGCAACAACCCCCTGCCAAGGATGATTCCCAAGGATCAGGCCAGTAAAGTTATAAACTTTGGGAGCAAGATTAAAAAAAGTAGCATTCCTGAGAGAGGATGCTTTTTCCTTGTAATGGTTTCAGTATTGTATAATTGGGAAAGAAAAAGAGTGAGAAAAACGAATACTTTGCCTCTCAGAATTCTATAGGGACTGGATGGATTTTGTTTTGTCCCCTTCTTTCTGCACTGCATCACCCAAGTTTCCATTACAGAGGTGCTTGTCTTGATTCTTGCCTTCTGTTGAACTTGCATCCTCCAAAGTCTTCAGAGAAGTATTAATCTGTCTTGTGCTTTATTGCTTTTGCTGTGGAATGTGCAGGTGGAGCTTTGCACAGCTTAGTAGCTTGGTTTTGGGCTTGACTTCTTGTTTGATTCAGAGGTGTGTTGATTATGATGTAAGGCAAATTTAATTTTTTTCTTCTTCTCTAGGTCTGGTTGGAGTGGCAGTGGTTTGTTTGTGAAATTAAATATAGAAATTTACAGTCATATATGTCCAGTTTCTTCTTAGATCAATTAAGAATTCTTTTTTCTCTAAAAGAATATATTGTTGCACATAAAGGGCCAATTACTGATTACCTCTGGCTGCTAGTGGCATGCATGCTTCTTGCTGTAGCATGTCTGCTAACATATAAGAACCTAGTTCTCTTGTCATCAATTCAAAGTTGTTCCTTTGCGCTGATCTTACCTTGTTTGGAAAACTCTTTCAGCTTATTTCCTTCATAATCCTTTTGTTGAACCCCATATATTTTCTCTCTTTAGTATTCCTAAATTTTCTTCACTATGGATTAATTTGTATTTATAGAATTTGCATCCCTTCACTGCTTGACATATAAGGAAACTTCACTTAGTATGTACATAACATTGGATTTGTTATTAACCGTTTATCTTTTCTCTGTTTGATGTTGAGCAAGTTTATATAATTGAGCCTTGTCTCAAAACTTCTGCAAAATTTTCTTGGCAAATTCAGATTTCTTTAAGCCATCGTACTTCATGCTATTTCAGAAATCATTTTATGTTTATGGAAGGATTTATACTTTGCAAAGTTGACTGGCCCTCTCACAATGATACGATTTCAGGCAGTCTTCACTGTCCAAACTGTCATAATTTAATTTCTCAAGCTCTAACTACTCTTCATCTTTGATGTCAGTGAGAGCCAAATGGCCATGCTTTTGCCTTCTTCCAACTGCAGTTTCTAACCTTGAGGCAAACTAGAATATCTTAAGCGACAAATTCCAACTTCCGAGTTGGTTCTTATCAACTTATGGCACCAAATGGCCTAAGTAACTTCTCTAAGCTGCCCTGTTAACTCTTTCTCCAGTTACCATGTTTTAAAGAAGCAGGGAAACCATGAGTCAAAGCTGTTAAAAGACCACATTTCTTACAAACTTCACATTTAGCACAATGACTTCTCATTTGTTGCTCCCTCCCCAATGGTTATGGGATCTTTCTTTTGTCGTCTGTATCTATCCTAATTTAATTAGGTTCAAGACAAGTTCTTTTCTTTCTAGTGGAATGTGATAGTTGATTTTGTGTGCAATGCTATGGTTTTTTAATATTCTTCCTATTTTTGGTTTCCTAGCAGTGAAGATTTATTGTGAACATTCTAATACCAAAGACATTTTCTTTTTTCTGAAAATTCATGGACTCTAGCACAAATGCAAAGTTGACAAATTTGATGAATTTTTCCCTAAATTACTTAATGGAACTTTTATCAAATAAATATTGTAAGATTAAGAATTTGAAACAGAAACGTTAAGGAAATAGCGTAAAACACATTTCCTAACATGTCACTTAAAGAAATCAATGACCATATCCATGAGATAAAATTACTGTGGTCCTTACACATTTGGAGCTTGGAGGTTTTGTGTGTGTCGAAATTGACAGTTCAGGTTAACTTTGTCTTCCACCATTTCTGTAATTGGCACTGAAGTTTGTGTCCTGATATGCTGTTTTTTAGTAGAGCATCATCCTGTTGTATTTTCCATGCTGCATTCATTGTTACTTACTGCTACTAGCAGTCTTTCAGGTTGACTATTGTCACACATACTTTCTCGTCTTGCATGACTATGGTAATCTTGATCAGTCATTTGAACATTTGGTTGTATTATTTTTGTCACCCTCCTTGTTTTAGACTCCGAGGGTCCAAAGTCTAGGGTGCAACTAGCCTGCCTATAATAAAATTTGACTTAAAATAGCATGGCTCAAGGAAATCCCAGATTGGTTTTTCTTGGAGTCTCCTTTCTTTGGTTCTCTTCCTTTCATGAAATCTCAATTTCTACCTCGCCCTTTAAGTCATAGTCTCATAGAGCATCTCATCCTGTTTTTTATTGATTCACTTAGTGTCGCTTTAAGGTGTCAGTTTCAGCTTTCAAAAATCAACAACGAAACTACATGATGTGTTTATCATACTAAGACGCAAAAGCTTTCATTTAACAAATTTAAGTAGATTTATGTTCCTAAAAATTGATTTTTGCTTATATTCAAACTGCACATAAATTTGGGTTCGTCCATTGGTGTCCTGACAACTGAAGGTCTGCATTCTGCAGCCAATATCACATTGCAAAAGGGGTTCTAAAGAATTTTGTTGTCTCAGTAGCTTCTGTTCAGCATTTCAGGCTTAAATTGGTGAGAATTTGATAAGCTATTTTTGTTGCTTGTTCTCACAGTGTAAATATGGTTCAATTCCTACATTCTTAAAATTCTCCGAGAGTAAGAGTTGTAGTATTAGTTAAATAAACATGTTTGTCGCCTGCCTAGATTCCTAGAAATATATTGTTGGTTGCAAATTCATTCACACTTCATTTCAGCTTTTGTTCTTACTGACGTTTACATGGGACCCTGTTCACATTGAGAGGACTCTACTGTGCTGTTTATGGTTACACTCACAAAGCTTTGCTCGAAACCATTCATGGTGTTATGTCGCAGCGAGCACTTTCTATGTATGATATCTACCTGCTGACCACATGCTTTGTATTTTACATAAAATTTCAGGAGTAGAAGATTTGGTGTTTTTTTTTTAAAAAAAAGTGGTAATTCCTCCCCCTCAGTGACGAGTGTGCGATCAAAGACAGTGGTCATTAAAAGATGAAATTTTAACTCTTATAAAAATATCTAAGAAAAAAGTGCACAGTCACCGTCAGATTTGCTCTAAATACAAACAACTCCTCTTCTCAACGTGAACCTCTATATTATTCCCAACATTAAGACTTGGGGACCCATATTTTTTCCAAACTTTGTGTTAGTATATCATTTATCTAAACAATATATATATATATATATATGTTCACATACCTATCGTCTTTGATTGGGGTCCCCTTTGGCGGCTCTTGGATATGATCATTTGTGTTTTGCATATCATGTCTCGCGTCGTATTTAATTTATGTAATAATATAAATTATTAAAATATAAATATGATATAAATTATAAAATATATTTAAATTTTAAATATAAATATAATATATTTAATATATATGTTACATAATATATATTAATTAATACATTTAAATATGATATAAATAAATATGAATAATATATATATGAATAGATACGATTAACATAAATATATATATATAAATATGATTAAAATAATAAATAATTATAAACTATTTATTATTTATAACTTAATAAATTTGACACATTAATAATATAAAAAAATAATTACATATTAAAAAATAAAAAAATTTAATACACATTTAATAAGTATTTAATATATATTTTTTAATTTTAATTTATATTACATAATTATATTAATTTTTAAGTATCAAATTCAAAATGATAAACTATTAAAGATTAAAAAATAAAATAATAATGTATAGGACTAATAATAATTATTATATTATATTTATATTATTAATATAAAAAAATAATTTTATAATAATTATTAAATGAGTATTATAATTAAATGTTTAAAACATTTTTTATACGAAATTAAATAGTTAATTAAGTATCATAATTTAAAAATTAAAAATTAAATAATTTTTATATGTTTATATTAAACTAAAAAAATATATTAAATATATTAAACATGTATCCATATGATAAAATTAAACTAACGTGTTATTCGTGTTGTGTCACATATTTAAACAAATCAATATATATACGATACGAATTGTGTTATGTTAAAATTTATATTGACATAAATAAACACAAAACACATTTTTTTAAAACATATATATGATTTTTTGTATCATTTTTTATATCGTATTATTTTATTGTGTCTGAAATTACTAGATCTACTTTATATTTAAATTTTCATCTTCTTGATATCTGTAAAAATTATATTTTATTCTCATCAACATCAACAAATAAATTAAATTTTATATATTATAAGTTTGAGATCGATTGTGTGAAAAAAAAATTAAATTGTAATTTTAATACTTTATTCCCTCCAAATGCCCAATAATTCCTATAAAATATATGCCATAGATAATATATTACTATTTCTTTAGATATTTGATAGGGGATAGAAGACAGCTGGTTGATGCCCCTTCTAAATGACAATCATTATTAATAGAGGTTTAAGGGTTTTGTTAACAGTGTTTTAAGAAATTAATTCATGGGCTATACCCCATTTTATTTTTATGGAGAGGATCTTTGCTATGTGAGAATGCATTAACATGTTAAGAATGTTGCTTGCCTAACTTCCAAAATTATGTTAAACTTGGCAAATAAATCTCTTCAATGGATGCAATTTGTTCTCCAAAATATTTCCTATTCGGCTGCTCGAAATGACTATCCTCGTTATTATGTTCAAAATTATCCAAAAATATCTTCATTCCTTTTTATTTTAAGATTTGTATTAAATTTTTTTTACAAAAAAATTTATAATTTAAAATAAATTATAAATGTTAAATGTTAAATTTTAAATTTATTAAATATTATTTTTTTAAAAATAATTTTATGAAGTAATTAAATTAAATATCAGATCCTATTACTGAATATTTTAAAGATACTTGTTAAAGTATTATTTATGCTAATATTGTATTCTATTTGTATAAGATGAGTGATTAAGTAATTAGCAAAGATATCTTGCAATTGTCTATCTAACGTATTTTTGGATAAAATAGATTAAAGCATTGAAATAGAAAAAGATTATAAATATCGAAATTTGAATTTAAAATATATTAAATATTATTTTTTAAGAGTAATAGAATTAATGAATTAAATTAAATTTTATATTTAAAATTATATTATTTTTACTAATCTGTATGGATTAAATTTCTTTATTTCATGTTTTAAACTTTGATTTGTCTCTAATTCACCTATGATTGTAATGAGGTATTTTCAATCTATTTGTAATTTTAAATAAATATATTAATTAAAAATATTTATAGTATATTTAATGGGAATGATTTAATTAGGTTGGTGTTACCCCAACTCTCCTTTATATTTATATTATTATTAAAATATTTGATTGAATTTGATGTCACCGCTCACGAGTTTATTAACACCAAAATGAGTTAATAAAATATTATTAATATATATCAATTTATAAAAATAACGATTTCTTAACTTTTATAATTTTTTTTAATTTCAGGAATGGACGGATTAAAAAACAAAATAAAAAATTTTTATATTGAAAAATAGAAGATAATAAATTAAACTTACTAAATTTGAAGAAGAAACTTTTTCAAAATGAAAATAGTTGGTTAGTTTTTTTACTTGAATAATAAAAAAAATTATTAAAATTTAAAATTTAAATTTTAATTCAATTCATTAAGTTATGTTTAAGAGGTTATTTTTAATATATTTAATATTTAATATTTTTTATTTATTATCATATTATGTTTTTTACATAAAAAATTACTAAAAAATAAAAATAATGAAATACATTTATTTAAAAAATTAATAATAACTTTTTAAAAAATAAAGAACTAAAAATCATAATAATTTTTAAAATATGACATTTTACCGAATTTAAAATTAAAATTTTAACATTTACTAGTTTTCTCGTTCGTTCAAACTAGGGACGGCAATCAACCCCGTCCTCGACAGGTTCCAGCTCGACCCGACCCCATAAGGTCGGGTTTTTTTTTTTGAATTTCAGTTTTCAGGTCGAGTAGGGTCGGGTATAGTTAGAGAATAATCGAGATCGGATCAGATTCGGATATGCCTAAAACCCGATCCGATCTGACATTATATAAAAAATTATTTTTTAATTAATTAATTAATTATATATATTTATATAATGATATTTTTAAATATTTATATTTAAAAAATAATATTTTATTAATTTCGAATCGAATCGGATCGGATACGATTTACATAATACCGAATAGAGTCAAATTCGAATATACTAAAACATAAAATCAGATCGGATTCGAAACGAACAAAATCTACCGGAATCCGACCCGATATCATTTCTAGTTCAAACCTCATCTTTGAAAAATAAGTATTTTAAAGTAAATTAAAGGGGTAAGTTGGGGAAAGCAAAAGAAAGAACAGTTTTGCTCTGTTTGAGATTGAAATAACGTTGGCTAGGATTGCCGCCAAAAGCACCGGCTAATATCTCCGACCAAACTGTATTGGCCACGTGCAAATTTCCCACGTCACCCTCTCAATTTTCTTCTCACATGCTGCCATAAATTCCCGTGAGCCACAATTAATTTATCACCACAGTTAAAAAAGTTCAAAAGCACAACACTCGTCACAGCCCGATCAACCAATAATTTCTTTCCACGTCACTAAGATTACCTGCTTGGACGCAAAGAAATGACGTCTTTGTTTCCCATTTTTTATTTTTCAAACTTTCAGTTAATTATGTCGTGTCTGTTAAACGGTTAATGTCGTACTGCTTTAGTTTCTTTCTTGTCCCTTTTGTTTTCCTTGAATATTGGAAGAGCCTTTCCTTTTCCTTTTCCTTTTTCAATTTTGCACAGTATAAGAGGGGAAGAATAATAAAAGGTGGCCTTTGGGAAATTCAGGGCTCTGGGATTTGCGAGTTAATAAATTATTACTTGAAAAGTTGGTTTTTTTGGTTCTTGGGTGGTTTTTAGTTTGGAGAAAGTTGGATTTTTTTAGAAATGGATGATGAATATGCTAAGCTTATCAGGAGGGTGAACCAGCCCAGGTAATTTTCTTTTTATGAAATTTAATTTCTGGGCTTTTGATGGGATAGTGGGATTTTTGTTTGAATTTGGGGAAGGGTCTGTCAAATTTTCTATTTTTGCTTCAAGTTTTTCAGAGAATAATGTTTGCAATTTTTGCAAGTTATCCTTTTTATTATTACTGTTGGATTTTTTTTTGTTTAATTTTCTGATATTTTTCCTGTTCCTTTTTGTTGCCTAATTCAAAAAATTTCCTGCTCCTTTTGGATGATGAGAAATTTCATAGGAAATTGAAGAAAATAAGATTGCATTTTTTTTCATAACAACTGAACTTATTGAAAGCAAAGTTTTCTTTTCTCCTTCTTAAATTAACTTTCCTTAGTCTTCATGGCAATCAATTAGAGTTCCAGTTTTCCCGCTCAAATCCAAAATCAAGTGAGCTAATTGACTTTCCCTACAAAAGTGAAGCAAGTCTAACATGTTTTCTTGATGGCTCTTTATTTTATTAGTATTGAATTTTTGGGATCGGGAAAAAGTAGATTTATTTTGAGATGTATGGTTTGTTGTTGCAGAGTTGTTATTGACAATAATGCTTCTGAGGATGCCACTGTTATCCAGGTAAGCTTCATGGCTTGCTAAGTTGCTGTTTAGGCTCTGGCTTGACAGTAATTAGGTTAAACTATTATATGTGGCTAATTTGTTCCTTAGATCTCTGTTTCTCTCAAGTTAATCATATGCATAAGAATGTTAAATTTGGATTTTGGACCTCTGAGATGTTGTTTGAGCTAGCATATGAATTGGGAAAAAAATGGGAGGGACAGGGGCGGGGATTGGTCAAGTCAATAGGATATGTCCTAACAGGTAACGAGGTCCTGTCAGTTGGTCGAACGGGGCCTTTGATGTCTTTCATTTGTTTATTTGTTATTATGATTAACATTTGGATTTTCTGCTCAGATTGACTGTCAGCAAACATGGAATTCTCCTGGAAGTTGTTCAAGTGCTTACTGATATGAATCTTACAATAACAAAAGCAAACATATCATCTGATGGAGGATGGTTTATGAATGGTAGGGTTTTTTTTCTCTTAAAACTTCTGAAATTGTATACTAAATCCAAGGTTAACCAGTTACCTATCTTAGTTTCTTTTATATGTTGCCATGTTTCAGTCTTTAATGTTGTTGACAATGATGGCAATAAAATCAGAGATAAGGAAGTTATGGACTATATTCAGAAGGTAAGAACCTATCTTGTAATACTCTTTTAACCTGCCCACAGATTTTAATTTTCTGTAGTTTTGTTGAATTGACTAAAATCCTGACCATGCATATCTTATGGTTTTGGCAAGAGCAACTCTTCCTCATCGTTCAATGAATTCAACTATTGCTTTTTCTTCTGACATCTATGTTTGTTTCTTTGATGAACCGTAAATGTTTGACAGCTTTTAATTTGACTATTTTCATCTTACTCCTTAATTTTGTAGAGAATTGATACTAGTGCTGGCTTTGTACCTTCATGGAGAGGCTCTGTAGGGGTAATGCCCTCAGAAGGGCATACATCAATTGACCTTGCTGGCACTGATAGGCCTGGTCTATTGTCTGAAGTATGTGCAGTTCTTGCGGACCTCCATTGCAATGTTGTAAATGCTGAGATATGGACCCATAATGCCAGGGCTGCTGCTGTAGTTCATGTGACAGATGATTAAACAGGCTGTGCAATTAGTGATCCAAGACGTCTCTCAACAATGAAGGAATTACTTTGTAATGTTCTCAAAGGAAGTGATGACTTGAAAACAGCAAAAACAATGCTTTCAGCTCCAGGTGTTATGCATAGGGAGAGAAGGTTGCATCAACTCATGTTCGCAGATAGGGACTATGAAAGGGTTGAGAGGGCAGGAGTAAGGGCAGTACAGGAGGGGAGCTCAAGACCCCAAGTCACTCTGTTGAATATTGAGAAAGATTACACTGTTATTACCATGAGTTCAAAAGATCGGCCAAAACATTTGTTCGATATTGTCTGCACTCTTACAGATATGCAATATGTTGTTTTCCACGGAATGGTCAACACCGGAAGGATGGAAGCTTGTCAGGTGAGATAGTTTGACAAAACTGGAAAAACTGGAACAGTTTATGTAATAGTAGTCCTATTAACCAGTGATGTTATAGTGATCAACTTTAAGAATTTGACAAGCTGATGCTATTGAAACCACTGTTGTAAGATTGTTGCTGACGTTGTAATCCATTTTGTGTTGGAATTCTACTCAGTTGAGCACAAGTTAATATGCTTAGAAATTGCAGACACAACGGCGTTAATGACGTTTAACTTTTTTCTCTTTCCCGTTAAACAGAAAATATCTGTTTGGTTGTAGGAATTCTATATCCGACATGTAGATGGGCTCCCCATTAGCTCGGAAACTGAGCGTGTCCGTGTTATACAATGTCTTGAAGCAGCCATTGAAAGGAGGGCATCTGAGGTATATATTTTTTTCCACATGGCATACGAGGCATATAGGAAACCAGCTCCCAAGTCTCCGTCATTCCACCACCCTACATGCACATACATGAAAAAAAAAAAAATGAAAAAAAAAAGAAATTTGATTATGGTAAGCATGCTTAGACTCGTGAGCTGGAATTGAGCACAGAAGACAGACTTGGACTCCTGTCTGACATCACCCGGATATTCCGGGAAAACAGCTTGTGTATCAAGAGAGCGTTAATTTCAACAAAAGGTGGCGAGACCAAGGACACGTTCTACGTCACAGATGTAACAGGAAATCCGGTCGATCCCAAGATCATTGATTCTATCCGTCGACAGATTGGACAGACAGTACTGCAGGTAAAACACAGCTCAAGTCTTGCACCAAAACCACCTCACAAGGAGACAACAATGGGTTATTTCCTTGGAAACCTATTCAAAGCGCGAACCTTTCAGAATTTCAAGTTAATCAGATCTTACTCTTGATTTCTCACCCTGTATAGTCCTCACTCCAAGTAGATATATGTACATGAATATCAGATATCAACTCAAAAGATATACATAGGAAGCTAGATAAGAAAACTCTGTAAAAATTACCCTCTCCCTTGCTTAGTTACCAATGTCCTGATACTGTAGAGGAAAAGAAAAAGCATTAGCCAAGTCACTAAACTGTAAAAATTACTGCTGCTATTTGTATATCTTTCATCATCTCTTGTAAGTAATCTCTGTACAGTGTAATGTTTACATGATCGTACAAAATTTCTATGGCAGTATATCATATAATTTTTTAAAATGTTATTTGTAATAATATTTTAAATTAAATATATGATAAATATTTTGGCCAGAAATATATGATAATTAATTTCATAATTTTTAATACATTGAACAAAGATTATTCAATATAATAATTATTTTAAGTGCTTTTAGCTTTTTCTAATAGCAAAAATGAAAATGCAAAACGGCGCGTTGAAGTGACCTTCAGAAGAGATGCGTTCGAAAAGATAAAACGGCTGCTACAAATATATCGTCTTTCCTATCGTCTTTCATGACTCAGTCATGAGACCGGTGACTGAGTTGGCAACTAGAATAGGCCGAGCATTGATCTCCGAATCCAACCATGCAATCCCAACTCGGACTTGGAATCCATCTCTCGAGCAGACTCTTCACCGACTTGGTTGTCGTGACTCACTGAGTCCATCACTGGTCGCCCGAGTCATCGATTCGTTTCTCTCCACTCACCATTCCCTTGCTCTCGGCTTCTTCAACTGGGCCTCTCAGCAACCTGGATTTTCCCACGATTCAATCTCTTATCAGTCAGTTCTCAAATGTCTCTCGTTTTCCCGCCAATTCAACGCTATCGAAACCCTTTTAAAGCAAGTCAAAGCCCAGAAACTATCTCTTGATTCTTCGGTTTATCGCTTTATAATTAATTCTTTGATCAAAGGAAAGAAAACTCAGGACGCGTTTTGGATTTTTAATGAAGTTAACTTGTTGAGTACAGAACTTGGAGCTGAGTTATGTAACTCGCTTTTGGCTGCTTTAGTTTCTGATGGGTACTTTGCTCATTCGCAGAAAGTGTTTGATGAAATGTTTCAAAAAGGTATTGTTTTTAATACAATTGGGTTTGGTTTGTTTATTTGGAGGTTTTGTAAAAATGTTGAATCGAGTAAAGTTTTAGCTTTGTTAGATGAAGTAAAAAAGGGGAATTGTTGGGAGGTTAATGGATCGATTATCGCGGTTTTGATAGTTCATGGACTTTGTTTTTCATCAAGAGAATCAGAGGCGTTGTGGGCATTGGATGAGTTGAGGAGTAGAGGTTGCAAGCCTGATTTTATAGCTTATAGGATTGTAGCTGAAGCGTTCAGAATGACTAACAGTGTGGTCGAGAGGGAATTGGTTTTGAAGAAGAAGAGAAAGCTAGGGGTGGCTCCAAGGAGTAATGATTACAGAGAGTTTATCTTAGGGTTGATTTTGGAGAGACGGATATATGAAGCAAGGGATTTAGGTGAAGTGATTGTAAGTGGGAATTTTCCTCTTGAAGATGATGTTTTGAATGCATTGATAGGATCAGTTTCGAGAATTGATCCTGGCTCAGCAATTATGTTTTTGAATTTTATGGTTGGGAAAGGGAGATTACCGACTTTATTAACCTTAAGTAATTTGAGTTGGAATTTATGCAAGCACGGCAAGTTTAATGAATTGTTGGAAGTATATCAGGTTTTGTCTTCTCATGACTATTTCTCGGATATGGAGAGTTATAATGTGATGGTTTCATTCTTGTGTAAGGCTGGGAGAGCAAGAGAGGCTTATGGGGTTATTCAGGAGATGAAGAAAAAGGGACTAGGCCCAAATGTCTTGTTTTACAATTCTCTTATGGCAGCATGTTGTAGAGAAGATTTAGTCCGCCCTGCCAAAAGGTTATGGGATGAGATGTTTGCAAGTGGGTGCCCTGGAAATTTGAATACTTACAATATCCTCATTGGAAAGCTTTCACAGATAGGGGAAGTTGAAGAGGCTCTGCGCCTTTTTCTGCATATGACAGAGAAAGGGGTAGCACCTGATGCAACAACTTACACGACCCTTCTTGCAGGACTTTGTGAAGAATCAAAATTTGAATCTGCTTTTGAAATCTTCAATAAATCTGTTGAACAGGATGTCATACTTGCACAAAGCATATTGAGCACATTTCTCATTCATCTCTGCAGAAAAGGTATGTTCCTAACCTTATTATACATGTTCCACATTCATATAGAAATTTAGAACACATAACACAGGAATGTTAATTATTTCTCTTTCTTGAATTTATTTCAAAATAGTCATTTCAAAACTATATTCTGAGTGGATTTTGTCGATAGTCTATCATGTTTTGGTTTGTTTCCCTTTTTAAATTTTCAATTAAAATGTACATGGTTTGGTAGATTGTCTACTACAAGTCTCGTATGCTTCTTGCAGGTCATTTTCTTGTTGCTTCCAAGTTGCTCTGTGGTCTTGCTTCTGATATAACACATTCAGATGCCCATGTTGTTTTGCTGAAATGTTTAGCTGATGCCAAAGAGATTCAATTTGCGATTAAACACATACAATGGGTTCGAGAAACCTCACCTTCAATATTGCAAGCTATATTCACCAAACTTGTTACATATCTTTCTTCTACTTCAAGACCAGATTCAATTGAGCTGCTGCTTCAAGCAATACAGGACAAAAGCATACAAGATTGCAGCATTCATTCCTGTAAGGATATGTTTGGAGTATATACTGGAGGTTAGAAAGCTTTATTTATCAAAATTCAGGTATTGTTTTAAAACTTCTCCTTCAAAAGCCAGAGTTAATTGTACAGTTGGTTCAAACAATACAGAAAAATTTTGTCTAGGTTGCAACAATGATTGGGGAAGGATGTCTAGAGCCTAAGACATGAGAGGTTAGAACATATTTCCATTGCATAATTTCAAATGTTTTCAAGATGCTAGGTTTGATGGGGTAAGTGTTGTGATTTCTTCTTCATCTATGAAATTTCGGTTCAAAACGGTTTCTATTTCATTTCAATCTCCACGACCCTTCTCCCTGTGTTGTTGAACGACCAAGATTGTGGTGTTGCCCAAGAAATCTGAAGAAGCCAACAGATCACCGATTACACCCAACTCCCAGTTTTCATTCCATTCTGTCAACCCTGACAAGAGAGATGACAGATTATAATGACGCCTGCTTACCACTACAAGTTCATTGTGATTCTCTAGGGAGTGAAGGACAGAAGCGGTCCCTGCCCCATCCTTCACTAGTTCCTCTATGTACTCGGCATAATGGTTCCCAGAGATATTGGTTTCAAACTGGCTAAGAATTTCATTGTCAAGTCGTTTCCCCTCCATATATTTATCAGGAAAATTTCCATCATAAAGGATTCTTATCAGTGTCAAATTGATATTTGGACGTTCAGCCATCCTAGACCCCAAAGTTAATGCCTCCCGATCATCGGCTCCACCCAAAAAGATCACAGCAACTTCGTAAGAAAACCAACCCATCCAAATGGCACTCGTGGTTTTTAGGGCCCCACGATCAACGAGTATTGCAACTGAGCAAGGTGCCTTATTATGGACATTCTGGTTGGCGATCTTGATGGACATTTTAGACGAGTGTAAAGCATCATTGACATGAAATTTTTTGTAGAAAGGAATTATAACAAGTGAAGTCCCCTTGTCAAGTGCAAGTGTACACACATCATCATGCATTGTTTGTGGAGTAGATACGGCAATGAAGACATGACCTGCATGGTTTTGCTCGAAGTTTTTGAAGGCATTGATAACAGGTCCTGAGCTCCTTGTCCTAGAACAGAGCCTTCTGGTACTCTTATGGGCAATGAGGAGTGGGGTTGCGCTCCCCATAAGCTCAATCATGTTAAACGTGTAAACAGCGATTGGACTTTGCTTGCAGGGATTTAAGGCAAGGAGGTTAATGGCAGATGGAACATTTTCGTGATCATGAATGCAGACTGGTATTCTTAGTTCAGAGTTTGGTCTTGAGTGCATCACAGTTCGTCCATGGTAAGCCTCGTACCTCCTTGAAGGATCACAGAAGCATCGTACAACTGGTGTAATAACTCCTGCTGTTATCAACAAGGATGCACACATTGCCGCATAGGACTCACCATCTATTATCTGCAATGAGCACCTGCATGTGTTGTAGCATTAAGATGAAATACATCTGTGAAACATCGACTATTATTTAGGCATTTGTTAGTTCGTAAATGACAGTACAGCAGTGCCTCAAGAGTCTCTCGAAGCATACCTTTTTAAGATACAGTAACTTGAACAATCCAAGCTCGAGGATGCCTTGAAAAGTCATCACAAAGCCAAGCGAGACAACATCCCTGGGCGGCATTTGGCAGCTGAGCGCAGATAGAGAAGCTCGTAAGAATTTTCCACATGCACCTATAAAGGCAAAGAATAGCATTCTGAAGTAAGTTTTAATACTAAGAGCAAAGATGTCTACTGTGAGGCCAAATTTCTCAAGAATTAGGGCTATTAGCTCAATTAGTTATGATATCAATTCTACAAAATGAATAATTTTTTACTCCTGATGATAAAACCAAATAAAAGGTAACAATATATATTTAAACCAAATCTATGAGCCCAAAAACCTGTCAGAAGCGCAGCTAAAAATAGCACAATTAAGTTACCCTGTCTCAAAGGGTGTTAAGAATTAATGCCTCATTCCAAAACAAGTAAACCAAAATAAAGACATAAGGCAAAGTGTACTACAAACTGCTTGGAAGGAAGATTATAGGTCATAATCCATTGGTCCATAGAAAAGATTTCATTCACGTTTTAGAAATAGCGTACCAACCATGGAAGAACATATTGCCACTCTGCCAAAGTCTGAATTTATAATCCTAAGCTCAGAAAGAAAGTATGCTATGATTGGTAAGGAGAGCGTAGATTCTGCTTCTGCTATTACCGGAAGTTTATCCAACTTCTCCCCGTTAGGATCAGCGAAATGCATCCACAAAATGGAGCTGCTTATGGTTAGTAACATTGGCACTGCCACGGTGAAAACCCCAATAGCAAACGTCTTCCTGGTTATTTTCTTAAGCATCAATAAATCTGTCTGCACACCAAGGAGGAAGAAGTAAAACAACAAACCAATAGCAGATACAATATCCAGCACTAAAGAACCTTTCATGGGAAATATTTTGTTGAGAAACCCCCGAATCCGGCACAGAAATGATGGCCTTACCATTATTCCACCCTGATCGACCATATACAATCAATCAAAGTTAAAACAACAACAAAACAAAAAAGGGGTTATAGAGAATTCTTGAGGTTGATAAATAACTCATGCCATTTGTTTTTTGTCATTTGGTTTTTTGTGCTGCAAAGAAAAGAAAAAATAAATTAAGAAAAAGAAAGAGCTTACTAAGATTTGAGCGAGCATGACGGGGTGGCCAAGAGGCCTGAGGAGATAAAAGGTAAGGAGGATGGCACCAGAGGCAATGGACATTTGGAGCATCAAAAGGAGCACAAAGTTCACAGGATTGGAAGAGTAAAATATACCAGTATGTTGTAGCCCGGAGAAGGTGGAACAAACTGAAGTGGAATTGGATATGAGGTTACGTGGTATTCTTCCAAACACAAAAATGTCATCAGGTTGTATTGTTGAAACCATGATTGGAGATCACAGGCAGGCACGCCGTTCGGTGCTTTTCAATGGTGGATGAAAATTGAGGACAAAACAATGCAGCAGAGATCAGAGAGAGAAGAGAAAGAGAAAGGCTGTTAGAATCAAGAGCGACGTTATAGTTGTTTTCATAAGAAAACCACATTTTAACCATTCATTCTTTTGTTTTTTCTTTTTAACTACAACATAATGTACTTCAACACTAATCTTATCATCATCTTATATCCTTTCCCAACACCCTTAAACATCCCTTGATTTAACTTAATTGATTTTTTTTTCTGTAATCAAACTTTTTTAACTTTGATTTTTATTATTTTAAAAATGTTTTACTTGATTACTTTCCAAAAAAAGTATAAAATTTTATATGAAGACCTCTGCATTCACAATTTTTTTGTTTTAATCAATAAAAGTTGAAAATAAAAAGGATTCACAGTTGAAATAACATTTCTTTTCTTCTTTCCTATTTTCTTTCTTACCTCTTTAGCATTTTTTTTTCCACAGGATTTGGCAAAATCAAAACTTATATCATTAAGATTCCATTTGATAGATGTTTGGCAATTAATTTTTTTTTTTTTTTTTTTTACTTTTCTTAAAAAAAATTAATAAAAATAAAAAAAACCAAAATCGAATTGCTAAAAACAAAAAAGAAAAATAGCTACCAAACAGAACCTAGACATTAAAAGGAAATCTTAAGCCTTGCTCATTTCCGGGAAAATGAAAGTGAACATTCTTGCATCTTAAAACCAAAACCTTTATTTTTGGAAAAATAAAAAACAATTAATTACCTATGCTCCTCAAATAAACTGTACAAAAAGTATCTATAAAAAAATGGTAAAAAAATTTACAGGAAACGTACAACATGGTAAGTGTACATGAGGTGGTTAATCGTCAAGGCGTTGGATCTCACCCATCATTATGCGGTTGCTTGTGACCTTGAAACCAAGTAGGGAAGGATCAATCTGTCTTCCTTTCTTCCCTTTTTTCTTGCCACTTCGTCCTGCTTGCGAAGCACCATCTGATGGTTCCAAAGCAGAGCTGTTCACCACCTCAGCTCCATGAAGAACCGGCTTCTTAAGAATATCAATGAACGATGCCTCCGACACTGCAGCATCGTTGCAAGACGATGTCCTTCTAAAACGGATATCTTTCTTGCTCGATGCCTGAGTTTCTACAGTTCTCACTGCACCTAGATTTGCCGCAGCCTCCTGTCTTCCTTCTGAACACGGTAAATGAAACACATCATTTTGAGACCAATAAAAGCAAGTAAAGGAATATTCGTTTTCTTTTACTTTGTTCATCTTTTCTATATTTAAAGAATGAGAAGTTAAAATTATACCATCAGAAGTTGTAAGGCTTGTAGAATTTTTCTGCTTGACAAATGGAGCTGAGTTTTGATCAGAAAAAACATCCTGGGATGATGAAACCCGTGACACAGGTGGGCATTTCTTTGAAACTTTGTCAAGCCCTTTTGACAGCAATGACATTAACCTATCAATAACAAGTGGATCTTTAGATGACTTCCAAATAAAGTTCAATAGTTAAAACTTTAAGTTAACAACCAAAAAACCACGTGCACAAGAAAGATACACAGTCAAGTACAATGCCAAGAGGCAGAGAGAGAGAGAGCTCAGCATTATGAGGTGAGCGTACAAGCAAAAAATACGGCTCAAAATTAAGAAGTGAGTGTATATGAAAAAGAAGACCACTCAGCACTCTGAGCAGAGTGTATCATATCTGCGTAAATTATCAAACTATGAACAAATAATAATAACAATTAACAACACAAAAGCTCCAATGTAAAACTCATTGTGGCAGCAGCTATTACACACAAGCACAGGCTAAGCTTCAGTCAGATGGGCATGGACAATTACAAGTTTGGGCATGAAATTAAGTATTAATCTCTGATTTAAAACATATAGAAAAGAACCTCACTTATCATTAGAAGCATCTTCTCCAACTGGTTTATCTAATCCACTTTCATAACTGTACAACCTTCCACCCCTACCTGCACAATTTCAATTTTAAGATATAATTCAAAGAAAAAAAGTGGCATTCACTGAAAAAAAAGTTGACAGATTACCAGTACTAAGAGAATTATGCCGGCTATGGACACTACTTTGTAGCTCACCACATTCCAAGGCCTTCTCTACTTGCTCTAAGATATTGTCCTCAGACCCAGACACAGAGCCACTCCTTGCAATCATGCCTTTAAATCCACTTTTCTTCTCCTTTCCCTCCAGCTCTCCTAGCTCTTTATCCACAGCTGATTTTCCCATCAAGCTAGCATCCTCATAACTACTAGAAGAAGGATCTTCAATGCCCAACAAGAATGACTGTTCTTCTGCAAATGAGGCGGAACTGGGTTTAGGAGGTGATCTTTCGCAGTTAACCATATCCTCGACACAATCACTCACAGCAACTCCAAACAAATGATCTTGCAACAAGGCACTTGAATTGGAATTTTGAGGGCCTTCCACAAATGAGTTGTTCACATGAACTTCCTGATTTGGGAAATGATTGAAAGGAAAATTGGAACTTTGTGGCTCAGAAATAGGCCAAAAGGTTTCCCGCCCTCTGAAAGATGAAGCAGGATGTTGATAATCTACTTCTGATGACTGTGTAGATTGAATACCCAGTTTTTGGTGAAGAAGATTCATTAAAGCTTTCTTAGAGTTTTCATGAACCCCTCCAGCTGATGGCCAAGCGTTTGAATCAACTTCAGACTCACTTCTTTGCAACTCTGCTTCAAGATGTAACTGTTGTATCTGTTTTTCAGTCCAACTATTTTCTAGCTGCCCATTTTTTCTAGAATGGTAGCTCTCCATTATATCTGGATAAGAAGCATATAGATCACCTGAAATTTGTTGGCTATGAGAGTGGTTACCAGAAGAAAAAGGACCCAGTAGGTTGCTGGAGTGCAAATAGAGATGTTCAGCTAGATCTAGAGAATTAACACTGTCTACTTTAATTCCAGGAGCAACTGCAGGAAGAGTTGCCCTGCCAAATGCTGTAGGGCTGGGGTTGAACATCCCTCGCTGCTGTTGCTCCTGCAAAGCATGATTCTGTCTAAGATTGCTGAATTTCTCTTCAAGAATTGAAAGCCTCTGCTGATAAAGATCCGAAGCATTCAACCCCACTGATTGAGCCTGGTGATGGCTGCTAGGACTCCTGACAAACTGACCGACTTCATCTGCAGACCATGATGCAGTAAGTCGTCTATCTCCCTCCATTCCTAATTGTTGCCTCAATGCCATAGATAATTGCTGCACTTGCAACTGTTTTTGTTGAAGACGAATCTGATGCTCTGAAGGAATCATATTGCCATATTTTGCTTGTGACATAAAATCCACAAAATCAGCATGTTGCCCTTGAAGTGCACTCTGGTTGATCTTTGCTTGTATGATATGCTCCAATGATGGATCCAGGTGCCTTGAAGCATGAGAATTCTGCTGCATTTCACTCAGGAGATGCCTTTGTAACGGAACCTGATCAAGTACGTTGTCTCTAGCAGCATCCAATATGTGCTGACCATAACCCGGATCAGACAACTGATGCTGCAGCAATTGATCGAGAAGCAACTGCTGAGCTTGAGAATGCTGCTGCTGCAGATGTTGTTGTTGTCGCTGCTGCTGCAACAATTTCATTTGGTGGTGATGAAGCTGCTGCTGTCGTTGAAGTTCCAACTGCTGCTGCTGTTGAAGCTGAAGTTCCAAAAGATGTTCCATATGTGGAGCCGAATGATGGATTGACTGCTGGTGACTGAGATTCTTGCTCTGCATAAGATCAAAACCTCGAATTTGCTCCACACCAAATCCAGCTGAATGGGTAAAGGGATGAGAGAAATGGTTCTGCTCTTGAACTGGTTCATTGGACAACTTTTGTGACATTAGGTGCTGTACCAGGTCAAAACCATTGTATTCTTGCTCCCTGTGAGATGAAGGCCTAGCGCCAGTAGTGCCTAGATGAAAGTTAGGGTTAGACAAAGCATTTCTTCTATAATCATCAGGCCAAGCCTCCGGAAAAGAAGTTTGTTCAGCTACTGTACCAACAACACTCTGACTAGCAAAATTGGGCTCTCTACCAAGATAAGGATCTAAAAACTGCCCTCTATCAACTATGCTGGAAGCCAAATTAGATGATTGAGAATGCTTCAAATGAGAGGTGCTTCTCAACTCAGACATCAACAACCCAAAAGGATGCAACTCATCATCTCCATGAGAAGGTTCATGGGTTTTTGAAAATTCATTTGAAATGGACAAATGGCTTGCAGGATTGCCAAAAGGACCTTGAATTTCACCAGAAACTTTCAAAGGGTCACCACCAGCACTTCCGGCCCTCCCAGGAAAAATAATTTCTGTATCATACAGGAGGAAAGGCAGGCATCATTAACATACACAATAAATAACAAAATCAACATTAGGTCCAATCTGTTAAACTTACCCTCCTTTTGAGCAGCAAATTTATGGAGGCTTTGATCTTCAGAAAACTGATGCTCAGAACGATAACTTTGATTAGGCCCTGTTAACTGAAAATTAGTACCAGAAGTCTCAAAAGCAGACAATGTCCGCTGCTGCTCACTTCCAATGGCAGGCCCCTTCAACTCAGAAGCAGAAGCAGAATAAGATATGGTCTCTTCCAAGCTCCCTTCAAAAGAATCAGGTATTTGCATTCTCGTAACTGCACTAACACTGGAGGCAGATTCAGAATTCATTCTTAGGTGTGGCATGACTTCACCAAGTTCTTGGAAAGGTGATCCATCCAGAGCATCTGCCAATCGAACAGGTAAGTCTGTGCCAAAATAACCTTGCTCAAACCATGTAATTATGTCAATCCACAGATATGGTCCCTGAATTACTCCTTGAGGATCAAGATAGCACAAACTCAAATCCTCAGGAGGGATAACACTTTCCAGTGAATGTGCCTCATTATTGCCCTTAAGATTAATCTGGTTACTGCCGACAGTAGGCTGTAGTGAAGAAAAATCAAATAGAGAACTTGAGTCTTCAGGAAGCTCATTACCAACTCTAAATTGCATGGATAATTCATTATCCTCCAACTTAGGGTGCTTCTGCATTTTCAAATCGGCCACTTGTTGGTTATCAAAAGATTTTAATTCATCCACGTCATTTACAGACCCACAAATCTCCCTATTCAACATCAAAGCATTTGTTACATCTATATCAGGTGGTGTCACACATCTCTGTTCACCTTCTTTTGAACTATTCATTTCTGTAATGATAAGCAAAACAAATCAGGAAGATATTCTCAATGGACAGCAGAGAGTCAACAACTAAAAATGAAAGTTGCCTACCCTTGGTCATAATCATCTGTGAATCTGACACATAAAATGTCTCAGCATGATTCCCTTGATAATTATCGTTTACAGCAGCCATCTCACCAGATTCAACACTATCCTCCCTGTTAACCAAGAAACTTTGTTTCCCTTCACCTGAAGTCACATCAATAAGACCTGGATTAGAATGGGAAAAAAAACTTAGTTTCTCAGAGATATCTAATTATTTATTGGGTAAGTTTCAATATAATTGAAACACTAGCAGCAATGCTGTCATTTGATCCCTTACTTGTGTCTCTAAATGATTTGTAGAAAACTCCACTGCTCGTAGTTTTTCCTTTCCATATATCACCAAGTACAGCCTGTAAAATCGCGCAAGCAAATTTGAGGCAACCATATAGAACGATAAAATGAGTACATTTTTCTCCTATAAATACGAATTGAAGCTTCCTACCTCTTCCTCTGCATCAGGAGGAACAAAAGCCAAAGGCTCAACCGTTTCTTTTTGCGTTATAGGTGATATATGATCCATCTCGTCAGGTAGGGTGTCAAAATTTGGAGTAGTGTTTTGCTTGCGATAAATATCAAGGAGTTTTCCCCTTGGGTAGAAATATGCATTAGAAGTCTTGTTTTTATCCACGGGAAGAGATCCAATAACAGAAGCAGATTGTGGCCTCCCAGTTTGTTGGCTCCCATTAGCATTTGACCTTCCTCGTCCAGCTGCAAATCGCACAGTTGATCCCTCCACTCGTCCCCTCTCTGAACCAAAGCCTGGAGCACTGCGGTAAGAAGTGGACCCACCTGCATGGACTTCCAAACGATATCGTGGCCTCCATTTATCACGAGAATCATTCTCACGCTCAGAAGCTATGCGGCCCTGGCCCACACTGACAAAAGCTTGTTTATCAGTGGGGGCATCTTCCTTCTCAGCATCTGTCCTCTTCTCCGTTCGAGAATCCTTTTCTTTGTCTTCAGAGCCCCATCTGGAAGACCACTTGTTGTCTCTTCGAGATTCATGTCCAGAATTACGACTGCTAACATCATGCCATCGCTCTGAAGATGACAAGGTCCTATTTTCAGGAACATCTCTAGTTGAAGTAATATCAGTGCGCCGGTCTTCTTTTCTGCGATCTCTTCGGCCAAGTAAGCTTGTTTCTCTCTCCTCTTCACGCCAGCGGCGACTGCTCTCAAGATCAGGTGCAGTCCTCTTCCATTCTTTCTTGTCCTGAGACCCATCTAAACGCCAACTATCTTTCAGATTGGAATCACCAGAGGTTCCATGGGGCAACGAAATTGGTGCTCTTACATCCTGTTGGATTAAACAAATTATACCACAGAAACTATAGACAAACCAAAATGAAAAACAGTCACAAGATAAAAGTCAAACATAAATTTGTTATGAGCATTAAATAATGAAAATTATACCTCTTTCTTCAAATTCAATCTAACTAATTTTTATGTAATCAGATATACTATTTACCCATACTTCCACTCCATAAGGGTAAATAAAACTAGAATCGAATACATTAAACCCTCAAATGGCAACGAAAGTTAGTACTCTAAAACATTTAATAAGAAAAATTAATGTTCCATACCCCAGAAGCTCCAGCAGGTAACATCTTAGCCTCAGCCGGTTTAGCATAAAGCCATTGTGGAGACAAAGGTATGCTGCTCTCTGAAGTTGCTTGATCTATTGGCCACCAAAAAAAAAAACAAAGTAGTATATTTTACAAGAAAGGAGGATTTTTAACAGCGAAAAAATTCAACATAAGATGAATATTAATACCTTTGGTATCATCAAGTAACCCTGTGAGTCCTTTCTCCTCCACGTTCCCATCCCAAGCCTCACCTAACAACAACAGAAACTAAGTAATTAATACATAAGCGAATTTACCATAAATCGCCCTTCAAACCCTCAAATTTCAGGCTTGTTTTCATGGAGTCCCTAAGATATCAAAAGCTTTGATATTGAACTTCCAATTTTCCTCGTTGAAACAAGTGAACCTTTCATTGAATTGAATCTTTCCGAATAATTAGAAGAAAAAAGATAGTGTAGTACTACACCAAATTCAGCGTTGACAATTAAAATTTTCCAATAATTATGTTAAGCAACTAAAGTAACCCTCTTTATAACAAAAGTATGACCTTTTCACTAATCACTGGTGCATTTGAAAAGGAAGGGCTAATACAATTCTACATAGAAACAATCGTAATTTTTTTTTTCTTTTATGTCGAAAACCTTTGAATTAATACGCTGTAAAAAGAACAAAGAGGTTTAAACAAAATTGAAACGAGATCTTAGGGGCAAAAACAAATAAAAAAAATTTAACAAAATGTAAATTTTAGAATAAATAAATTAAATGAACTAATAAAATTCGAATAGAAAGAATAATTTTTTATTTAAAAAAATGTAAGATTGAATCGATATGGGAAACCAAAATAAAAGGCATGCAAAAACGTTTAAAATATGAGAAAAAAAGAGAGAAGGAAAATTAAAAAAATTGAAAAAAAATAAAAAAAAATTAAAAGGAAATGTAGAATACCTTTGAAGGAGGGCTGGTCAGAGGCGATTTTGGAGGGCAGGAGATCATCGGGTAGATTGAATTTTCCTTCAGCCATCGAGAGAATCTGAAAGGCGGAGATCGGAGCGGAGACACGTCGTTGTTTAAGGTTCTGAAGGGTGCAGAGAGAGAGAGAGAGGGAATGGTTGACAGAGAATATGATTTTGCAGAGAGCGAGTTACAGGTATTGCTAGGGTTTGATCTGACGAACAAAAGCTTTGTTTTTTTTTTTTTTTTTAACAGAGAGACCTTAACCAAAAAAAACAAAGGAATTAAATATCTATCAGTTTAGTAGAGTATGCATTGGGCTTTTGTTTGAAACGGTGGTTTTTCTTTTTATAATAAAAATTCTGAGAAAAATATATAAAGTAATTTTATTTTATTATTATTTGATGAAGTTATAAGTATCAACAGAAAATATAATCAGGAAAAAATTAAAAAATAAATTACTATAATTTTTCAGTTTTAAGAAAATTCACTCCTTATATGGTACTATTTTTCCATGGTTAGATTGTTTTTATCTTACCTTAATAAATAAAAAAATTTTGTGATTTGCAAAAACAAATAAAAATAGAATAATTTTATGATTTGAATTCTATAAAATATTAAATTTTATATATTTATATCACGTAAAATATTAAAATTTATGTATTTATATTATATTTTATATAAAAATTATATATCTTAATTTAAATTAATATAAAAATATATAATATAATTTTTAATTTTATTAAATTTATATATAATTATTATTAAAATTTTAAATTATATTATTTTTTATATCATATTTATATTATATTATTATATTATATTTTAAATTATCATATCAAATTATCGGATCTAAGAGTGGTCCATCCTGGCATGGTGTGAAAACTGGTCCAATTAGAATTTTTAAGTTGGAATATGATTTCCTTCCCCCTCTTCAATAACAATGTTTGAAAGGACAGAAAGGATAACAACAAAACCGAAATCAAGAATCCATAGCCCAAATCGATTCCAAAATATGACTTTCAACGATGATTTGCAGTTAAAGTAAATATTCTTAGGTATTAGGTTCTAGTGGGGAAACCCTCGTGTGAAACCAGAAATAAAGAAAGAAATTGAGTTGACAAAGAATCTCAAGCACAACATTGTTCTTCCATGGGTTTTATTAAATTCACCCAGTGCAAATCCATCAGTTTAAACTCATCGGCGTTTATGCAAGCTAAATGCCATCGAAAGATTCAGATGAGGTAGGACCGTGAGAAATGGATACAAAATTATATTACAACACCATGATTGAGCTGTAATAAAATGATTCATTGATGGGCCAGTTGCGTCATGTCTAACCCTGAACAGCTGTTGAATAAAGGCGGCAGTTTCACGTATAATAAAAGCCACTCACCCTCAAACAGCATTATCGGGATAAAAATTCAATTATAAACTGCCTTTAAAGATAAGAAAAACACTGCTTTTATCATGAAATACTTTAAAATAACCAAAAATGAAAGAGGCTGATAGCCTCCCATGATATTATCCCCAGTAACAGGAAATGAATTCTGGATTAGCTCTTAGGTCATCCTGTGGGCAGCTTCCCTGGCAATCAACTTCTCTTGGGCCTTGGTTCTCGCCTGGGATTTGGAACCCATGATGCCACCACCCCATTTCTTCCTGTACTAATCATACTTGTCATTAAAGTTGGCCTGAAACAAGAAAAAAAGAATCCAAAGAAATCAGGCCATCCAACAATTCAAGAGGAGGACAAATATGCAGCAGATGAAACTTTACACCACCTTGATAGCTTCCAAGATCCTGCTGAATTCCAACTTATCTTCACTCTTGACAGTTGTGAAGCACAAAACTGATGCAGATTTCTTATGAACAATCTATCAAACATGCATCCATAACTCTGCTTAAAAAATTCTGAGAATACAAAATAACGGGCAATTACCACTCCCAAGCATGCTTTCCCCTTCACAATGCAGTACGGGATCTCCACCTTCCTGCACAAAGCTAGCAGCCAGACAACCAACTCTATGGGATCCACATCATGAGCAATAATAACAAGCTGTGCTTTGTTCTGCAAGGAAAATTTATTTTGAGGCTATAGGAAATGACCCACCAAGTAGCAAGGGAAAAACACTTCCATAGCAAACAAATTCTCAGAAGTGGAATACCTGCTCAATAAGATAGGTGACATGGTTAAGACCATATTTAACAACAATGGGCTTCTTAGCCTTTTTCAATAGATGCTCCTTCCTTGGAGCTTTATCCTCAGGCCTGTAATTGAGAAGCATCTTGAACAAGTTTGATGCTGCAGCAACATAAAAAAAGGAAAAAAAATTGGAAACTTATTACATCATCCAAGACAAAACAATAGACTTTATAGTGCAGAATTCTTAACAAAACAAATGTCAAAGCGAATCCCTTTTAATTCTCAATCTCACAAAACAAAAAGAATATACCTTTCATTTGACTTCCATCACATATCATATAAATTAAAATTGAACCAATGTGTCATCAATGAAATAGACAATCCTTAAGTTGATGCAACATAGTTAAGCAAAATTCTTCCAAAACACCGAAGTTACGCCATTAAAACGCAATAGTAGATAGAACTAAGGATATATCATGCATAATGAACCAATGTAACCATTACCATCATCTTAACACGTGCAAAAACTTAAATTGAACGTGAATGGGATTTGTACCAAGATTCTTGTCTTGATGAACTGATTCAAAGCAGGTGGGACCTTAAGCCTCAGCTTGAGGATCCTCTTCTGTCTCTGAATCCTAACCATTTTCTTCTTAGCTGCAGCCACGGGGGATTTCACACCTAGTTTTGGAGCCTACAGATAAAAACAATATTGATTTCACTAAGCAATAAATAAATAAATAAAAAAAAATAATGAAAATTAAGAGGGAGCGAATGAAAGAAGGAAGAAATGGCCCTACCATTTTTGCAGCTGTGTTTTCTTAGATTCCTCTGGCTTTTCAGCTCTTTGTGTCGACTAACAGCATGAACGAAATATAGCGAAAGGAAACCCTAGTATCGTAGCGTGCTGTTGCTAGACGACGCCGTTTTGAATAGGGTGATGGTTGGGCTTGTTTTTAGACTGTTGATTGAGCCGTCTTAGAATTGGGCCTTTTGGATGAATACCCAATGAAAAACTCCGAAACCCACTTAAGACAATTAAAACGTAGTCGTTTTATAGGGGAAAACAGCCTCTGATTCTTTCCTGCAAGTTGAGGTTTGACGTCCCTGTGCTTCAACCGAACTGATAGGTGGAAAGGCACTGAAGCCCAATCACGCAACATTCCACCATCTATGGACAACCGAAACGTCGTCGTCTGTGACAACGGCACCGGCGTAATTCCTTTTCTCCGTCTTTTTTTTTTTCCTTTTTCTTAAAAAAATTCCATCTTGATCGGCCTAAAAATATTTTAAATCAATTACTTAATCATTTAATTACGTAATTTAAGCTAAATTTTGGTAATTAGCCACCTCAATTTCAAAGCTTTTTCCATTAAAAAAATCTTTTTTTTTTTGTATTTCGTTTCTTTTAGTTTACTTCACTAGATCTATTTAATATTCGATTGCAGTACGTAAAATGTGGTTTCGCCGGAGAAAATTTTCCGACATCGGTGTTTCCATGCGTGGTTGGTAGACCTATGTTACGGTACGAGGAATCTCTCATGGAACAAGAGTTGAAGGTCCAAAAACTTATCTTTCATGATTTGGCTGTCATGTGAATCTGTTTTTTTTTTAGATATTTAGCTTAAATGTTTTGGGTGTATAACTTAATTTTCTGAGAGTTTTTGTTTTATTTTTATTTTTATTTATTTATTTGAACTCTGGTTAGGATATTGTTGTTGGAGAAGCCTGTGCTGATTTGAGACATCAATTGGATATATCATATCCGGTTAGCAATGGAATTGTGCAGAACTGGGATGATATGTGCCATGTTTGGGATCACGCGTTTTTCGATGAACTAAAGGTCATTTTTCCTTATTCTAATTTATGTTGTTTAACTCTGATTCAAGTTAAATATGTTCTATGTTGTTTGTAAACAGATTAATCCAACGGAATGTAAGATATTACTTACCGACCCGCCTCTTAATCCCTCAAAAAACCGTGAAAAAATGGTTTGTAGTCGTATTTATCTGTTTAGTGATTGATTGAAAATTTCAACAACATTATTTTTAGGATCTGATGAGTTGGGTTTGATTTGAGATTGCAGGTTGAGACCATGTTTGAAAAATACAACTTTTCTGGTGTCTTCATTCAAATTCAGGCTGTTTTAACTTTGTATGCTCAAGGTGCCTAGGGAGATAATTGAATGTTTAATTTTTGTTATATATGTGTGTTTGTATAATATTCACAACTTGGCATGAAGTTCTGCTACTTCCCACTGAAGACAACAGAAGCTATTTTAGCCCATTACCCAGAATATTGCAGCCTTGTATTGTGACATGCTAGAATCTTTGTTCAAAACTATTATTGTTATTTTTTGTACCTTCCACTTTATTTTTCTGCATATGCTCAAGCATTAACTTGAATTATTACAGGTCTGCTGACTGGATTAGTTATTGACTCCGGTGATGGTGTCACTCACGTGGTAAACTCTTTGACAACCCTTTTACCATTATTTGTAGGGGAATTTGCACTATATGGTATAATATGTGCTATTTTGGGAGCACTGCAGGAGAAGTCTTGACAATAATTACTTGGTCTTTCTTCTCAGGTTCCTGTTGTTGATGGCTATTCATTTCCTCATCTTACTAAGCGGATGAATGTAGCGGGTCGACACATAACATCCTATCTTGTTGATTTACTCTCCCGTAGAGGGTGAGGACCAATTCTTTGTGAGAAAAACTTGTCAGATCATAAGATCAACAATGCTATTGATAATCATGTGATCTTCTTTTGGGTGTCTTTTTGTAGGTATTCAATGAATAGAACTGCTGATTTTGAGACTGTCAGGGAAATCAAAGAGAAACTCTGCTATATAAGGTGAACAAGCATTTTATGTTGTTCTCCGGTTTTTTGAAACTAATTATAGAATTGAATGTGACATTACTTGTATTTTCATGCAGTTATGATTACAAAAGAGAATATCAACTGGGACTTGAGACCACCATCCTTGTTAAGAATTATACTGTTAAGTACTTTTGTGATTGTGTCATTCCCTCTTCTATCATACATACTTGATTTACAACACTTAACTCAAAAAACTTAATCAGGAATCTAAACAAGAACTTTTTGTCCTTTATTTTCCTTGTTATCCATCAGTTATCTTATTTTATGATTTTACTTGTTAAATTTGATGTATGTTTATGGATTTGGTTTGACATTTCAGTTTCTCTATCTTTAGAATAGCAAAATTCAAATTATGTATTGAATGTAGAGTACTGACAGTTTTTATTTAAAACAGCTGCCAGATGGAAGGGTCATTAAAGTAGGCACTGAAAGATTCCAGGCCCCTGAAGCACTTTTCACTCCAGTAAAACTGCACTTCTCTTTTTTGCCATTGACGCATTATGCTAATCCTTTCGTGTGCTACCTGTTTTCTGGGATTATCTAAATGTGTGAGACTGTTTTTAAGTCAATTGGTATTTGCAATTGTAGTGTAATTTTTTAATTGCTGTATCAAATCTGTTGGCTGTTGGAAGCTTTTGAGAAAGCTGTAATTGTTGAGTAACATTGCTTCTTTTAGGCTGGGTTTTAAGTTATGATTTTTTTTTTTTTGGTAGATCTGAGAATCTAGCCTCAAAGATACATTGATAAACCATATATTGTGAACAGTAAGAAAAGTTTTCCTTTTGTAGGAACTTATTGATGTTGAAGGTGATGGTATGGCTGACATGGTTTTCCGCTGCATTCAGGAGATGGATATTGACAACCGCATGATGGTATTATAATCATTTCTAGGAATATAGTTTTTATTATCTGAAATTACTCTGACAAAGTGCTGAAGCTTTATATATGGATTTTTCATGACGTTTCTCACTCTTTCTTTGAAACCAGTATGCAGCCTTTTCTTCATGTGTCTGTTTGCCTTCCTCTCCTATTTTAGTTCACATTTTCTTCAAGAAGTTTGTTGTTTTCGTATTATCTTCTCTTTATAAACTGTACGTCTAATGGAGGATACAACCTCCTAAAGCATATTCCATTGTTATCTTCTAGTCCTCTTTCATTCCCATTTAAAATGACATCACCTTCATTTGCTTTAGCATTTTGTAATGTGGTAACCACGAAGTCTCAAATTTAGAGGTCAGGACAGTGATTTACAGACTAAAAATGTATCATCATGAATGATAAACAGTTAATGAATCCATATTATATATTGAATCCTTGCTTTGTTAACACCATCCACCTCCCAATAAAGGAAAACTGAATCCTTGGGTTGTAGCATATGTATATATCTTTTTGGCGATAGGTTTTATTTGCATAAATTTCACTTTTTATTTGCATTATATTTTTCAGCTCTATCAGCATATAGTTTTAAGTGGAGGGAGCACCATGTACCCTGGATTACCTAGTCGGTAATATGTTTTACTTGTATAAAACATGATACTTTTGAATTTGTTTGTGGGGAATTTGACTATCTGTTTTAGTCCTGCCTTTCATATGATAGAGATTTGACTTTTGATTCAGGCTGGAGAAGGAAATCCTAGATCGATATCTTGAAGTGGTTCTAAAGGGAAATAAGGATGGGTTAAAGGTAACATTTGTTGCCGTCAAAACATATGACAGAAACTACGCCATCTTCTGTTTTTGTATTATTTTTATTTCTTGCCAATGGTTGAGCAAGTCAAATGATCTTTTGAGCTAGATACAGCAAACAGTTAAATGACTAAAAGCTCCTGTCATCTCATATTTATATTGTTTTTTTCATGCTTGAATAGAAACTGAGACTGCGGATTGAGGACCCACCACGAAGAAAGCATATGGTGTATCTTGGAGGTGCAGTTCTTGCCGGGATTATGAAGGTTAATTTCTCTCTCATGCGTATACATGCACATATAAACTCATTCTCATGCATGCTTATTCACAGCCAAAAGAATAAAAGAATGCTTCAAGTCTTGATTTGGAGCATGAAATAGCATATATCTGATGACAGTTCGGAAGTCATTGAAGAATATTTGAATCTTGAGGTAACTTGTGCAGGATGCACCTGAGTTTTGGATCAGCAGGGAAGATTATTTGGAAGAAGGAATTGCCTGTCTAAGCAAGTGTGGCCAGGCTTAACTTTTTGACAACAGTTCGCAATTCTTGTTGATTGTTTAGTGTTTCACACTGTGATTTCATTGTCCACAAGCAAAACCATCAGTCAAGAAAACACGCAAGAGGTGTCCAAGCTACCTAGAAAAAGTCGTGTCGGTTGACATGGTTATATCACATCCTGCCATCTATTTGCCTATTGGACCGATGCAGCCCGTTGAGTGATTCTCTTTTATGTTATTACTATTAGAAAAAGCTTCCTTGTGCTACTGTTATATACTTTTAGCAAGCAAAATGTAAAGCACAAAATTTTGGTTTTGGTGTGTTTTCTCATAGAAGTCATGCTCATGTTTGTTTTATTTCCTTGAGGTGTGAGGCTCCGAGCTGTATTGCAACTACTTATTTGAAATGAATTAACTTGTCAATATTTAGAATATGGGATATTGTCTCTTGGAAGGTATCCATATATATTGACGGGAAATGCCTATACATTTTAAGTACTAACATTTTTTCTTTCACATGACTTTGGGCTGATGATAAACCTTTTCAGTGATCTGATTTTTTTCCTTTTAACTTTTTCAATGTTTTTATAACCTGATACAAAGTCATGGATGAACTTCCCATATAGAAAGTAGTAATTTGTTTTGAGGCCATATTCGGAGAAAAGGCAAATGATGTGTATATATATTTACATGTTCCCAGCTTTGAAGCAGTTCAATGTATATAAATATATATATTGGTATAAAGATTTTCGGATTTAAATTTCAGATTTATTGCATGAACTAATTGAAATAAGTTTTCAATTCAACAATTCATCATTTTTCTTGCTATTTTTCTTGCTAAGAAAAGCTGGCCATTTGTTTAAAGTTCAGGATTTCTTGTTGATCTAATGATTTTTTACCAGGACTGATTGCAACATCCCAACGAATTTGGTGTCCAAAAACAATGCTTACTTTCTTTCGTTTCTCTTACTTGACCCGTTTCAATTCAAAAAAACTTGATTAAACTAACAAGCTATGTCATAACAATGCCTGTCCAACAACACCTTGTTCACAAATTGGCCATCTTTCATTTGGAAGATTCCATTGAAGTAGTTAAGCTATAACTAATCCATCAAGATAATGTATATTTTAAGCAACCTTTGGTTTTTAAAACATTTTGAATGACTAAGATTACAGATGACTATTATTACATTTCGCATAATGATTCATTCACATTGCCCTTTTTATTTTTTATTTTTTACTTTATTTAAGAATGTAAGAAGCCATAAAAATGAATCTCATAGGAAAGAAGGCCATGATGTTTTCCGCCCAAGAATTCTCCGTTGTCACCAAATAACAAATTTACTAAGTGGATTTAGAGTTTCTGAGATCCCCATGCCTTGCCGGTTTTCCCATATCTGCAAATGATTAAGCTTTGCCTAAATTTCTCCAAACAATAGTGACAAACAGTAAGAAATAATGGTTAATTTGTTCAAATGATATGATTCTTATTTCAAAAAGGTTGTGGTTCAGCTAATAATTTGATTGATAAGCAAGCAAGAAATATCTAGCGATTCATCAGGACTGAATTAGCAGGCAACCTGATACTTTTAATGAAAATCACATAACAAATATCATTAGAAAAAAAAAAAGAGTCAAAGAGTGGAAAAATGATAACAAAAGAAAAAGATATACATGAACAGAGTGGCAAGCAAAATTGGGATGCCAACCCCCACCAACCAAAGCCCAGTCAGGCTATTCTTGCACACGCCATACTCCTTTGTCTGGTGTGTTAGGTCCCTTAACCAGTGGCCTACCCCAACCCATTTGGACAAAAACCAAAATCCTCAGTCCAAGAAACAAAAATTTTGACATGTCCTCCTTTCTCCATACTACTATTCATCGCTTTTAGCATGTGCCAACTCCAATGAAATATAGCCACCTGCCCTTTCATGTCATTTTCATTTCCTTACATAAGTAATACCAAAATTGTAACTCCCCGTCTTAAACTTCCCTTATATATGTATTACAAATTTGTGACTGACATCTAGCTAGTGCAATCCTCGTTTTCATAGTTTTCACGTTTTGGTTACTGCAATTCCCTACAGAGACCTGACCACTTTCTTCAGTTTACTCCGAAAATATCTCTTCCGGCTTTTTCACATGGTTTGTTTTCTCAGAATCAATAAATCCTGCATTTAAAAGCATTAGATATGGACCAACTTTTTTAGTTAGTTTTGTTTCTCAGGCTATATTGATCATCTCATTTCTGATTTATGTTTCAGGGTGCAGAAATTATCGAAGGTTCTGCAATAATGGAGAAGTCCAATGGCAAAGTGTCTCAGCTTGGTGTGAAGCAAGGAGAGCCAACCCTGGTTTGTCCTGCTGAAGAGACAGGAAAGGGTCTATACTTTCTCTCTAATCTTGACCAAAACATTGCAGTGATTGTTAGCACTATATATTGCTTCAAGTCAGATGAGAAAGGGAATGAAAATGCTGTTGAAGTGATCAAGGATGCGTTAAGTAAAGTACTTGTTCATTACTATCCCCTTGCTGGGCGGCTAACAATCAGCTCAGAGGGTAAACTAATTGTGGACTGCACCGGGGAAGGGGCTGTGTTTGTTGAAGCTGAAGCAAACTGTGAGATGGAGGAGATTGGGGACATAACAAAGCCTGATCCTGAGACTCTTGGGAAATTGGTTTATGACGTTCCTGGTGCAAAAAACATACTAGAGATGCCACCTCTAGTGGCTCAGGTATTTCAAACTTCTCCAGAAACACATTAGTTTTGTAGTAAAAGTCCTAAAGTACTAATATTAATCCCCTAGTTATGTGGATTAGAAGTCTAATTTGCACTATTGTATAATTTTCAATGCGAAATTTACTTCTTTGCATGATAATTAAGCATCAAGCATTGATCAACCTCAATATCATGAATCAATAATGATCTCTAGACTCTAGAGAGGTAATGTCCATGAATATCAATCATGAAGAATGTTGGACAGTTCTAATTTATCTGTATATCTGAACGATAAACTCGATTTTCCAGGTGACCAAGTTCCGATGCGGAGGATTTGTCCTTGGCCTATGCATGAACCATTGCATGTTTGATGGCATTGGTGCTATGGAATTTGTTAACTCATGGGGTGAAACAGCCAGAGGTTTGCCACTAACTGTCCCTCCATTCTCGGACAGAACCATTTTGAAAGCCCGAAGCCCACCTAAGATAGAGTACCTGCATCAGGAATTTGCTGAGATAGAGGACAAGTCCAGCACCAGTGATCTCTACAAAGATGAAATGCTCTATAGCTCTTTCTGTTTTGAAACTGAGAAGCTTGAAAAACTAAAGAAAATCGCTATGGAAGATGGAGTTCTTGGAAAATGTACTACTTTTGAAGCTCTTTCAGCATTTGTGTGGAGGGCTCGGACCAAGGCACTTAAAATGCTGTCTGACCAACAAACAAAGCTTCTCTTTGCCGTTGATGGCAGGCCTAAATTCAATTCTCCTCTACCAAAAGGCTACTTTGGCAATGGCATTGTATTGACAAATTCCATATGTCAAGCAGGTGAGCTATTGGACAAGCCATTTTCACATGCCGTTGGCCTGATTCAGGATGCAATTAAAATGGTTACAGATGGTTACATGAGATCAGCCATAGATTACTTTGAGGTGACCAGAGCTAGGCCATCTTTGTCATCCACTCTGCTTATCACTACATGGTCTAGGCTATCTTTCCACACTACAGATTTCGGATGGGGAGAGCCAGTTCTATCAGGTCCAGTTGCATTGCCAGAGAAGGAAGTGATCTTGTTCCTATCTCATGGCAAAGAGAGGAAAAGCATAAATGTTCTTTTAGGGTTGCCAGCTTCTGCCATGAAGGTTTTCCAAGAACAGATGCAGATTTAGATAACAAGAAATATTTTCAGAATGCTGGTAAACTCCATCTTCTAGTTTACTGTTCTAGTTCAGTTCTCTTTGTAGTATGTTACTACTTTCGTCTGTAGACATGCAGCTGATCAGCAAAAGAAAAATTATGCATGACCAAGTACCAAGTAAAATTGGTACAGTGTAAAAGGGATACCAAAGGTTAAAATTCTGTTCTGTGTGGGGTGGTTTTTCGTTTTTATTTTATTGTTGATTTTATATATTGAGAGCTGGAGGCATTTCAATTCGAACTTGTATTGCCCAGAAGTTATGTATCTTAGATTTAAAATTTAATGTTATGTCTTATATTTCATTCTTTATTCAAAAGGTAAGGCTTTACCTGCATATAATATATATATATATCCTGAAGAAGACGGTGCAGATTAAGTGGTTGAGGTTGGAAAAAGACCATCCTTTATTACACAAAAGCAAGGCTAATGGAGTAAAACAAATACATTTGACAGAAGCAGATGTTAGTTTCATTTGCCTCCTAAATACATTATTGCCTACTGTTTTTTGTTATGCAATAAAGTAAGAAGCCAAGTTTTGCATCAGCTCCGAAACAACTCCAAAAGCAAAGCAAAGCAAAATGTCAGCTTCAGGACTCAGGACGGAGAGTCCACTATGAAATATTAGTTCGACTGTTTCTATCATGTCTGTGAGCTATAACCAATAGCCTATACTAGGGGAAGTGTATATGTTGACCTCTGATAACTCATGTATGCACAGTTTGCAGTTTTTTTTCCCCTTTCCAGACATAATTGAAATGCCTGTAGGAAACAAACAACTATAAGCATCTGAGTTAGATGGTACTAGGAAACGAAGTGTATCAGGGGAATCGGGAGCTGGACTGTGACCGGCCACATTTTGTCGGTCTGTTACATTAGAGAATTGTTATCTTCGGCTTGAAAGGGCCGGAGAATGATTTTGTAAGGGACATTGACATGACAATCGAGATTATTGGGCAAAACTAGGTGAACTTTGTGAATCAAGAAGCATCTTCTTGATTTGAGCTTGATCGTGCCTTTTCGCACAAGCAATAAAAGTTAGCTGCAACTTATGCCGTTGTCAAGTTCCGTTGTCAAGCTGAATCAGATTTTTTGTTTTTGGCAATAAAACCCTTCTCTGTTATTATCTCATCGATCTTTCTCACTTTCTCGTCCTGTGTAATTGGCACAGTGATATTGGTACCATGGAATAAGATGCAGTATTGGCAAATTTGTTCAGCTTTTCACATTTCAAAAGACTATTACTAACATATTTAGTCACTTCTTACATTTCACACATTGTAACGAAAGACCAATCTAAATAAAATATGATAAATCATGAATGTCCACATGCTTGACCTGGATTGCCCAAAAGTCTCTCGGCACAACTGAATGTGCTCACACAAAGTACAAGAGCAATGCAAGGATGCAAATACTTAGTAATCTGTGGCAATTTGTTTTTCTTTAAAGAGCACCAAGCAAGGCTGGAAGGCAAAGGCGAAAGGGTATTTCAGGTTCTCCATTTCTTGTATTATGTGCAGACTGAGAAATGGAAAGAACCTTCAAGGATAGCTCAGGATTAGGAGATCAGGTCTATCTTCAATAACTGGGACTAGTGTGTTGAGAAAAAAGAGATAATTGGAAAAGTGGAAAAAAAATTAGAGAAGTCCTGCTCTATTCCCCACACAAGGTAGCATCTCTTTTTGAGGGTCTGAAATTCAATGCAGTTAGGCTATAGATGCAGAGATTGGGGTGTCTGGATTTGATTGCTATCTGATCTGTTGTGCTACTGTAACCAGGAATGTTGCATGAAGTAGATGAGCTCCCAACTAAGGTTGCCTCACAAGATGACACAATGGCTGCCACAGCACATACGATCCCATCAACCGATGGTATTTCCAACCTGTAAACTCCATGTTTATCTGTAGTTCTATTGACTGAGAATAATATCTGTTCTCTTGTTTTTGGAACAAATGCCCTAAAGTTGCAGTCTATTTGAACTTCTGCGCCTGGTTAAGTAATACTTGAATAATGAGAACCATGCTTTCATGTTAATTAATTTGGTACTTACTAAATATCCAAAGAGCAAAACAACAAAACTTGGAATGATCATAGGTTGTTGAGATACTTCACCTGGTAAGAAGTAGCTGTGTCTGGAGAAGCTGTTGTTGGAGCAAATGTCACAATAAACGAGGCCCATTACAGTGATCTGGGCATTGTTTTTTGCTGGCTCAGGTTTCAAGGATAATGTCTTAATAAACAGAAAAGAAAAGAGAAAGAGAATTATTGGGTTCATGGCAGCAAATTTTGGGAGATGAGAGACAAACTTCCACACAACTTTCTCTATGAATGGTTGGTTTAAATGAATAGCATACAAAGCATTATCATGTAGTTGAAGATGAGTTCTGTAGTGTGGATAGAGAGTAGTAGTAGTTGGTGGAGATCCAAATGTAAGCAAAAGTGAGGAAATTTATCCTTTTTAACAAGAAACAAAGACATGTGAAAGTATTTTGGCAATATATGGACTTGATGGATAGGAGAGAGAAGGCAGTTGCTTCTTTATGACTTGCTAGGCTTCATTTCTCGTATTCATTGTGGGTCTTGATTTGAAGGCCCAAGTTTATAACATGCTCAAATCACTAGCTCAAATTGGCATGTAAATTTAGGGAAATTTTCATTGCTTTTAGCTCCAAGTTTCTAACCAAGAATATGTATGCAATAACTCTTGCAGGGTAATCTGTTCTAAGTCATTATTCAACATAAGCAGACTCACTTTGATGCTTAACAGAGAGGGGAGAGAGAAGGATGCATTATTATTGTTAAGCTTTAGTTTCAAAAGAACTCAATAGGTAAGCCATTAACTCAGAATTTATTGCTTACTACTCATGCATGTGTTCTTGATTGTTTAGCATGAATCAGGCATTCAAGAAAAAGCTTCTAAATGCAGGCTACTGGGAAAGCATTAAAGTTGTTCACGTGCCCTTCTGAAGAAAATAGTGAGGATAACTGGATAAAGTTCCACCAACTGTAACTTGGAAACAACATATTGCAGTACTTGCAAAATCATGAATCTGTTGAACTTGGAAACTGAATGCCTACCAAAGCAAATATTTGAGTTGCCGTCAGCTAACCTTCCGCTATTCCTGTTCTGAGTTCTCCTTTCCTGGTTGAAGCTGGAACTCTTCAGCTAACTTGTTACCTATTCTAATGGAGTATAAAAGTAATCTCCATTTTAGGGAAGGCAATTCAGCTCAGGCTGTACCTAGAATGATGGAATCTAAAGCATCTACAGGGTAATTTACGTGCAATTATTGGGCTAACTTATTCCGGCCTTGCCATTTGCTCGTTGGAGGACATTGGATACCCGTGAACAAGGCAAATGAGCTGGTGCCGTGCCTGCTGACATTTGGCTCATGCCAAAGCTATGACTTATGAGAGTGCAATGCGATGGAATCACATGGCAGTGGATTGCTTATTTATAGTTGCTACTTGCTAGAATGGCGTAGGTAGCGGAATGGCAGATGGGATGACTGATGGTGATAGGAAATGTTTTTAATTATTGTTTCGGAGACCAAGACAGAAATGGGATCAAGGAGATACGGATATGTTCTACTTTCAACTCGAAAGCTCCTCGGAATTGCAACTATATTAATGTAAAACCAAGGGGTTTGTGTCTTGGCGGCTAGTGGGTTATGAAGATTTTATGTCTTGTAGTAACATGTGAAATAACAGAGGGAGTTACACATTTTAAACCCGCATAAATATATATGGCAGTTAATCATAAAGGTATACAAACACCACCAAGGCCTTCCTTTGGAAAAACGGGACCAATTTTGCCTTGGGGGATATTAAAATATTTATTTATAGTTTAACCTAATCCAATTATGCTGACTATATCTTATATCAATTATCATATTATTGAAATTGACACTTAAAGATTATAAATTCGAAGAAATTTATCATATAATATTTTTTTCAGTTAGATATCTGATAAGATAAAAAAATTTTTAAGGATAAATTAAAATAACAAAAAAATCTAACCCAATTGTAGTTAAAATTTTGGAACAAATATATATATATATATATATATATATCTTCTACCCTTATAAAATTATAAAAATAACAAATTTGTCATTTCAAATATTTAATTAAATTTTTACCAATTGTAATTTTTTATGGGACCCATAATAATGTTAATTAATGTATATATTAATTTTCATTATTTTATAGGATTCCTATTAAAACACAACTACTATGATGAAAATTAATTACAATAATTTTATTGAAAGGAAAATTAGAATACAATAAATAGATAATAATAATAATAAGAACATGGTATGGTCCGGAGGGGCCACTTTTCACAACTTATGGCAACTACTGTACACATGGGCCGGTCGTCCATTGCTAGCCTAATTTGCTTTGATGAATAATTTAATACCAACCCAATAATCAAACAACATGGGCCTATTAGTTTGAAGTACACATTGAGGCCAACTTTACGATTTTGTCATATATCATTTGGGCCTAACGCTTCTTGTCTCAATCCTAAGAGACAACCTTGCCTTTCGGCTTTAGCTTCTATACTTTGTTTGCTATGAGCCGAAGGCTTTGTTTTAGCAGGTAGAAACAAGCTGTAAAACAAGTTTTATTTGTCATTTTTTTTGAGGTTTAATTGCTTGAACATGCAAGTTAATTTAACCATCAATATCTCTCCCTTTTTCTCACAATTATATTATATCAACAAATTAAACATTTCATATTTTTTTAGTACAAAAGATATCACAATTTACGAATGAAAAAAAAAATTTTAATGTTGAAATTTGAATTCTAAATTTATTAAATATTATGTTTTAATGATAGCTATATAAACTAACTGAAATATACCATTAGTTTAACATTAAGAGAAAAACAAAAGAAATTAAAGAAAACGCATCCCTGCTAGATGATCAAGGCATGCAGGAGGTGACAAAAGCAAAAACGAGAAGAAAGTTTAGATACCAAGGTTGTGATGAAAATTGTTTAAACAAGTAACCCCGAATCACAAGCTGTCTCTAGCTCTTTCTCATAACGTTAACATACTCTAACAAAGCATGGGTTCCATCAAGAGTGGGAACTCATGCGAGTCAATTGCCGAGTCTAAGAAAACTGCGCCATCTTCTGATTTGGAGGAGAATAGCTTAACACCCCCAAGCCTCAACTTCCCAGCAGTCAAATTTGAGTTGGATGGAGATGTTGAGGTTCAGTCCCCAAACAGTTCTATATGGGAAACTTTTTTCTCTAATCATTTTGATTCTGACTTCATGATCTTATCTCCTGTGAGGAACTTACCATATCCACAAATATCAAGCTACAATCTCCGTAATCTTCTGGCAATGCAAGGGCAGATTCTTTCAGGGTGCTCGCCACCTCGATTGTCATCTCAGCTTGGGTCATTTCGCAGCAGCCACAAAGAAAAAGGGCAGGGCCCACTCCACAGAGTCTTTAATTCACCTAACAATCAGTTTTTGCAGGTTGAGAGCCTTTCACTGCCTGCAATAGAAGAATTCTTGGATGATTATCAAAAGGATGGTTATGGAGAGTACCCAACAACAAAGATTTCAGGTAGTGAAACTTTAAATAACATGTTTGAAATGCCAACCACAGTTGCACCAGTGTTAGACTGCATGTCAATGCCGAATTCTTCAGGGTTTTGGGGGTCTGCGAGTGAAACATCATCGTCAGCCAGTTGTTTTCAACTGACTCAGGAGCAACACTATCAGTTAAACTGTGTCTCAAGAGCACAATTATCCCAACAATTACAACAAGAGCAGCGATTGGAGAAGCAACAATTAGCAGCACTACCACAACAACAGCAGCAGCAGAACCTTGGCCATACCTCGATGGTTCCTATTCCTATTGGCCCTGAGCAGGTTCTCTGATTCTTGCTCTTTTTTTTCTTTTTCCCATTCATTGATTATTTAAGAGGATTCTTTTTGCACTTTTATTTTGGACAAAGATCCGCAAAATAAAAAATAAAAGAAAAAAAATGGAAAGCAAAAGATATGATGCATGGAAATTTTCACATATAAACAAGTTTAGCTACAAATTTTAACTCTATCATGATTTGCCTTTACAGGAGCAAGATAGTGGCCTTCAGTTGGTTCATCTCCTCCTTGAATGTGCTGAAGCTGGTTGCCCAAGAAGATTACCTAGCAAGAAAATACATACACCACCTGAATCGAGTGGTAACTCCACTTGGGGACTCCATGCAAAGAGTTGCCTCTTGCTTCACTTAAGCCCTAACTGCAAGGCTTGCCGTAACCATAACCACCAATCCCAGCACTTCCAGTGCTCCAAAGCCATGCACTCCTTTCCCATCAAACTGCTTAGAAGTCCTCAAGATTTACCAAATTGTTTGCAAAGCCTGTCCATACGTAAATTTGCACATTTCACAGCTAATCAAGCCATTTTTGAGCCCTTCGAAGCTGAAGACCGTGTTCATATCATTGACTTAGATATCCTCCAAGGATATCAATGGCCAGCTTTCATGCAAGCTCTAGTTGCCTGACCTAGTGGAGCTCCTTTTCTCAGGATAACAGGGGTTCGAGCCTCTATACAAGCTATCAAAGAGACAGGCAGATTGCTCAACAGAACTAGCCCACTCTCTCCACATCCCATTTGAATTCCACCCAATTGGCGAGCAAGTTGAAGATCCAAAACCCCATATGTTCAACAGGCGAGTTGGTGAAGCTCTGGCCGTTAATGCTGTTAACAGGCTCCATCAAGTCCCTGGTAATTGCATTGGAAACCTATTGGCAATAATCCGTCATCAATCGCCTAACATTGTAACCCTTGTTGAAAAAGAAGCAGGCCATAATGGCCCTAACTTCTTAGGCCTTTTCCTCGAGGCATAGCACTATTATTCAGCAATATTTGACTCATTGGACGCTACTTTTCCTCCAGATTCTGCTCAAAGAGCAAAAGTTGAGAAGTATATATTTGCACCAGAGATAAGAAACACATTGGCATGTGAAGGAAGTGAGAAGGTAGCAAGGCATGAGAAGCTGGAGAAATGGAGAAAATTAATGGAAGGAAAAGGGTTCAAAGGCGTGCCCTTAAGTGCAAATGCAGTGACTCAATCAAAGATTTTGCTGGGTATATATTCCCGTGGAGGTTTTCGATTGACTGAAGATAAAGGTTGCTTGATTTTGGGATGGCAAGACAGAGCAATTCTTGCTGCTTCCACATGGCGATGTTGAATCATCTTCTTCGTTCCTGTTTTACATGCATGCGTCTATTTCCTCTTTCCAGGCTTTTGTTGTCATTACAATCTTGGATATTGCTTTTCTTAAAGTTGATGCCAAGGTAAAAAAATGCCAAGAAAGGTGAAACTGAAGCTAAAAGACCTTAGAAATTAGGATTAGCTCAAAATTAAATTGTATTCATTGTATAATGCACTCTTTGTGTCAAATAATTGGAAGAAAATTATTGTTTAATTGTGTACAGGGTTGAGTTACAAGATTTTTATAAATCAGTTATATATCAGAAAGGGACTTCATACATTTTTATAAGATTAACCTATTAATCTCTCGTTAAGGAAATGAAGAGTTAGGCTTCATTTTTCCTTCCATTACTGCTGCTGTTTCAAATGAATTCTGCACACACATAAGCAACACATCCATATCCAGAGATGTGCATAAACATGGCAGCATAGTTAGCAGAGTGAAGGAATGTAATAACTTCTAAATTGGATGGAAAGTTTAATCATCAAACCACACTAGATTTGATTTACACTATAATTTTCAAGGGTTCAGAAAGCGTCCAAGACTTCTCCCCAGTCTTAATATAACAAGATAGTATCAAGATCATGGCTCAAAGAGTACCGTGTGTGTATATATATGTCAATGAATCCATAAGCTTTCTATTAGATAAATAATGAAGAGAAAAAAAGGCAGCTACCAAATACAAGAAACACCCGTTTTATAAAGACGCAAATACATCATCACTAGCATCACTGTTACTCAAGAATGCCCTCAAACAAACCGTGTAACAATGGGGGATGGCACTGTTTTACTAATTATTTTGTGCTTCCAGCGACCATGTTCATGGCTAGGCAGATCTCAGGAACCAATGAGGCCATCTCACCAGCTTGACTCTGAATCAAGACCGAACTTTTTTACAATATGGAACAAGAACAGAAGTTCTTTCTGGGGACCTCATCCACCTTCTTTTCTGCTATATACAAAAATTAACCACATTTTGACATTTACCAGATGCAGGAAAGAAAGCATATAGAATATGCATATTTTTCACTTTGAATACAAGATAAAGCTATCCATTCAAACTCTTACTCCACGTAGACCATAAATAAATTACTTGCAGTAGGAAAAAATGTGGACAAGATCGGAGTACCTGTTTTAGCTTTTGTTACAGATGGCTGCACAACAACATGCATGGTGATGACAGCTTTAGGGAGATCACCAAAAGGTACTCTACACTGGCCAACAGTCTTGTTGTTCTCCAAAATTTTCCCAGCATTTATCAGTTTGATGTCATTGGCTTCCTTAGGTGCTATTTTTTTATCTAAGACATATCAAAACAATTTAGATCCAACATTAGAAAGCAGAAAAAACAGAACATCTCAAAGTTTAAACATTTGAGAAATACGTATATCGATACTAATTTATCCATTTTGACGCTCACCATTTACCACAACTCCACAAATGAAGTGGAAAAAAAAACAACCAAAATTGGAAGGAAACACAAATCAGTACTTTCCCAAACACAATTTTCTGTTCTCAAGTGTGTGCACTCTCTTGTGTAATTGGTTCATCAACAAAAGCAAAAAAGCTCCCTCCATCTCACTGCCTCCCTTATGATCAGCAGAAGAGATGTAAGTATCCACAGGGCAAAGTAAGTGAAGACAAGTGGCATCAAAACTACATACTAAGCCATCCAGAAGTCTCAAGTCTAAGAAATAGTCCAACCTTTTAGCAGAAACCTTGAAAATTTCCACATTCTTTTAGGCAAAAATAATCCTAGAATACCAAGCCCAAAGGATTTTGGGGAAAAAAATATGAGTTAAAACCTTTAAAGATGGGTGGGTTAAAATAAACTAAGACGCAGTATTGCCAAAAGAGCCACTACTAAATTTGATGGTATAAATATCATTCAACACAACAGAGAAAAACAAGACGATGGGATAAGAAAACAAATAAAACCTACATTGTCAGCAATGAGAGCAGGGTGTCAAATGAAATAGTAACTATTAAGTAATTTCAGACCAAGAAATTTGAACGCTGAAAAGCAGGATGATTCAACAAGGGATCCTCCCTATCAGAAGGATTAAAAACCAATTTTAATGCTTTACAAAGTAAGTTTAGCAAGTATTACAAAATGAAAATACAAGGTCAAGTTACCCTTGCATTGAAACCACGAAATAGTGAAGGCACAAGAAAGAAGACTCCAGAAAATCCAAGATTAAAATTTGGACATAGTACATATGTCAAACCACTTGATTTATCTCAAAGAGGTATCATCCGATAGACGTCCGATCATTAACTGTCCATGCACAATATGCAACAAAAGGATGAAGAGAAGTAGTAGTCTAAAACAAGGAACCCAAAACCAACAGAGAATAGGACAATAGAGAAAACACATGAACAGAAATCTTCAGCTATGCATACGAAATCAATATCAGCTTCATCCAAAATAAAATTAGTCACATCATAGAGCAAGAATCTGCTTATAGGATCTAAAAACAGAAGGTGAAGCTGCTGGGAATTAAACAACTTAAGAAGTCTCCTATGAGAACACCATATTCATTGCAGTCTATTTCAAGGCTAAAAACTTGGGGATTTGTACAAACCAATTACCAATTATTATCAAAATTAAAGCCTCCCAGAGAACATTGATGCCATTGATCAATATGATTAAACAGGTAACTATAACAGAGAAATTAGTATTTGCTGCAAGATAGGAAATAAAACTGTTTGATTAAGTTATACATACAGGACAACCTATTATTTCCCGAAAAGTGCACATTGTTAAGGTGATAAAACAATCTAATAAATGCTATTTAAGCACCTTTAAGCAATCAAACTTGAACGCCGCATGTTCAAAACAACCTCAAAACAAAAACTTTTAAACACAAAAATTCTTCTCCACATTATCTTTAAGGCATGGAGAGAATGTAGCACTTTCACGCTAACATTCCCAATGGGAACAAATAGAAACGTCCCAGAAGCTAAAGAATCATTCACTGAAGCCCTAACTATATAAAGAAAAAAAAAATAAAGGGAAAACCAAAAACCGATTTATGCATCCATAGGACGAACATTAAAGCAAAGCATCCTCAAATTATTAGAATTACGCATCTTAGCCATAAAACTGCGAATTTCGGTCATTATAAACTGGGCTTTGAACTTAAATTTAGAGTTAATTCTACATTTTATAATGCAATTTGCAATAAAAACCAAATTCAATGCAAAAAAAATTAAATTTTTATAGAGAAAGCGGAAGCACTGACCTTTGGGCCAATCAGCAACAATTCTTTCCTTGAGCATAGCAACAGTTGAAGCAGGCGAGTATCGAAATGGACCGATATCCGATCCATCATATAATCGGAACTTAAGTTCTACCAAGTCCTCCTCCGGCATTTGAATTTCCAAACTTTTCCACCAAATTCAAACGAATAAAAACCCTTTGAAAAAAAATTACTTCCCAAATTCACCACTAAGATATAATCTTTTCACTTCCTACACCAAAAACCAAACAAATATGAATCAATAAATAAATACACTTTGTTTTGGTTGACTAGAAAAAGCAAGAAAATTGAACAGAAACTTAAATAAACAGAACCCCTGTTTGGGTTACCTGGAAAGTGAAAGAAAAGTAACAGATTCTAAAATCACACCTCACTCCACTCCAACACTTAAACTTTTCTTAATAAAAAAACAAACAGATTGAAAATAAAGAAAAAAATCCAAAACAAAAACAAAATCACAAAATAAAATAAAATAAAATACCTTAAAAATGGATGAAATGAATCGTCAGAGCTCTTTTTTTCTTGACGGTCTTATATGGGCAATACTTTACAGATTCCAAGATTTGGTTAAATCTTCAAAAGAACCCCAGATTAGACCCGATCTTCACGCTTTCCTTTTTTCCTTTTTTCTTTCAGTAATTTTGTTAGCTTTTTTTTCTTGTATCAGTTCCTTTTTTTCTTTTTATTTTTTAAAAATAATTTGTTTTTTTTTTTTTTGCCGACTCGAAAAAAAAAAAAAAAAGAGATTTCGTGTCGGAACTGTCAGTAAATAGTCAGTTTAGGACACTGTAAGAAGACCAAGTTCTGATCTTCTGTTTCAATCTTTTATTCACTTTACTTACACTCCCACTTATCTTGCAATTTAGTGCAAATGATTTTCGTAATAATACGTGGCAGATATATATTGGTTGCTCTGCCAATAGCAAAGGATACGATGATGGTAGGGGATTTGATGCTTCTAGTAACTTTGACCAAAATTTAAGGCGGGGAATTAAACGCGTCAGCGGTAAAGAAATTGCGCGTGGGATTTCATTTAATAACATTCGAAGAAATTGCTAAGTATTAAACTAAGGATGCAGTCGGACCAAAAATAAATAAATAAATTGAATGGTGCAGTAACTATTGGAATATGGCATTAAATTTAAATCTTTATCCATTAATTATGTTACAAATGGAGGTATAAAACTTTCCCGACTTTTCCACAACCATTAAGTTAAAAATTAAAATTATATAAATTCAAGGTCTTGCTAAATAGTGTATGTAAAAAAAATTTTAAGCAATTTGAAAATAATACAGTATAATTTTTAAAAAATTATGTATTTCTCCTAAAAAATTGTTAATTTCATACTAAAAGTTCACATTTCCTCTCAAAATTTGAACAAAAACTGGGTTGGCAACCCATTTGATTGAGTTTTGGGCTGAAAACCATGTTCTCTTCTTAATTTTTTTTTTTCTTTGTTTGGGTTAGAATTAGAAAGTTCTTTCGTCATTTTTTAATAATAATATTAATGTTCAATTGTTCACCTTTTTTGTTTTATGAATAAATGGAATCTGAAGGATTCCTCCATTGGCCCATTTGTTTGCTGGCTACCTGCGTTTGCTTAACTTCTTTCAACTTTCAAGAATCTCAAAGATGCTTATATGTTATATCTTTGATTTATTTGTTTATTTACTATTATAATGTCAATCTAAGTTCAGTCCCTCTGCCTTTCGGAAGTTCCAAAGGTGAGCTTATAAGCTAAATTTTGGCCACTTGATCTAAAGTTGTGAATCATCTTATCATAGCCCAAATCAAAATTACTGTTCCCCTGACTTATCTGTAAGCATATATTATGCGAATTATATAAGGGAATATGGGAAGTGTTAGGAATATTTTTGAGTCTAAAGAATAAAATATTTTTTTTATTAGAAACAATTAATAGATAATTAAAAATATTTTTAATTTTTAATTCGATTTAACATATATAATACCACATCAATTTGACCACATCATCAACTTATCTCATAAATCCCTTACATTTTATTTATAATAAGGTCATTCAGTTATTATCTAACCAATTAGTCATTTCTTATTTTTTTATTTTTTATTCTCATTTTGATTAGTAAATTTTTTATTTAAGCGTCAAAATGTAAATATAAGAAATACTCTCTATTTTTATTCTTAATCACTTTCTTATGATTAAGTTTTTGTCAGGAGCTCAACACCAACAAAAAGCGTTCATCAGCTCAAAATCTTGGTCCCCTTTCTGCTGTAAACCACAGTTTTTAAGATTATCAATGGAACTCAAGTTAGTCTTAGAAGTTTCAACATGGAACATGCACTTTGTCAGTGTATGATTAAAGAGGATTGGAAGAAATAGAGATAGATTAGAACAGTGGTTATTGCTTGGGGCAAATAAATTTAAGCCAAATTGGTGAAGCTCAAAGTATGGGATTAAGATTATGGGATTGGGATGGGTTTTATCATTATCCATGAGACAGAATGAAAAAGTGGCATTTTTTTTTTCCATTAACCACTAGTTTATGGCAAAAAGAATCAAAGAATGTCACTCGCGCCAAAGGTAAAACCAAAAAGAAGAAGCCTTTCGAGCCCATGAGGAGGTGCCTCCCCCAACACCCACCGACCTCCTCAAAAGCTCCAAAAGCTCCTACCATTTGGTCAACTCCCAGCACCATAGGCGCTAGGAACCACCTGCCCTGCCTTCCACTACACCTTTCTCTCTCTAACCTTCCTGGCCCCACAAAGACATACACGTCATCATAATCCCACGCAAAGAAAATGTTGTACGGACATGGAACCTTAATTTGGTGAAAAAAGGACCCCACATCTGGCCTCCCTAGCCAATCTTCCCTACTCATAGGCCCAAGGGTCAAGTTAAATCCGATCATGACTCCAAGCCAAGGGAAAGGTGAGGGGTCCACGAAATGAAGGGTTCGGGTCCTCCCGAATAAGTGCTCGACCAATCGTGGTTGTGTTTAGGTTTGAACCCGGCGAATTTTAAGGCAAAAGTCTTGAACTTGTGTTTGTTTCTACTGTTTTTAAGGCCATAAAAAACCGGGTTTCTTGTCTGAGCCCCCCACTTTCATTTGCTTGGTCCAAAAAGGCAAATCTTTGTCTCAACTGGTGGATACCCATAACTATGAGCAAAATTAGCACAGTAGCTCTTACTTGATTTTTCATGGATGAGCTCAAAAGGAACAGAGTCGCAGGTCACATAGTCCGCCATTAATCTTCTAAGTTCTTTACTCTTAATGTTCCATACGTTATAGAGGAAATCATTAAGATCAACAGAAACAAAACAAAAATGAAGATTAAAGTGAGAAAACTCAGTGGAAATCACTATTTTGTTTTGATTTGTACAGAGGAGGGAGCCATTACATTTCACTCTTGAGATCAAGATTAGTGAAAATTAGACAGAGCAAACCAACAAAGACCCACTTGTAGAACATCAACAAGAAGAAGAAAGAAGAAAACTAGAAACTAAGACATATCAGTTATTGCTATATCCAAAATGGAGGAGATTACTCCAAAACCACCACTCCTCTTCCTCTGACATACTTTTCTATAACAGTCATTTTTTTTCTCTTTTATGTTTTAACTTTTTTTTTTGGGATTTTCTTTTAAACTGTTATGATCCAAGCCAAAGATAAGAAGGAAAGATAATCAAAGCCAGAGAGCTCCAGCTTCTTTGAGAAGAGGAACAAGAGTGCCATTGATATGAGAAGCCATGACTCTATCCATTGCACCCACAAGTTTCCCACCAATGAACACAACAGGAACAGCAGGAGAGGTTCCAAGTAGCCTCATCAAAGCCTTCTCCATGTCTTTCCCTCTAGGATCTTCATCAAGTTCATACACAGTTGGGTTAACTCCCATGCCACAAAACAGCCTCTTAATGGCATGGCACATGCAGCAACTGCTAATACTAAAGATAACCACCGCATTCTCCGAAGCCAACCTCTCTATCCTCTCCAGTGGATCCCCTACAGTATTCCTGCTGGTTGGCATGTAAGATCCCCAAGAACCTGTCTGGCAATGCATTTTCAAGTAAACAAGCTGAGTGGTTATGTAGCAACAAATTAATAGAGAAAAAAGGGGGTTTGGGGGATTTTGGGTTAGGTGAGTGAGAGAAATCTTTGAGCTTTGCTGGTGAGGAATAATGGAAGGTTTCGGTTGGTATTTATAGATAAAGAGAGAGAGCAAGGACACTAGGAAAGAGAATCCAAATTAAACAAGGGCAAGTTTTAGAGGGGAATCCAGTTTTATTGTTATTTTAATGTGAATAAAAAAAAACAAAGTGGTCTGCTCTCTCTTGAAATCGCCACTAGTCAGCTAAACAACTTGTGAAAAATGAACATAGTAAAGGACTAATTAACCTTATACATTAATGAAAAGTAGTACGAATTTGCATTAATTAGAAGTGGAACTTGGGCATGAATATTGCTTTGGATTTGGATGGGAATTAAAGAAGAGAGACATGAATTAATAATAATGGAACGCAGGCTTGTCATCAGAGAGTGGTGTGGGGGTGGGGGGGTGGGGGTGGGGAATTATTGTTTTGTTGGTTAATAAACGGCTGAGTCCTTCCGGTCCTACTATCACTAGTCCATCGATCATAAAAGGCAGAGTCGAAATCAGATAAAAGGCAAAGAGGAGACCAAACAATGAAATTAATAGAAAAAAAAGGATCGATATTGATATTAGATGAGTTAAGTTACTATATTACAATGGTGGAAAAAAATTTTAGGAAGAGCTATAATTCATGCCTGCCTCCTTTGAATTCGTCTCTGATAAAAAAGGAGCTGGAATGTGACATTCACGAACAATTGTTCTCTTCATGCTCATTTTAGCTTACTTCATCTCTTTGAATCTTTTATATACCCTAGAGCTACCTACTTACTATAGTATATGGTTAATAGCTTAAGGCAACTCTATTATTCTTCTTCTTAAACTTAATTAATTTAGCATAATTTAGGATAGGAATTCGAATGTTAGACCTTGTCGTATCAAAATTTCAATGTGTATGTTGTTTTAACGTTGAGTAAGATTAATTCATTGTACCAAAAAGTAAATCAGTCAAAATGGCATGACAAATATTAGTATTTGGTGCAATAGTTTATTCTATTATTGATATGATCAAGTGGTGGAGATGATGATGAGCTCGAACATGAATATTCTCAAGGGCTTTCATTCTTCTATAATGCTGTAGTTTATCTTAGATTTGGGCGGTTTCTTTCTTTTTTCTTTTCTTTTTTAGTGAAAATCTTCAAAAAAAAAAAAAAAAAAGAATATGATCGACATATATATTATAAAGTAATTAGATTGTAAACATTTATTACATGTGGAACTCATAATTGATATTATTATAATCTGTTTAGCATCTTAGAAGATAGCTTCAACTAAGGAAGAATTTTATCTTTATTCATTTTAGACTAATTCCCTATATACCCTAGGAGATACAGATGCCTAAATCATGCCTTGAAATATATCTTGAAAAAGCTAGCTTTTTTCATATATTCCTAGGAAAAAACATAGTATAAAGCTTAATTATATATGTTTATCTACCTTTTTCAAGAAAAAGTTTTCGATTCACTTTCAACATATCCAAATTAAAACATGAGACTTTCAACTTAAAATTTTCAAATCATCTCTCTTTATCAATAGAATTTACTTAAAAAATATATATCATTTGGGTTTGTTTAGATTTTTTTAATATAGTGAAAGATATCATCAAACTTTATTTTTACCTAATTTTTTCCTCGACTGATTTTAATTAAGGGCTTATTTCCTCAAATCATCTTAATGTATTCGGGATTTTAGTATTAAAGTGTTTCTCACAAAGATCAAACCCTAATTATATATCCCTCCTAACTTATTTGATGAATTTCCCACAAGAAAGCACATGCAATGTTTCTCCCATGGCTCACAGCACGCATGCTTTATTGTATATATGCAGACTTGTCTACTATTTATGCAGCAATACCTTGCTTTTCTTAGTTTTTACTCACGATTATTGTCAAGTTAAAATAAGAGTGGATAAATGGTTAAAGTAGTAAAAATGTTAATTCAAAAGCACAAACTTATTAGGTTAAAATTAAGAATTTATATTTAATGCATTGTTAATATATAAATTTTATATATTATCAATCAATCAAATGATATTATTTCATTAATAGTATATAAAATCTATATATTAATAATATATTAAATATAAACCCTAAAATAAAAAGGTGGATGTATCCGTACATGCATGACGTTGAAAGGGTGGGGGGGGGGGGGGGGAGGAAGGTTACTGGTTTTGGTATTTGGTTGGGCTGGGGCAATGGCTTTTGGTTTTTTGCAAGATGAGAGGAGGAAATGGGAACAGGGAAAGAGGGCAAGACAATGGGGTGTGCTAATGGTATGGGTGAAGAAAAAGAAAACGATTTTATTCGATTGTGCTTGTCGGCTTCTTTTTCTAATTCTTGCATACCTATGTACACTCTGACATACCAATCTTTTCACAATCTCATTATCACTACTTCTCTTAAATATTTTTTTTATTTTATTAAATAAATTGAGATAGTTTTTGGGACTTTCTAATAATTTTTTTTTAAAATTATGGCCATTTTTACAAAAAAAAAAAGTGGTGGTGACTCAAAAACTAATATGTACCACTAGCTAGCTAGGGTGAAAGAGATGATTTGATGATTCAACTTTAAAGCTTTTGGGATGAAAAAATGCATGTTTTTGAGAAAAATGACATTGAAGTTTGAAGTGGTTGTAGTAGAACAGAGCCTGGACTGTGACACACATTGGATGGATGATGTAAATGCCATGATCAAAGGCTTAAAAAGATTGAAAGATTGAAATGCCATAACATTTAAATAGCTGTCGCCATGTGCCTGTGGTACTAATAAGAACTGTTTTTCCAATCCTAGCCTTGCTTTTAGAGATCAAGATGGTCAAAAGTAAGCAGAGCTTGGAGAGGACGATGAGATGAATCATGTATAGCCGTTTGATAGGTGACCAAAAGTTGATCAAATGGTGGGGGTTTGAAAATGTACCATAATCAAGAATCAGAACAACAATGTACTTCACTTAGCCTAGCTAGTTGCTGCAGCATTGCAAAAGCATTGGTAATGAAAATATATATATGGGCGTGATGGCATCGCCAGCTTTTTCATTTTTGTGTTCAATTCAACGTTTATCTCTTTGCTTTTTCATTTTTCACCTTTTTATAGTGAAACAAAGCTGAAAAACGGATTTCAATAGTGGCTTGAAATAAACCCAATTTAGGAACAATCATTTCCAACGCTTCATCAATCAAACGCATTTAAAAAAAAAAAAAAGGTTTTGTTTCATATTTTTAATTAAGTGTTTGTAAAAAAAAAAAACATGTCGTGGCGAAAAGCAGTGAAACTGTTGTGGTGTGCTCACGACAACCGTTAAAAAAAAAACACGATTCCCCAATGCGTTGAATGTCGATTATTTGCTAAACGTGCCATGAGATTTGTGTTATACTAAAAGAAGAGTCACGAGTTCATTGCCAATGTTTTTTTTTTTTTTTAGTTGTGAGCTGATTAATTAGTTATTCTTGTTGGTAACTAATGGCAGACAAATTGTTGTTGGAGGAAGACCAAAGTTGTCGACATTACCATTGGTTTCCACAAATTATAATAATTGGTTTGTCAACTATTTAATGAGGTCGGTGTTTTATGATGTCCATCCTCTCGATATATAACTAACCAACTTTTATCTACCAGAAAATAAAAAATCCATTATACATATATGATAGTAATTGCTAAGCCAACAACAACAACAACAATTTGATCACTTGATAAATTGATGAAATTCTAAGTTTAGGATTCAATCCTTATTAGCTTCAAATATATATAATAATTGTTAAATTTGATACTAATGAATTTGATGAACTATTTGCACACTGATCATATGTGCATGACATAAAGTATATAATAAGAATTTATATGTAAGTGTTACAAGAAACAAAATTAAGAAATTCGGTTATATGTGTTATTTGTTCGGTTGATAATTTATAAAATTAATAAAAATAAAATAATTTATTTGATTTAAGTAATTCAATTTAAAATTATTTGAATTGATTGAATTAATACCTTTAATAAAAGTAACTATATATTCTAAGCTATTTTCATTAAAATATATATATATTTTAGTGTATTACTTTGTTCGTTTTATGATGGGGTTGCTGTCCCTCGGTGTCCCACTTTGAAACTTTTTTTCTGTTAGGCATGGTGCTCTAAATTTGATTGCCCATAATTTACCTCCCTAGCTAACTACTGGTATGGGGTACTATTTTAGAACACAGTCAAGTTTTTTTTTTTTTTGTTTCGAAACAAAGCCTGACGCAAACACACCTTTTCAAAATGAGAGCAATCCTACTTTGTCACGTCCTTTGAGCCGTTAAAGCAACACGACATGACGGCTTTTCTCAGCTTTTGTTCCTCATTTTGCTGTCCCAAGTTCAACCAGATGACGTTAGTCCAACGTTGACTGGTTTTTCCATTTTCATCTTTATTTTTAATTTTATCTTCTCACTTTCTTTTACCATCCTCCATATTTTTGTTTTGCTGTTAGCCTGTTACCATAACCAGACCAGCCTTTGTATTTGTCGTTTTTCACGTTCAAATAAGCACTCTTCGGTTGGTGCATGGGTGTTGGGATCTGACAGCGCTTTTGTCTTGTCTCGTGTTTCCACAATTGTCATTACAAAATGTCTGTTTCTTGTTGGACTGGAACTTGAGTCATTAAAAAAAACTACTGAGTGTGTAATACAGACGTTTTTGGTCAACAATTGTTTAATATTCATGACATTGGAGTATAAGTTATGTAAATGAGTACATAAAAAGAAGTTAAAGAATTCATATGAATTGGTAATAAAGCTAGTCTCGTTGTCCATGTTCTAAATTTTTGTTTTATATTGTAAAAAAATTACTATTTTTAATTCAAGTTTTTGTAATGGTGGATTGCACATGGGAAGTAATAACTAAAATAATATACATGGAAGGCAACTCTTTCCGAAATCCTAGGTTGTTGTTTCCTCGACAATTAACTGAAAATAGATCTTCATTCAAACCATAAATGAAAATAGTTCCATATGGCAGAATCAGAGAGTTGTATTCTAGGAGATATATGTTGAGAGAGACAAATTAATGGTTAGCAACTCCTAAGTTTTCTAACAAGATTTTGTCGTCTGTTTTGTTTGTAACTCAAAACTGCTTCTGTCTCCAAGCAGCCTATGGATTAGTTGGAAGTAAAGAGATCAATTTTTCGTTACAATCCCAAAACCTTGGAACTCAGGAGTGTCTCTAAGATTCTTTCCTTCACTGCAAGAGCACGAGCAACTAATGCAATCCAGGAGCCTCCGGTCAAAGTGTCATGATGGGGTTCTTAGTCTTCGTGCTGCATGCAGGCATGGACATCAGGCAATGCTCTGAGCTCTATTTTTCCACTTGCTATTCTTTTTCCTCTTTCTTTATCTCCACTGTCTACCCAAAAGCCAGACATGTTAGATGGTAGTTAAAAATTAAAAACTCGCACGACACGTCATACTCACGTGATTCTTCCATCATATTCACCTCTGTCCTTTTTTTCTTTTTTTTTTTTTGTCCCTGGTTTTTTCAGTAAAAGAGGAAAAGAACACTTTCCAACAGGACATGTTTATGTTGTAGAGCATACAATGATTCAACAGGGCACGTTTACAAATTGCTGTTAAGGTCGAACCACAATGATCTGAGAAATAGTTTTGACAAGGCAACTACATGTTGGTGAATCATGTGATGTAACAGATGAAGCTGACTAAAATCTTCTGTCCAATTCAAGAATGCGATAAATAGTTTTTAATACAAAACCTTTACAATGTGCACATGATGTATGCTACATGGCACCCAAACAAAGATAGTTCTGCTGCTGAGGATGTTTCAGAACAAAAACGTCTAATCTTATATGACAAAAATATTTCAGTTTAAAGCAATCCTAATTGAAGTTCTATTGTCGAGAAATCGGTGCAGTCGGCACAGATGAAGGCTGGTTATAAAAACCTTCAGAACCTTGGAAACTCTGGTAAGAATTAGTTGATGTTGTGGCGAGTAGGGAGATGGCTTCAGAACCTTGGACACTCTGGTAAGAATTAGATGATGTTGTGGAGAATGGGGAGATGCCAATCATTGCGGCCCCGACCACTGAATAACCAGGCAAGGAAGGCTGCTGTGGTGGGGCCGTGCCATAGCTATATGGCACACTATTTATTGATCCAGCAGTTGGCATGTACTGAGGCACAGCATATGGTGGCAGTGGTGGCAAAGGTGAAGGAGATGATGATGGAGGAGGTGGCACTTCATTTGGAGTCAACTGCTGGGTGGTGGTTACAACATTGTGTTGGTGAGATTTGGAATGCAGGAATGGTGGACCTGAAGCTTGTTGGGGATTCTGAGATGGTATATAAGGCTGGTCATTCTCAAGCTTAGGCCTCTTCTCAGAAGAGTAATCACCAGAAGATTCTTTCATAGGATTACCTATGACACCCTCAGAAGCAAGGGATGAGAGGACATAGGAAAGCATCTGGGCTGAGGATGTTGATGCAGTTAGCTTCGCTGCCACAGCAGCAGCTGCAGACTTCCGAGGATCTTCCTTAATGTGGCCAGAATTATCAGGAAAAGACACTTGTCGGGCATACATCACAGGAGCTGACTGTTCCGTAGCCGCCGGATTAAAACTTTGAGGTGCAATGGATGTGTGAGATTCCTTTGAACTTGGCTCAGCTACCAAGTTAGGATTGTCACAATTTAATAACTGTCTGCAGATATTACAAAACTGTTCCGATTGGGACTGTGCAGCCTGTAAAACATCATGCACATGGTCAGAAAGAACGCATGTAGTTAACACGAGTTCCAAAACAGAAGTAACAATATTGTTAACTGTTTTTAAGCTGAGATCTAGAAGTGTATGATTTATGATGTCAACTAGTATAATTAAAACATCAGGTAATCATAGTGTCAAACCTGAAGCTGATTACGAACTTGCTCCAGCTTGAATTCCTGACAACAAAAGTAAATCAGCTTTATTTTAACACTACCACAATCCATAGTTTTGTAAATGGACTAGTCTAAGTAACCTGCTCCTGAAGAGCCTCTTTCAGATGTAAGACTAGACTAGCTCTTGATGATGCAACTGCTGTTAGCTGTTTGATACAGTCTCTTAATACAGCATGATGACCCTGCACCTCCTCCGCAAGTGCAGATCCATGGAACTGCCCTGTTCAAAGAAATTTGACATTATAGAAACAAAAAATAGTGTCCTAAGATGTGAGCAAAGTCTCCGTGGTAAGTAACAATTGTGCAAATGAGAAATACTTGGTCTCAAGATGTTAAAAATGTTGATCAAACAACAATCCTTCTCTTAAAGGAAAAAAAGTGAAACAAGGATCATGAGCAGTAGCTGAAGGTACTAACTTCTCATGAAGCAACTACAAGCATAAATCCAATATGTTAATAAAATGAGTAATGCAGGTCATACCTGATTTGACATCAGTGCCAATTTCCTTATCTACTTTCTCGATACAGCTAATAGCTTTCCTACATTTGCTCAATATAACATCTTCATCCATCTGGCTACCATAAACAACTTGATATCCTGAAACTATTTTGTCCACTGTATTTCCAACAGGCTGCTTCTGCTAGGATCAATATAAAGAAGAAATGACATTTGTCCATGACACAAACATACAAATGCCAGAATACAACAAACAAATGCAGTCAGCATGGAATTTATCTTACCAGCTTGAGGCCTACATGCCTGCCATTTCTATTATTATTTACTGATTGTTTGCCGACAAGCTCTTCCTTAAGAATTTGTCCCCGAGAACCAAATACTTTTCTCTCCTCCCATATACTGATCTGCATTTCAAACAGTAAAAAAGAAACAGGATTCGTCGTGCTAATTTCAAAGTAACCATTTGAAACAGCTTGACAATAAAATCTTAAAAGCAAATACATGCATCGAAAGAAAATATTATAACAACCAGCCACAATATAGCCATAAAGTGAAAATAAAACACCTTGCATTTTTCAATTACAGTGCCACAGACAGCATTTCAATTGTCACATGTTGGACATACTCAACACAAAAAAAAAAATTTGCAAGCCTGAGAACTAGACTTTAGAAAAATAGATGAACTCAAACAACAGTTCAACTACTGGACCTTGTCAATTTAACTACAACCATTTTATAGAAAAAGTGCAGGTACTTTAAACCAATAAGAGCCCAATGAAACACAGGCAATGTTTAAAACTTAGCCTATATCTAGTTATAGACAAATTCATTAGAATAAGAAAAGCAAGATAAGTGAGGAGTCACATGATATAAAGTACGTAACAGAAGCATAATATAATCATGCTATCACTATCAACTTAGCATCATCAAATTAACTTTGCTGTCCGGGTAAAACAATATCACATTCCCAACTACCACTCAGTTCTTCCATTGAACAAGAAAGTTCAGCACTTTGATTATGTAACTTTAGGTCATGGAAAGGGGCTGTGGGACACATTCAACCCTTCATAGAGATTTCAATTGTGAGCATAAGAAAACAAGTCCTGTATGAAAGTTTAGATGAGTATACCAGACGCAATGCAGCATTCCTTCCAAACTCGTCCCCGTTTTCAATCAGATCATGAAGAGCATCAGGAAGAACCTTCCAAAATTCACCTACAAATTCTGAACCCTTACGCCTACTATTCTGCAAAATGTCATTGGCAAGATACAGAAAGGCCAATCTCTGCTCACGTGGAGAGCAATGAAATTGTCTGTCCCAAGTTTCAACAACTTGTTTCACCTTATTCATATGGAAAATACACCAATGTGACAAAGCTTAGCAAGTCAAGGATTGCAACAGAAAAGCACGTGTTTAAGTAATGAAGCAGGCATACACATGCTAACGCAAATTAAACTTCAAAAGTTAATTTTCTGTAACTCAAATGCCGACCAGATAGCAATATCAAACTGACATAAGCAATATATTAATTATTGCAGATGACAGTGAGCACAAAACCAGCTAAAAAACGGACTGTCCTAAATAGGTAAAGAAGCAAATCATTCGCAATTAATTCTCGAAAGGATACTCTCTATGCTCGCTTGTGAGTTATTGAGCTTGGCTAGCTTTTCCACCAAGATTTGTGGATTAAATGAACTGCCCATTGTTGCTATTGAAGGCTGAGCATCAATGACAAACAAGGCAGAACTTCAAAAAGCAACCTTGGGAAAGGAGCTGCTGTAAGAAGAAGGACAACATTTATTTGCATTTAGAAAGACAAATTACTAAACATAGAAGTTAACAAGGCACAACTGTACTAAATTGCAAGTTCCATATATATAATCAACATTTTAAAGTAAAAGGAAGATAAAACCATAGCCAATGTTCCACAACTAAACAGGTCCTGATTCCTGAAATCATTCAAAACTAGTCATTCAATTTTATATTTTTTCTGCTCATGATTGTACCTGTAAAAGGGAATGCAGCTGAGGCAGGCGAGAATCAATGGCGGGTGAATGTAACAAGTTGGTCGATTTCCGTCCTCATGGAGAGGGAATTAGGGGAAAACCCTCTTTTGTTTGACGGTTAGGGTTTTGTTGGAAAGCAGGGCTCCTTGCTTTGCAGAAGGTTTCGTGCGGTTAACTGTGCAAAATTGCGTAAGAAACTGCAGAGTGTTGGATTTTTTGGAATCCCAATATTACCCTTTCGTGGATTTTATTTGCACTCAACAACGAAATTTTATAGCCTTCAGAAAAAAAAAAAAACAAAAAAACAAAAACAACGAAATTTTATGAAAATTTATTTATCCAAAATTTTTTTAAAAAATTTGATAATATATTGCTTCATTCCAATAATTATGTTTTTAATATTCAATGAATATGTTTCAATTATGCTCATAAAGTTTAAATTTTCTTATGAGTAGAAAAAAAGATTGGATTTTCTTTTATCCAATTTATGAATAATAATAAAAGAATGCAATCATTGATGTATGTATATCGAGTAAAAATATATTGTAATGAGGAACAAGGTGGATGATTTTCTATGATGATCAATGTTTGATAGCTAATGTTGGTGGGATTTACTTTAAATCTTATAATATTATATTAAAAATTAAGTGAGTTTAAGTTTATTTTATATTTTATATTAAAAATTTAATAAAATTATAAAAAATTTATCTTTATAAATAAAATATTTTGATTTTAATTTAATAATTTCATATAGTTAAATACCAAATAAATAATTAAGTAAGTAGGTTATTAAAATGTGTATTTGAATTTTAGATTAATTTTTGAATAATGAGATTTTTGGTGATTTTTTTTATTTTAAAAATCTCATGATTATAAAAATTTATTCATTAGTGGATTGAGCTTGAAATAAATTAATTTTAAATTAAATCGTAACAAATATATTTATATATTTTTATTCATGATTTGAATTTATTATTTTGTGCATGAGTTTTATGCATACATATTAATTTCTCATCAAAGATGACATAATTAATTTATACTCGGTGAATTGTTGATTTCAACAAGGAAACTTCCAATCCATGCGGACTCTCCACCTTAAAAAGAAATAATAAAAGAAAATTAAGAAGCATTTGAAGCTACGGAAATGGTATACTTTGTTAGCCAATTACTGACCAAAATCACATGTTCTTCATACAATACTTAAGGGGAGAAAAATTGCAAGAACAAAACAAAAATAAATTCAAAAGGTCCGTGCCTTGGAATTAAATACGGCAGCTTCACAGATTCTGGAAGAACAAAGCAAAATATTTCTATACCTGCTAATTATCAAAGTGCTTGTTTCTTTACTATGATGGCGCATCGAATTGAAACGACCGAAGCGGCTTTGCCCTCTAGAGAAAAAACCACCCAATCCTCACCGCCTTAATGTTCGTTTTTCTTCATACAATAAGGGCTGGATTTTCTTTTCTTTCAATTGCTCAATTATGTCTTCCTCCTTGCCATGGAAGCAGGGTTTCCATCAAACAGTTCATCAATGTAAGTCTCTATATCCTCAGGCTGGAACTTTATGTACTTCTCTGTTTGTCTTCCAGGATCCAAGTATCCAGAGAACCTTCCCAAGAATGATCTATAGGCTGGTATCACAATTGCTGATACCGAAACCCTTAGCTCTGATTGCAGCTGCTTATCGCACACCACCCACGAGCTTTGAGTCTTGTGGATTTCTTCAAACATGGCATTAAAGCTCTTGAACCTCTCTTTCAGCACTGGTTTCACCACCTTCCCATTCACATTCAGTCCCTCAAGGTTTAAACAACCCAAAAGCTTCATCCAGGTCTCTCTCTTATAAGTCTGATGGTAGTTTCTAAGATCAGATGATCTCTTACGGTACCAGGTATCCCCCATCGTTTGATGGATCTCCTTTGATCCTTTGATCTTCTGCAACATGTAACGTCCATTGTTCATCATGAAAATGCAGCTCAAAGCAATGTCCTTGTAAAGCTTGGATTTTGTCTCCAGAATCGAATCCAACAAATCCATGATTCTCATCAACTGCCCTGAAAAAGGGGAGTGATTTTCTTCATCATTGTTGTAGTTTTGTGAGTCCCCTTCGTAATCCCGGGGCCTGCTTGTTGAATCAGCTCTTTCAATCTTGGAATGCTCCTTGAAAACTTGCTCTAACGTATCCTTATACTCATCACATGCATACTTGAGATAATTCATTGTGTAGCGAGTCAAAGGGTGAACGGCCCCACCAGGAACTGGCGTTTTCCCTGTATCAGACTTGATTGAATTCTCAAGATCACAAAAAATGCAAATCGCAGTCTCGCCAATCCTACAACGAGCCGTCGTTGTTTCTGCCCTGAGCTCTTTGGCGCACTCTTCAGGAAACACACTATCAATAGCCAAAAGATTATCACGCAGAGTCTCGTATATGTCAAGAAATTTGAAGAGTTTCTCCGTGGAACGCTTGCTAATGGCAACAGCTTCAGCGAAATTGAGAAGTTGAATAAACACACCACGTATAAGGTTACTAAAGAGGCTGTCAGATAAGGAAGGATAATCGGAGAAGATTGTTTCAGCGAGTTTGCGCTCGCCAGGGAAGTACACACTGGCACATTGTTTGAAGGCCTTGATCCATGGAGGGATCTCCCTTTCCAATGCTTCCCATTGCATCTTCTGAACCTCGTCAATACTAATCTTCTCGAATCCTAGCTTGTTCAAGGTCTCCTCATTTACATTGCTCCTAGTAATCATGTAAACCTCACAGCATTCAGATTCATGTCCTCCTGAGATCATCTCCTTAGCAATTTTATTCAAGTTGGCCAAAACTTCCTGAGAATACCCTGGAAAGTTGGATTCGTCATTTGATTCAGCGGATTGATCTTGATCAGGTTGATCTGCAACCTCTTGTTTCTGGTCAGGTTCCACGATTCTTGAGTACTCTTCCAGGAGAGACCTGAATTCATCCTCCAAATAAGACATAGCTCGCTGTTGAATCCTACCAATGCGGTTGATCAGCGGACCCTGGTTGGAATCCAATTTGAAGACTGCGGATAGATTTTTATACAGCTTTGATATCTGCTCCACAGCTTTAAAAAAAGACGCATCATCCTCAGGAAGCTGACTCCCCTTCACTTTTGTATCAGGCAATTCATGCTCAAATATTTTCTTTTCAACAAGATCCAAATACTTCTCAACAAACTCTGGAATCTCTAATCCTGCCTCAACCTCCTCCTCCTTTGGGGTGGAGAGATTTGACAAGAAATGTTCAACATCATCCGATGCTGTTTCCAGGGTATATTCGATTTCAGGTGGAGGAGCAGGTTCTCCTTGTTCCCCTCCTTCTTCTTTCTCTTCAGGCTCTTCAATTTCAGTTTGTCCAGTCTCCATTTCCTCTGGGTTCTCCATCTCTACCTCGGTTATCTCAGCTGCAGCTGACTTTTCTTCATTAGAACACTTTGGTGACTCCGTCACAGGCAATGTCTTATCGGCGTCGATGACAAGTGTCTTATCGGCGTCGAAGTTCTTGTCATCGTCGTCTCCTTTGTTAAAACTTAAAGATTTTTCAGGCTGATGATTCTTTTCCATGGCTAAGCTTTTAGGAAAAAGAAGAAAAAGAAAATGTTACAGGAAAGGAAACAAAAAAAATGAAGGTTTGAAGAAAATTAGATAGAGAAAGATGGGAAGATGGAGGAGAATTATTGGTGTCCTTTTGCAATTGTGTTCGAGTTTTTTGTTTTCTTTGATGAATCGAAATTGAAATGGTCGCGGGTGGAGAAAATGCACGGACAGGAAATTCTTTTGGGATCATATGATTGGGAGAGAGTTGTGTTGGTTTGGCGTTTTATCTGTTTTTAGGAGCGATGACCATTGACCTGCTATTAGCAACCATTTGGTGCTTCCCACGATCTCTTTTCGCCTGCTTTATCGGTTTTGTATAATTTGGTATCCTATCCTATTAGATTACACGAACATGAACCAAAATAACTTGAATGTTTATTATATAATAATACATGAATAAAATCATTGAAATCAACGACTGTATGGGTTTCTTCAATTGATTATTTTATTTGGTTAATGTGGCTTCAATTTAACTTTGATTCGATGATGGTGAGTCCCATGATACAAGAAGAAACAGGTTTGTTTCAACCGCAATCCTCTGTCTTTGTGACAAAAAATTAGTACAGAACAGTTTGCTTTGAAACAGTTAAAGGTTATGGAGCATGATTAGTGTTAAGGTTTCAACATGTCGAGACTTTCACATTGATCAACACCCGTGGAGCTGAAGATCAGTAAAGAAGGATCGGATTCCTTCTGCGGCTGAGCCTGAGGCTGACGATCAACTACATTAGAGCTTGAATAATTAATTTCACTTATCCAAATCATCCTAGTGTTTTAGTTTCACCAACTTTATCATAGTTAACCAAAGTTCAATTTACAAAAATAATCATTCTCAACGTAAAGATTTTTAAGTGAGTTTAGATGATAATTATTTGATGAAGTTATATTAAATACACAACTTTCAACTATCGATCTTTAATTATCAATAAAACATATCATATTCTAACTTCAAAATTTAGCAGTCTATCTACTTCCTATTTCTTCGAAGTAGTTACTTCTGCCTAGGGGAGGAATAGATCAAAAGCTGAAGCTCTAGACTTTGTGGCATGGATGATGATTGATTGATTGATTAATAACCTTAATTTGTGTCAAGTTTTACTCGTAAATTACCAACTAATCTAAAAAGGACGATATTAAATCACAAATAACAAAGTCAATGTAACTTACGTGGCAGCTCACATGGCTGTCGCTCCATCTCAGAAAGAAAAAAAAAAGGTCTTTTTTTTTTTTTAAATAATTAAAAATACTAAAAACAGACGAAATCAAAACAAAGCTTCACTTCACATTGAAACTCGAATGACAAATCAAAATTCCAAAAAAACAAACGAAAACAGAAGATGAGGTATGGCGGTTCGAGGAGGAAGCGTACTTTGTTGCGTTGGTTTCTCATTCTCTGCGCGGCTTTTACTTTCATAAGCTGGCTGATGCTGCTAACTCTAAGATCTGTCGATGCACCGCCGATGTCGACGACGGCGGATGGGACAATGCTGGATTTTCCTGCCCAGCTGCAGTTCCAGGAGCTTAAAAGAGACGGCTTTTTGTCTTCGGCGGAGCCGCCGAATATAGCTCCGGCGAAGAGCTGCGCGATGGTGGAGGAAATGGGGAAGGTTTTTAAAGGAAGAATCTTGAAGGAGAATCTTAGAGTTCGAAGGATTATTCAACGTCACTTTTCTATAAATGGTAATTAGTTTTCGATTTCTTTAGAATTAGTATTTATAAAATTAAAAAAGTTTCCTTTTCATTTATTGTTGGAGAAATAAGTTGAAATTTTATTTGTTTTGGCATTGTGTGTAAGAATAATCTAAGACAGAAACTTAAAAAAAAAAAAAAAAAATCAAAGTTCATTTCTTGAGGTTAAAATTTGTCGCCTTTGGAAACTATACATTAGACTATGAAGAATTTTAGTTCCCATTTTCATGAAATTTTGATTTGGAAATTTCTTTTATAATTATATATAAGATTAATTCTTTTTTTTTTTAAAGTGGCTTGTGGAAAATTTGGTCTGTTTTAACAATACTATGAGGAAAATTACATGTAAAATTTGTAATTTCAGGAGCTCCAAGAATTCGTAAGCTTCCTCCAGAGCAGTTCTGTAGACATGGGTTTGTGATAGGGAAAGCATCCGAAGCAGGTTTTGGAAATGAAATGTATAAGATATTAACTGGTGCAGCATTAAGCATAATGTTAAACCGGTCGCTGATCATTGGCCAAACCAGGCACATTGGTTCTTTCTCAATCCTTTCTTTTTTGTATTTAAATGTTCTTAATTTGTATAAATGGTTTAAAGATTACAAGGGTAAATGGCTGAAAAGCGACTTCATTTTATTTGCATTTTCCTTTGGGACTAACTGGGAAAGCATAGTAGTGTCTTGGCAAATGTCTTAATGATTTCATATGTCATTGCAGTTATGCTTATCCTTTTCTTGTGTTCATTTATATTTTCACTTTTCTTTGTTCAGGGGTAAATATCCTTTTGGGAATTACATTTTGTATTCCAATCTCACCTTTACCTTAAGGGAAGTGAAGCATCTATGGAGGCAAAATGGCTGTGTAAAAACGTATGGTAGGCATCTGGTAATGAGGACTGATGATTTTGAGAAGCCGGCAAAAACAAATGCCCTCTGTGGCAATTGGAGGAACTGGCGCCAACCTATCATATGGTAAGTGTGAACCTTGTTGGTATAAATTGTCCTAGATTTTTTGTCTCCATTGCATCATTCCTTGCAATAATGCTTCAGGTATCAAGGTACGACAGATGCTGTAGGAGCTCAATTTTTCTTGAAGAACATACATCCCGATATGAGGAATGCTGCTTCTGAGTTATTTGGAAAGCCAGAATCTCTTCATTCGTGCCCTAATGTATTTGGAGAACTAATGAGAATTCTCATTTCTCCTTCAAGAGATGTTGAGGAAGCAGTCAATTGGGTTCTTGGTGGTGGTAGGGACCCTGATATTACATTGCACATGCGGATGCTTATGAATAGGTATTGGAGAAAAACAATTACTGTATTTGTCATATGCATTGGCTGTCAATCTTTTTCAGACTAATTGAAAATTATTAAAAGGTTTTAAAATGACTGAAATTTAAAACTTAAAATTCTTACACAAATGATAATATCTAAATCTCATGTGCTTTAGAAACACACTTGACAATCTTGAAGAGTATAATTCAAGTATCATGTGGGTATATAAACTGATTAGTGATGCTGGTTCTTTGTTCCATGTTTCAGGTCGGTGAGAGCTGCGCAGGCAGCATTGAACTGCCTCACAAGAGCAACACGCAACTTACAGCAAGAGTCAAGACCAAGGGTGGTTGTAATTTCTGATAACCCCTCTTTTGTGAAAAGCATTACACCAAATATAAGTGAATTTGCTGAGGTAATAACTTGGAATCCTCCATTCCCTCCCAAAAAAAAAAAATTTCAACACAAGTGATAAATAATCTTCATTCATTAATTATAAGAGATACTGATCTAGTTACACTTTTTTCTCAGGTTCTTCATTTTGATTATGAACTTTTCAGAGGTAATGTTTCTCATGATATTAAACCATCAGCAAATTCGGATTTTAGAGTGAAAGATTGGGGCCCAGCACCCAGATGGGTTGCTTTTGTGGACTTCTTTCTTGCATCTCGTGCAAAGCATGCAGTTGTTTCTGGGGCTCACAGACGTGTTGGAACTACATATGCTCAGTTAATTGCTGCACTAGCTGCAGCAAATGGTATAGGTAACAATGCTTCCTTCATTCCTGGGATCCTGGCTCGTTGCTTTTTACTGCTTATTTAGCTGGATCACCCTTCCACTCATTGATGATGCAGTGTCTTATAGCTGCTTGATCTTTTCAGGGGAAAATTCTACATCTTCAAGTTTTTATTTCCTAAGCAGCTTCCAGGGTAATTTATTGGCAGAAGGTTTGAAGCTTCAGGTGGGTTGGGGACATGTATGGAACCGATTTGCAGGGCCATTGAGCTGTCGGGGGCAGCCGAATCAGTGTGCTCTCACACCACTTATTCCCCCAGCTTGGTGGGAGGGCCTCTGGCAATCTCCCATTCAGCGTGATATTCATAGGTTGGCACAATATGGTGTCCAACTCTCAGGCTTTGGAACATCAGATGAAAATCAGCTTCATTCTTTTTGTAGTTCCAGGAAAAATATTGTGAAAACTGTTTTATACATATAGATGTAATCAATGAAGCTGCAATTCTTTGTTTGCATTTTTCTGTTAGTGTTATTCATTCACATCATGCCTTCATGTGTCTCCAACTCTGCTTTTCTTTTCCCTTGCAACATGTTAAAAAAAATGGAAAGGAAAAAAAAAGGAAATCTTTCCCTAAACGCATCTAGGAATCAAATCTCAGCTTGTTCTAAAAGGAAAGGAAATATTTATTCATATTGACGGTTTTAAAACACAAATTGGCTTGGCCCCCTTCAAAGTTCAAAGTTGAAAGCACATCTTTCCCTTTTCATAGGGTAACGCCTCCCAGGACTAGAAGTCTTATGAGCAGGGGTTCCAAATTCCAATAGAGGTAATATTCTTCTCTTCTTCTTCCTCCTCTATTTTTCAATCTTTATTATTTTGATTTTCTTATTTAAATCCTAATCAGTTTTCTTCTTGTTTCTGAAAATTTTGATGTGATCAAGTCCTTTGCTTCAAAGGCAATTTTTCTTAGTAATAATCGTTCTAGTTGGTTTGATTATGTAAATCTTCCCTCTTTATTAAGATAATAAAAGCTGGATTTTCCTTTCTATATTTGAACAGTAACAAATTAAGGTGACAGTTGAAAGCGAATCTTCAATTATTAGTATTAGATATTAATGTCATGCATAAGTAGATACTACTTGGGAGAGCATTGTGAAATGGGCTCTTTCATATGCAAATCTTCGCCCCTTTTTTCCTTTACTTTGTCTTTTTGCAAGTCGGCAATGTCATTATAGGGATGAAATTTGAAGCCTTCAAAGTGAAGAACAGAAGCATTGGGTCCCTATGTTTCTGTCCCACTCTTGGCTTTTGGGTAAATTCCTTTTGTTTCAAACTGTTCTGTTTAGTTTAAAGTGATGAATGATGATTTCCTTTTTGTAACAGACAAAGCTTGATAGCCTGGCCAAGACTACCGACACTTCAACCTTTATTATTATTATTATTATTAGTAATAGGAGATCCCATTTTCCAAATAAAAATTTACTACTTGTTTTGGTTCAAACTTAAGAACTAAGGCATGTGAATGAATTTGGCAAGGGAAAGGCCAAAAGCCAATAAAAATGAATTATTAGCGTGTTTTATCCACGTCCAATCAAATACCATAAACCTCAAAACACGCCATAGGAAAAGAATAACTATAGATTATGGTGTCTGTATGACTGTTCTTAATCAAAGAAGCGGAAAAACAAGTAAAATAAAGAAGTTATCTGAAAATACTAGTGGGTTGATTATTATGGCTGCAATTCTTATGAAATGGATTTTACAATTTAAATTCGTGATTCCAATCCCAATCCCAGTTACAAATTTTTATTTTCATACTTTAAAATCATCTCATAAGATGGTGTAATTTTTTAATTATTTCATAAGTAATAAGTTTACCACATCATCATTCTAAATTGACGTATTTTGGAAAGACTTGGAGACAAAATTTAAGATTCTATTTTTACTTAAAAAAAAAAAGAAGAAACGTGTTAGTTTTTTACCATAGCCTTGCATGTTTCTTGGGAATCGTTTTTTTTCTTTTTAACGCTCTTTATTCTCATACGTATAGAAAGCGTTTTGATTCTTGTTTTCGTGAAATCATCGAGGAAGGCAAAAACCCAGATCACTTTTGTAACTCTTTTTGTCCAGTGAAGTTTTCTGTTTTAGAATTTTGATGCTTTTTCACCAGAAAGAAAAAAAAAATTGGTTTAATTGGATTTTGATTGATCAGCAAATGGGTTATTGCCCTTGTTTTGGTTGGGGGAAAGAGAAGAAGCTGAAGAGTGGTGAGAAGAAAGAACTTAGCAAGAAATGCAAGCCTCAATTATCTTCTGGTCAGTTTCTTTCATGCAATTGTGTTTTTCTGTGTTTTTTTGTTGCATTCTTTGTTTGATATATGCCTCAGTCTTGTTGATTTTCAGTTTATATATCTTTGTCTTGTTCTTGATTTCATATGATTTGTTAAGCAGTTAAGATCACTTAATCCATTTGTCTGCTTATAGAAGAGTTTTTTCAGTTTATTCTTATCAAGATTTTGGGAATACAATGTTAAGATAATGTGCTTGGCATTGGGAGTGTGAATATTGCTTTTTCTCATTTTCTTGTAATTGGGATTTTTTTATTCATATATATATATATATATATATATATATATATCTTTTTGGCCTTACTTATCTTATTCAATTTAGAATCTTTTAGTTTCTTAATTTCTGTTACGAAAGCTGTCCTTTTGAATGTGTTACATGAGTAAAATAATGTTAAAGCATTAAGGAACTAACAGCTTATGCAAGAAATGAGCTTTTGAGTTTATACATTCAATCTTTACCTCTCAGTCAACTGAGTAGGAAGCAGAATGAGCTTTTCATCCTAATTCTACTATTACAGAAACCATGGCTGCTAAATATCTGGTAATAGTGTTGGGTTTTATCAGCTATGTTATGGTGATACTGTTTGGTAATTGACACTCATGATTGCTTTTCAGTCAAGATGGCATTAGAGTGTTAATTCTTTTTGGAACTGCTATTGAACTTAACTAACTAGGTTTTTCATGGAATTGAAGCACACTTGGGCAGTCGATTAGCCGAAGTAATAGAAGGGTTTAGGATTTAAGGTTTAGTTAGGATAAAGTTTGGCTTTGTGCAAAGATAGATGTGATTTATTGTTGAGATCATATGAATTTAAGTTGATTTTGACTTGGCTTTTGCCTATTCTATATCTTGATTGAGTCAGTAACTTGTAAGTTTTTCACTGCTGCTTTTCTTTTTACTTCGTTTCCTTTCCTGGACAAACCAAACTAATTTAAAATGTTTAGGAAACTGGTTAATAAGATTCCAAAAGTTGGCTTAACTTCAGAGAGCTGGGCTACTACATCCCAGCCAAGCAGTTTGGATCCAAAGAGGCAAAAATATGTTTATTTAGCAAACTTCTACACAGCTAAATAACTTTGAATTTTAAAGATCTCTGAAATTTACATGTTAACCAAAGTGGCAAGATACATTTTATGCTGGCCATCTAACTATGCTATTACATCCCATCCAAGCAGCTTGGATCCATAAACATGTTTATTTAGCACACTTTTTATACACCTGTATAATTTTGAACTTTAAAGGTCTCTGAAATTTACATGTTAATCAAAGTCGCATCATACAGTTTATGCTGACCATCTAACTTTGCCTGAACAAAACCAGGAGTTGGTTCAGTAGGATCAAAAAGCAGTGCATGCTCAAGACAGGAATCATCAGCTCTAAAAGATGAGCCTGATGGTAATAGGACTCAGACTTTTTCCTATCAACAACTGGCAACTGCAACAAAAAATTTTAGGAAAGAATCATTGATTGGGCAAGGTGGATTTGGTGCTGTTTATAAAGGGCAATTAGAAAGTAATGGTCAGGTACATACTTCTGTGCCTGTCCAATTCCCTGCCTGGAACATTTTTCCCCCTATCTCCCAGTTTCCTTCTTAGTCACATTTGTTATGGTTTTTAGCAGGTTGTAGCTGTTAAGCAACTTGATAAGACTGGGCTCCAAGGGGAAAAGGAGTTCCTTGTGGAGGCTCTCATGCTTTCTCTTTTGCGTCACCCTAATCTTGTCAATTTGATTGGTTACTGTGCTGAAGGGGATCAGCGCCTTCTTGTCTACAAGTACATGCAGCAGGGATCCTTGGAAGATCACCTTCATTGTAATATTGTCATGCATTTTCCTTTAATCTCGTCAAACAATTCATTTGTTAGAAATCATTTCACTGATTCTATCTAGACCACCAGAATGAATCTCAAAGACACTCCTCACTCGCTATAACAGCTTCAAAACCCCTTTTTAGTTTCTTTTCCTACTAGTCATGTGCTAGTTTATTGACGGTTAATATTCTGACTATGTTTCTGCATCTTTTCATAAACCTTTTTCAGTTTCTTATCCTACAAATGATGCTCTTGTTTCTGCATCTTTTCAGTTGCTTAAATGGATAAGCAATGGTTTTTGCAGATCTTAGACCTGATCAGAAACCTTTGGACTGGAATAAAAGAATGACAATAGCTGCTGGTGCAGCTAAAGGCCTGGAGTATCTTCACTGTGAAGCCAATCCTCCTGTTATATACAGAGATTTAAAATCATCTAACATACTATTAGGTGAGGACTTCAACCCGAAACTCTCCGATTTTGGGCTTGCAAAATTTGGTCCAAGCGGAGATAAATCACATGTTTCCACCAGGATCATGGGAACCCATGGTTACTGTGCCCCTGAGTACCTCACTAGTGGAAAATTGACTATGAAGTCTGACATCTTTAGTTTTGGGGTAGTCCTATTGGAGCTGATAACTGGACGTAAAGCTCTTGATGATAGGCATGCTCGTGAAGAACGATTCCTTGTTGATTGGGTAATACTTCACATAATCTAGATTGCCATTTGGATGAAACTGTTTCACTTCATAATTGCTTCTCAAGGAATTGTCATTTATACTTGGTCATTCAAAGCTTTATTAGTAAAGTTGGCATAAACTTCACTACACATGGTCTAGGAAAGCCATCTTTTAGTAAGTTTTCTTTAGTATTCTCATTAAAGATTAATAACTAACTGATATACAACTTTAGTTATTGCTCTACTCTAAGTACTGATCTGATTTCATGGTCACTGTATTCAGTTGCTTTTTGATTTGCTGGGGCTCACAAGATTTTTTTTTCCCTGCATAGCACCCTGACTTGAACATGATGATAGTTTTTGCTGAATATGTGATTCTAAATGAGTCTTGGTTGTTGAACAGTAATTACATAAATGCAATTAGATATAAACTTGAACAGTGCACAATATTTTCATTTGAAGTGTTCAAGTGATAACACATGGCATATATGCAACTTCTGTAGTCCTCATGCTGAAGATTCCATGCATTTTGAATTTCAATTTGGTAATGATCCTAGAATTCAGTTTTATTAATTTGTTTCTCCTTGTTAAAGATACTTTCCAGCCTTGTGTTATCTGACCTATCAATATATCTATGTTTATAAATTGTTTATAGGCTCGCCCCATGTTGAAAGATGGAATGAACATTTTGAGCTTAGCAGATCCACTGCTGAAAGGTCACTTTTCCAAATCTACCTTGAAGAAGGCTCTAGAGGTGGCCTTCATGTGCATCCAAGAAAATGCTAATTCCAGGCCCTCTATTGGTGATGTAGTGCTTGCTCTCAATTATTTGACTTCCCATCCATATAACCCAAATGAAGCTAAGAGGGTTAGTGTCAAAGGGCCTGAGTTCAACGAGTCTCCAAAGGAAACAACCAGGATGTTAGACAGAGATTTTGACAGAGAGCGAGCTGTTGCTGAGGCCAAGATGTGGGGAGAGAGTTGGAGAGAAAAAAGACGACAGATTGCAGAAAATGCTTCTAATGGATCAAACAGATAAAACTTCAGAAATTGATCATTTTGAACTTCTAGAAATACAGAAAGTTGCTAACAGGGAAGATTGTATATTTAGTTTAAACAGCAATGGTTTCCAGAAAAGTATACTCTTATTTATTTTCCTTTGAAACAATAGTGAATAGTTTAGCATTTCTTTTATAATTTTTCCTCTAGTTGAAGAAATTCTTGGAGCAGCTGCTATCAATGGACTGTGGAAGAGTTAAATTGCTCTAGCATGGTAGAGAAATTGACATCATTGGCTGCTTTTGCAATTGATCATCCACAAATCTTAATGGAATTGTGCAAGAAGGATCAACATTAGAAGCTTAAATTTGAACTACATGCTGTTGTTTTCTTGAATTCTTAGAGGTTAGAATACAACATAAAGTAACCATATGGAGATGGGTTTGCATTGTCCCTAATGTAATGGTAAATCCCTTGTTGACTCGACAACTTCCATGATTCTTAACTTATATAAGTGAAACATCCAATCCTGCTCTTAAGAAGTCTGTCGATTCTGAAATCTCAATTCCATTAACCCATGTTAATGTAGTTAAGCATAACGTATTTTTAGTTCATGTGCTGGAGATTAAGAGTAATGAAATGACAATTGAAATAGAAATTTACAATTAGCAGATACGAGTGTAATTATTAACATATAAATTAATGTCTTTCAGATGAAATCATAACTTTCCGTTGTCGTCCAGCGGTTAGGATATCTGGCTTTCACCCAGGAGACCCGGGTTCGATTCCCGGCAACGGAATAATGTGTTTTTCATCTAAATTTTTACTTAAATATTTTTCATCAAAGTGCTGTCTGGCTTTCACCCCAGAGACCCGACTTGGTTGTTTCCACTTTCCAAAATGGAAAAAGGTCCCACCGGGAGTCGAACCCAGGTCGCTGGATTCAAAGTCCAGAGTGCTAACCACTACACCATGGAACCCATTTTGGTTAAAAAGATTTTATGAACTGAAAATCAAACTGAGTACTTTTATTATGCTCGACCCATGAGTTCCATCAACCTCTTATTATTTTTCAATAAATTTAACTAAAGTTGAGTTCGCTTTTGCTTTCTCTATTCTAATCCCATTTTTAACTTCTTTTAAACTTATAATTTCTGTACAGAACATTCTCATTGCATTTGCATGTACTCCTTTTACGTCCAAGAAAATCAAGTTTCAAAAAAAATGGTTCAAGTGATTGAACCATTTAAATTTGGGGAAGAAGCAAGTGAATGATCGACGTGATCTTTGCATGAAGATCTTTATTCAACACCACTGATTTGTTTTCATTTTTCTATTTTAAATTTAATTACCATTTTAAAGTATGATTAAGATGTTTGGATTAATTATCGGAAACACGAGGTTAAAGTTGATCAAATGGTAGCTAAATGCCCACTTGACTTTTGCAAATTCCCATCTTCACTTTTGTATTCATTTTTCAGTCACCTTTGCCTTACATCATGGCTATGAATTCCAAGGGGAAGGTGCAATCATGGTTGTTGCATGAATTTATTAAATATTGGATTATTGACCTACTTATATTATACGGTAATATACTAGTTGAAAGCATAATTATTTCTACTACAATGGTTTCAAGGTTAGTTTGTTCATGAATTTATTGCTTATAATTTTGAATAAATGGTTGAAAGTGTATAAAATTTATGCTTTACTACTTTTTTTAGTACTAGTTTTTGTTGGTTGTTCTTCCAAATTTAATGGCATCATATAATAAGTTTGAAATAGTAGTAGCTAAGGCCATTTAAAAGATCCAACAACCATAGAGGATAAAAATAAAAATAAAATTTAAATAACATGTTAGAAAGATTACAAGGCTTTAAGAATTACAAAACAAATCAAACTTTATTATTGAACTTGGTGATCTTTTAGTAGCTTTCTTTTTTATACTTTGAGTAAAACCAAATGATTTTAAGATGTTTTGCTAATTGCTTCTGTCTTTAAAGTTTATATTATCTTTACCAATGATGGTATGTAAAAAAGATTGACTCGAAATGTCTCTAAAATACAATAAAGCATGTGTTTGAATCATTTTGCACAAGTAAAATTAAACCATTGAAAGGAAATATCTTTCCTTCAACAAGATTTTTTTGCAACAAAAAATGCTAAAGAAATAAGCCTTTTATTTATTATAGAATGGAAGAAAAGAGAGAAAAAAAATGAAATTATGAATATGTCATATGAACCCATAATAATATCTATTTATAGAGATTGAATCTTAAAGTTATAATTTTTTAATTGTGTTGTTTCATTCAAAAATTACTTACTTTGATTATAAAGATATCTTTTAAATAATTAATGATAAATTGATTTATTAAATTAATAAAACTTTTCGTACTAAAATAAATCATTTTTCATGTTTTTTAAAATTATAACTTTTTCATATAAAACAGTCGATTTGATTGTCCTTCTATAATTCTAATTTTTAAAATGTTATCTGAAGTAGGATGGTCGACTCATCCTTAAAGTAGTAAGCTCCTTTTAATTTATAAAATGTATTCGATACGTAAAGAGTCAATTGCTTATCTACCAGTCAACTTCTGTCATTTTTTCAAAATGAATTGTCCATCAAAACTGTCGATATTACTTTAATAATAGTTGATTACCATATCCTAACTCAATTTTCAGAAGATTTTTAATCAATAGCAATTGATTCTTCTAGGTTTAGGAATCAACTAATCTAATTTTCAGTCATAACAATCGATTGCTCAAAGTTGACAATTGACTGCTAATTTATATAATTATTATATTTAGTTTTTGTTTGTCAATTGACTTCATGTTTAAATGTGTAATCGAATTGAGTCGAATCGATACAGTGAAAAGTTCGGGCTCGACTTATAACTCGCAATTTGATATTCGGTTCGAACTCGATCGAATTTTATTTTTCAAACTTGAGTTTAATTTTGTGATCGAATTTGAGCTATTTGAGTTCGGTCGATTAAGCTCGATTAAAATGTAAAAATAAACTCAATTCGTATATTTGACAAGAGTTTGATTATTTATATTCAAGCTCGAACTCGAATTCGAAATATTTTATTAATTAAAATAATAAAAATATATTTAAATATAAAAGCTCGATTAGGCTCGCGAGTTACTCGAGTCAGATATAAGAATACTCAAATTCAGCTCGATCGATAAGTCGAACTACTTGAACTTGAGCTCAACTCAATAATAATCGAACCGAATTCGAATTTTTTTCGAATTAAACTCGAGTAGCTTGCGAGTACTAATGTATCATTTACATCCCTATTCATGCTAATAGCAATCGATTTCTCTTCTTGAAAATCTAAATAATCAACTCCTACGAGTATAATAGTTTATTGCTTGCACGTAAAATCTTCTGTTTAAATTCTAAACCATATCTTAAACTATTTTATAATTTAATATAAATTTTTTTGATTAAATTGTTTACCTAATCATATTATTTTGTATATTTTAAAAATATTTATAACATAAGATAGAATTTAACATAAAACAGAAAAATAAGAGTAACCACCATGATACTTATATGGTTATATGCAACTAATTTTTCCTTCAAGAGTAACTAGTTTTACCAACCTTGAATGACTCCATTAAATACCTATAATATATATGTAGTGATTAGCACATTTCTTATATCTTATTTTATATGAAAAATAAAGGAGAGATATTTTAATCTTAACACAAGGTTGGAAACACAAGCCCTTTAAACTAATGAAGTGGTTAACATATTTGACAAGTACTTATTGTTTGGACAAAAGTATGAAATATTCTTTCATGATATTACTATATGCATTATTTTGATTATGTTTGTCATTTATGACTTAAGAATTATAAAATTTAAATTTAAAATTTAATTCAATTAATTTATATAATTATATTTTAAAAAATATTTAATAGATCTTAATTAGTTCATGTAACAATCTGAAAAGATCATATTTAATAAATTTAAAACTCAAATTAATTTTAATACTTATAATCTTTTTTTATTCTTGTATTATTGTCTCTTAAAAAAATCTGAATTTATATATATATATATATATATATAAATGCAAATTATGTATCTCAAAATTTAGCAAGCTTCCATTTTATTTATTTATACAAAAAATTAAAAAAAAAGTAGTAGATGTAATATTAACAAAGGTCAATTAAGTAAATTTAGAAAGCGAACCGGGGCCGGCCGCATCACGCAGGTTGGTACTTTTGGTTCACCCACGACAACCGGTCCAGCTCAGTCACTTGCCAATAAAAAATCTCCACGTCATCACATTCCTTACTGTAAAGCTTAGATACAGAGCACTCAATCAAGAATCTCCGTTTATCCAAAAACTCAATAAAAGAAAAAAGAAAAGAAAAAAGAAACCCCACAAAAAACCCAACGTCCCCTCCACTTTGTTTCGAAAAACCTCGTGGCTTGTTGCGACTCGTCCCCGACTCGCCGGAACTCTATTAACTCGCCCCTCTCTTACTCACTCCTGCCATGGCCTTCCATTTCTCAACTTAAAAGCTCCTTCGTTTTTTCTTCAAAGCTCATTTTTTAAAATATAATTTTTTTAACTTTTTCTCTGAGAGAGAGAGAGAGAGAGAGAGAGAGAGAGAGAGAGAGAGAGAGAGAGAGAGAGATGTATGTGGTGCCGCCAACCCAGCGATCGGATCCGGGTTCCACCGGCGGCGGGTCGGGTGATTTACGGGTTTACCAAACTTGGAAAGGCAGCAATGTAAGTTTTTCCTTTTTTTGGGGGTGGGGGATTTGGATCTTATTTCCTTTTAAGACTTCAAAATCCTTCATTTCCCAATTTCCTTTATATTTATACAATAATTTTTTTTGAAATATATTTATAAAGTAAATTAATTGACAAGTGGTAATTAAAAAGACATCATTTTTATCCATGAATTTTGCAAGACATTAAATTTATGGGTTTTTTTTTTGTTTATGTTTGCAGATATTTTTATTTCAAGGGAGGTTTATATTTGGACCAGATGTAAGGTCATTAGGGCTGACTATTTTACTTATAGTAGCTCCAGTGTCCATTTTCTGTGTATTTGTTGCTAGGAAATTGATGGATGACTTTTCTCATCACTTGGGTATTTCAATCATGGTTGTTGCTGTTGTCTTCACCGTCTATGTGAGTCTCTTTACAATTTCATGTTTGAATGAGTTGTTATCTTTCAAAATTTTTGTTAATTGTTAGAAAAGATGATTGATATTCATATTATGGTTCCACTGAGATGGGGTTTCTAGGAGGGGAGAACTGGATTTTTTCCATTTAGTGTTAGATAATGACATTTACCATTCTGCAAGATCATTGATAGACTCCCTTTTTGTATCGGTTAGATATTCAAATTTTTAAGTATTTAGGATTATAGCTTATATGGTGTCCTTGTCATTCGCAAATTCCCATGGTAGTGGGGTAGAGTGTTGATCAAGTGTGCATTTATGAATGGTACGAGGGAATTCTACCACAAAAAGTAAATTAAGATTTGCTATCTCAATTCTTTCTATTGGTTTGTACTTAAGGGGTCCTATAAACCATGCGCTTTCATCCTAGGCAATGAAGTCTTGATAGTGTTTGATTGCCTGGATTATTGATGCAAAATGCAAATGACATTCAGAATTGCCTTGAGTGTTTAGCCTGATTTTCTGGATGGCCATGGACATGGCTACCTTGTTTCAGAAGATCCAAATGAAGTCTTAAGTGTACAAAACAAAAAAAATTCCCCTGGCTTTTACAGATTTTATCATGCATTTGTTTGAGCTTTGCAGAATTCTATGTGATTTCTCTTAAACAGAGATTGAAGCTCATAAACATGTTGTGTCTTCCTTCAGGATTTAATTCTTCTACTACGAACATCTGGAAGAGATCCTGGTATAATTCCGCGCAATGCACACCCTCCAGAGCCAGAAGGTTTCGATGGGAATGCAGATGTTGGGTCTGGTCAAACTCCACAGTTACGATTGCCACGCATTAAGGAAGTGGACGTCAATGGAATCACTGTGAAGATCAAGTATTGTGATACTTGCATGCTTTATAGACCTCCTCGCTGCTCACATTGTTCAATCTGCAATAACTGTGTAGAACGATTTGATCACCACTGTCCTTGGGTTGGGCAATGCATTGGGCTGGTATGTCATCATTCATGTTAGAATTATGTCCTATTCTTGAACATCAAAAGAAGGATCCTCTCTCCTATCATCCAAAGGAAATGGAAAAGATCAAAACAAGAGCCTCCATTTTTTGTCTGTATTTTCATATATTTATGCTGCATTATGCTAAGTACTGTTTACAGATTTTAGCATTAGTAGTTGCAGGTTGAATAACAAAATTAGCATTGAAAAGGATAATGACAATTTTTTTTGTTATGTTCCTATCCATAGTTCTTCTAGTGGAGTTCATAATTGTATGGTGAAAGATCAAAGTGACAAACGTTCAACATGCTTGTATTTACCTTGGAGAAACTCCTTGAGGGGAGTCCTTGAAACATACTCATTCTAGTTTTTTTGAGTTCAGTCATTATGTGACAAATAAGCATGCTAGAAAAGCCTAAACCATGGTTTTCACATCCATTTAGGAACTTAGCTTAGCATATACATGTTTGTGGTTGCAAAAGTTTCAGATTAATAGTGGTTGAAATTGCTGTGAATGTGATGTTTTTCTGACTTCCTCTTTCTCAAACTGTCTAGGGTTCTCATGGTTATTTTAGTTTTGTGTTGCAGCGAAATTATCGGTTCTTCTTCATGTTTGTCTTCTCAACAACTCTTCTTTGTATATATGTTTTTGCATTCTGTTGGGTCTACATTAGAAGGATCATGGCATCAGAGGAGACAACAGTTTGGAGAGCCATGATAAAAACCCCAGCTTCTATTGTTTTAATAGTTTACACTTTCATCTCAATGTGGTTTGTTGGTGGTTTGACTGCCTTCCATTTGTATCTTATTAGTACAAATCAGGTAAGATACTTATCCTTCTCTATCATAATCATGTTTTGAAATAGTCCATTAATATATTGTTAAATTAGTTTATTTGTTAGATTGGTGTAATATGCTGTGTGTCTTGTTTATGCAGACAACATATGAGAATTTCAGATATCGATATGACCGTCGGGCAAACCCGTATAATAAAGGAGTGGTTGAGAACTTCAAGGAGACATTTTGCTCCAGCATTCCTTTATCCAAGAACAACTTCAGGGTAAAGGTGCCCAGGGAACCTGTGTTACCAACAAGACCTGGTGGTTTTATGAGTCCAAATATGGGGAAGGCCGTGGATGACATAGAAATGGGTAGGAAGACTGTATGGAGCGATATGGGGCCTGGCACTGATCATTGTGAAGGGCCAATTACAAGTGACCGTGTAAATGTTAAGGAGGGTGAATTAGGAGAATTGTCTCCTGATATTAGAATTACTGTAGATGACACAGGTGACCGTGCTGGCATACATCCCAGGCGGTCGAGTTGGGGTAGAAAAAGTGGTAGCTGGGAAATGTCTCCCGAGGTTCTTGCTTTGGCTGCTAGAGTGGGAGAACCAAATCGAGCTGTTGGGAGTAGCAGCAGCAGCTTGACAACTGAGAACCGCCAGGCATAAGCAATGCTGTGTGATATTGACTGTAGAACATGGAAATCATTGCTAAGGTTCCTCAACTTCCCACTTCAATCGTGTGCATTACGGGGACATTTGTTGTTCGCAGGGCGTTTGAAAGTGTTGGTTTGGCCCTTGTACTTTGACGAAGAACTGGTGTGTTGTTGTATGAGAGTGAAGCTTGTCGGTTTTGTTTTTTGTATTTGTGAAATTAGTTAGTTTCTAATTTGCATTGACCTTGTGGATTCATTGAGTTGTCTTATAGTGCTCATTTCACCTCTCTGTACTTCGATGTTTGCTTCTGATTCCTTAGTTGCCAATGGCAAATGGGCTGCTACTGTATAATAAACTAAATTGGGTCTACAAGCATACTGGTCAGGTCAGACAAGTTCTGAGTTGGGCTTCTTTCCAATCTCAAATAACACGTAAGTAACAGCTGGAAGCCGGATTCAAATATGCCATCGAAATTCTATTTGACTTGGGTAACTAAATACTAGTGGTAACGAGAAACATGTGAGATGGAGTTGCCAAATCTGGCTTAAAAGACCAGTCGAAATAAAATCCCAAGTCTCAACTCGAAGATTGTCTTGTCATGTGAAACGTCCGACATCAGAATTAAAGGCATTAGTTTCACTCTCCTAGTGTCACACGGCATGAATGGCCGTGTCCCATACTTATGAAACCATAAAACTTGGATGACTTGAAACAGTTCTTCTGTACTGCCAATTACAACACCTCTTTCAAGTTCCCAATAGAAAAACACAAACACCCCTTAATCAATTGCATTATGGTAACAATAAACTGAACTAATCTGGACCAGGTTATATTGCTTTAGACTCAGCTTAGCTGCCAATTAATGCATCTTAGATCTGCTTTATTTTCTTTGTTTGTAAGGCGTTTTGGGGGTTTTTTAAACATATAATAGCACTGCTCTTGATTTAGCATAAAAGCCCAGATAAATGTAAGTTTGAATATATTGTCAAGTCCAAAGAAAGAAAAGAGAAAGGAGGCAGTTCCATTGCAATGCAATCTCACTCAAGCTCACATAAGCTTCACTTGTTAAGGTGATCCAGCAAACAGGTAACAGTTACTAAATATCTAGAAGTCAAATTTAAAGAGGTTACTGTCTAGTCAACAATAGCCTGGACTAGCATCAAGTTAGTGTTATACATATCATCTCAAGACTTTCAATGTTCTGTTACAATCAAAGAACCAGGGAGAGTTCTGTAAATTGACTTTACCTAATACTAGGCTAAAATGTCAGGCCACCTCTCCTAATATTATCAACTGGTTTTGGTTACTCATTGCTAGAAAACTGTGTCGTGTTGGGAAAGTTCTGGTTTAAAAACTGTCATGCAATACTGTTTTCCTATCGGCTATTTTTTTGAAAAATTGCTTAGAGGACAGCTAGACAGTTTAGTAGTAGACTAGTAGTAATTAAAACTCAAGACTAATGCTTTCAGCTCAACATGAAATGAATTCTCGTTTTCAACAATTATCACTTAGCCGTCTTTCTAGTTCTATTTCTTTTTTCCTGAGAGATAAAACTCCCATAGTAATGTTGGAGGGATGAATCGGGTGAAGTAGGTGAGTTCCCATAGTAAAGAGTTTTCAGTAATTGAGTTCATTTACCTTCATTTTTTTAATCAGGTCGGTTTCTCTTTGGCCTTTTAACCTCTTTTTGGCTTTCTAGGTCGATGGGAATGACATGAATTTTCATCTGGATTTAATTGCTTTATATCGGGTGGTTTCCTTTCATGGCAGATATGTTCAAGAATCAACTGCAGGAACTTGCACAAAGAAGCTGTTTTAACCTCCCTTCTTATGCCTGCATCAGAGAAGGACCTGATCATGCACCAAGATTTAAAGCGTCTGTGAGCTTCAATGGTGAGATCTTTGAAAGCCCAAGCTACTGCCATACATTGAGACAGGCTGAGCACTCTGCTGCAGAGGTAGCTCTCAATATCCTGTCTGCAAGAGGTCCTTCACGGTCTCTCACTGCAAGAGTTCTTGTAAGTTCCTTTACATGTTACAGGTCTTCTATATTAATTAGCTTTTTTCTCATTAGTTTTCTTGATGGTAGATGAGATTAAAAGCACATGCTTTTATCTTCTGTTAGATTTGTCTCATCTCCTTTCTTTTCTTTTGTGTAATGCAATGAAGGATGAGACTGGAATTTACAAGAACCTCCTTCAGGAAACTGCTCATCGAGCTGGGCTTAACCTGCCTGTTTACACCACTGTAAGATCAGGTCCTGGTCATGTCCCAATCTTCACTTGCACTGTGGAACTTGCCGGTATGAATTTCAAGGGTGACCCAGCCAAAACAAAGAAGCAAGCTGAGAAGAATGCTGCAATTGCAGCTTGGTCTGCCTTGAAAAGAAGTAAATTTCGATTCCTTATTTTAGATTTATTATTTTATATTAGCGCATTATTATTGTACATGTTATACAGTGCCAAACTTGGATTTATTGACAAATAAAGAGGCCGACAATCGTGAGGATCAAGATCAGACAGTTGTTTCAAGTGCCCTCTCAAGCTTCAAGCCAAAAGTTGAGAGCAAAAAATTTAGGAGGAGGGATTATAACCAAGCAAAAAGAAGAGTGGTCAGGATTAACAGAGACATTGGCTCTCCGTCTTCTTCCACCTCTGGTAACTCTGTACTTCATCAACAGTGGAAGCTTGTGGATCTCTTAATGGATTCTGCCTTGGATGGTTCAACACAAAAACGAAACAGCATTGTATCTCTCCTTCCCCCACCCCCACCTAGAACAGCTTCAAAGATCTTACAACCAACTTCATCTAGAGACACTCCATCTAACTATTCATCTAATAGACCCATTCCAATACAAATTAGGGGCAAATCAGAAGTGAAACTGCCTCCTTTACTGGAAGAACATTTGAAGGATGAGGAAGAATGGCATGGTGTCAAACAAGATGTCATCAACAAGTCCAATGAAAAGGAAGGTTCAAGTTCTAGCTATTTAGTTTCAAATAGTAATGTCTATGGGGCAAGTACTAGTAGTACTTCTATATACAGGCCAGTTCCAATATCCAGTATTGGGAGACTCGATACTTGCATGCTTGACAGCGCGAGAAGAACTGAAGCAAGCCAGGTTATCAGCAGGCTTTTTGGGTCTCCAAATCCATCTCAAATGACACCAACTTCTGTCAAGGCGCCTACAATGGCCCGGAACATGTACACTGGAGGGTTTAGCGCAAATAGGATTGCCCCAGCAGTTAAAATCAGATCAGTGATCCCAGTTTGTGCAGCTCCACCACCACTTAACAGGCCCCAGGAAATAACCCCATCACAACTGAAAGAACCCTCAGCAACAATCCTAAATACTGCTGCTTCTCCTTCTAGTTCAATGTCCATGCAAACAGGATCAGCTGAGGTCTCATCAACCAGCTTAGTACTGTTCAACAAGTCACAGCCAAACTCAGACCAACTCAGTTCTGAGTTGGTAAATCTAAAATTACTGAAGTAAAGCAATGAGATAATCTTTCTAATATCAAGTTACTAAAGCAATTGTTAGCATTTATTGCATGTTTTTATCTCTTGGGTTGTCCGCTGAATATGTTTTTTGGCCTTCGTAAAACCATGGGTTTTTTTCCCTTTCTTCTTGTTGCTTCATGGATTCTCTTTTGTCCGCAAGATCATGGAGTAAAATTTTTCTATAAATTTTCACCCTTGCCATTTATTAAATTACAGCAGCAAGAGAGAGAGAGAGAGAGAGAGAGAGAGAGAGAGAGAAGGGGCAGATTGGGTTAGCAATGAAGGGCAACAGAGTGTTAACGAGGAACAGACATTTGCAGCGATAAGCGCAAGCAATTAAGTTACCCTCTCAGCAAATATTTAATACCCTTATCCTCACCATTAATGCTCCCTTGCATCTCTTCCTCATCCTCCTCCCTCTCATTTATTATTACCATTTTCCTTTTAATACTTTTATTATATCTTATTGTATTTCATTTTTCTGTTTGTTCCTTTCTTTCTTACTTTTTTATCCATATAATGAGTTTTTTTGTACCTTGAGAACTACCAGACTTCCTGCAAATGGTAACCATGTAGATATAGGTAGGGGTAATGCTGGGCAATTTTATTTATTTATTTATTTTTTTTTTCAAATGTTTTGAACTCCAAAGTAGCCGTTAGGCTATGGGGGAAAAAACAAGCACAAAAGAAGGGTAGTTGGGGTCCTATATAGTTCATTAGTTCTTGCTGCCTACGTGTATGAAAGCTCTGGCCTCAGTGGCCATTGGGGGACAGTTCACAGTTGACTTTAAGGTTTCAGTAATATGTAAATTGTGAAGCTAAAGGCAATTGGGATCAGCCAGAAGGAACTGGTGGCCTGGTGGTTTGTTGGATACAAGCAACATAAGGTAGGAATAACAGTATGGAACCATGCATTAGCATCATCACTGCCCTCGGATCACTGGTGCTTCTAGTAATTAGGTGGGAGCTTTATATATCTGACGGCCGGTTGTGTTTGAGGGAGGGTTGTTCTCAACATTCTGATCTTGAAAGCAGGTGGCCAGGCTGGACTATCTCTCCGAATTGCTTAGGAGTTAGGGCAGTAGACCGGGATCAGCTTTCACAGACTGGATCCTGGACCCTATAGAGAACGCTCCAGTGTTTCTGGACTTTTATGTTCAAATAATTGGGCTTGCAAAACCAAACCCTCCGTTGACGTCGAGTATCTTTTCTTTGGGACTGGGGCCTTAAAATCCAGGCCCTAAAGGAAGAGATCTTTTTGTTTCTTTTTTGATATATTGTATACTAATTTTAAAAGTTGAATTTAAGACTCCTCTAAAGAAAGAGCTATCTATGACTGCTAAATTTTGCAACATTTTAGGAAGTTCAGGTGATAAATAAAATTAAATTACTGTATGAGAAAAATTAAAATTAAAATTTTAATTTCAATGATTATTTCTCTAAATCCAGTGATTTTGAATCATAAATTTAACATTTTTTTCCTTTTTAATTTATGGGTTCAAAGTTCAAACTAACTGCTTTAAAACCATAAATTAGCCGCCATGAAAGTCAACATCTGCAGATATGATTAACGATTTAGGAAGGCCCAATGCAACCTATATTTCATGATGGTGGTACCAAAAATTAGAGTAGTCCTTGTCTAGCTATTGTTTGCTTCTGCTGCTCCTGATTTTGGATGTCATTCTTAGTGACCCCATCCCATTCCCAGGGCTTGGATAATATTCACCCCCAAAAACATTTGTTGAGAAATTAGTGGCTCAGGTGACTGTTAATTTACTCATGATTATTCTTATTATGTTATGTAATAATGAAGGCACTAATTTTCGGTGTTTAAACCAGAAAAAAACACTTATGTATATGACCATATGGTGCATGAATGACAATATTCTTCTTTCTTTCTACCTAGATCAGTTAATATATAGCATAATCACTGACAGTGACAGTGACAGTGACAGTGACAAGTATTTCTCAAATGAAAGAAGTTACAAGAAGTGAATAGGAGGATTTCTATATAATTAATTAGCTAAAGTAATGTATTTCACATGAAGCATGCATAGTCAAAAACTGTGGACTGCAAGAAACCAGCAGCTGAAGAAGAGGTTTCCATGAAAGAGAGGAAGACATTATTGAGATGCATGTATGAAAATTTTAGTTGTTGTTTAATGCTCAAATTAACCCAACCAATCTGAAAAGAGACAAATCCCTTCAATCTGAAAGGGAAAGAAAAGACAAAAGTTTGGGTGCATTCCACTTTTTCCTGTAACCAAGTAGGAAGAGGGAATATATAACAGTAGCACTACGTACATCAGGATGCTGTTTGTTTGCTCATTGCAATTGGAAGTTGGAACTTTTGAAGCTAACAGTGATACTTAATTTTCTAACAGCTTACACCATTAATTCTCCTAGCTCATTTCTAATTTCTGGTTAACATGACTTCTTCCTCTAGCTCCACTGGTCTGATGGTGATGAAATCATATTCGATTGATGTAGTAAAGTAGGGCATGAATATCATAGTCCGTAGTTAACATGACTTCGTCATGATTATATTTGGGTGCAGCACTCGATGCCCTTGAATACGGGTATAATTTGCTTTGCTTAATTTGTTTAGATTGAGTGATTTTATCCCAATACATAAGCACTTGATTGATGGTTGAGCTAGCGCACCGACAGCATCTAAATTGAACATCAAATCATTTCTGGTAAGTGAACTAACTAGGGGCCGGCCATCAATGTGGGGGTAAATGTGATCAGGAGATGGTGATGGATGTATAAATTAAGTTGTAAAGAAAACCAGAATAATTAGAACAGAAGGTTAGGTTCATCTGATCCTTGATCAATATTCCCTGTCTTGAGCCAATACGCGAATTTAAGAAAATTGAAGCACCAGGTTGTTCATGAAGAAATAATCTGTCATTAAAATCAACTTCCATCTGTAACAGTATTCATAAATCACAATTACAACAAAATATAAAATATGTATATAATATTTCATCATCTCCAAAGATTTTTGATGATATTAAATCTTAGTGGCTGAAACAATTATTATTATTATTCAATCATTTATCATTTGGCTTATCTTCGATAATTGAAATAAATAATAGTAGCACGTAATAGCATTTTATGACCTAACCTTAGGTAGTTCCACCCCAAATGTCTGCAACAAAGCTGATCCAACTAATTTCACCTCCCTAACACGTCTTCAACTCAACATGTAATAAGGACAAACATAAAAACATGGCCAAATACCCTCTACATATAATATATATATATATATATATATATCCTGTCCTGTCCTAGCCAACTCTCAACTATTACTACCACTACTTCATTAGGGTGATAGGCAAGTCTGCCGTGGAAACACAACATGCAAAGGACCCTTATCCAATTGCCTCCTACTGGCTGGCTCCCGGTGATGCTACACTCATCAATACCATTTTCTACATTATCCTTATTCAATTATCGCCTTCCACGTGTCTCCCAGTTCATTTGCTATCCCCTTCTCGCCTTCTCACATTTCCTCGTTTATTTCCTTGTAAGTATTTAACATATTACTATTGTTAAAACAATAAAAAAAAAAGTTCCCACTGAATAGATATTCGGTGGATATTCCACAACTAGCGCTAGGCACTTTTATTCCTCCTTTTTTTTTTTTCCTTTCAACAATTGGAAGAAATTAATTTGTTATAAATCTCCTCCACACACATATCCACAGCGCGTGTAAGGAGTTGCCAAAATCACGTGGCAAATTTCCTCATCGGATCTCTTAATCAGAGACCGTTGACTACCTCATCATTCTCGGCGCGTTAACATATAAACCCCTTTCCATGCACCCTGGAGTAGCAGAAAATAACCGTTAAGTTTAACGGAATAAGCTGCCTTGTTCACAGGTTGGATGAGAGGAAGTTGACGGTGATTTTATACCAGAGAATATCCCAAGGCATATTTCGCAAAATTGTGGGGAATATTCCAGAGGGAGATCCTCTCCGCTCTCGTCTCATTGGAATTCCTCCTTAAATACACCCTTCTTCACTAAATCCTCGCAATAATCGTAAAAATCCTCTTCTGTCCCCTCTGTTTTTGCTTTCATAACAATGGCTCTTAAAGCTGTTCACGTCTCCGACGTACCAAACCTCGACCAAGTCCCAGAAAACGCTTCCCTTTCTCTTTACTCAACCCGTCTTTCCAAAGGTACGTTCAACATCATCTTCATTGTTTCTTGATCATTGTTTTTATCTGGGTTGTTCTTTCTTTTTGCTGTTGATGAATATATATATGTATGTATGTGTGAACCATTAACAGTGGATTTTTCTTTGTCTGGGTGTAGGGTTGGAATTTAACAGAGCAGCATCGTTTAGGATACCCAAGTTTTTGGTGATAGGGCATAGAGGGCATGGCATGAACGTTTTACAGAGCTCTGATTCAAGAATGAAAGCCATTAAAGAAAACTCCATTCTCTCCTTCAACTCTGCTGCTAAATTTCCGATTGACTTAATTGAATTTGACGTTCAGGTAACGACTCAAATTCTTAGAAAAGAAATTTTCTTTTCTTTTTTCTTTTTTAAATTTGGTGTCTTGGAACGAACCGAAATCTTAGAGGTTAGGACTCACGGAATCACGTTATTCTGTCGCTACGCGTCGAACGTTCGCCGCGTACGACAAGGTGTTTAGTCTTAATCTGAATTTGTAAGGTCTTAATCTGAAGGGGTGCCGGGTGGGTTCTTTTTTCTTTTTCACGTGCCTACAAGCGCGTTTCCTTAAGTTTTACTTGTTTTATTAATCATTTTCTTTTTTTAATAAAAAATTAAAGCCTTGAGTATGTAATTATTTCCTTTATGGGGTAATAGTTTCTGTTAGATTTTCTGTTGATAGGATGTTGTTTTTGGCTTTTCAAGTGAAAGATTACTGATGGTGTTTATTTTTTTATGGGTTTTTTTTGTGGGGGTTTTTTTTAAATAAAATATAAATATTTTGATTTTATGAAATTTATAAAAGAGTGCGGAGGCGATGAAAAAAAAAAAGGGGAATGAGCCAATCACAGGAAAGTAAAGAAAGCCATTGTGGTTTTTTGTAGGTGACAAAAGATGACTGCCCCGTCATTTTCCATGACGATGTTATACTCTCCGAAGAAAATGTATGTTCACTTTCTTTTCTTTTCCTTCTAAAAATAATGTAATTACCAAGGTTATTTACTGAAAATGAATGACATGGTATTCCAGGGTACTGTTTTTGAGAAGAGAGTCACAGAATTGTGTTTAGCAGAATTTCTTTCCTATGGACCCCAGAGAGACTCAGGGAAAGAGGGGAGATGTTTATTGAGGAAAACAAGAGATGGGAGAATTGTTAAGTGGAATGTTGAAACTGATGATTCACTTTGCACATTGGAAGACGCGTTCCAGAAAGTTGAGCCTTCTTTAGGTTTCAATATTGAGTTGAAATTTGATGACAATATTGTTTATCGGCAAGACCATCTCATCCATGTTCTCCAAGTCATCTTGCAGGTACATATTAAAGGATGAGATTTACATACTATTACTATAAATTTTCTTTTTCTTTTTTAAGGTGATGGTAAAGGATTTTGTTCTTAATTGCTGTGAATTTTATCATGTGACAGGTGGTGTCTGAGTTTGCTAAAGATCGGCCCATAATCTTCTCTAGCTTTCAGCCTGATGCTGCTCAACTTGTTAGGAAGTTGCAGAACAATTACCCTGTAAGGCCATTTGTAATGCACCATATATATATATATATATATATATATCTGTGAACAAAGAGACTTTTTTTTAATTAATGTTTATGTTGGAAAATCGACAGGTTTTCTTCTTAACAAATGGTGGGACCGAACTTTACTATGATGTTAGGAGGAATTCCCTGGAGGAGGCCATAAAGGTCTGCTTGGAAGGAGGTTTACAAGGAATTGTCTCAGAGATCAAAGGTGTGTTCAGAAATCCAGGAGCAGTGCCTAAGATCAAAGAGTCTAAGCTCTCTCTCCTGACATATGGCAAACTGAAGTAAGTTCCTAAAATCCCAACATGTTTAGCCTACCTAAACCATGATCTTTCCTGCCTGGAAAATTTTACCTTGTCAGGCCAGGCCGTCATAAAATTCTAATATGCTTTTTGACTGTTTCAAAAGTGTCACAGTCAAATCTTGCGTTCCTCCTCCAACTGTTACTTGTCTAAAGCTTGACATCCTGCTTTTGATGCTTGGAAGTTTCTATCTAACGTTGGATATTGCTTGTTACTGCAGCAATGTGCCTGAGCCTGTTTACATGCAACATTTAATGGGAATTGATGGAGTGATAGTTGATTTTGTTCAAGAGATCTCACTGGCTGTGGGCGACATGATTAAGCCTGCCATGTCTGTTACTGCAGAGGATAGTTTAAGGGAACGGAAGGGGGAGACAGAATCAAAGTCAAAGCTTCAGTTCTCGCAGCAGGAGCTCTCGTTTCTCTTAAAGCTAATTCCGGAGTTGATACAGCACTAATACTTGAGCAAACTTTCAAATTTTCTTTTGGGGATGTAACCCTATTACAAGGTTGTAGATAAAATTACCATGTGGAAAATCTTTCATACTATCACTTTTCACTCTCTGAAGTCTGAACCGATGGTTTAGCAATTGGCCACATGTTTTGATGCATAGTAAATTTTATTAGTGAAAAAAATGAACAATGTGTCTTTTTATTCTTTTCTCTCTCCAGAGTCCATTCAAGAATTAAAAAATTTGACTTAATCAAGCTGTTATGCTTGTTCAGGGGTTCAATTTCGTTTTCCTTTTACTTTCAACGAGTTGTGAGAGAGAACCATAAAACAATAGACGAAGGTTTCTCAAAAGGGGAGAGTTAAAGTTAAATTGAGTGCAGTATATCTATAAAAACTCAAATAGCATGTTTCTTTAGAATAAATGTACCCAAACAAAATAGAAAGGATATGCCAAATGAACAATGATAGAATGTATGCAAATGCGAAGAAGAATTTTCTTTGTAAAAGAACACACGGTAAAGGAAATCCTTATAACTCGCACGTATTGCCAACCCACTATAGGAAAAGTGGGGGTCGAATCAAAGACTAATCTTTAATGGTTTATTTTCTAGTCTATGGTAATGTTTCAACATTGTCATTTATTACTATGAAAATTAAATATTTGAAACAATGGATTTGATGATTGATGAAATCAATGATTTCGTAAGCACCCGCAATATTGAAACTTACACAAGCTGAATGGAATGTTGAATAAGCCTTTCATTCTCTAAAAGAAATGCTAAATAAATGAAGACTTAATGCAAACCATGTGTGAATGAAGCAAGAATCCACATCTTCAGAAAAGCTAAAGCTAAAATCCCTTCTTGAATAGCAAGAAACTGAAAAAAAAAAAAAAATGAGGCATGGAAACGAGAAATGTGAGGCTGGTCTGGCAAGGTTCTTGTTGTGACTATGGAATAACCAAATTTAGGAATTGATTCCTCCAAGGCACGTGATTCATCTTATCTAAGCCAAGTGTTTTCTCATAATTGAATGATCACACACATTTACAACTCACATATAATTAAAACATAATTGAAATTAAAAAAATTTCTGCAACTAAAGCTTTCACCAGCCCATCTTTATAACCCCTTTTTCGCTTTCAAATTAATATGTTTTGGTTGGAGAAAACATTGTTGAAGTCCAATAAACTTGGCCCAGTCCAATCCAAACTTCATTCAACGAATCTGTTAGAATTGATATACATGGGATTTGGGCTTCCATGTTGGGTTAATTCCATCTTATCCAAATATCTATCTAAATCGGAATGCTTTGTAACCTGCCCTTTCAAGTACTCTCAAATTTTGCCTTCTTTTCCATCTCATTTTTTTCCCATTGAGTCACAAAAGTATTATACATGAAATTATAGTAGTACACTCTACAGAAAAGGTAATGTATACATGTATAAGAATTGGAGGTCCAATACAGAAGCTTGCAAATCAAGTAATGACTACCTTCTGTAAGCAATTCTAGTCCTTCATTATGTACTTTTAACACAACAGTTTGGCTAGAATAGGAGAGAGAAAAAGATTTGATTTTCTTCCCTCCATCACAAAACTAGGATGATCGAAAATCTAGCTTTCAAGTTTAGGGCTTCTGTAGGTTTATAGTATGTTTCTCTCAAAATTTAGTAAGGAGTCTAGATAGACCTCTAGGCTAGGGTATAGCTTAGGTGTTGTTCTTTTCGGTTATTAAAAGGGTATAGTATTAGCATAGCTTAGGTGTGTTTAAAGCTAAGCAACTAAGCAAAGCAGCACTACTACTTGTAGATATATATAGCAGTAACAGTTATAAATAGGCAGACCAATTTTATAGTACCAGTGATGCATGCATGTTCCTTTCATTTCCTTTGGCTCTTTGTTAATGGATTTCACTTTGTTTTATGGCCATAACTTCACTTGTCGTTTTTGTTGTTTGTCTCCAATTATGGAGGCTAGAATTATTTGAGATTTGGAGTACTTGCTTAATAGTAGCATTATATGTAAGATAAAGGGGAAATGATAACCCTCCTACTTTCTAGTTGGCATTCACACACATTTCCATTTCAGCATATGCAACAAGTTCATATCTAGGTTTCTGAAGATCAGCAAACCAAATTATACAAATACGTCTACAACTTAACAAATGACTAATGAATAATGGTTGTTTTTGGAATATAAGAAAGTAATATTGTAGATCTTATACTAACATTAATAGGTTTAGAAACTCTAGGAACAGCTGCAAATGTATTATAACTTGTGGTATCTAATTTCAATTATTGATAAATTTTTAAATAAATTAAATAATGTGGTACATGAACATGGATTAAATACAATTATAGGAAGAATAAGTAATAAAAACTAGTATAAAAGAAATGAAAATTTAATGACAATTTGTGGCCCAAAAAAAAAAAGAAGAATGCGTCTCTTTTATTGCAACAATCATAGAAATGAAGGGCATGTGGGGGAAGACACCGCCCAAAAGGATCTTTTAGAAGCATATGAAGAAACAGCTGGACTAAAGCAAGGACAAATTAAGTATGGGAAATGTTTCTTAGTAGCATTAAAGAAGAATGAGAAGATTATAATGATAATGTAAACAAAAAACAGACACACATAATCATGGCCCTCCATTATATATATCCCTTATCTCTCTTTACCCAATTGTCAACTTCAAGGCTGGCTATAGGAGAGAAAGAGTCTACCCCCACAAACCTGACAAATCTCATTAATTCATACTCATTCATTTTCAAAATATGTCTTCGAAAGAAATCAAAACCAGTGTGTTCAAACACGCATCTAGAGGTGTTATGTTTTTCAAGACTTGCACATTTCAATGTGATGAAAAAACAAAAACATGGGATTATTTTATGATAGGTTTTTATCCATCATCGATGTCATTATCATGGTTGACCTAGGGCTTGATTAAGAGGGAAAGGAAATGAAAGGCTTTTTCTTTTTTTATTCTTTTGTGCCTGTTGTTCTGTCATTTGTGTTCTTCATTAGGATTTAGCTTAATGTTCATGAATTTCCAGAATACAAGTAGGGCACAAGTGAATTACTATTTCCTTATTGACAGTCAAAAATAAGTTTTCAACACTTGAATTGAATTCAACACCTTATATATAGAAAATAGCTTGTAGCACTCAAGTAATATTATAAGTAAAAGAACAATTAAAACTTTTGGTAGATGTGACATTTCATGGTATGAATATATATTTTATAGTAATTGACATGCTGTAACAAGTTTCAACTTTCAAGTTCCTTTCAAATTAGCTACTATATGAAGAATTAATATTTCAAAGAACAATTCCCACCTAAAATCAAGGTTTTTTATTTAGACCTGATAAGTCATGTATTTGTGTCGTGTAAAATATTAAAAATTTATATATTTATATTATATTTTATATGAAAATTACGTGTCATAATTCGTATTGATATGAAAATATTAAATATATATTTTTTATTTTTTTAATCTTATTTATGATTTTTAGTAAAATTTTAAATCATATTATTTTTATAATTTTTTATTTATATAATTTTAATATCATATCACCGTATTATATTTAAAATTATCATTTCTGTTTTTACCTAACTTAGAGTAGGAAAAAGGGTAAATTAATTAGTATTGAGTAATTTTCATGAAAATTTTCTAATTTCCTTTCTCTCATCTTATGACTCATTTACTTTCTTATTCTTTCTCGTGTTTTTATCTTTGATTCTTTCCACCACTACTTATTTTACCTTTTTCTTTACTCTAATTAGAATGTTCTAGTCATCAGAAAAACTGGAATTGAATGGGAATAGCAGGTGTAAAGATGGAAAAGTCAAAAGATAAATGATATAATATTCCAAACAGAAAATCTAACCAACAAAATTATGAAACAAATCTAGTAGTTGTGGAATAAATACTCAACTGTAAAGCTTTGATGTCGGCATAACCTTAATTTGATTTTTAAGCCAAAAACTTGCAATTACGTATATAACAAGTAACAACCATATCCATATATATGATCGGGTTTTGACACAAATATGTAACCAAAACAAAAATCTAACAAGAAAATCTTTATCTCATGCATCAACTAGAAGGATTGGGACACACAAAGGTCCCACTTCACTTGGGGTGAATTGTAAGGTTTTCTTCTTCATCATGTACATATAAGATTAATTGAACCAATAAAAATTGGTTCAACTCGAAAATTCACTATTTAAAAAATATTAGATTTAAATCTTATTTATAATTTTTTGTTGTCGTTAATTTTAATTTTGAATGCAGGATTTATGAGATATATGATACATTTTGTATTGATTTGAAGGATATTGAAGAATTTAGGTACCCAAGTTTGTAAACGAAGGTCCATTAATCATCATTTTGTTTAATCTTATTGTTTATCTTCTGTCATATAAAGTTTCATGGTATTTAAAATGAACGATTGTGATGCAATGAATCGAAATAGTGAGTATTCCAAAAGTAGTACGAACTGTTGGATGTTTTGGAGGGCCCATGAAATGAGGGGCTCCACTTAAAAGAAAATCAGCACCAACGTGTCACGCGTGGGGCTCACCGTACAAAGAGCAGAGGGGATTGGGGGGTCCTTGACCAAAGAGACAGTAGAAGTTTTCTTACACGTTTGTGTAAGAAACAACCCGTCAAGGGTCAAGGAAGGAGTTCCGAGTTAGAATCAGAGGAGTTTAATTCAACTTTGCCAATTGCCATTCTTCTGCTCTATTATATAAAAGGAACCTCCCTGTCTTTCTTCTCCATACAAAGGCCAGGCCATTAAACTCACAAGAACAAAAGTCTTCCCTTCAGTTTTTTTGCCTTTTCTTTCCTTTTGGTTTCCTCTCTCTCTCTCTTTGCACATTCCAATCCCATATGGGTTACTTTGCTTGATTTCAATCAGCTAAGCTAGCTCAAGTTTGGTTGGTTTTGAGAGATCAGAGAAGTAAAAGATAGTACAAACTTAAGCTAGCTGGTTGAGGAGGTTTCTGAGAATTTTTAAGCATGGAAAGTCAAAACTTTGTTGTAAATGGAGGAATCAAGATGCCCATTGGCTACAGGTTTCGTCCTACAGATGAAGAGCTTGTTGTTCATTACTTGAAGAGAAAGGCTTTAAGTCTTCCCTTACCTGCTTCTGTCATTCCCGAGTTTGATGTTTTCCAGACTGATCCTTGGAGCTTACCAGGTTCGTTGCCCATTTTCTCAACGTTGTTGCTTTTAGTATCAACTATAAGTATAGTGCTTTTAATTTCTAGTTCCTTGAAACCCATCGTTGTACATGTCCTAATCCTTCATATTCTTTTAATACACAATCTATGAGGATTCCATGCGATAATGGAAGTTATGGTAAATAAGAAAGCAAAGCCTTGTTAAAGTTTAGGAAACAAAACTGTCTACAATTATGTAACTTGTGCTATATATTTGCAGCTTGAGAGTGTTGTAGAAGTGAAACTTATCATGTCTAGGACATCAAATAGAGAGGGGTTGTCTAAAAGGCCTTAACTTTTTGTGGGTTTCAGGTGATTTGAAAGAAAATAGGTATTTCTTTAGCGACAGATATGGTAATGGTAGTAACAACAAATGCAAGAGAGTGTCTGGTTCTGGTTACTGGAAGCCCATAGGCAAAGAGAAAACAATTTTAGCTTCTGCAAGCAATCAAGTTGTTGGGATGAGAACAGCCTTGATTTTCTGCGAAAGGAAGCGTTCTAATGAGTCCAAGACTCGGTGGCTCTTGTATCAATATCGCCTTGTTGGCTCTGCAGCAACTCTTGATTCAACTCAGGTAATATAACAACAAACTTTTAGCACAGCTCATTTCTGTAAATATAAGCAGCAGGCTTCAAAGAGTTCGATCAGAATTGTTATCTTAGCTTATGTATTGCAATTTTTGCAGATGTCCAAGAGGGAATTGTTTGGAGATTGGTTAGTTTACAAGGTGTTTCAAAGGAAGAGAAAAGCTAAAAAACATGGAGTAATTTCTAACAAAAGTCAGACTACTAGTGCAATGACCATGGCTAGTTGTATTGATTTTGCAGTTGAAGACCGCTCTGTCTTTGGTCCTCCTCAAACTACTTCACCAAGTTCAAGTGAAATTACTGAGGTTTCTACCAATGGATTAGATCAGGAAGAAAGCAATGCTTTCATTAGTTCTTATTCAAATTATTGTACGAGAAAGCAGTAAAAACAGTTGCACTAGACTTTGTATCAGATCTTTTTAACTGTTGCGCAAGAAATGAGAAATGGGCAAAAAGGAAAAGGAAAAGGCCAATTTAACTGTTTTAAGGACTTGAGTACTTGTGTTCTGCAAGCAAATCCCAAACCTTTTACCATGATATTGCTTCCTCCCTATCCTGCTTTATTAGTTTTCTTTAAATTAATTTGAAACAATTATAGTGAGAGGGAAAGTGGTGGCACAAATTATTGCTTAGTATCAAAGCTTTTATTATCAAAAGGCAAATCATTTTTGAGACAAAACGAAGGCCAAAAGTAGATACAAATATGAAAGAAATACATAGGAAATGGAGGCATCCAAGGAAAGAAGTAAAAAAGGGTTGTGTATTATCATAACATTGTGACAATGGTAATTGGTGGCAAAGGGCATCTGCACATGGGGGCTGATTCTCCCGTAAATACAAATATATAAAGTCCCAATATCAGAAGAACTCAATACCCTTCTAAAATATGCTTCCATTTATGGAATCTATGTGACTTTTATAGGCTTCTGTTATTGACATTATTTTAAGGCTTTCAGTTTCGGCCACTGTCTTTCAATTCAAAATGATTCTGTATAATTAATGTGTTCTTCTGCTAAAGAATGGTTTTGGTTGGGAAAGGGAACAAAACACGCAAGGTTTTTCTAAATACTGCCAGACTTGGATAACGCAACTTCTCATGGGATGACGAGAATAAGATTCTTCTAGTTAGCCAATGGAGCCAAAGAAGAGGAACATTTGTTTTTAGTTATTTTACCTAACCTCAACTCTCCCACCTCAGCTTTTCCCATCTTGAATTGATCCATATAAAAACATCCATAAAAGGGAAAACTAAAGTCAGTGCAGCAACGCAATTTGAGCATTTTAAACTGCGGAAAATGGATTGGTTGGTTAGATATATATATATATATATATATATATATATATATATGATAAAGGAAAACTTGCTTCATCAGATTATCACAAGCGTGCAATCTCCTGAAAGAGCATCATTTTTCTTTTCTCTTTTTTTTCTCAGTAGGACCCAAGGCAAGTTGGGTCAATGACAACTCACATGTGTAGCACATGTAATGTACAAACAAGAAGGCAGCAATTGAGATGATTTTCTAACTCAATTCCCTACTATTGAAATGAAAAGTCATGACCTCCCAACAAACATTTTTGGGAGGGAAAATATTTGTGGGTTCGATTTGTTTTTTTTTTCAAACTACATTTAGACAAATGCTATATTGCTGTCATTCAATCATAGGGTAGTTTCAACTAATTGAGGGATTAGTTCTTATTGGTCATACTAGTCAGATAAGAAGCGTCTGTCGATGGTATATTTTATACCAAATATGTTTGCACAACTAACATAAAGAATCTGTCAACTTAGAAGTTTTTTAAGTTTTTAAGTAATACTGCTCAATAAGTTGTTATTCGACTGATACAGGCACGATCGACCAATATTCCTTTCTTCTCTGTCATAGTGTTTACATTATAAGTAGTTAATTTGCTGTAAGGGAACTAAAAAGAAAAAAGTTAGAAGCTTCTTTCTTTGTGAGAGGTTGGGCTGCTACAGAACTGCCGACCAAAGTTTCTTGTGGCAGTGGTTTAAGAATCACAATGTTATCACGTCTTTCCTGTTAAAGACGCAAAGAGAGATGGGTTTGGCTTGCTGCGTAGATCGCTGACTTTAGGGTTCCTTTTTTTTGTCAATGGAAAAGTGGGGCTACTTCTTGCGGTAGGCCATAAATACACAAGTCCAAGCTTTCTTTTTGTAACTTAATTCCAATTGCACCGGAAAGCCTTTGCTTCATGCTAGGGGGAGTAGGGGTTTCCAGCAACTAAAATCTACTTACATTCTAAAAAAGATTAAAAAAAAAAAAAAACTACCCAGAGCCAGGGAGGCTAAATAACAAAACCTGGAGGAGTTCTTTAGGATTGATTTTCTTTCAAGCCAACAGGAGGAATTCGCAAAAACATTGGCAATACAGATTATCAAACTGCCACATTCTGAAACCATTAATCTTACTGCATAAAAATTCAAAGACCATTTCCCATTTATTTGATTGATTCTGTAGCAAGATGTGATAATCCTATCAGTAGTTTCATAATATCTGTAGCCCTAATGCATTGAAACTTATCTCCTCTTTCCTTTTCGAAAGTTAAGGAGTGGGTTGACGGAACGAGAGAAGGCCACCTTCACCAGTAGTAATAGTAGAATATGATACCCCATATCCATAGGCCATAGACCATATCTTGGTTTTTTATTCCTCGTCTCTGAAATTGCATTCACAGGGTGGAAGTTAGCTAATATTATTCATAAATAATTCATCAGTATCTCCATTAAAGGTCAAATACTCTTTTAAGTGCTACCTCCACAAAGAAAGATGCCTAAGCCAGGGGAGAAGTGGGTTACATTAGTCAGGCAAAAACATTGATTAATTCAATTATTTTTAAAATATACATCATCCTACTCATTTTGGGGTTTAATTATTTGGTATTGTATGAGGAGCCTATGTTCTTCAATACCTTGATCATCTTCACTATTCACATTGCATGCTTAAGTTACAACATTGATGTGTGCATAAGATACTAGTGGAAGTACAGAGTCACAGCAATTTTTAGATTCAAATCCAAGTACTCTCTTTTTTTTGTACTTGGAAAAGATTCATGTTAAATTTAGTATTGATTTATTATCTTTCTGCTTTTAGCTTTGTCATTTAAAAGAGGCAATTAGCTGATCTAGCCCGCTGTAAAATTGGAAGGTTCTGATCAATAACATAATTAACTGCTAAAAAGTAAATGTGAAATTGAATCCCTTCAGCCTCTTGTGGTTATCTAGCTAATTAATCCCGCAATTCTCGTTGGATCTTTCGTTTTATTTCTCTTGGTTTTTTTTTCTTTCCATAAAAACTTTTTTTTTTTTGTTTTTTTTCACAAAAAGGCCATAGTTGCAGCGGAGTCTTCCCTATGATCAACTGAATTACGTGATACCCTTGGTTCTTTTTGCACTTCTTTCCTCGCCTTCATGGGTTGTGATGTTTCAAAGTTTGACATTGCAAAAGAGGAAGCAGCCTTGCCATGCCGTGAATTAAGTTCTGTTCATCGGCGGAATGGTGGTGCTGTTGTGGATAGCAGCCTCTTATCCAAGCCATTGCCTGAAGGTGGCAAAGGAGAAGAGCATGAGAAGGTTGATAATCAACATATGAACATGAACATGATCAAGAAGGTGAAATCTGGGAAAAAAGGAGAGATTCAAAGGGATGGGTTTAAAAAGGATCAGGAGGCCTGTGATAAGGAAGAGAGTGGGGAGGATAGGCATAACAGATATGATAGCATTGAGTATCCTCGATCCCTAAGTTTCGGGATATATTGCATTTCATCTATCTCTGACGATAACAACAGTGGAGGTGAGCTTGTGGTTTTGGATACGTCAAATTAAATGATAAACAGGCATAATCTTCCTGGTGATTGATTCCTGAAACTAATAGCTCCTGGCTTTTGCATCCTTTAATTTGTAAAACCAATTACCAACAGACAGTGTAATATCATTTCTGTTCTACAGGTGATGCTAATGCAGGGAAAATTAAGGACGAACAACAGGGGAATGTTGAGGAAAATAACAAGAAGGTATGAATTTATGGCTTTGAAAAAATTTCCTGGTTTCAAGGTGCCAATAAATCGATAAAATGCTAACAAAACAATTTTATGGAATCCAGTCAGCAAACACCATCCAATTTAATGTTGAAACTGTGATTTGCATAATAATTTATGGAAAACTAGGAATGTATATATACATCTGAGTCAATTTAATGACATGGAGAGGCATTGATGAATGATGATTAAAATGAATATGTACAGAAAAAAGGAGATTAGATAATGATAAAAACTGCATTTTGCCTATAATTTTGTCCTGTTACCTATTCAAATTAACAAATTTTATTTCCTTTCTTTAAGCAGGCATCATTTGTTCGATGGAGAAGGAAAACTAAGATAGGTAAAGGAATTAAGAATGGTTCAGCAAAGGTAAAAGGTATCCTTTTTTGAAAGAGTCTAATTCTACAAGCTGTGTAATGATCCTAATGACAGCATCAAAAAGCTCATTGGCAAAGGTTTGTTGATGATACTAGAAGAATGAAGGCTTTTGCCCTGTATTTAGAGCTTCATCTACCTGTTTTTTTTTTTCATGTACAGAAGGTTTCAGCTTTTGAAGGAACGAGATAGTTTTCCCTTTTGTTTTTTGTGTATCATACAGAGCAGCAATTGACGTAATGTGAGCTCAGTATTTTCCTAATGAGTTGCAGACTATATATTTCTTCACAGGTCTCCTGAATTCTGTCTTCTTTTTCACCATGAACATTGCAGTAGTTTGTTTCATAAAATTTAAATAAAAGTGAAGCTTTAGTCACAGAAAATACGTGGCCATAGAGGTGACAATAGTTTGGATCAAATCGATTCGATTTTTTTAAATATTATATAATATTATAAAAATTTAAAATTATATTCGAATTTAATTTAAATTTTCATTCGATTCGAATTGAGCTTAATTTTATTAATTTGATTAAGCTAGATTTAATTATTTTAAAATTTTAAATATTATTTTAATTTAAAATTTTAATATATTTAAATAAATTTTAATATAAAATATTAATTTTATTTTATAAAAATTAAAAAAATATATATAAAAATTAAAAAAATATAATTCGATTTGATTTAATTTTTTTTTTAATTTTTTACATTTCGATCTAAATATAATATATATATTTAATATTTAAATTTAATTTTAATCGAATAAAAAAATGATTTAAATTAAATCGAATATTATGATTTCAAATTATTTTTTAATTTTTAAAATTTTTTTAATATCTACATGACCGTATAATTAATAAAGTATTGAATTTTTAAATTTTTAATCAAAATTTAAATTCGGATAATTTTGAATAAAAAAAAAAGTCACAAAAACTAAAAGAAACAAAATGTGCAAGTGTCCGTGTGAATTGTAAATGATAAATAGTCGACCAAAGACCCAGCAACTCCTTGCGTTTTTCTTTGATCCATTCTAATTTCCCCTGCCCTTAGGCTTCAAGAAAATAGGCCGTTTCGACCAGCAAAGTCCGCATTCAAAGAACATTTTGTTTTTCTGTCTCTATCAAGCCTTCATTACAACGACTATTTTCTATCTTCAAAACAAAAGCCAATGTTTTGTCTGGGTTCTCATCTGACTAATTACAAGTTCAACTACTTAAATTATTTCTCATTGAAATATATTACTTATGTTAATCCCCAATCATACAAAACCTTTAAAATTATTTCAATTTTAGGTACAATTGCTAATTAACAACAGTAAAATCGTTAACCAACTCAGTTAAGGTTCTCAACTCTTTCCTAATTAGAGTATCCTAAACGGTTTCGGATATTTTAAGTTTTAATTAAATTGTTTTGAATTTTGATTTTTTAAAATTTAATAATTTTATATTTATATAATTTTAAATTTAAATAATTTTAACATATTTTTTGAGTTTGAATTGAATTCAAATTTTCATACTTTAAATTATAAAGTTTATTAAATAATCCAATAAGTCTTACTCTTACACGTCTTTTCTAAAATTTGACTTGAGATTTTCAAATTCAAGAGATAAAGTTTAACTTGATAAGACGTGCAATGAACTCCAAAATTGTTTGAATCTAAAAAATAATAATATTTATTAGATTATTACTTTAGATAATTGGAACAACGAATTACCTATATAATCCTTTCATTAAAGCCTAATAGTCGTGTAATATTACGTTTTATCAAAGAAAATGGAGGGTAGAAAGGGCAATCGAAAAAAGAAGATTTGACCCAACCACGGTTGATCAAACATGATGTGGGTCGTGCTGCTGTTCTAACTGCTTCTTTCCTTGTCAGCAATCTCTGACTTTGACCTGAAACGATTAGCGTCTTATTATCCACGTGGCAGAAATCAACCGTTCTCCTTCCGCCACGTCAAGCTGATTCCACACTCTGTTTGGTACCCTCCTTCGCTAACCTATTATTTTAATCTATACTCCACCACTCTGATTCGGGAATTCCTTTGTTTTGCTGTGGGTCCCATGTCTAATTTTTAAACGACGCATTAGATATTTTTCAAATACTTTCAACCATCTGTCATCAATAATCACTAGTCAACTTTTGGCTCATTTGATCATGATATCACTTACTCAAAATTACCAAACAACCCTTACCAACACGTGTCAATTGCTAAATATTATCCCCTTTGTCTTCAGATTCGTTTTCCGCTCCCTCCTTCGCTTAGCTTTGATCTGCTTAGAGTCATTTTTTTGACCAAAAAAAAAAAAAGAGAAAATCAAAAATCGAAAGGGAAAAACGCTTCACCATCAATGCCGTTGAAATAATCGAATTAATCAGCTTCACACTCTCTGTAGCCCAGATTTTTTTGGAGTTGAAATTCGCAAAAATCGTTTTGATTTTCATTTTTAATATTATCTCAGGAATATTGGATTCTCCAAGGAAACAAAAAGAAAGAGCTCTTGAATTTTCTCTCTCTTCCTTTTTTCTTTTTGTGTTTGGTTCATTGCATTAGGGTTTTTTTTTTTTTTTTGGGAAATGAAGTCTTCGTTTGATAAACTTCGAAGATTTGCTCTTCACAAGAACGATGGAAAGGATAAATTAGATTTTTTATCTTCTGCTCATTTGGATGAACTCGCTCAAGCAGCTCAGGTACTTTTTATTTTTATTTCATCTCCTTTTTCTCTTTTCTTTTTTTTTTTTTTAATTTATGTTTTAGCTTTGGTTTGATTTAAATGCAGATTAAGACTATTTTTTTTTTTTTTAATTTGGAATTGAATCCGATTCTCTTGTTTCGATTTTTGAAGTGGAGAAATAATTTTAATATTATTGGAACTGTAATTGAATGGTTTGAACCGAGTTGAGTTCTTTGGAGCGAGTTTCTAATTCTGCAATTTCGGAGGAATTAGAAATATATATTTCGAGAATTTTTGCTTTGGGAGAATGGCAAAAATTTTTATCCATCAAGTTTGAAAGATTCTAAATTATGAATTATTTTGTTTTTGATTGATGTTACAAATTTCAAATTATTGTAAAGGTTTATTTCAATGTTTAGAAAATGTGAAATGCTTAAGGATTGGAGAGGGCCTAAATCGGGATTAGAATTTCTATGGAGATTAAAGAAGTTGTAGGCTTCTGTGAGTAATACTAGTGTATGAGCAGTTGGTAGATGGTTTTAATATGATAATTTTGATAATTAAGTAGAAAAAGAGCGGAACAATAGATTACGGAATGAAAGAAAGTCATAAGCTTTATCTGTGAAATATGAAAGCTTTGTGCATTTGTATTGCTATTGAACTGCTTACAGCATCCTCCTCTCCATGACTGATGCTTCTTGGAAGCTGTCTTGGTCAACTTGAAAGATTTATAATTGGATCTTTTTCTTATTTTGATGCATTTACAGGATATGCAAGACATGAGAAATTGCTATGATAGCTTACTTTCTGCAGCTGCAGCAACGGCAAACAGCGCATATGGTAAAAATGCTGTGTGCTATATTGTCATATTGATTTTTAGGTATCACCATGTTTTGTCACCCTGGCATTTCTAAATTATTGGCTACGCGAAATACATGTTGTTAGGTGCTTTTCAAGCCAAAAGCAACTATTAGTTTTTGAAGAAAAACTGGTTTCAGAATCAACATGATTAGGTTTTTATCAAAATCGTTTCAGTGTCAGCTGTGTGTTTATGACTCCTATCGTGTTTGGGTTTGCTGATGTGGAACCTGTATGGGTCTATAGGTGCATAACATCTCACAAAAGAATTTCTTATTTATATATTGTAGCACAATCTAGGGGTACTCAGGGTGTTAGCCTACAGTAAAATCCAAGAAACTTAAACTTTGTGAAATATTATGTTGAATGAATCTACCTTTGATGAAATTTATATTTTCAGAATTCTCTGAGTCACTGCAAGAAATGGGCTCCTGTCTGCAGGAAAAAAGAGTGCTACCTGCTGATGAAGAAAGCCGTGAGTAGAGTCTTTTGCTTACCTAAGTTGCTTGCACTGTTAGATCATTAATAGGCATGTATATTGTGTACAATCTAGCCTGGAATTTTAAGAAAAAGCTAAACCAAAGTACTGAATTGATCATTTCATTTGAAATATACCTATTTTGTTGAATAAGGCTTCAGTTTCCATATAGCAATAGAACTTCCAATTGGTTCAAGTAACATCTTAGACAACTTAACCTATGTCATTGTCCTGTGTGAGTCTCACCTTAACACATTAATTATGTACTTGTATTCATGGATATGCCCATCGAACTTGCATGTGCATATATAAACTCCTCTGAGAACTTCTACTTGAACAGAACTTTTACCGGGCAGTGCATACAATGATATGCCTTATTCCATGTCTTAGGAAGCCTTTAGTTAAAATTATCTCTCCTAGCTCATTTTTTTAATGTTTGGTTTTGCTTGCATAAATACTTATCCTGCATTGTTGTAATGATGTCATCAAGTAACTATGTGCACACTTCGCTATCAACTGTTACCTTTCTTCTTTTCGGTGGAATGGCAAGGGAGTGTCATAAGATGGTGTCCCTGGCCCCTGTTATTGTGTTATAATGGGTTGTGCTGTAATGACACTGCACTTATTTGCAGGTAGAGTTTTGTTAATGTTGGGGGATTTGCAGTTTGAACTCCAGAAACTTGTGGATAGCTATGTGAGTGTTAATCTTATTTGTAAATTGAACAAAATATGCATTTTCTACCTTTATTTTTATGTGTTGTGTTTTGGAATAATCTCTTTATTTTAGCCTTTCTTGATACTCTTTGTGCTTCAGCGCTCACATATATTGCTCACTATTACAAACCCAACTGAGTCACTTCTCAATGAGCTTAGGACTGTTGAGGTTTGTTCATTTCTTAAGAAATCAGAAGTTTTCAACATCATTTCTTACATGTCCAATGATGATTCTTTTACCTTTGTAGATACTCTTATAAAACTATCATGCTTAGTGGCCCTTCTCTTGTTTGCTGTTTCAGGATATGAAGCGGCAGTGTGATGAAAAAAGGTCCATCACATTTCTCTGCTTATTTATTTTGCTTTGGTTGCTGGAAACCTTTTCTGAATTTGGTTCATGGTCTTCAGAAATGTCTATGAATACATGGTGACTCAACAAAAAGAAAAGGGAAGGTCAAAAGGTGGAAAAGGCGAAACTTTCTCTTTGCAGCAGTTGCAAACAGCTCGTGATGAATATGATGAAGTGGCGACCCTTTGTGTTTTCAGATTGAAATCTCTGAAGCAAGGACAATCCAGAAGTCTTCTAACACAAGCTGCTCGTCATCATGCAGCTCAGGTTTGCTGAATTTATTCCCAAAAGTTTCAAATGTCAGCGGCTTCTGCCTATCATAACTTCAATGCTGATAACCTCCTCACCTCCTTTTCTATTTTTTTTTCTCTTGTGAGCACAGTTGAATTTCTTTAGGAAAGGACTTAAATCACTTGAGGCAATTGAGCCTCATGTTAGGCAGGTTACAGAACAGCAACACATTGATTACCCGTTCACTGGCCTTGAAGATGATGATGGGGAAAATGGTGAGATTACCTATGACCCAAATAAAGGTGGGGAATTAAGTTTTGACTACAGAGCTAATGAGAAGGGGGTTGATGTCACTTCTGCATCAAGGAAGTCAATGGAGGTCAGATTCTTATGCAATTGTAAATTTATTAATTCTTTTTTGAAGCTGTTATTGTTAATTTGTTAGACAGAGTTGCACCCTCAAAACAAATGGCTTGGACAAATGCCATCCAAAATTTATCTACTTGAACTTTCCTTATGTCTATTTTGCCTTCTTTTTTGCCTTTTTCCTCATTTTTAACTATTAGCCTATTAGGGAAGGATTGGTTTCCTCGGCCTTATTCCAGACAAAACATAGTTTGTTTTGGCCAATTCAGTGGTTCAATTCATTCCAGTTCTAGCAGAGGGGGATAATGTAATTATTGTTTGCTTGTGCTTCACGCCTTCATTTTATTCCTAAAATATGGTTGGCTTATTCTCCAGGTAGATGAAGTACATCTTTCATTTCTCCAAAGTTGGAAGCTGGATAATGCAGAGGTAAATCTCCATTCATACATTTGTCATTTTTGGCCCCTTTTTTTTTGAAACAACATAGGCTTTTAGAATTATGAACTTTTTAACTTTGTTAGTTTTGCTGCTCGTAATATGCAGTTTTTAAAGTATAAATATTATTATTGTCTGCTGTCTGCCTGTAGGTAAACCCAGAAAAAAGCCAAGGGGATATTCAGGTCTCAAGTAGGGAGCATAGAGTGGGTAGCCATTCGGCCCCTATATTTCCAGAAAGGAAGCTTGATCCTGCTGAAAAAGTAAAACAGATGCTGCAGTCATCTACAAAGAAGTCTAACACCTATGTGCTTCCAACACCAAATGATTCAAAGCGTCCAGTCTCTTCAAGAACAATTAGTTCAATTAACCACACAAGACCAACAAATGTAGCTGGATATCCACAAAATTTGTGGTATTCTTCCCCACTAGAGCAAAAGAAACATGAGAAGGAGTCTGGTGATGGTCAACTATCAGAGTTTACCATCTTGAAATCTGATTCAGTTCTCAAGGAGAGCAACAGTAGTAATACCTCTGCACAACTACCCCCTCCTTTATCTGAAGGACCAGTACCTACCCAGCTGGATATTTCCTCTGAAGCCAAAAAAATAAAAAGAAAAGCTGTTTCTGGCCAATTAACTAGTAAACAATTGTTAACAAAGCCTGTTTTATCGGCAAGCGGTACCAATCCCTCTGCTGAAGTTCCCCATTTAGCTTCTTCAGTATCTTCTCATTTGCCAATTCCTCAACCGATATCACCTTCAAAAGTATCCCCAAGTGCGTCACCTCCCCTTGTTTCTTCACCCAGAATAAATGAGCTTCATGAGCTTCCAAGGCCTCCTGGTAGTGCAGCTGCCAAGCCAGCAAAATCTCCTGCCATGGTTGGTCATTCTGCTCCACTAGTCTCAAGAAATGAAGAGTTTTCTGCAAGCAACATTCCTTCACTGGCATCAAGTGTGGCATCTCCTCTTCCGACTCCACCTTTGATTGTCCCTCGAAGTTTCTCTATACCCTCCAGCAATCAAAGAGCAATGGCAATTCATGTTTCCAGGCATTTGGAGGCTCCTCAAGTTCCTGACAAGGATGGACAAGTTGCATCCCTTCCATTGACGCCCAATTCCCTTGTAAACATCAAACCAACAGCAGGTGTTTCTGAAGTGGCATCTCGTTCTGGCCAAATCAGAGGTGATTTGAGCTTCCTTCCATTACTTTTTTCTACAAAGTCGATAATTTATTTCCTTTTTAGTTTATTGTTACAACTGCCAAAGAATTATTTATCATATTTTTATTGTATTTTTTCTTTCATTTTTATTCCTTGATAGAAAACTACTTCATCTTCTACTCATAGGCCAGTGGTGAGGCTGTGAATACAAAGGTCTCTCATATTTTTACTTTTGCCTTATTACCAAATGAAATCATTTTTGAGTGTATGCAGGTGGGAGCTGACAAAACCTGATTTATTTCCGACGGGTTGAATTTTCGAGTCTCCTTATCCAGAAAGTTGGAGTAGCTCTGTAAATATGACGATTAGGGCAATGTGTTTAGTTTCTCATGTCAATCTGTGTCAGGCATCTATTTTTATTGAGAATTAATGATGAGAATTTAACGGCACAAGATTTGAGTCAATGTCAGATATCACGTATAATTCTTCATGAAGGAATTTTTGTAAAATTTTTGTTCTTTGATGTACGCTGCAGAGGAAGCACTACAAGTGAAAATAGATTTAGCATTTGCATTTGTTAAGCTGCCATGTCGACGTGTTTAAAGAATTTTGCATCCGATGCCACAATAATAAATACACTTCTATTGGATAGGATTTTCACTTTTCGCTTATATTTAAATACATAATCGGAATTTTTTTTTTCAAAGTAAAATATTATATTGGAATGTATCTAATTGAAATGTTTTAAATCATTCGAATTTAAGTATTTAATTGTAAAGAATTGAACAAAGTGATTTACCAAGTATATTATAGATTAAAAGAACGAGGTTAAAGCATATTCAAACATTCTCATTCTAACATATGTTTACTTGTAATAATCATAAATTTAATCAAATTCAAAAACTCGCTGGAATTATTGAATTAAATATAAGTTGACTGATTTAACCCTGTATAAAGAAAAAAATAACAGAGTAATCGGAAATGATGCATATATTATAATAATATAATATTTGTAATTTGCAATGCACAGGATATAGATATTATTGATTCAAAAAATACTATATTTAGTATTCACAAGAAAAAAAAACAAACTATATTAGATTAGATAGTCAATGGATAAAACACCACAGACAGGCATATAGCCGAGCAGATAGCTCAGATTCCTTCCATGGAGATGACGACTATTCTTCACTCTTCTTCTCTCACTAATCTCCCATTCCACAATCCTCTCTTTGGCTCAAAATTCCCACACTCTTTCTCCACAACAATCCACCATCGACCTTCTCTTTCCTCTCTATGTCTAACCATTTCTCATCCTCCCCCTCGAAAATCTCTCTCCACCAACTGCTCTTTCTCTGATGACACTACTTCCAGTGAGTTCGATCCTCCCTGTACAAAAAGATTCTCGTTTACTAGATTTTTTAGCTACCCATTTCATTAAATTATCTTGGTTTTGAAATTTTCTGGTCTTTTCTTAAGTTTATGGAACTATTACTGGATTGAATTGTGCTTGCTATTATGTGAGATTATATATGAATAGTTGGATTTTGGTAATGAAATGGAATAAGATTGTTGGTTAATTTCAATTTGGATTCTTTTTTTACTAATTTTGAGTTTGTGCTTACTCATTTGCTATTATGTGAGATTCCATATGAATAGTTGCGTTTTGGAAATGAAATGGAATTAGATTTTGGGTTAATTTCAGTTTGCATACTTTGTTTTCTAATATAGTTTGTCCTTACTCCTTTGTTTCTTGCTTTTTTGTGTTGCTCTTTTCAGTTTCAGCAACAAAGGTTGTTACTGTGGATCCCTCCATTGCTTTGAAGGTCAGATTTCATTTATTTATGTACCTGCTTTTTGATTATTCTGGAGAAAGAGGGAGAAAAATTTAAGAAAATTGCAATTCTTCTTTCACTTCACTTTTTCTGAGGTGAAAGTTTTTAACTTGAGTTGAGTTGGATGAAAAGATATGAAAGACACCAAATCAGTAGCACAATTTCAAAGCTAGGAATTTTTCATAAAAGATTTTACTTTGGTGATTTTCTTGTGGTTTGAAGTGCTCATTTAACTGTTCAGTCTAATTCAGAAGAGAGCAACGGATATATCTGCTGATCTGAGAGGAACTTCTATATTTCTAGTGGGTAAGTACCTTCTTAGTGAAGAGAAATGAATTTGAACTCCTTAATGCAATAGCATCTGGTTCTAATACTTGTTTGTTGATCATTTATTCGAGATGAAAGGGATGAACAACTCCATTAAATCCAGTTTGGGGAAACTGCTGGCAGATTTATTACGTTATTATTACTTTGATAGGTATTGTATTCTCCTGTCTCTGGATGACCAGGAATACTTTTTATAGTCCAAGGTACATTAGCTTAACTTGTTTATGGGTTCTTCTATATCTAGTGATGCTTTGGTCTCAGAAGCTGCTGGGGGTGAATCTGCTGCCATATCCTTAAAGAAGAGTGATGAGAAGGGATTCAAAGAGTCTGAGGTGGTTTTTTTTTTTTTTTTTCTTAACTTCTTTGGTATTTATATATTTTGGTTAACTTTGCCTATTTGTCAGTTAATAGGAACACTAGATAAGTTTTCAATCCACTGAAAGCTTTCTTTAGTAAAGTTCTCAGGAGCATTGATTAATAGATAATTATCTGGCTTATAGTCATTCTCAAATATTTTTGCAGACTGAAGTATTGAAGCAGTTATCATCTATGGGTAGACTAGTGGTGTGTGCTGGTGATGGTGCAGTTCAAAATTCAACAAATTTGTATGACTATCTTTGCACCGTTGAATTAGTTGTTTCTCTCAGTTTGTATTAGTTCTCTCTCTGTTTTAATTGACATTATCTTTACCATAAATAGGGCACTTCTACGGCATGGCATCTCGATATGGATTGATGTGCCCTTGGACATGATAGCCAAGGAAATAATAGAAAACAAGAGTCACCTTTTATCACCAGAAATATCTATTTCTGGATCTTATTCAGAGGTAGCCTTTGATCTCATTTTTAATTGTATCACCTTCCCATTCTTCCTTGCAATTGTTCCTAAAAGAGTCTGGTCGGTCTGTTTGAACTATTACCTCCTCTCCAACACCATGCATCTTTTTGATTGCTGACAATTCTTAATTGATGATAGGTTTCGTCCCAGCTAACAGCTCTTTATGAAGACATGAGAAGAGGATATGCCACTGCTGATGCAACTGTTTCGATTCAAAGTACATCCATGTAACTTTTGTTCCTTGTATGAGCATAAACCATATATTCTTGGATTTTAACTTTTAACAGCTTCTTTGCAGAAGTAGCATATCAACTAGGTTACGAGGACATGGATGCAGTATCAACAGAAGACATAACTATGGAGGTGGAGAAACACACTTGCAAACATTTTGTCCCCTTTCTTTTGTTATATTATACATAGTTTTCTAGGTACCAATCAAGGAGTTTTCTGTTTTATTTTCTGTGAGATTTTCAGGTTCTCAAGGAGATAGAGAGACTTACAAGAGTCAAAAAGATGATAGAGGCAGCAGCTAGACCGTTTTAGCCAACAAGGAATCTATTTTCATTACTTTTAACGGGTTTCTATGAAATTTAGCTCATCAAAATTTTAAAACATTTTGCTGCTGTGCTTGTCTTTGGTTCTCTTTTATATTTACTTTTTATCCTGTAACAGTTTAGGTTTAAAGTAATTTAGAAGATGTTAAGATGATCTGTATAGATCAACATACCAGAAGACTACATGATGATTTGTTGCATGTTGGAATGGTGCATTGCAATCCGCAACACAAGTAATGCTACTCTCATGTTTATTGCCATGTTCAAATGAAGAGATTAGCTATTGTATACTGTGTTTTTTCTGCAATCTGAACCTAATTCACTGTACTGCATTTTGTGAGTCTAAATTCTATCTGAACATTGCAAGATTGGGCAATTCACGGGTAAAATGCATGGTCTCGATTAGCTAGAAACCTCTTGCTTGAAGCTATAACCTTTAGAACAGTGATGGACAGTTGTCTTAGGAAGTCAAAATGATGTTCTTAGACTTGCTGCCTTTCTCAAGCATCTCTTACAGCTTGGAAAGATACCCATGAAGAGGAACATCAAACAGATAAAACTATTCCATCCCTTGAACTTCAACTATATGATAACAGCTATGGGAAGTTCTGCTCACCAATATTCAGACATAACAACTAATTTTTGGTATATCAAATAGCCCTAGAAAGTGAGAATTGAGTTTATTGATGGACATGCATTAAGCTTCCACAGTACCTAACTGGTACCAAATCTGGGCTACCTAGGCCACAATTTTCCCAAATTTATGCTTCATTGTAAGTTCCCACAATCTTTCATTTTTGGCGAGATGATAACAAAGCAATGACTAATGAGGTAAGCCTTCAAACTTTAGTTATTCACCATGTCAGAATGCCTAAAAAGCGGCAAAAAAAAAAGGACTCTCCAACAACTTTTGCAGCTTTTATATATCTCAAAATTGTATTCTTTTTGTGATTGTGGATAGGTAGAACAAGAACCAGAAGGCATACTACTTGGAAGAAGAAAATTGTGGCTTACTGCTATTATCACAGGAAGATCATAAGTAGAGTCGTGCCTGTCTCCTATGCTTCAGCCTCCAACCTGTAACTCACAGATGGGGATTCTGGCATTATGCCACTCGTCCTAGAAACTTCTTTTCTTTTTGCAACGTGTTGGCAAGTTCACAATGTTGCAGTCTTGTTGCCTATTCTACATGATTATGACCCATTCCCAAACTTTTCAAACAAGTAGGAAACGCAAAGCGAAAACAATGAAAGCAGAAATAAAGAGAGCTGGTGTGGAACGACTGACAGAATAATTGAAAGACAGATGCAATGCACGAAAGAAGAAAAATCGAAGGTGAAAAAAACAGCAAGTTTGGTGGGGAGGAACCAGAATTGAGAATTGCATGGAAAGGGTCAAAAGCCATCATTTATAATGGTAAATGGTAGTAATGTTGATGGATGCTGTGGGTGTAGTAGTGCTGGGTTGGCTTCCAATCCGGCTGAGCTACCTGTTAGTTGGACCTTTGGTTTTGATGGTACAATGCCAAATTGGTCTTTCAACTTACAAGTGGCTCTTTTATTAACCACCTAAACAATTGAATCACACGTAATAAAATTAATAAATTCTAATCTAATCTAATCACTTATTATATCACATTTAAAATGAAAAATCTAAGTCAAACTTTCTTTATCTTGCACATGTAAAAAGTCAAAAAATTTCCTATAAATGATTTTTTTTTTAAAGAAAAAGGCAATTACAGCAATAAAAAGAATAAAAATAAATAAACATAAAAGGCAGCAGCAAAAATGGCGGATTATGTGAAGAGGAGGGTAAATTCCATTTTACTTCAAAATCTTTTCTTTCTTATTTATTTATTTATTCAAATTTTGGGATTATAAACAGAGTGATAGATGGGTATCATCCTCCCACTCAAATTCTCAACATTTCCGTCTCTCTCTTTTTCTCTTCCTTCTCCTAAAAGACGCAAAAGAAGAAAATTTTAACATTAAAGCTTTCATCTTTAATTTAAATTTGCCTTTAAAGTTTCTTTTTTTTTTTTTTTTTGCATTTAGCCTTCCATTTTAATTTGGTAGATAAAACAATAAATATTTATGGGCAGATCATTCAAATGATTTACCTAGCAGGGTACTTGATCACAACCTTTGTTTGTTGGTGCGTCCATTAATCACTTTAATCTGTTGATTATTTCTTTATTTTTTTGGCTTTTTAACTCTAAATTATGCTGATCAAGCTTGGGTTTTCTTTAATTTAGCTGGTTTTTTAATTTTTATTTTTTTTCTGGCTTGGTGAATTCATTTATTTTGCTGATTTTGTTATAATAAGCTGTGCTTCTGGTTGATGCTGGTGAATAGGTGCCGTGAAAGTACCACTTTTCAGCGATGTTTGCGTTTTTCTTTGCCTTTGTATATGTGTTTTTGATTGTCTCAAGGAATCAATTTAGGCCTTTAGGGGCTTTTTTGTTTGTCATTTGTTAGTTTTTAATATTTTGGCTGAGAACAAATTTTGGGTTTTGGTTTTCCAGTTTGTTTTTCCTTTGGATCCATGGTTGATTGGAATTTGTCTTGATTTTTAGGTACTTTAGTTGCTGTCTTGCTCTCATTTTGGTTTCAAAATAGAGTTTTATGTTGATTGAAGGAGCTGTTTAAGGAACATTGAGTTTGTCTTATCTCATAGTATTCATCGGCTCGTTTATCTTTTTATGGAATTCTGTTGTTCAATCAAAGAATTCTGAGGCTATGATGGATTAAATTTAGAATTTGATGGAGTTCAAATTGGTCAACACTGTTCTCAAATGCATTTGAGCTGAATTCTGGTTGTTTTGAAATATTTTTGTTCTTGTTCATCTAATCTTTTTATTGGAAATTTTCTGCAGGCAATCACAGTGACCATTCTTGTTAGCGACATGAATTCTATGTGTTTTGTTGCCTGCTGGTATGGAGGTCAGAAGATCTGTGCTACTCATTATCGTTGGATAGTTAGTTTGTGTTTGGCTTTCTCGATGGAGGCTCATAAGAGAATTGCAGCTGAAATGTGGATGCCATTGGTAGATACATAGTACTATCTTGTTATTAGTGAACTAGTTTTGTTAGAAACATTTCATTGCTCTTCAATGACATTGTTAGAATAGGGAGACTTGAATTCCACTCTCTTTTATATTCTAGATGAATTTGAATAATTAGAACTGATTAGAAAATAGTGAATTGTATAAAAGTATTAAAGGCAAACACAAGTGAGCAAGGAAGAGGAAGAATAACTTATTTAGCTCCATTTGCATTACTCATTACACATTCTCTGCAAGTTTAGCAATGGGGTTGCCACAAGTTTCCTCAGATGATAGTGCTGAGGAAGGTGAAGCTGCATCTGTTGGTTCATTTTTGCAAAACCCGCCACGGTTTGCGGGTGTCAGCACCTGTGATTTAGATGGAATGCAGAGAGGAAGTTTTAGCCAGCCTATTGGGGATTCCTTGTGTTCTTCACTAGGAGATTTTCAAAGGAAAGTTTCTTTGGAGCTTTCAAAGTTTTCAGATGATTCTATCAAATTTGGAGGGAAAATGAATGCTTCATCCAATGTTCATCAATTGAAGATTGGCTCTGCCAATGTTGTTGGATCATTTGCCACTCCTAGAAGTGGACAGAAAGTCCACAACCCTGTTTCTAGGATTGTGGGTTTTGATTCACATGGCACAAGTAAGGTAGTGGAGGGAGTTTCTAGTGATCCTGTTCATTCTTCTCCCGTTGGCGTCGGAGCTAATGAAACAGAGTCTAGTGGGTCAGTAGTTAGGAAGCGACTATTATCACCATTAAATAGCATACTTTTCTCAGATCAATTTAAGGATGACCCTCTGGACATTAGCTACAGCGGCACTCAAGTAAACTCCTCTTCCTTAGCTGATAAGCATAGGGTTTCTGTCTCACAAGACAATAAGAAAGCAAATATTGGCAGCAAAATGAATTTCACAGCATCATCCTGGTCCTTGTCAAGCTGCTTGGAACATGGAAACATCCCATATGACAAAGCTGGAACTGCATCTGTATTTTTTACAGATGGTCCTTTACTGGAAAACAAGGAACCACACCATTCTCATAAATTTTCCTATTCTCCTGGGCTTGATCAATTCCGAGAATCAAGTGAGTTGAGATGCCGAAGTGGAGTAATATCTATAACCCCCCAAATGGCTACCTCACCTCCTGTTTCTTTATCACCATTGGGTCCAAAGTTCAGTGAGAGGATGACAGCTGCAGGAGGATGCAAGAATCTTAAAAAGGATATGAATGATTGTTGTTCAACCCCAAAGAATACAGAACAATCAGTTGAAAGGTTTGACTCTGGTATTATACTTGTCCCTGAAGAAGAGGAGTTTGAGATTTCAAGCAGCTCATTTGAAGATATTGGTTTTTTGCACAAAGAATTTCGCCCTTCTTCTCTGGAAGGTGCTGCTGAATTAGGCTGGCCCTTGTCTCAAGAACCTGCCCCCATATCTTCATGTATCAGATTCGTCAAAGGTTTGAGTGGACTTCCTATTAGGAGGTCCTTGGTTGGTTCATTTGAAGAGTCGCTATTGTCTGGAAGGTTCATTTCTGGAAAACTCAGTCAGGTTAGTTGTAAAGTTAAGTTGAGTTACGTTGTTCTATAATGAGTTTGTGTAGAAAATTTTTGGTCACAGGTGTCTGTGTTACTCATTTGCTTATTACTTATGTCTTGTATGCATAGAGGATTGATGGTTTTCTAGCTGCTCTAAGCATAACTGGAGGGACCTTCTCACCGCAATCACAGAAACTTCCATTCTCGGTAACCAGTGTGGATGGAGATTGTTTTTTACTGTATTATGCATCAATAGATCTTTCAAGGGATTCATTGTCAAATAAATGCCAAGATCAGAAGTTGAAAAGAGGCCTTAGCAATGATGAATTGCAACCTGTAAGAAGCCGGTTGCGTATTCCTATGAAAGGGCGCATACAATTGGTATATACTTCTCACCAGAATTGGGTGCTTCTCTTATCTTGATGTTATTAAGTTTTGGTCCAGTTCTAAAACATTATATCATCTCTTCAAACTCTAATATGACCATACTAATTAAGAAAAAAGCCCTGCCACTAATTGGCACCCTGTGTTTGAGCTTTCATAGCATGCTTCTGTAACCTGCGTTAGGCTTTTCTTTCACTCTAGTTGTGATTTGCACATTGGCTTGTTCAGCGCAGGTTGATAACCTATAAGGGATTAGGCTAATACTAGTGACGGTTCTTTATTTTCCTAACATATTTCTTATAGGACTTTTTAAATAGCTTTAAGCTATAGACTTTTTACGATATCCTCATCCTGTCTTTATGTCAGAAACGGGTTTCATTTCTTCTTGGTGGATTCATATGCAGGTTCTTAGCAATCCAGAGAAAACACCTCTTCACACTTTCCTTTGCAACTATGATTTGAGTGACATGCCAGCTGGCACCAAGGTAATATGAATTTTAATCTGCCTTTGTCTTTTATGGTTAGCCATTTGAGCCTTTTTAACGAATATTACATGAATGATATAAAATCTTTCTTACTAATTCTTTGCACTTCACAAATTATCATTATTCCAAAATTATGGTTGACCAAGATACAATAAAAAGATGAGGTTTATTTTGGTATTAAGTTGTTGTCATGGATGACTATTTGTTCTGTAGATGTTTTTGCTTCTCATCATTGGCTGGGTGCAAGCCTAATGAAAATATCAAAATATTCTATGACACTGCAATTTAGAATCATTCTTATAATTATATACTTGCATTTACATTTTAATTTGATGAAGTTTGTAATTTTAAGCTCTTTCTCTTGTTCAAATCAAAGTAGACATTCGTGCGCCAGAAGATTACCTTAGCATCTTCTACTCCAAATGCTGCTGAGCTGAAACGGGGGCATATAAGTTTTAACGCCAAAGTCCAGAACAAGGTGAGGCCAACGTCACAGAAAAATTCTCCTTTACCCTACAACAGAGACAGGATGGATGGTAGTGAAGTTAAAGGCAGTGAAGGCTTGGATTTACCAGAATCAATACAAATGACTGGCTGCGACAATGGCCAGTGCAAGGAGTACACCTGCACTGATGCAAGTCAGAAAACTGACCGGAAACTTTCCCATGGTTGTGCTAAGATCAATGAAAATACTAATGGTGCTGGTTCACTGCGATATGCTCTTCATCTCCGATTTTTATGCCCTTCCCCCAAAAAATGTTCGAAGTCATTTCAGAGATGTAAATCTGATCCGGGGTCAGTGCCACAAAAGACAGGCCTTGACAGGGATGGTGATAGGAGATTCTATCTATACAACGACTTGAGAGTAGTGTTCCCTCAACGCCATTCGGATGCTGATGAGGGCAAGGTAATGTAATTTACCTTTTTTTTTAATGCATATGTATACTAGCTATCTTCTTAGGTCTCGACATTTTACAGCTTCCCATCTGTTCTGATAAGATTGTTGTTTGATGGCAGTTGAACGTGGAATACCATTATCCAGAAGATCCAAGATACTTCGATATCAGCAACTGAAACATCTAATTTACTTCACAAAAGCATGCTTTCTTTTGCTGACTTTGTACGTAGTCATCACATGTTTCATTTCAGTCATCTCATCTCGAAATGGCACTAACCCTCATGATCAACCTGTATATATACCTTTATTCTCAAATAATTTGATGGATTAAGCATTGTTGTTGAAAACTGTGAATACTTTTTCCTTTCTGCGGAAAGAACTTTCATGAAGTAAATGAGGAAAAGGCTTATAGCTGGACAAGGGAAATGAAGCACAATGTCAGCTCCACCAAGATAAGAGCAAAGTAGAACATAAAAAGAAAAAAAAATGGTGGAAAATGGTAGTGCATGAAGGCTATTGGACCGATCTGAGTCCTGACAAATCACTCTGGGCTGGGATCCTTGCTTTGATGAGGTCGAGGACTTTGGATGAGATGAAATGGATGTCCCTATTTTTTGGGCAATAAAATCCCATGTTCAACAGGTCTTGATGAAATAATGCTACTTAAGCCCATATCATTGTCCATATTATACGGACAAAGATGAGAAGCCCAAAGTTTAACAGATTCTTCTTTAGCCCATGTCATTGTCTTGGGCATTGGGTATATACCACACACAATACAGGCCGTGTCTGGGGCCTATGACGCCCCATTTTCGGCTAAATTATTATCATAGCAATAGAATCAATCCCCTCTGCTTTTACATTTAATATGCAAATATGTTTCTGAACCCTAATACCTTGGACATCACTTTCCTCTCCTTTTGAACCATAATAATCATGTTTTGTCGTACTCGTAGTCTTTGTAGAGTCCAAATGGATTTTTGATGAGGTGCATGGCAATAAAGTGTAAAAGAAATTACAGCTAGCAGATGGAGTTTAAAAGGATTATAACTGAAGATTATTGAAAGAGATATCACTATACGTAGTAAAATGTGGCAGCATCATTTGAAGTAACACAGAAAGATCAAATATAGATTGAACTTTATTATGCTTTTCAGAACTCCAAATTAAGCCAACCTAGAACTACCCTTTAAAGGGAGACACCCCCCCCCCCCCCCCCCCCACCTCTCCCCAATTACCCTTATAACCTAGTCGGAGTTTTGTCAAAATCTCTGCTTCTTTGTGACTGGAGTCTATCAGTCTCACTAGCTAAAGCCATATGTACTGAGGTTAAGATTAAATATCAAGTGTCAATCAATCTGAATCTAGAACTGATCACGTTCACATTTACTCACTCAAGGCCAACCCTTCATAATATTCCTATTTCATGCATTGTACAGGGAATCTCTCTCTCTCTCTCTCTCAATGTTTGATGTGAGTCTCCACCAATCATACCCTTCATACGTGTCCCTAGCTTTGCCTAACAGAGGGAGGATTCCAGGGCTGAGGGCTCAATGCTGAGCTGTTTACACAAACTAACAAGAGGGAGTGGGAGATTTGGGGCAGTCAGTCAGTCACTGACATAGCAAGAGAAGAGGAGGGGCGTGTTGCCACTCGTTGTCCTTTATTCCCATACAAATCCTACTTTCCTTTCATTCCCCCCCCCCCCATATTTCTTTATTTTTTTATCTTTTGAATTTTATTAGGGCAGATAGTTCTGTGTTAAGATCAGGATGCATGGCTGTTCGTTGTTGTTGTTAATGATTGGACAAGGAGGCCTTTCCATTGTGAATTCTGAATCATAGGCCTTACACGTGTCATATCTTTCCATGGGAGATGAGGTCATTTGCATGCCCTTTGCATGGGAGGGTCACTGTAAGTCCCATGCCCAGAACTCCCCTCAGCAAGGCAATCAGGAAACTGATATGGTGCCATTGTACCTGCAGCTGAAAGGCCTGAAATATTAACTTGAATTAAAACTTCTACTGCATAATAGTAGGAAATTAAAGAAAATATCTTATAAAATGAAAAGGTTACCCAGGATTATTTTTGAAGAAATTAGGTGTTTTGACAGTTGACATAACTTTCAATGGACTGTTTGAATCAATAATACTCGAAAAAAAAAATCAAGTATCCACCAATAATCTTTGGAACAATATATTATAATTATATATAGTCAATAGGACTCAAAACATGGATGGTTTTGGAACTAATGCTTAAAATGTACAGATTCTAGTTTATGGGGTCTTAGCTATATTCATATAGGCAGTAATCTCTCTCTGGCTCAAATGACTTTACCTGACATCATTAACTAAAAGTTGTTACGCTTCAACAGCCATTTTTTAAATACTAATGGTGATGAAATCAGTTACTCTCTGCCAATCAATCAGAAGTGAAAAGTCAAAAAAAAAAAAAAAAAGATGATGGTAAAAGGTTATGTCCATAAACAAATGTCTCTCTCTAATTTTTTTCATCACATCTATAAATTGGTCTAAATCTTTACTTTTTCTTCTTTTCTCTATATTTCACATGGAGTTTTCTATGAATCTGATTAAAGGGCTAATTAAAACAGAACCAGATCACTTTCTAATGGTTAGAGATCTCCATTATCTATGAACTCAAATTAATTTGATGACAGTTTCCCTCTAAACTACTACAACTTTTATTGATTTTCCCTTTTTTTTTTTTTTGAATGTGTCTTGCATGCATCAAATTTAGCAGAGATTAAAAAATTTTCAAAACCAGAGGGGTAATATTGTAACTCACGAGTCACTACCAGTCATCACATTCCTGCTAGCCTTTGTACATGAATACAAACAAACCCTTAAACCCCATATAAACCTGACTTGTCCCCTTTCTCTTCCCACCTCATTTCCACTCTCTCCTTGATCCTATTTTGTTTTCACTCTCTACAACTTCAATGGCAGACCCTTCAATGTACAACTTCTTCAACCAGCCTTCTTCAGCTTCAAAACCCACCAAGAAACATCCCCAAAGAGCTTCACCATCTGCTCCTCCAAGGCTTTTCCCATGCCTTTACTGTCCAAGGAAGTTCTACACTTCCCAAGCTCTTGGTGGTCACCAAAATGTTCACAAGCGTGAACGAGCCGCATCTCGAAGGAAGTTCCCTAGTGATCATGATCAGAACCCACAATACAACCTCCACCAACAGATTAACCCTTTTTCTAGCTTCCCTACTAAGCCAGAACCTAAGGACCATCCTGGTGCACCATCTCTTGACCAGTGGCTCGAGCCCTTCCAATCCCACCTTCCATCTGCTCGCTTCGTTCCTCATCAGGGTTTCACTGGTGTTTCTTCTCCTGAGACTTTCTCTCCAACCGCTGATGTTGATGACTCTGCAAATGTTGATCTCACTCTCCGTTTATAAAGCAACTTTCTTGCTTTTTATCTCTTCATTTCGTTGTTCTTTGTCTTTCTTTCTCTTTTGAGAGGTAACAAATGTTACTTTTTGGTGGGTTTCTTATCCTCCAAGTAGGCTTAGCTGAGAATGAAACAAAGAAGAGGTTGTGAGGGTTGTTACTTGTTAGGGTTTAAAGGGTTTTAAAAGTTTCATCTCTGAGTTCAATGTTTTGTTTAAGATTTGGTACTATTTTCTAAATGGATATCTGAATCATGTTTTCTTGAGTTACAGTTGTGATGTTGATGATTTTTAGTCTCTTTGTTGATAGTCTTTGCACTTGCATGATGTTAATAAATGCCATTATTTATCATTTTTTTCTCTCTTTCCTTCTTTATATTTTAATGTGAAATGTTAATCTTAGATCTTTCATGTTTTCAATTCACTCCTTAGAGTAAAGAGTTGGGATACAAGATCTGAGATGAAAATTTTATTTTTGCCATATGCATTTTGTTTGCTAGGGCAGAAAAAGCAAGCACCTTGCTATATATGTTTCTGTTTCAAAAAGAAAAATCTGGGATTTATATATTATGAAAAATGGTTTAAAAATTAAAGGGTCTTGCACGACGCTTACTTTACCTCTGTACTGATCAGACTGCTATCCCCAGCTCCTAACTTGAACAGAAAATTTCATTTTTTGTTTTTCCTTTCTTTTTGGGCTGACATTTATTAATTCATCAATCATCATCAATACTGTTAGATCACCATAATGGACGGTCTTGATCCAGTGTGAAATGGATGATGAGTTTGATAGTTTTTCCATATTCGTACAGTTCTAATTTCCATTAACAAGATTTAAGAAGCTTACCTCAATACATGTATATTATAGAAATTATCCACTTTGATTCAAATTCATTTTCATGAAAAATATTTTAGGTTTAAATCTTTCCTTAGATACCATATTGTATCTTCACACTTAAATAATACGGGATTAAGAATGTCATATAAACATGTAATGAGTTTGGTAGCAAAATAAAGCTTTGAGTCAGATGAAGTTGGCATTAACTTCATTAACAAAATGTGAGGAATTCCCTAATCACCCAAACTGGAAATTCCTTGTTAAAAGAAAAAAAAAAAAAAAACCCAAATTTGGAACTTTCTCCATTAGAAGTTGGTAGATAGATTCAAACTGTTAGAACAACTCAATACATACATATATTCTTCTCATAAAATTGATGAATATGCAATTTGTTGGGTTGTTATTGCTTGTGAAACTGGGAAGTTGTTAGACATCGGTGCATCCGACCACTTGTGTAATTTATGCTTACCAATTATTTAACTTCCACTTTCACACAGCATTTCCTAATTAACTAAAGTAGGTTACTTTTTTCCTGGTACAGTTTATGACGTTTCTAATACCCGATAAAACCTAATCCACCCTCCCCAACATTCATGAATGTATAGTGACAGCACTTGTTTAAAAATTGGTCCAATTTGTAACTCAAATCCAACAAAGAGGAAGACTGAAAACAACCAAGTCTTTTCGGGAGGTGGGGCTCAAATAAAAATCCTCGTTTTGCTTCTGACAAATTAATAAATTAAGAGAATCCCCTTTCAATCACGATCAATGTTCTTTGTTGCATACAAAGGAATGAACCAGCTAAACAAATGTTAACATCATAAAATATTCCAGCCAATTGGGTGGGAAGGGAATACACGTTGCAAAAATAACCCACCCCACAAAAACAATGGCTTCCTAACCAAATGAAATTATAGCAGTTATATATTTGCTACATACTGAGAATGTCTATCAATTTTGTTTGACACAATGTATCTGCATTACTCCTGCCCTTATCCTTATTGAAACCATCCCCACTGTCCTGTTCCGATATTGTCAATCCAATTAACCCCCAGTTGCATCCTTATTTTGTGGTCTACCATCAATCTTTCTTTTGTTCCTTCTTTTTGCTACCATCTAATTCTAATAATTGAAGTCTCTATTTGGTGACAACCAAATTACAGCAGAAACTCTGCCTTGTTATTCTGACATGCAGTCAAGCAACATTCATTGCGGGAATGTTCTTAAGTTTCTGTAAGAAGACAAATAAAAAACGTCCACCTTTGATTGTGCAGATATGTATATATCAGAGCTCAAATGTTGGAACTTCAGCTGTGGAGCCATTTGTCGCCTGGTATAACAACCGAGGCAACAAATTCCTATAGGGGTCTTTTTCTCTTTTTTCCTTCAAATAGGCCATGCATCTCTCAACCTCTGACTTTACTTGTAAATAGAATTCATGAGATTTCTCCCTGCTTCTTAGCTCTTGTTTCCTCCCTTCAAAATATAGAGAATTATGTTCAATCAAATTGCATTGAAGATCAGAAATGGAAGTCAGAATCCCCTTTAGTATTTTACCACATCCAGCAAACTAAATTTGGGACCAGATGGTTCAGGCTAGCATTGTTATTGAGGCTAACTAGATCATTGTTGCTTATGTAAGTAAACTGATAGATATTCAAGAATATAGTGTAGAAAGGCAGCACCTTCTGTTTCGATAGGTTTCCCAAAATAATAATAAAACCGGCCTGGCAATTTAGGAAGAACTCCGGGAAGGTGGACATCTTGGTTTGACACCTCGCCATCTGCATCAGTCCTATCATTCCAAAATTGAAAGGAAACCAAACAAAGAATGATGCAAGGGGAAGGAATATATAGCAATTGTGGAAAGGTTGAAATGTGACGTATACTTAAGATAAAGGAAGAGCATTTAAAGGAATTAAGCAGAAGAAGAAAATCATAGTACCTCAACTGCTCAACCTCTTCTGTGAGTTCTTTTATGAATGTCCTCAAGTAAGGTATTTGCATTTGGTCATTGTAATCCAAAACTAGCTGACAACATTAAATGCACAATACCTATATGAGAGAGAGAGAGACTGAACCTACTGATATAGAACATGATACCAAAGAAAAGGAAAGAAAAGGATGGTAAAGTCACAAACAGTGTTTCAGAAGCAAAGCAGATACGCATGGCACCTCAATTTTAAATTTCATCATATATATTACACACACATCTAGAACCCTTTAGAGTTGGGTTATTTTTTTATCTCAAGGCGCTGCTATCTTAATGATTTTGCTTATGATTTATATTCCTTATTGTATAACAATGGTCAAAGAGTACAAGCATATGCATGTATATATTTAGGCCCACAGTGCCAGGTTTTCGAATAAGCCGGGGTATGACAGGTACACATCAATGAGGAACCCATCAAAAACATTGATCAATTATTTAGAAGTGCACCACTAGATCAAATGTTTCATATGCTCCAAAGTAATATGCTATGGTAGACACTAGTCTTAGAAACTTCCGCAGATAGTGCAATAAATGTGCCAGGCTCACCTCACCAACATCATCTTCTCCTACCACGCCAAAGGGTACGATTTTGGCTCCAAATTTAGATGCCATCCTTACAAACTCAGGCTGCTCCGGCCAGAATAACTTGTATTCTTCACCCTGAAAAAATATGCATTGGTGGTTAATTTGCAGTGAACACAAATAAATGCCAAGCACATCAGCACATTTTCTTCACAGTCCTATATGAATTAACTCATTAAATTATAACTACAGTAGAGTAGAATTGAGAATATAAGAAATTGGTTGATATTACATAATAAGAAGCAATTTTCCTCCATAAAATCAACATTAGACTGAGAGGGTAGGGTAATTTTGTAGGATTTAAATCTTGAGAAAAACAACAGCAGAGGGATAAGAAGCAGAAAGTATATTTGCTCCATCGCAATCATCCACTAGTTTTAATTCATAACAGAAGCATGGAACTTGAGTGGAGAAAATTAAAGTTATGTTAAACGTACAATTGTTGAATTTTGTATTAGAAGTCTGAACTCCCATTGACATGAACATTGAACTATTTTTCAGATGGTAAAAGGTCCTTCTGAAATGCTGCAATTACCTTCCTGTGAAGAGCCTCACGAACACCTCCAGGATACAGTAGGACATGAGATTTTGAAGACATAAGTTTGTAGAAGTTTGGTCCGGACACGGGAACTGCACCCATTATTCTGTATGTGTCAAATGTAGCTAGATCAAGCATTTTGCCTTCTCTCAATCTATTAAACATCATTGGATGGGCTATCCCTCGCAAAAGAATATTTCTCTCCATCAAAAACTGAATCACCATTGGAGCAAGTTCAAACCCTAGTAACATGTGATAGCCAACACACAACACTGGTCCCTCTGAGGGGATTCCAGCCAGGCCCCTCACCACCTTGCCATTACCTAAAGTTGAGAGCATCACAGGACTAGTGGCAGCAATTACCCATCTAGGAAAAGCAATATTGTGAGAATAATATTAGAAATTAATGTGCTTGCACAACTCACAAAATCTGTTATAATGAGTACCAGGCAATGTGATCATAGCTGTGTCAACTAAAGGCATATAATCAGCAAGGCTGACAGAAGGTAAACCCTTGCCAACCATCAACTTTTAGATACCTCAGACAAACAAAGTGCTGTTCTTCCAGTTAGAGTCCGTCATGATTTATTCCCGTTAATGCAATTTGCAAAAAAGTTATCCTATAGGATAACTGTTACCTGTTTGATTCAAATATTTTCTTGAATTCATAAGGTGTTGGTGGCATGTAATCTGACACATAGTCCAGGTATTTTCCATGACGATAGAAACTAGCACCCTTGATGTTTGTTACCAAATCAACACTGTCTTCCTGCAATGAATGAGCAAAACTATGATGCATTAGTAAGCAAACGTAAGATATTGATATTTAGTGCAACTTCATATCAGTTAGTTATCAGTTTGATTAGCCTCTTTCTGCCTCTTTCTTGCCCAAATTTCTATCAAATTCAATTGCATATTGCTGATTATTTAAACAACATGAGAGAGAGAGACACAGAGTCATACTAATAAAAGAAAATGTCCGCTTTCTTTGAATTCACGTATTTCACATTTTGGCAACATGTGGCGTAGTCTTTGGGCTTCTACTTGACTAGGAAACAACTGATCCTTTCCACTATTAAGAAAAATAGAAAATATCAGCAATTATCACAATAAGGACCATAAACGTAGCAACAATATTAGCTAAAAAATCAATGAGATATAATAACAATGGATTGCACTAAGGATTTATTAAGGACCTGCTAAGCAACAGTGATTGAACTTTTACAGCATGAAGGTGTGAATTGGCAGATGCAGAAGCAGATTTAAGCATTCGTAACTTCCAGAGAAGTGTTTCTCTAGGTAACATATCAGCCAGAACCTGAGACTTAAATTGTTAATTCCTTTTTTCATGAAATTGCAAGCACACTATAAGCAATTGCATAGCATGAGCATCAACATAAAATCATAAACAACTAACATGAGGAGGCTACCATCTTCAGCATGCTCAAAGATATAAGCGTATTCATACTATCATCTTAATATATGTTGAAAGTAGATGCAGAGTAACACAAGAAATGTCAATTGAAATAGCTATTCAATGTTTCATGACTGAATCTTACAGAGAGGTAAGATGACATAGAAACAAGATCTTGTGATAGCTTTCCTATGGTTTGGAGCGGCAGAATTCCCTTCACCACGTTTTCCCAGGCCATCCTCAAAGGATCACCTAAATAAATGTCATCGCTCACATCTTATCAATGTTCTTAATTATCACTGATTAGAAACAACAAGAAGATCTATCAAAAGTGATTCTACATGTCATTGTTTTACATGTTTTCGACCACATATTGATAACATCCTGTTTTTTACACTATTAGACTGAATAAAAACAGTTATATGCCTCAGCCTCAGGTAACTAGCAAGGTCAACAAAATGGAAATTTGAAGAACAGACTCCAAACCTGACAATAAGTTTAGCACGTGAGAGAGGTTTGGCACGAGTTGATCAGGCATGAGTTCCAGCAAAGGTATTAGAGATTGTAATCGTGACCTACTGAATGATGTAGCTGCAAAAAGAAAATGAATGAGACAGCAAACACTTTTAATTATACTGCAATGATCAACAAGATAAGTTGCCAATACGATATCATTACTAGTTGTATACACTAGTTATTATTCCTTTACAAGTACAATCTGTTATGCTCAGGTCCCAGAACCAGTCCTTTTTTATAATCAACAACATTATAACAAGATAAGTTTCCACCTGGATTAGCCAAAATTAGCACAAGATCAACATCGGGGTTACGAGCGGCAACATCTAAGGCAATGCATGCTCCAAGGGACTCCCCAACAAGATAAATTGGTCTGTCTGGTGAGCTCTGGTACTCAGACCTTACTGTTTTTTCAACCAGCTTCACTAGGTCTAAGGAGAATAGAAAAAAAATGAAACAAGATTAAGGCATGATATTAAGGATTTTTTTTTTTTTCTGATTTAATGTTCCTAAAGAGACTTTCTGATCAACTTGGCTTTAGCTTTTTGCTTTGTACTTTTTGTAAAGCAAACTTTGAACCATTAAAAGTTAATTACCAAAAAGCAAAATCCAAATACTTGAATGAAATGATGTATTTTCTCAAGCTAATCAATTTGATAATAATATGAAGCAGAAACTTTATAATAAAGGGCAGTAAGCATTTTGGTTTTACTTTGGAAAATTTTGTCAGAGTCATGATTATTTGCTTTTGTAATTTGTACTATCTTGGAAAATGAAAGACAAAAAGGCTATATGAGTATATGATCAAGTCCTACTTTTTCTTCTTTTTTTTTTTTTTTTAACGAAAGGAATAAACAAAACAGAATGTAAAAACTAAAAATAAATGCTACAGATTACCTGTAAATGAAGTTCTATCCTTAACTGGAATATGCAAACACCACATATCGAAAATCCTTCATTCAATAAATAAATGAATAAAAATCCAAAAGACTAAATAGATTGGACTCAGAAAATAAAAGAAAATTAATTTTGTGACTCACTTTCCAAGTTTATGATGATGTGTAATAAGGCCAAGCCCGGTGCCATCAATCCCTGTAATGTAAATTTCACAAATAATCAAATTCCATTTCCTATAAATGTTAAAAAGCAAGATATTTTTCCTTTTAAAAGAATAATAAAGTTAAAAAGTTTCATGATTTTTAGTTAATGTCAAAAAAAAAAAAAAAGAAAACGAAAAACGAACCAGGCAAAAACAGAAAGAGAGGAGAATCACGAGTGTGGGACCCGCACTCCAAAGGAGAGAACCAGCGTGGCGGTCCACCGTCTGATCCGATCATCAAATCTCTACACTCTTGGAAATAATCTTTCAACGTCTTTCGAGTCTCCTGCGTTATCTCGTCCGGATTCGAGTATACATTTAATATTAACTCACTCTCTTCCTTCCTTCCCTTTTTCCTCTCCGACAACGTTCCGTTCTCTATTAAACTCGTTGTCGCCATCGCCACCACCGACGTTACCTGCTCCGTCGACACCGCCATCCGTCGAGATAAGCTTACACACCGGTTCCTCCTAGAAGTTCCGGATGCTGACGTCACCGATGAACCGGCGAGGAACAAAGAAGCTCTAGATGCGGCCATGGCCCCGAATTTTTATCCTACTTTTCCTTTTGGCTCTCTGACTCCGATTGAAGTAACCGCGGAAATGACAGAATATGTTAAGAACAGATAGTTTTGGTGAAAAGATTAAATAGTGATTAATGTACTTAATAATGTAAGGATTAACCAAAATTTAAAACGTTATAATGAGGGGTTTCTACTTTTTTTTTTTTAACTTTTTGTGTGTCGTGACTTGATAGAATCTGACAAGACAGTGGTGCGATTTATGCGATTGTTTTGGTTGTCGAGATTTCCGCAAGTATGTCTTGGTGGAAGGGTTTGTATAGATACGATAATTTGTGTTGTGAGATATAATAATATGAATTATTAAAATATAAATTATAAAATATATTTAAATTTTTAATATAAATATAATATATTTAATAAATATGTTATACGTAATATAATATAATCGATACGTAAATAATTAATTTATTTAAATATAATATAAATAAATATGAATAAATTAAATTCCATATAAATATATATGAATAAATATGATTATACGAATATATATAAATATAATTAAAATAATTATAATTATTTATAATTTAATAAATTTGACATATTAATAATATAAAAAAAACTTACATATTAAAAAATAAAAAATTTAATACTCATTTAATATTTATTTAATTTTTTTTTTTTAATTTTAATTTATATTACACTACTATATTAATTTTTAATATCAAAATTCAAAATGATAAATTATTAAAGATTAAAAAATAAAATAATAATGTATAGTACTAATATTAATATCAATATTATATTTATATTATTAATATAAGAATAATTTTATAATAATTATTAAATGAGTATCATAATTAAATGTTTAAAATAAATTTTATATGATATTAAATAATTAATTAAGTATCATAATTAAAAAATTAAAAATTAAAATAATCTTTATATGTTTTTTTATTGAATTAAATTAAATATAAAAAATATATATTAAACGTGTTAAATATATTAAACGTATATTCGTATGACAATATTAAATTAAACGTATTATTCATATCGTGTTACGTGTTTAAATGAGTCAACACATATACAACATGAATTATATCATGTTAAAATTTGTATCGATACAAATAAATACGAAACACATTTTTTAAAAATATATACAATTTTTTTATGTCATTTTTCATGTTATATTACCATATCATATCTAAAATTATCATATCTAATTTTGTGACTATATTGTACAGCTACGCTATCTAAAATGATAATATACAAGAATATTCCTCGACTTTGCTCGGATCATAAACTTTTTTATTTTTGATAAAATATAATTTAATTTAATAGTTAACATAGAATTTAAATTCATATATTTTTAAATAAAATAATAATAAAAATATTTAAAATATTTATATTTATTTAATTATTTGAAATCATAATAATTTTATATAAATAAAAATATGATCTAAATATGTTTAATAGTAAGAATATATAATTTTGATTTATTCTAAATTTTTTATAATTATTTAAATTTAATTTTCAAATTAAAATATATATATACATATATTATTTTTAAACTTGACAATTCATATTTTTGTGTTGTACTTAACACTTGTAATGATACAAATTATTAAAATATAAACACTATACAAATTATAAAACATATTTAAATCATAAATACGAACACGACACGTTTTATTATACATTTTACACATGATACGATATGATGAATACGTATACAATTAATCCGTTGAAACACAATATAAATAAATATGAATAATACAGATATGCATGAATAGACATGACTAACATTGATATATAAAAATTATAAAATATATTTAAATCATAAATACGAACATGACATGTTTATTATACGTGTTACACATGATACGATACAATTAATATGTGTACAATTAATCCATTGAAACATAATACAAATAAATATGCATAATACATATATGCATGAATAGACATGACTAATATAGATATATATGAATAAATACGACTAACACGAATATATAAAAAAAATACTAAAATAATAAATAATTATAAATGATCTATTATTTATAATTTAGTAAACTTGATATGTTAATAATATAGAAAAGTACTTACATATTAAAATATAAAAAAAATTAATACCTGTTTAATATGTATTTAATATATATATTTAAATTTTAATAAATATTACATAAGTGTATTAATATTTAGTATCAAATTCAAGATGATAAATTATTATAGATTAAAAAATAAAATAATAATATATAGGATTAATATTTATATTTATATTATTAATATAAATATTTAATATTAAATTAAACGTGTTATTTGTATTGTATTACGTGTTTAAACGTGTTAATATATATAAAATATGAATTGTGTTGTGTCGATATAAATAAACACAAAACAAGTTTTTTTAAAACACATATAATTTTTTAATATCATTTTTATATCATATTATTATATCGTGTATGAAATTATCAGATTTAATTATTTTGAAAAGTTAATCCATTATTATTACATTTAAATTTATTATTTTACTATAATATATATTATTTTTATTTATTTATTTATTAAGACAATCGAAGATATATAGATTAAAAGTCAAAAAATGGGTTTTTTGGGTTCTAAATGCATTAATTAATCTTATTTTATTAATAAAAAGCAGGCGTGGAATTTTAGAAAGTGAAATGATTTTTGGTCAAATTATCAAGGAAACGTGACAGCTGATTAAAAATATAATTATAAATAATTGATTTTGATAATATAAGAAAATTTTTTTGTCTTTATAGTAAATTATTGGATTAAATACATATTTGATATTTGTGCCTGTATTTAATTTGATATATAAAAAATAAAAACTCTCAATAATTAGATATTTGAACTTCAATTTCCTAAGATAAATTACTCAATATATACTAACATCGTTAAAAAAAAACATTTTTATCCGCCAATAATAAACTGCTTAGCTATCATGGGATGCCTTGTGCCTCGCTTTAAAGTTCAAAATTATAAAAAAAAAAAAAAAAAAATCCATGAATGGGTGTGACCAGAGATCCTTGGATGTAGCAGCAATTTCAATTCATTTTAATTATGAAATAAAATAGATGTATATTGTCTCCAATTGTGGGAGGAATAACAGATGATTGAATTGGAGCCAAGTATGGAATTAATGTGGAAATCATGAACATCAAATTAATTAAGATGATGTTAACTATATGACAGAGAAAAATCAGAGCTCAAATGTTGGAATTTCATGGGTTAAGGTGGAGCCATGAGTGGCCTGGTATATGAACCGAGACAATAGATTCCTGTAAGGATCTTCTTCTCTTTTATCTTTCAAGTAAGCAAGGCATCTCTCAACCTCAGACTTTACATGTAAATATAGTTGATGAGATTTGTCCTTGTCTCTTAGTTCCACCTTCATTCCTGTACAGCACAGTATATTTTGTTAGTTTTAGTTAATACTATATGTAGGCAAATGCCAATGTATATGTTTATGGATCTTAATTATCTCTCTGTAATATACCTTCAGTTTTAATGGGCTTCCCAAAATAATAATAAAAGCGGCCTGGAAATTTTGGAAGCATCCATGGAAAGTGCATTTGCTGGTTTGAAACCTCACCAGTTGCATCAGTCCTATCATATCCACATTAATTAGATAAAACTCGAAATTATACATGGGATTTATTTAGTTTAGGCATAGGAAAACACCTAACAAAAGTAAGATTTAGATCTAGAATACCTCAGTCTTGGAGTTCGATTTGTTGTTCGTTCTATTTCTTCCCTTTTCCAAGGAATCTTCATTTGGTCATTATAATCCAAAATCATCTGAAACAACACCCATATAATATTAACTAGTATTCATTAGATACAAATCCACCATCATAATTAATTAAATATATAATGAGTTATTACTGGTGTAAGATCCAAAGCTAAAATAATATGAAACCAACTTGGAAAAAGAAAGTTTTCTTTCTTAATTAATTACCTCAGCTATATCATCTTCTCCAACAACCCCAAAAGGAACAATTTTGGCTCCAAATCTAGCTGCCATCCTCACAAACTCAGATTGCTCTGGCCAGAACAACTTGTATTCTTCACCCTGCAGGAAATTAAATGTCTAAAGTTGAGTATTATACATATATATAAACACAATGCATGTGATGAATGCTCTCAGGTCTGGGGAATTCAGACTAGATTTTGTACTTGATATCATCCAGTAAAACTTATCCTCAACTAATCTAAAATTTTTTCATCAATTTGGGTAAGATTGAAGAGAGAAAAGGTCTCTGATTCTGCCCCTTCTATACCATCAAATGCTTTCTAAAGGTGAAATATGTGTGTAGCGTATTTATGTTACCTTCCTGTGAAGGGCTTCACGTACGCCACCAGGGTATAATAAGGCATGAGATTTTGAGGACATAAGTTTGTAGAAGTTTCCTGCTGAGACAGGCACTGCACCCATTACTCTAATTACGTCAAAATTTGACGGTTCAGGCTCCGAGGGCCTTCTGTCTTTCAATCTTTCAAACATTCCTGGATGGGCGATCCCACGAACAAGAATATTTCTCTCAATCAGAAGTTGAGATATAAAGGAAATAATTTCAATTCCCAATAGCATGTGATTACCAACAAACAAGACTGGTCCCTCTGATGGGATTCCAGCAAGTCCCCTCATCACTTTGCCATCCGCTAAGGTTGAGAGCATCACAGGGCCAGTAGCAGTAACAATCCATCTGGGAACAATATAATTCGGAGTAAACCAATGCAAGTACATGCAACTCAATTGCCAAAATTCCACTAATGATCAAGAAAATGTCAGGTTTATTACACGAAAGGCCTAAATATTGATGATGCAAGAGGCAGGTTATCCAATCCATCTTCCAGTTTGACCTAACACCTTGGGTTTTTTGTTTGTTTAGTGGGGATTTATCTTCGTTTATTATAAAATATATTCTTGAATACTAAGATAAATATAGAACTTGGCTAGAGTAATATTAATTTTACAAATTCTTAAGGATGTGAAAAAGTGATTCCGGTCAGATATAGGAAGCTTCTTGGTTGGAATGATTTTCTCGGGAAATTCCCTACATATTTAGGATGACGGATGACTGATGTTGCCTAAGATTCTTTTTTGTGTTTGCAATAACATCGAGTGTATCACTTACCAAAAAGGGATTAGTTCAGGCCATTAATACAGTAGCTAGTTAGCTAACAAGAAGTTCATTTTCCTGTTAAAAGAGAATAACAGTTGGTGCCTGTAAATTTTCTAGTAAAACAATACTTACCTAAATGATTCATATATTTTTTTGAATTCACGAGGTGTTGGTGGCATGTAGTCAGACACACAATCAAGGTGCTTTGCACGGCGGTAAAAAGTAGCACCCTTGATGATTGTGACCAAATCAACACTATCATCCTGAACAATTGGGCAAAACTCCTATTTTAATTTGTATTTAAAAGGAACTTGCAGCTTAGAAGATTACCCTATGCCTGCAATTAGAGAAGCATACCAGGAAGAGAAAATGACCACTTTCCTCAAACATACGAATCTCACAATCTGGGTGTGCTTTTTGAAGTCTTTGGCTTTCCTCTTGACTAGGCAACAGCTGATCTCTTCCACTATAAAGAAAAATACAGTGAATTCAATCCACCATCATGGTAAAAATTACAAATTTAAAGATGTAAATTTGATAACAATATGCAACGTACAATCAGTTAGGTATCGACTGCACAAGTTTTATATATTATGTGCGTAGCAGAAACTAGATCAGGTCGTTAATGGCGTATGCTTTGTCAAATTTGGGATTGCGGCAAATAGACAGAATTGTCGATCTTATGTCTGAAAGATGAAGAGCGAGGACAAATAGTGATTCCTTCTTTTCTAACACCTGTTTATAATACATACCAATTTAAAATTTTTGCGTGGAGGCAGGCAAATGCACTATTTTGATGTGAGTTTGATGCATCTAACAGCAAGAAGCTCTTTAGAATTTGATACTATATGAATAATATGATATGGCACGAAGTTAGGAATATAATGAATGAACTTCAGAAAATCATCAACTTCACGTTTCCCAATAATCTATATTTACCATATCGACAGAAACAGCAAAGTATATCTATGAGTTCAATATGCCAAAAATTAAGGACCTGAAAAGTATCAGCATCTGAGCTTTTACAGCATGAAGGCATGAGTTGGCACATGCAGAACCAGATTTCAGCAAATTTAGCTTCCACCGAAGTGTTTCTCTGGGTAAAATATCAGCCAGAACCTGTCACCAAAAGATCAACTCTTAACATGTGATTACCTTCTTTATATCTAGCTCAAAAAGATGCAACAACTGAAAAAATAATGCTATTGCAGTGCTGTGATGCTAAAAAAATGCAAAACAACCGATTAAGTTGACATCAACGTATGTGGGAGCAAAGTAGCATGAGAAAAAGGTGATGCCAAATGTTTTAGGCTTTTAGCTATGGATCTTGATTACCGGGAAGTATGTTGACATTGTAACAAGATCTTGTGATAGTTCTCCAATTGATTGAGGCAGAGTACCTCTTTTCACAAGGTTATCCAACAGCATCCTCAAAGGATCACCTAAACATATGTTGTGCAATCGTTAGTAAGATCTCATTCCATCAGGTCTAATTGGAAAAGGTTTGCAAAATAACCTGTTGCTAAGCTCAGCATGTAAGGGAGATTTAGCGGGAACTGATCGGGCATAATCTCCAGTAGAGGCATTAGTGGTTGCAAGTGTGACTTACTAAAAGATGTTGCTGTGGGATAGAAAACAGGAAAATAATGGAAAATCAAGCTGATTTTGGTTGAAGCTAAAGCAACTTATTTTAAGCATTTTCTGAATTTGAATACAAATTTATCAAAATTCCATGTTAAAATAACAGATCATATAAACAGGTATAGGATTAATTGTAATTTCTGACCTGGGTTAGACAAAACAAGTACAAGATCCATGTCAGGATTCCGAGCTGCAACAGAAAAGGCAAGGCATGCTCCAAGAGATTCTCCAACAAGATATATTGGCCTATTTGGTGACCTGTAGTTCTCTAACCTAACCGTTCTTTCCACAAGCTTCACTAGCTCTAAACCAGAAACCCAAATTAAAATTATATAGAATAATACATTACCATAACTTGCATTAAATTGAGCAACTGATGAAAGCACAGAAAAAAGAATTACCAGTAAATGGTGTTCTATCCTTAACTGGAATATGCAAGCACCAAATGTTGAACATCCTTCATTCAAAGATCACTTGAAGTGGATTACTTGGATGGCAGACAATTTTGTTAAGCAATTAACATAAAGGTGATGAAAATTTACTCACTTTCCAAGCTTATGATGATGCATTAAAAGTCCAAGTCCAGTGCCATCAATTCCTGGAAACCAAATACTCATTTTGTTAAACTTGAATACATTATATTGAATATATCAAGGAAAAGTATTCCTGAGAAAAAGGAATAAAGTTGAACCAGGCAAAAATAGAAGTAGAGGACAATCTGGAGAGCTAGAAGAGCACTCCAAAGGAGAGAACCAACGAGGCGGACCACCATCTGATCTGATCAACTCTTTGCACTCTTCAAAGTACTCCTTTAACCTCTTTCTACCCTCCTCCACTTCGGGCAACTCCTCTGGGTGTGCGTAAATATTTGGTTTCACCTCAGTTTCTTCCTTCACCATTTTCTGCTTCTTATTCTCAAACCTTCCATTGTCTCCAAAACTCGTTGCCCTTTCTATCCGCTCCGTTGAAACAGCTAACACCCGAAGACGTTTCTGTACTCCTCCTCCGTATACGTCTGAGGTGATGTGCCGCTGAGAAAATGGCGTTAAGCAGGCGGTGAGGTATCCAGAAGCTCCAATGGCCGCCATGAAACCGAACCCAATTCTCTCTTGTGTCTCTCGTGTTCTGTATTTGTTATATAATAGGATGCTTTCGATGGGTTTTAAAAAAGCGTTTTGTTTCGTTATGCATGGCGCTAAAACTATAGGAAAGGCCATCAACAAATTAAATTATTTAGTAATTATTCTGCAATTAACACATAAACAATTAAGATGTTAAACAAATTATGGCATCAACCGGCATAATTTATTACATATAAAGATTGTATGTTTGTAGTGAACTTCTTGCTCTTGGATTGTAGTAAGAATTGCTTATAAGAAGAATATCTTTGAATATTAAAAAAAAAAAGCAATATCATTTTAGATTTTTTTTTCATTTTGGGAAGGAGAAGAGAAGAGAAATATGAAATTACAAACAAGGCTCTAGATTTAAATACATATTACATTAATAATGTGTGTGTATATATATATATATATATATATATATATATATAACAGAGGTGGACTTATATGTTTATCTAAAGTGTTCATGGAAATTTTTAAATATTAAAAAATAAAAAATTTGAAGAAAAAAATTTTCTTAATACCCTAAAATTTTTTTCTTAATACCTCTTTATTAATAAATTAATAAATATGTCAGTAATTATATATATTATAAATGGATAACCGAGGCAATAGATTCCTAAAAGCCTCTTTTTCTCTTTTCTCCTTGTAGAAAGCAAGGCATTTCTCAACCTCTGACTTACTTATAAATACAGACAGTTGTTGAGATGTCACCAGTTGTCCCTTTGTTCGTTCCGCCTTCATAATAGAATTCATTTTAGTTGAAGTCAATCGATTTCTGTTGAGATTGTTATTCTTCTTTTTTTTTTTCTTTTTTTTTTTGAAGTTTAAAAAATAACCCATCTTATATGTTATTACTCACTCTCCACCTTTCTTGAGTTTCCCAAAGTAAAAAGTAGAACCCGGCCTGGAAATTTTGGTCCATCCACTTAACCATCACTAGATGACAGAAAACTCACAGATGAGCATAGACAACAGAAGAAAACAAATATTATAAATAGAAATGAGAAAAAATTTTGAGAAATTTAGAAATTGATTTGAAATTATAGTTTTTTTGTTTGATTTGGATTAATTTTTTTTTTGTTCGAATCAAATTTGAATATTAAATATATATTAAATTTATAATTAGGAATTGAAAAAATAAAAAAATTGAATCGAACTAAAATATATATACATATATTATATTATAACATAATTAGTTACCATATAACAATTATTGATATGGATGTTTGAATAAATAGTTTCTTTTATTTACACGTAAAATAATTTTTAAAATTTTTTATTATGATAATACATAATATATTTATTAATTTTAAATTATTTATAAAAATATATTTTAAAAATTATTGAATTATCTAATAAAAAAATTGAATTGAACTAAAATATATATACATATATTATATTATAACATAATTAGTTACCATATAACAATTATTGATATGGATGTTTGAATGAACAGTTTCTTTTATTTACACGTAAAATAATTTTTAAAATTTTTTATTATGATAACACATAATATATTTATAATTTTAAATTATTTATAAAAAATATATTTTAAAAATTATTGAATTATCTAATAAAAAAATTGAATCGAACTAAAATATATATACATATATTATATTATAACATAATTAGTTATCATATAACAATTATTGATATGGATGTTTGAATGAACAGTTTCTTTTATTTACACGTAAAATAATTTTTAAAATTTTTTATTATGATAACACATAATATATTTATTAATTTTAAATTATTTATAAAAAATATATTTTAAAAATTATTGAATTATCTAATAAAAAATTGAATCGAACTAAAATATATATACATATATTATATTATAACATAATTAGTTATCATATAACAATTATTTATATAGATGTTTGAATGAACAGTTTCTTTTATTTACACGTAAAATAATTTTTAAAATTTTTTATTATGATAACACATAATATATTTATTAATTTTAAATTATTTATAAAAAATATATTTTAAAAATTATTGAATTATATAATTTTAAAATTTAATCAAAAGCCAATTTTAAATTTTAATAAAATTTCTTTCTTAATATCTTTAATATTTTTAATAAATAGTCTTTATATTATCTTTAGCTTTTAAATATATTTCGCAAAAAAATATATAAAAAAATATAAATACCAGAATAACATTAGGAAAATTTCTCTTATACATCATCTCATTTCAATTTAAAACTAATTTTAAAATAATTTATCTTTTTCAATTTATCTACAGTTAACATGAGTATTTAAATTTATCATAATTTTTAAAAATATTATTTAATATTTTAATATTTTTTATAAATAATCCTTACATTGTTCTCAACTTTTAAATATATTTCAAAAAAAATGTGAAAAAATATATATATATAAATACTAAAATAACTTCAAAAAAGTTTTTATTATACTAACATCATCTCAATTTAAAATTAATTTTAAAGTAATTTATTTTTTCTAATTTATATGCAGTTAACATGAGTATTTAAATTTATCATAATTTTTAAAAATATTATTTAATACCTTTAATATTTTTTTATAAATAATCCTTGAATGATCTTCAGCTTTTAAATATATTTTACAAAAAAAATGTGAAAAAAATATATATATATATATAATTACCATAACAATCAGTAGTTCTTAGTTATATAACTCTTTCAATATTCCACTGAGCTAAACGTATTTTTTTCTTACTATTAATTTAATCTATTTTTTATTAGTTTATTATTGCTATAGAAACTAACATGTTTTTTTTATTATAGGTACTATTTTACTAAACATGCTATTCACTCAATTAGATAGGAGATATTATCCATTAAATATACTATTCACTTTATCAAGTAAGATTTTTTTTTAAATCAGCTATAAAATTTTTTAGCTATAATATTTTTTAAAAAACTACAAAAACACATATTTTTATATTTTTTACCGATGTTGTTTGTAGACTTTTTATTTTTTTGCGAACTTTTCACTCAATCAGATAATATATTTTATCTTTTAACTGTTTATTTATTAAATATTATTCATTCGTATAAAATAAAAATGATACTATGATTAATTGATATAATAAAATTATGTGCCCTGAACATAAATTTATGTGCCAATTGTACATTTAAAAAGTGAATAATTTTTTAACTTATATCTCTATCGTGAAACATGTAACATAATTTTAAATTAAGAGACTATTTTTCATAAAAAAATAAAATTAAAAAAATAATTCAAGAATAATCTCATAAATAGTATTAATTTCAAGTTCATTTATATCTTAGCTTAAAAAAAACTTAGAACCTTAAAAGATTTTACCAAGATTCCTGAAAAAAAAAAAAAAGATATGAATCATATGCTAACTTTGTAATTATGAAACAAATAATTCTTTAGGACCTTTAGTAGAATTTAAAAAGAAAACCTTATTTTTATTATGATTTGATATTTTAATTATATTATTTATATGTTACATATATTTTGAATATGTAAATAATTCAATAATATTAATTTACATTTTTATTTAAATTTAAATAAAATAAAAGTAATTCGTGCATCATACAAATAGCAAACTAGTTATATATATTTTAAATTTTTATAAATAAAAATAATAATTTTATATCAAAATCTACTTAAATGTATTAAGATTTTATATTAAAATAATATATAAAAATTAAAAAATTAAAAATTAAAAACTAATAAACTGAATTGAATTAAGCTTGTAAAATTTAGTTCGATTCGATTCGAATCAAATGAAAGATCGATTCAAATTCAAATTAAATTTTAAAATTTTATAATATTATATAATATTTAAAAAAATTAAATTAAATTCGATCCGATCTAAATTATTATCATCCTTAATTGTAAATATGGGAGAGTATACCCCAATTTCATTGATCATTTCTTCTGTTTGAGTCCTTTGCCAGGGAATCTTAACAACAAATTGAATCAAATTTTAGTTTGCTGATCATTAGATTGTACATGATATACTGTAGGTTTTTTTATGCATTTCCATTGAAGTTGATAATACTGAATGGAAAGCATCATAGCTTGGACCAATTGTTGGCCCAATTGGAAATCATGAGGCCAAAGAGAAGTAAAAGAGGTTAGACCTTTCTGGACCCAGTAGAAGTTGAAGGCATGTGAGGCCCAAAGTAAATGGCATTGGCAGCCAGGCCAGCTAGTAATTTGGGTCACAATAAAATGGACCGATTAGGTGTCAGATGTTATTATTTTGGATCATTTGAGGGCTTTGTTTTGTTTTTTTCTTTTTAATCTTTTGGAATTTCAGAATCCAATTGATAAAGGCTTAATTCTATACTCAAATCTTCGTCATGTAGTTAACCTAAAAAAGGATATCATCGACCAAATTAAGGGCTAAGGTAATTATGGCAAAGAGGAAAAAAAAAAAAAGAAAGTAGTGGACAGTAAGTAGTATTTTAATATATTACTATAGATAAGGTAGTTGTGCTTGAAATGCCAATGTACGATGCAATTAATTTTGTGAGCATGCAGCAGCAATGCATTTGTATTTTGAAGGGACCATTGTATTATTTCATTGCTCTTTAAATTAAATTGAAGGAAGAATGCTTTGGATTTATTTAGTATACACTATGGTCCATCCATGGGATGGGATTGAGATGCGCTATATATATTTGAATGGAATTTGTTTTGACTGTTGACTCAAAGCCTTCAATCAAAATTGTTTCTACGGCTTTGCATTGGTATGGCAATTGGCAGAAGATGATGATAATTGATACCATACATTCTTCTGTTTTTCTTGGACAACTTGAAAACCTAACACAAACATCCACCACATATGCTCTACTGAGAGATCTGGTGTCATGTTCTAGCCTTTTTTTGTTGTTACAGTTCCAATCTAAGATCTTTGTTGAGTCTTGCTTCACTTTTTCAAGTGCTTGTGGCAAATATTCTATATTTTGAGTAAGTTGTGTTAGTTTCTTGTCATCTTTGGAATGATTTGTAAACTTTCTTTTTATTCATTGAAAAACAAAGAGGAAAAGAAGGAAGAAATCAGCATGAAATATATAGGAACATTGTATATAAGTCCAAGTAAAATATATATATATATATATCATACTGCAAGAAAAATGGTACTTTCTTCCAGCTGTGCTTTGCCTGCTTTCATTAATAAAGTAAAATAGCTCACTTATCCAAAAGATGAAAAAAAAATGGTAATAGGTTAATTTCCTTGGTGCAAAACATTTCCACCTACCTCCTGATTGCTGCATTTTAGGGTTTTTCTTTAAAAAAGAAAATTAGGTAAGCTTTTAAAATCAAGAATGAGACATGACATCTACTATCAATAATAAAAATAAAAAATACCCATAAAATGCTAAGATATAACAATGTCTTTATTAAAATAAAATTTTTCTTGCAAAAACCAGCCATTAAGATTGTTTCCTACTCTCCTCAGGTAAACAAGATGCTGTAGTTCTGGATTTGACAAATCAGTTCCAGAATTTCCAAGTCCAATGCCTTGTTGTCAGAAGTAATTAATTTTTTTTTCCACTGCAACAAGTACCCAATTTTATTGCATTCCTGCAGGTTGTTGGCCCAAGTCCTTTCAATTAATAACTTTTTGTCTACAAGAAATAACCCAAAACAAAATTCCCCTTTACAAGCAAAAATATATTGGAGCAACCGAAATTTGAAAAACTCACTTTCAAAACCCCCTTTCTTATTTTTATCTTTTTATATTCTTGAAATTAAAAGTTGTAAGTTATTTAAATAAATAATTGTTGATCTCCTCCTATAAGACAATCTTTGGTTCTTTCTTATGGCCAAAAAAACAAAAGATAATCTTTTATTAGATTTTGGGCTAGAAGGATTTAATGTACTTATTCCCCTAACATAAAAAGACAAAGATTCCTATTTATCACTTTAACTTTCACAACTGCAAGTATTTATTAGATTGGCTTGCATTTTGGATAAGGCCAACACAAAGCTTTCAATCCAAGTATATAATGCCATCTATTCTGGGGATTTTGGCAGGTGTCAAAAGTCATAATCCTCCTCTTAACTCTTCTTCTCAGTTAATTGATTAGCATATGTTCCTTTTTTTCTGCCCCTGCTTATCCTTCTTTGTTCCAGTCTGTCCAGTTGCTTTCTAGACATCTTTGGCAAGAGGAAGGGTCTCTAAATGGCAACTGAGGTTGCCAGAGATAATGCTTCATTTATGCTCCAAGCCAAATCTCTGGGCTTTCCAGTGTCAAACACCTCAACAAGAAGTTTCTTTATGGCTCAAGTCATGCTCAGGATTTTTGCTGCTGTCTTAACATTGACTGCAATCTGTGTTATGGCCACAAGCTCCCAATCTATCATTCTACTTGGCTTCACTTTTAAAGCTCATTATAGCTACTCATCTGCTATGAGGTAATCAGTGGTTTGACAGTATACACTATTTTGATCTTTTGTTTTTGGGCTTTCATATGTTTATTTGGATGGCTAACCATTTTCTTCTGGTTTTGTTACAGGTTTTTACTTGTGACAGATGCTATTGTATGCGCCTTCTCTATACTTTCAATGATCTTTGTTTACCATTTGAGCCGTTCAGGATCAAATCTCAAGAATTTCTTCTATCTGTTTTTGCATGACATGGTAACCAAATAGTTGGCTTATTATTGAAACAGTGAAAATTAGTTGTCCTCTTCAAAACTGTCAGAAACTAAGGACTAATTCTAACATTAGTGTGATATAGTAATTCAGGAAAATTCTCCATGTTTGAACCAAGAAAAGAATGAAAGAGTTAGATGGAAAATTGTAAATAAATGGTCAGTCAAGTTTTACTAGTATTATCATTATAAAGAGATCAGTGCATTGCAGGTGATCACGGTATTGGCGATGTCTGGGTGCGCGGCGGCAACAGCAGTGGGTTATGTCAGTAGATATGGAGAAGAAAAAATGGGTTGGATGGCTATTTGTAATCGTGTGGGGAAGTTTTGCAATCAAATGAGGATAGCCATGGTGTTATCTTACTTAGCTTTCTTTTCCTACTTTGCTCTTGCTCTTATGTCTAGCAACAAAGTCATGTATCAAGCCAGTAAATGAGTACCGATTAAGCAGTGGAAGGCAAGCGTGTCCTTGAAGGTTAGAGGCAAAGACACTTTGTAATCATCAAAGAGGGCAGCTTCTCCAACTGAGATCCTGAAAATTTCCATCTATTTTTCTCTTTTAGTAGGGTTTAAATGCTGTTTCTTTAGAAATTACAGTGCCGCTGGTAGGAATTACAATGTATTTTGGAACTTTTGTTCTCACTCTTGGCTTCGAAACCTCTTCTGAAAGAAACCTTAAGCTGTGGATTGTATATTATAGCCGTAAAAAATTTAGGAAGAGATCAAAAGCCGTTATATTTAACTACTAAGTTCAACTGTCTTATTACTGTGAGCCATCATTATCCAATTGTTTGCTTGGAACAAAATTTAGAGAACAAAACATGCTAATTCTTTTGATCTTCACCCCCTGTAGGGTTCACCATCGAGTCTTAAGATCAATGGGGCTGCCACCAAACCAATGCTAATGATCAATTATGAAGTAACACTTTAACAATCATTCATTGCTAGTCACTGTCTTACTATGTAAGGTAAGCTTGTGTAAGAATAAAGATATAAGAATCATTCATTCTGTTTCAATCTCATCCTCAGAGTCTTTTAGATGCTCTTTTAGGGACTGTCTCCGGTTTTCCCACTTTTCAGAATCCCACGCTGGATCAATTGCAGGTAATTCATAGTCATCAGGTCTCAGTGATAGTTGGAAATCTGGTAGGTCAGGTAATGATTGCAGAGCCCCGCTTCACCACCAATATTAAGAATTTTACATCATTTATCGACAAAATAAATTAAACTTAAGAGTTGCAGAAATGCACTTGTCAGAAGGTGCTTACTTCTCTTGTTCTAAGATGTAGCCATACATCTGAGATTTCCTTGACGCAACCTCTGGTATTTTCTGATGTAAATGCTTCATAGCTCCCCAAAGTGGTGGAGCCCTTTTCAGCCAAAAACAAAAAAAAAATAAAAATAAAAAAATAAAAGATATGAGAAGATTGACCAGAGATGAAACCATAACAACTATGGATGAAACCAACCTGGTCACTGGAGCTGCAAGGCAAAAGCTTATGCAGGCTTTCTTGCTCTCTACAAGTAGTTCTTGTGCAGCTAGAAAACAGCATACAGCACTAATATGACAGTTCGGTTCATTACCCTTGTCCAGAACCAGACCATGGTAGTAGTAAGCGGCAGCCTGAAGATACAATTACATAAAAATTAGATTCCTATACAAAATTGAGTGAAAGCTGGGATGAGAATGTTTTGGTATTGGAGTTTGCAATCAATTGCGCTGAAAACCTTTGCTTCAAGGAATTTCCATTTGATGAACCACATATGTTTCTTTTCATATCCATGGCTTAAGTCACATCCAGACAAGCATTGGTAAGCCTGGTTATATAACAGAAAACACACTCTAAACCATGAGAAACAAAAGCATTTAGGTTATAATGAGACAAAACAGCAATCCAGTTCAAAATATGATAATCTATTAATTGCATCAACTTAACCAATGAATTATGTCTGAGTAATGGCCGAAATCTGAATTCATACAACCAATCAAGTGCTACATAGATATCTCAAGAGGTTCTCAAACGAAAAAAATTAGAAATAACTACAAACCTGACTGTAATAGATCAGCTGTTCACAGGCCAACCTCCTCTTCACTGATAACGTAGCCTTTTGACTTTCAACAGCTAAACCAAGCTGTATTTCAGTTCCCTGAATCAAGATCCATTTCCATTAATATATCAATAAATCAATGTATGATGCTTTACCCTGCTAAAAAATTGTTACTATTTGTAGATAAATCATAACATACAATTGACCACTGCATTGTATTTTTTAAAAAATTGTTTATTTCTAGGAAGTCCTATCCCACTTTATAACAAACACAGATACACTTCATAACAACAAAAAGGTTTTCCACATCATAACATTGTGCGTTTGAAGAAAATAGATAGTTGAAAAGTTTTAGCAAATATTAAGACTCAATAATTGGAAACAGTTATCATAGAAGAGTAATGCAGATTAGGAACTTATGACATACGAGGCTTAATAAATTTCATACATTTTTTTTTTTTTTAATTTTTAGCATCAATCAGTTTTCTATGTATGGTCTGTCGGTAAAGAAAAAGGTCCGACTTTTTCCTAAGACCTCAGCAATGAATACCTGGCCTAATGCTTGGATGGATAGAGCCTCTAGTACACCATCCTGCAAATCTTTTGACAAACTTTTCCTGGGAATATTGATGAGATGTTAATAAGAAGCTTGAAAAGTTATGTTAGAATGTAAAGAATATTTTGAAAAGCTATAAATTTATGTAAACATACTTGATTTCTGCTGGTATGCGACCAAATACATTCCGGACACAAAATTCTAGGTACCCTGCTGCCTTGAGCAATAAATCAACAGCATCTCTCTTACAATCTGGTGGTGATTATTGCAGATGATTATTGGTGGTTAGACTAGAGTTAAATAATCATAGTTGAAATTGCCAAATTGGCTCCATAAAGAAGGCCATATCACTAAGAAAAATAAACCTGTAGATACGACCCTAAAGCCAGAACCAGAATAATCCTTGGGGATCATAAGTGTGTCAGCCTCAGATAGTGTGAGCATAGCCATCATGTGAACAACAGATAACAATTCAAACCAGGCATTTGCTACACAAGTCTCCTGCACATTTCAGACTCAATTACAATTTACAAGACAATATATTTCATGGACAAAACTCTAGAAGAAACCATAATGAATTCCTGATAATCATACTTGTCCATCCTCTAAATTCTTCCACTTGAATTCAACCAAGTCGTCAAGACCATGTTCTGTAATATACACAGTTATTCATCATAGGAACATGGACAAACATGGAACACAAAGGAAGAGGAAGAGAGCAGCAGATTATGAAACCTTTCTTGGTAAGTACAGTTAGAATTGACAAGTACTCCTCCAGTGCCTGCCGCAGTTCAGTAATCGCAGATACACCTTCAAAATCCACAATTCCACTTTAGATAAGAAGACTCATCATAATACATTGGAACAAAAAAAAAAAGAACATTGATAATTCTAATAAGCTTATATGATAATAAATGATCCACCGGTTAAATGATTTGTACTTTTTCAGGTCCCTTAGCTTTAAAGTTTCGCACATTTTCTCACTGCCATAGGGAATAAAGAGGAAAAGAAATATATATATATATATATATATATATATGAAAAACAAGAGGATCATAAGGCCAAACCAGTTTCCTCTGCAACCAATGCAATCCGATTCCTTAGACATGATAATTTGTCGATAAAATTAGGAGGAATTAGACCCTTGAACGCTCTTTGAAGATCAGATTGTGCTGGAATTCTAATACAGGGAACAAATACCACCACTTCTGGGATACTCAGCTTCTTTTTCCTCCCAACTCCGTACACAGAATAAGTGCACCCCATCTTTTTCCCTGGGGATTCTTTTCAAAAATAACATCCTACAAAATCATTCAAACTATCTATACTTCAGCTCCATAAGTGTTCTGTTAATTCATTAACATAAGGACCTGAATAAGAACAGAAAAAAGCTTGAGCACACATAAATAAAACATGTATACTTCAGATGTTTTCCATTTTTTTTGAAGCAGTTTATCTTGAAACTCAGTAATTCTTTTTTTTTTTTTTTTTGTTTTTCCTTGATAGAATCTTATTAGGTAGGTAAAATCTTAACAAGAATGAAAGTATGAATGTTTATGGATATGAAGTGTATTGTTAAAGCAGATAGATACAAGTTCTAGAAATAAAATTGAACCTACAAAACAACATCCAAAGTTATGTAACAAATGGAAGAGAAATGAATCAAAGCGATAAAAACAATAACATGTAGAAGAGATGTTGAAGTAACTCACTGTATACAGAGAGGGAGTGAGAGAGAAATGAAGCTTCGAGGATGCAATGGAATGCTGATATCTCCATATCAAGAGAGAGAAGGAAATAAAAGAATCTGGGAATAGGAAGCTCAGGGACCGAGGCATATCTCACATGGTCGAGGCTGAGACGTATAAGTCTTCATTGCATTGTTAAAGGAGCAAATTGAAACTTCCCATACAAAAATATTTATTAATTTCTTTGACGCAACTGGTTATTCCAAACGGAAAAATTCTAAGAAACACATAGCCAATAGTCAATCTCAATCATACATATGTAATATCCTTCACTTTTAAGTGCAACATGAGGCAATTTACAAAAGAGTAACTATTCAACCCAAAATCATTTGCTATAGTGTCAATGGTACGAAAAATTGAAATAGTATCATAATTATATGTTACAACCATGTATATCTAGATTTTTAGACTGAATTCATTAAAGGTGAAGTCTGGATTTATCTTCAAGCAGCTTGGTAGTTGGTGTAGATGTGCTTATATTATTGTTTTTGAAAGAGTGCATGTGGGGACCAACCTTCATGGCTGGACCATATGACAACTGGTGTTACTTGTTTGGTTTGCCATTTTTCCTATGAAATTTCAACCCTTGATTTGCCAAATCACTTTTTTTGATTTAATTCTTGAAATCCACTCTCCACATTGATACTGATACATGTAATAATCCAAGCAGGGCTTGAAATGGACTACATTCAAATCACTCGCATATGACATGGGGATGTGGGCTGCAAGCAATTAAATCAGAAAAACACTTGGATACAGGTGAAAGTTACTGAAAAGACCCTTTATAAAATTACTTAAGATACATTACAATATCTAACCTAGGATTTCTTTTTTTCTTTTTTTGGGTCAAGTTAACATATAGAATTACACTATAATTGTTCAGATAGGATTTACATAAACTTGCATTGATCTCGTGTTGGTTAAACTAGTTAATTCCATGAGAAACAATACAGATCTCTGCGAAAATTTGTATGACTTACGTTTACTTCTGGAACCAATAAAATATGATATGCGGTTCGCAGTCAACAAAAAGAAAAATACATGTTCAGCAGTTGTCTATAGATCAGCTGTCAACTCCACCAGGGTTCATCATGGTTCTGCCACCATCCTGTATGCAGTATGTTACCAGAAATATCAAACTTACCACCTTCCCAGATGCAACATGTTACCCCGGACAGGGTACAGGCTGGTTTGCAGAGGAGAAATCCAGTTTTATCCAACTTGACAAAACAAGACAATTGTAACAACAGCATGAATTAGTGAAGTTTCTTATATTTTAGTCAACCTGTAAGCTGGTATGGTGAGATCCGTGGCTCGGACGTTTCCCTTGGTTTTTGCTTAAATCGATTTTCGAGGGTAACCGGTTTATGAATAGCACATATATCAGATTCACTGGTTCCTAAATCAACTGTTCAAGTATCGTAGAAACATACAAGTAACTCAATTCCAGCAGCACCAACATTGCACTTGAAAAGCTCAAATCATGAAAAGACGCTTCATTAGTTTGGTTGTTGAACCCAAAAAGGAAAAGCAGTAGTGTCTCAAGTTTATAAAAGCATATTTGTTCCCAACAGAATGCATTTATAATATATAATAATAGTAATAAAAGAAAGTGTACTGGATTCAACTTCAATTGTGATGTATCACCTACATTATTTTTTGTTTGTTGTTATTGGATAATTTGATGTAGGGCTTACAAAACCTATAGAATGTTAATATTTCGGCTTTTCCAAAATACTGCCTATTGAAGGTCTCAGGGCTAGTAGCTTCTCCTGATTGTTTTTAATAACTAATAACTACCCAATGGGATATAGAAGCATGTAAGCAAAAGCTTTGTAATTCCATACGCTTACGGCTATTGAAATGCAAAAGTTGTGGCAGCTGATATTCCTTTTTGACATATGGGGGTACAATATTCTTGTAGACAAACTAAGGGAAGACATCTTTACCAAACAGGGACTTTAGGGTGAGAACACGTTATCTGGAAAGAAAAAACAGCTGTTACACTTTAACATCTGGACTCTGGAGCTTCGCTTGCCTTCACAAAGCGACCTTTGAATCTCTTTCTAGTATCAGCCCTGGCCTTCCTTGACTCATAGCGTATTTGCTTGTCATATCTGTCCAGTTTTTTACCACATTAATTAGAAAAAGGATAAATATTTTTCTATTAAGAAAAGGTTTGTCATGGCAAAATGGAAAAAATGCGACTAAAAGATCTTATACTTTCTATGTTTCTTCTTCTCCTTGTAGCGTAACATGGCATTGACTCTGTTCTGCGCCAAAAGTTCCATGTCAACCTTAGCTTTTGTCTCATTCATAGACTCACTACCTGCCAGAACAGGCGGCTCCATGACCTGAACATATCTGCTGCCATCGTGTTTTAGTGGTTCAACCACCTTGGAATCTGATGATGATCCCACTGCCGGTACATTGATACTTTCTTCAGTTGTTGGTGTGTAGCTTGAGAATGGTTGATTGCAGCAGTTCTGCATTGTTCATAATCAAAGCTTATATATACACCAGTTTTCAAAGCTTAAGCAATAAAAAACATGAAGGCAACTAATTATAGAGGTGAGACCATTAATATGCTGATTTATCAAATGGACATAAGGATCAGTCAGCCAAATTTAAGCTAAATCTCAACATATTTAGACAATAGGTGCCACAATACAGTTAAGTCAATAATTAATAAGGGCGCTGTCATAACTTTTTTTTAAACATTTTGCACATAACCTTTGCTGTCTCCTTAGTGCAAACTACGAATTCTACAAGGATAAATGTTATATATATATATAAGAACTGTGGGAACTGGAAACAACAGAGAATTTCCTCTTTGTTCTTTTTCGACCAAATTCCTTGTTTTGATTGAGTTCAGCAATCACATCTAAAATTAAAAGGAAACAGACTTTGACCAAGGATACAACACAAAAGCCAGAATTCTGACAATTTGAAACTACCAAATCTCAAAGAATTTCTCCATGAATTTTCAACGCACCAAAACACCCATGCTAAAGCCATTAATTCATTTCTAAGAAACAGCCCAAAGACCTTAGTCATATGAGCACCAGGAAAGTTATGTTTTCCTTCTTATGAAATAGTATTACTAAGAGACAGCAATCAAGTTTTTTATAAGAGATCCAAGAAATCCTATCAATACTTCCAGTTTAGTGAGTAAATAGTTTAACCCACTAATTTGACATAACCCCACTAGGAGAATAAATAATGCATCCTTCCAAGCATTCATTGTAAAAAAAAAAAAAAAGGAAGAAAAAGCTCTTTTGCTTTTTATTCTTTAAACGAGTATCTCCTTAAATTTTCAAGGCATCCCTCTTATTCACTAGTAGTGTTCATATCACACTGAAGACCAAGTTACAAGTTAAAGGATATTAAATTTCCATGGTTGAACCGTATATAATTTAGATGGCAATATGTGGTTGTGCTTTCATAAGAAGTCTATCTATGAAGTTAATATTACTAAAAACAACTTACATTTCTAGACAAGGAATCCTCAAATATCAAGGAGTGGCTCACCTCGTACATGTCTTGAAAGACTTTTGGTTTCGACAAGGAACCTTCCTTCTCAAACTCACTGAAGTTCCTAATCACAGAACTGTTACTTTTTATGCCATTTATGCAATCTGTATCTTCTGGTCCCGAATCTTTACAATCTCTTGACCTTCCTGATTGAAAATCCCATATCTGAAAAGGCAGATGTGAAGATTAAGCATGAGCTTGTGGCAAACAATATTGGTTGAATCTCAGAAATGTGACCCAAATTTAAAACCTAGTTTAGCACAATTATTATCTTGAACAACTCAAAAACACTTCATAGCAAACAAAAGAGGATAATTTTGATAACACACATGCTTTAACACAAGTGTAGTCTATATTTCTACTCTGAAGCTGCAAATGAATGTTCATAAGTACATTATGCAAGAAGATGCTACAGCCTATGCAAGTAAAATTAGAATAAAGGTTTAATATTGGCCATGGAAAGTGTTAAGATTATGTAAGCATTTATTAATTCGCAATAGAAAGCCCTTTGCTGCTGAGCAATGAAATTCAGCCTTAGATGCATTGATTCAGCAAGACAACAAAGAGGCCAACCAGGCCAGGGAAAGTCCACTTTGCAGACTTTAAAATATTTAGCACAAAGGGCAATAAGATTGTTAAGCCTATGAAATCAAGCATGACCTCAAAATACTTAGATACCTAAAAAACTCGGTTAAAAACAAAATACACCATGAAACACAACAGTTAGTAAATGACAGAAACACAACCATGACAATTGACATCACTTAAAAAATACTGTAAGGAAAAAACATCAATTGTAGTTGAATATTCGGGATTATTCTTCCAACAACTTACTCAAAATATCATGTAAAAAAAGCACCTTTACTCAAAAAGAAAGTCCAAGTTCAAAGTTCGAACCCAACCTCCCCTTAGTTAGACTTGACTACTAAAAAAAGTGAGCAATTTAAATTACTGAAAAATATATTTGATACATACCTGGGAAGCCTGATAAGAAGACTTAAAGTCCCTCATAAGCTCTCCTTCAGCAACGTAATCATTTTTTCTTAAGTCCAAATTGTTTTGCAACATTAACAAAGAGGTAAATGGGGTTTGCCGGTGAAGCAGGTCTTCATCATCCCCATTTTCAACTTCAAAACTCGGTAAATTGCCCTGCTCAGCACTTCTAACAGGCGGTGTCCCTGGCCCCAATTCAGCTCCATCACCACTTACTCTCACCAAATCTCTCTTCCCCATCTCAACCAGTTGTCTGTACACCTCATGGTTAAGCTTAACAGAGCTAAGCAAAGCAGAGGAAACAGAAGAATTCTCGTTTGGGACCATAAAATCTTCCAGTTTCATCAGTTCTTGCTCGAATAAGGAAAACCCTGGAATAAAATTCATCAAATATTTTGGTTTTAAGTCAAAACCAAAAAGAGAAGCTAGTTCAATCACTAAAGGACAACCTGAGAACCCTTCAACAGGGGAACGCTCGTGCAGAGCTGAAACAGAGCAGTTGCTGTTATGTGAGTTCCAGTCACAGTCTTGGCAGAGCATAAGATTATCATTTGAGCAAAGAAAAGAAGCTGGTTTGGTATTGCAACTGTCACAGATCTGTGAACGAGCATGCTTGAGAGACAGAGCATTGGCAGAGTGTACTTGTTGGTCACAGAACAAACAGAGCTTTGCAGAGTCAGCCCTACAATACAAAACTGCTGGCTTTGAGTTGCAAAAGTCACATAGAAACAGCATAGATCCTCTTGGCTTTGATTTGGAAATCTTCTCCATCATCACTAAAATAACTTTTTGGTAAATCTAATATAACACTTTTTAAAAAGTTGAGATCTTGGACTTAAAAATAGGGAAAAGATGAGAAGTTTGAGATAATGTCAGTGAAAGGTAGAGAAGCAGTGCTAAGTACAGAATATCCTTGAATGTCTGAAGAGAGAGTCGAAAAGATTAGTATTAAGAATTACATGGAGTTGATAGATATGAAGCACATGATAAGCATGGCAGAGTTGCAAGGGCGAAAGGACGGATAGGGTGACGGGTGGGGGTCCACTTGGCAGAAATATCATCACTTTTTCTGCTTCGCTGGCCTGAAAGTCCATGTGCTTTCTTTAATGGCAGATGGGCTGTGACTCTGATTGAGTTTTGGTTCAAAATCACTTCTTAGGCCTTATTGAGGCCCAAAGTTGGTAATATAAAGGCTTCAGTTAGATTGTTTTCAAACAGAACATTGACAATCGGAGTATCTATCTGCCAATTATTAATATGGACAGTCAGAGACGCTTAAAGAAGGAAGAATAAATACTACATGGCTTTGTGAACAGAGGAATGTATAAACAAAGAGAAGTCAATTATAAGAACAGCCTTTGCTTGGTGCCAATAGCTTTGACTTTTTTTTTGGATTGGTTAGCTGGGGCATCTCAAATCTGTCGTGTGTCATCAATAGAATCATGTACCCCATGAAATGAAGGATCAGAAAAGGTATATAAGAAATGGAATTGATATATCTTGACCAATTAATGTGCCTTTACCAGATTTTGTGCTTGCTTCCTTTTAGCGAAGTCAAAATCATCTGTAATTTTAAAGCATTGAGCATTACATACAAAACACTAAAAAGCAGTGGTCACCAAGTATTCATTAATCAATTAAGTTTTAGATTTTTTGTGATTGTATATTTATGTTGGGTTAATTTGTTTTATTTTTAATTGATTTTATATAACATAATTAACATAATATAAGAGACAAGTTTTATTATACTCTTCCCAATTTATATCCATTTTAATCACGTGATAATTATGTTTACAAGTGATAAATCTTATTAAAATGATATTATCATATATCTGTTAAATTTTAATTTTTTGTGATTTTATATTCAATTTTGATTCTTTTATTTGATTTTTATTAGGATTTTAATAATTATGTTGTTATTGTTTGATACTCCCTTTAAATTGTAACGTGATAATCTTTTTTCTCTTTTTGCACGTGATAATACCTTAAAATAAATGACATCAAAGCTCTGTTTTGTTGTTTTTGTTTTTATTATTTTTTTCAAATTTATGTGATAGGTTTTGTTTTAGAATTTTATGGCTAGGAAACGTGGATGCTTTAACAGCCTTTAGAAAAAGTAACCGCACTACAGTCTAGAACATGAACCATACCTAGTCAGCTGCAAAGGCCTGGTTCCTCAAAATTATTTCACTCGATTTGATTTTCTTTATTAAGCTTTTTAAAGTCAACACATGCACTTTGATCACGTTCCATTTATCAGTTTCTCTCATACGAATCTTATTACTTCAATAAATCTCCTGAAAACCATGATTTAAAAGTCATCTTGTTTTGGCTGCGAATCAAATGGTTTCTAACCAAGATTGAGAGCGCAAACTGAATGAACTTCTGATTTTGTATGAATGTTTTTGGAGTTTAGGTAATCACACGATATAGCTTGGAGACATTATAGCCAAGAGTTCATTAAATTTTCACCCGATAAACTCATAAGCAAAGCAGAGCTAACCCTAAGCTTAAAAGTCTAGAAAAAAAAATTGCATCACAAAGAGGTTTGAGCCAAATCAAAGCCCAACAAATGCACATGGCAACATAAATGAAACCTGGCAAACTGGGGTATTGGTCGCATATCTAGATAGTGCTACAACCCCCCGTAACCTTATGTCTTTTCAAGGGGCTAAGCTTAGCTGCAAGTTGCCTGGCCAAAGTGGCAGGGTGACCAGTGGCATGGTCAGAAACTTCAAGACCAGGGGCTAATCTTTGGTGGAGAGTCTATCTCTGAAAATAAGAGGTCCCTACTCCCTACATTTGAAGCGAATATATTCCTTTATGGGCAGTGAGAATTGCAGCCAGAAACAGCACATTAAAGGAAAACCTATGGATGAGGCAAATTGATGAGAGGGGATCAAAAATTTTGGGTGGCAATACGAATCTGATCTCTATTCTTAATTTCATTTGCTATAAATTCAAACTTCAAAATGTGGTGTTGGCATCGCATTTGATGACCTTTGAAATTGTAGAGAGGAAGAAAGGGCTAACATGAAGATAAGAGTTCTGTTTGGTAGCCAAGGATGACTTGCCTGCTCCTTCAAAGAGGTTTCAAATTATCTCTCCAAAACCCTTTTTGGGTCCCAGGCAGTCACCTTGGCTAACTTGACAGGCTCTTTTCTTTCATGCTAGGCCTTATCTTCCTCACCTTGTTCACTTACGGGTAAGCATTTGAACATATATAATATGAAGCTAGCGAAAGGAATCAAAGGAAATGTCGGAGATCACAATTGGAGCATGCATATGAGGAAGAGAGGTCTTCCATGAAGCTAAGAGTCGTGTTTGGTAGCCAAGGATGACTTGCCTGCATCTCGTAGAATTTCACCAAGGTTATACTAATTCTTCCCTGGAACACGCAATCATCCTTGGCTAAGTTGACAGGCTCTTCTCTATCATGCTAGACCTTTCTTCTCTTCTTTCTTTTTGAACAAGCTAGTCTTGGAGCATGCAGGAAACACTAACTGATAAAAACATCACCCGTTAGCTTTTTGTCAAGAATAATGTGCTGTATAACAATTGATCAATGCATTTTAGATATAAATTTGGATATCATATGTAAATTTTAACATTGATGAGATCGAGCAATGCGTGCATGGATGATGAATTTATTGAGTCTGTTTAGTTTGCTTTATGTTTGTTGCATTATATGGAAGGAAAAGTTTTCCAGAATTTTGTTACTGATAGAAAACACAATGGCAGCTGAAGGTAAGCCACTCCTTGAGGATATGGCTCATGTCAGTATCTCATTTCTTGTCCATTGCCCAATATATTATATTTGAATACAAGCCATAGAAAGCAATAAAATAAATCTTTTCACATGGGAAATTAATTTGGAAAATGACTTGATTTGTTTGCTCAAGGAAGAAGATTTTCAGTTTCTCTTTTGAACATGCATGCAATGGTTTTAATGGATGCAGCTGATGGATCAATCTTATCCGATCTGATTGTATGCATGCATTATAAAGGTTGGCTTGCATGCATGCATATGGAAACATGTAGTTTTCAAAGATAATCCAATTATCCCTTACCTTTTCCCAGCCAAGCCTATATAAATTTGCAATTTTTAATTGAAAATTACTAATCACTATTCCGAGATTATGTGGGACCTTGAAAATTCTCAAATTGAATAATGATAATGACGCTTAATTCATTGCAAAATTAATAAATTCCTTTTATTATATTTGTCACAAGAGATAAAGTGGAGTATAAACTTTATTTATTTTTATTTTCATTTTTTATGGTGTCAAACACATGCAATTGTTTTGGGTTCGAACATTTTGATTCCAACAACTAAACTTTGTTAAATTTTCTTTTTTCTAAAATTGTTTGATAAATGCAAATTTCCAAAAAAGAAAAAAAAAAAAAAAGGAGAAATTTCTTCTCTTTAAAAAAAGCCGGCAACAGGGTAAAAAAAACCCCATCATCAACCAGTCAACCCATCACGATTTTTTTCTCAGTTTTACTAAAACGAGAAAACGGCGTCGTTCAGAAACGACACCAAACAGATTTGCATTTTGCAGTCCCTGGTCAGCTCAATGTTATGAACCCTACTCTTGTCCGTTTGTTCTACCCGTTAACCACTTCCATTTCATAAGAAAAAAAAAAAAAAAAGAATCATCAGCTCCGGCGGACTCATGGCGGCGCTCATCGGAAATCCGCTGATCAAGGCATTGATTGTTCTTTTCTTGGTGTCAGTAGCTACCGCCACCGGCGACGCCCCCTTTATCGTCGCTCACAAGAAGGCATCGCTCAATAGACTCAAATCCGGCGCCGAACGCATCTCCGTCTCCATCGACATCTACAACCAAGGGTTCTCGTGCGTTTCTCTTTCTCTTTTCTTCAAATTTTTTTGTTCTAATCCCTTTAATTCAGATCTAGCTCTGATTTCCCCATCGAGGTGAAAAGTCTAAATTTTTGAATCGATCTTCAATTTTGAGTATGAATTCGAGCTATCCTTATTCTCTTATGTACGTTACGATGCCGTTTTAGGCTTTGCATGATAATCAGCTGATTTGCATGTGTGAGAAACGATCAGTTGTTTTGTTAAATTTTTGTAGTTGATTCAATTAAAGCGAATTTCATTTATTTTTTTAGTTACTGGATCTGAGAGAAATGAGAAGAAATTGCAAATCTGATCATTTTAATAAATCGAAGGAAATTTTTAAAAAAATTCATTTCTTTTCGACCTTTATGGCTGGATGCTTAAAATTTTTCTTAGCTCTAAATTTTTTACTATTTCATGAATTTTCAATTTTCTAAATAAATTTTTGCCTAAATTCAGGACGGCGTATGATGTGAGTCTTGTTGATGATAGCTGGCCCCAAGATGCATTTGATTTCGTCAGTGGTAACACTTCACAATCATGGGAAAGGCTTGATGCGTGAGTATTTCATTTCTGTTATTCTATTTAATTTGTTCTTGCTGGATCAAATTAATTAAATTGCAAAACTTTATAATCTGCAGCGGTGGTCTTCTATCACATTCATTTGAATTAGAGGCCAAAAGACAAGGAATGTTCTATGGTGCCCCAGCAGTTATTACTTTCCGCATTCCCACAAAGGCCGCGCTACAGGTTTGAGATCCATAGCAGAGTCTATTTTCCTTTTCTAAAATTTTAAGGGAAAAGAAAATTTAAAGGTGAAAAGCAAGTCTGATGCTCTAATATGTTGTGTTTTTTAGGAGGCATATTCAACTCCAATCTTGCCCTTAGATGTCCTTGCAGAAAGACCTCCTGAGAAGAAGTTTGAGTGGGTAAGTTTTGTTTGGAATAACAATAACTAATGAATCAAAGCTATTCAAAATCTTTTTTCCTTTTTTTCAATGTGACTAAAACCTTTCTGTTTTGTTTTTTGTGGAACTTGCATTGGTGATGACTAAATATTGAAGGCTAAGGTATGAATGCTTCTAGCTCTATTGTTAAAATAATCATGCTTCTAAAATCTGGATGGATAAGAATTGGCATGCATGCAGAGATTGCCAGATTTGGTTCAGAAGTAGATAATATGCATCCCGTGTTTTAGAACATCTTTGGATAAATTTGTAGTGGTTGAGTATTGCCTCTTGCTTAAGAATTAAAAATAATGGATCCTTGATGACCCTTCCAGTTCTTGACTGTTTCTCTCATAGTTTGATTTGCAGAGTCCATAACTATATTCTCAAATTAATATGAACCTTATCTGTCTGCAGAGGTTGCTAGCTAAGTATGGGTCTCAAATCTCTGTGATCTCAATTGTGGTTCTGTTCATCTACCTGATCGTTACCCCATCAAAATCCAGTGGTGCAAAAGCAAGCAAGAAGCGCTGAGTATTGTAGCTGAGCTGAGAAAAACTAAATTAATGGCCTGTCTGCACTCAATGCATGAGCCTTTCTTTCTATTTGCAGTTAAAACAGGGTTTTCCTTCATTTTTTAGAACCTTTGTCGTCGGGATTTTTCTAATTAAATGGTTATTAAATGAGTTTAGTGCAAGATGAATCAGCTGATTCTTACGGCCTAGGCGTAGGCTTGATAAAAAAGGTGATGTGAAGGAAATAATCTGTGACAATATTGAAATTTAATGCTTCTACTTATCTTTTCTATTTAATGATGTGATATGTGAAGTGTAAACAGCTTTAGATGTCATGAAGTTGCTCATACTCCAGTTAGGGATGAGATATCTCTTCCCATTTGCCTTACAAAGGCTTCTATCCTTGAAGAAGAACCGCCGTGGTACGCGGCTGTAGCTGTAAAATTCAAATGGCCTTTTGTTTCTTTGCCTTCGTATCCATTTTAAGCGTTACAATGCAAGTATTAGAATTCGGAATTCTCAATTCACAATCCAAACTACTAAGTAGTTAAATATAATTTTTCTGTGTCTATTTCGTTTTTTTTCCCCCTTCTTTCTGTCTAAGAAAGAAGCCCTAATATTTTTATAATAGTACTAGTAAAAATAATAATGTAACAAAATTTTTATAATGCAAATTTATAGAACTAATAAAAATAATAATGTAACAAAAGTAGGTAAGAAAAATTTTTTTATGCACATTCTTCTACTTATTTTGAACAACGGGAATACCTAAACTACCCAACTAACTAATCCCAAAGCCTAGTTAAAATGGTAGAAGAGTTGCCCGTATTGATCCATATACGGATTTGCAATATGTAGTGTACGAGGCATTAGGAGCACAGGCACTCGCAAATATTGTGTTGGCCACTCAAGATTAAGTTGCTTATTATGAAAAAAAAAAAAAAAAAGAAGAAAGAAGGCAATTCTAGTTTGTGTTTTACAAGTTTCATTAAATGAAATGATAATAGGAATAATATAGTATGAGGTTTTTGATTTTCTTGATTATACGATCGTATATATCTTCATGATTTGTCTGGACCTATGAAGTTCTAAGTAATATAACGTTTATGGTATGTTAATAAATGAATATTCTTATTTATTATTGCACTGTAAGCATACACTCTGTATCTTCTGTATAATAAATACATGAAAAGAGTATGACCTAATAAAAGAAGAAAATTAAAGTAAACTATTTTAATATCTTAATAAGGTCATAAAAAGATCCAACTCTGTTCAAACAAGTTTTTCATTACCATTTCATTGATGGCATATGCTATTGTCTTGAAACACATAACTCTAGATTGAGTGAATGGGGGGGCACAAGGCCATTGTTGAGAAAACATAATCTCCTTGCAAATCTTTTTGAGAATTCCCCCGTCAACTCCTATCTTTTGTTCAAGTAAATCCGCATTAATTATCAAACTAACAAGAAGATTGAAAAATGGAAGAATGATGTTTATTCAAATCTTAAATTAATTAAAAATTAAAAATTTAATTCATTTATATAATCATCTTTAACAGATGACATCAACAAATTTGAATTCAAATTTTAATAACTACTTCCCTTTTTTTGTCGTCAGGCTTCGGCTTCTTTTGTACAAAGAAAATAACCTTAATTAATTAATACTTGTTTGCTTACATATGTGATAGAACTATCATTTCAGCATATAAACCCAAGAATTTTTCCTCTTTTGGTATGGCAACGAGTCCTCAGGTTTCGACAACCCACTCCATTTATACTTTGCCTCCATTCTTCTCATCTATAAATTCACCCAGACTCTCCATTACTATTCGCACTACCCTTTCCTGCTTCCTTTCCTTACATTATATTTCTGCTTCCATATGGATAGCTCTCTTTTGACCTTCCTTGTGAACACCCCCGAACGCTCTGTCCCTTACCCTTGGGAGCGTGTGTTTGATTTGAGGGTTTGATTTATATTTATATATACATATGAACTCTTCACAAGCTGTTTTTTTCCTTTTCCTTGTTTTAATTATTTTATATGCATATGATCATTTTGTTGTCATTATTTTTTATATATATGAACATGATTGCATGCAGTTAAAGATGATCTTCTACAAAAATGATGTAAGTGAAAGTCTGGTGGCTGACCTGAGAAGCAAAGTGAATCTAGGAGGTGGGATGTTTCATGAGAGCAGTTTATGGAGGAGAATAACAGGCAGCTCCATCGAACATTCTCGGTACTGCCATATTAGAAGGATATATGATCAAGACCATCCTTTTGTTCTCCAAGCAAGCTGCTGTTGTGGACCCTTGATGTACCTCATCGTGCCAGAACCAGTCTGGTGTTGCCCACTCTGCGGTTCTTCCTTCCCTATCTTCTGCTGAATCCTGAAAATTAACCATTAAGTTTCTCATATAGGGTTTTTGTTCTTGCTTATCTTTCTCAAATTAAGTAATCATTTTGCCTGTTGCTGTCATGTTTTCTTCTTGGTTACTTTGTCTTGTGAAACTGCTTGGTGCGCGATTATGGTGATATGGTCAAGTGAAAACAAAAACAGTCATGAGCTGGGATTAATTGATAATTAATATTAATTAGCACTACCATTTAATTAGGGTCGAGGGGGTATTATTAATCACTTATATTTGAAGGGTAGGCAACTCTTTATTTTTTTAATCGAGTCTTAACTGAGATATATGCAAACATTACTTACAAGTTTGTTCATTGGATTTTGCTATCAAGATTAATATTATTTTAAGGTTAATTAATTTATAGTATAATTTTAAATGCAATAATTGACAATTTGTTCATGATTTTGAATGCATGGGGTTAAAATATTATTTTGAATAATAATATTAAAGAATATACTTAAAGAACCAGTTAGCAAAATCTTTATTTTAATTAAAAAATCAATCACATGTTTGTACAATAAATTTTACATATCACGCCATTTTATTAAACTATGACAATTATATATGTAATAAGAAGGAATTTATCTCTTAAATTGAGTAATCTATAAACTGTCAAATTAATTACATTTAAATTACGTCATATAAACTAGAATTAACATTTCGTTTTTAGCATGGCGATTTACATTTAGAAAAGTATAGCACTTTTTCAAAAAAAACAAAAAAAAAGTATAGCCCTTGTTAATTATATCATTTTATCATCGTTTACATTAAGCTTCAATTATATCATGAAATCAATTACATCAATTATATATAAAATTATATATATGTCAATAAGAAGGTCATCATATTTTTTAGTATTCAAAATATAAAAAAAAAAATTTATATATATACACGTATGTAATTAATTATATTTCTAAAAATATATAACTAATATAATAAAAGAAAATGAGAGTTAGTTCTTGGAAATTTGTGTACTTAACAGACTAATTAATAACATATTTGGATTTTTATGCATTGGCATATTCTTAGTTAAACTTTTTTACTCTACTAACTCCACCTAAAACAACTATTTTTTTTTCTCGTCACTGTGAGAACGAAATTTGAATAATCGATATGATAGAAAAAGGGTGACCCCAAAGAATAACAAGTCGTTGTAGTATAGTGGTGAGTATTCCCGCCTGTCACGCGGGCGACCCGGGTTCGATCCCCGGCAACGGCGGTGAACTTTTTTCACTTTTGACCTTTTGTCTATTGCATAATGGTAGAGAGAATAGATTATAGAAAGTACAGATGTTTCATTTAATTTTACAAAAATGGAACAATCAAACAAATCCAAGACAGATGCAACAGATGAAGAAAATCTCTTGCTAAAGAGAGATCAAAGTAAAAAAAGAAACTGTAAATATATATATATATATATATATATCTCTTTATGCAACAGGTGCAGGTTGAACAGCAATCCCAGATGCTACAAAATTGGAGAGACTCTCGGAGAGATGCTTGGACGCTTTCTCGTAATTAACAAAACCCATGTACCAGAAATCATGTCCATCCACTGTAACAATCTGGATATATTTCTCTGATGGATTCTCCCTCATTATTACAGGGTTGATTATGCCAACTTTGCTCAAAGGTACCATAACCTGAAAATTTTCCAAGCAACTGAATTAGTCCCACTCCCATCAGTATAACATAAGGGAAGAAAGGATTATACAATTGACAAAAGTTCTTATTGTGAAGCTAACATGTTAGTCACTGTACCTTGTAATAGCTCCAGGTTATCTGGCCTGAAGGTGCAGTGAAAGACAAGGGGCGATCACTGCAAAAAGCGACTTGAATATTGGATAAATAAAGAGTTCCAGCAACGGGTCCAGTTGAGGTGGATAAATAGCAGGCGAATGACTTCTTCAGCGTCTCATTTGAATAAGTCGCGAATGTTTGCTTGTAAAGAGACTCGAATCCACCGCCTGTTAGTGCTTTTGCTGTCAGATTCATCTTCCCCCAGGCAGCTTCAGATACAGATGATCCAGTTCTAACTGTTTAAGAAGAACAACAACAATGTTAAAAGGGCAATCAAAACTAGATTATAAGGAAATCTGAGAGATTTTGAAACATACGATTGCGCCAGATATTGTTGGCCATGGTCTCAGCTTTGTGGCTCCAGGAGTTGAAGAATTGAAGCATGGATTGCATTGGGCTACTGCTTGATTTTTCTATAGGGGAGTATTGGAGATATGGATAATGGAAATATTGAGCCTGGTCACCAGCACCCCACAAGGCTGCCTTCTTGTTGTCTGGATGGCAAGTGGGAACAGCTGGTGCTCCCATGATATGAGTCCCCCATTTCTCAGAATTCTGATCAAACGGTTGTGGAGGAACGGGAGGCGTTGATGATGAGGATGCTGCAGCTGCAGACTGCATCTGTGGCTGTTTCTCATGTACGCTTGTTTGATGGAAAGGGTTTGAATCTTCTTCCATGGGAGGGGAGATAGAGGGGTAATGAGGCTGTGATTCTTTGCTGCTGCTATTCATTTTGGTAAACAGAGAATTCAATGCAAACTAGGCTTCTTTGCTGTGGTTTTTGATTCAATTTTTAGCTGTGAATATTGCAAGTGTTTGAAAGAGAGGGTTGGCTATAAATGAACCAACATGGATAGCCAAGGCGCGTGTATTGGTTCTGGAATTGTACAAGAAAATTAATATTTTCTGTGGAGCAGGTAGGAAGGAACTGAGGTCTGTGAAAGCGAAAACTTTGACTTTGAGGTAGGGAAGATACGTTTCGTTGATGTTATCTATCTTGGTTGCTTAGGCGTGTCCATTCCATCGGTTTGCTTACTCGTTAATCTTTGCAGTTTTTTTATTCATGTTGAAAATTTTTTGTTGCAATAAAAAATACACCTTCTAGAGAATTGTTGGGTTTGGCCTTTCCTTTTGGGTTCTACAAGGTCCATCACAATTCACAGGCTATTGTACTCCTGGATAATGAAACCAATATTTTTCCAGCATGTAGCGACATGTCCTGACCCTAGGACGAATAGGCTCTTTTCACCCAAAAGAAAAAGGCTCGGCTCGCTTAAATTTTTTAATAAAAGAAAACAAGCAATGATCTGATGTGGCATGAAATGATTGGAGACATGTGGCCTTTCCATCAAAAACTAAACTCCCTCTGCCTTCATATAGAAATTGTCCCAACGTTTGTTGTGGCTTTGAACATCTCCAGGGTTAGGACTTAGGACACATACAACAGGCAGGCAAACCCATCAACAATGAGTTACCAGAGAGTTCCTCAAGACCCTTATCCTCCTCCTGGTAAAATAAAACAACTCTCCAATCCTTCCACTTCTTAATTTCGTATTTAATAATTTAATTCTGTTTCCTTGAATTTTACTATTTCAACAACAGGCTACGCCTCTCCATATTCAGCACCACCCCCTCCAGGATACCCTTCTGCGCCGCCACCACCGTCTCTGCCACCTTACGAACGCTATCCGCCGCCGCCGCCAGGATATCCAGCGTATCCTCAGCCTCCACACCAGCCGTACGAGGGGTACCAAGGGTATTTTGCAGGTGGGTATCCACCACCTCCCGGTCCTCCTCAATATCAACACTGCCATCACTATGAGCATCACCATTTCCAGAATCAATCTGATGCGGGCTGTTTCTCTTTCTTACAAGGCTGGTACGTATTTTTGTTGCATTTCCTTGTTTTCTTTTGTTATGGGTTGATTCGTTTGGTGCTTAAAGATCTGAGTTTTTGTTGCTTAATATGTGGAATTTATAATTCGATTATTCGAAAGTTCAAGCTTTAGTTTTTAGTATTGGATCACGGAACTGGGTGTGCTAAACGAATTCTGTGATCATGCTCAAACGAAACTAGAAAGTTAAAAGGGAAACCTTTAAAAGAGAAAGGAATAAGGGAAAAAAAAACGTTCTGATGAAGGTCTCCTTATTTGTTGATCATTCATGGAACTTTATTTAGCATTACTGTAACAGTTGGATTCTCTTAGGCTAATTTGATCACAGTGTAATGTATTAACTATGTCATGTTACCCAGTTATTTAGTATGTAAATTGTTTCGTTCCAATTAGGCATCAGCGCTATCTTGGAAGGTCATAGGATTTGATAGGGCTTTGTATATGTTGCATGAGTATGTTGCTTTTATTTGATCCTTAGTTCTAATGTCTCTTATATTACACATTTAAATAGGTAGATGCATCCTCCACGGCATTTAATCTTTAGATTAGATGAGCGTCATTGATGTGTGAATGTAAGTGAGGTTTATATTTCTCAAGTGAAGCCTATTATCCATGTATTATTGCCTGTTCAATATAATCAGTTTTATGCAGAAGATTGTTTTTAGAGGTGTAGACCAAAAACCTTGAATTAATGAAGGTTAAAAATTACAGTTATGTAGTAGATTGCCTGTTCAATATGCGTTGCCATCATGATTTGGACATGATTTGGACAAGTTGTTTAGGATGTGCTTTATAAATGCTACTCTAGCATTCTTGTTAAGGGAGCAGACCCTCTCTTTGACAGTGTTGTTGCCTAGGAGTTTTTTGGTGTGATACCCCCATGGACTTGTGGCAAATTCTTGGATACTTTAGATAGAGCCTATGCTAGAAGACTGCTAAGGGTCATTGGATTTGTAATTCAAGCTTGAACATGTGCTTGGCTTTCAGATTGCATTTGCAAATATAAGGATGTACTTAAGTTGGGCATTCTTGATTTCATGCTTCTGAAGCTTTACATAACAAAGCTTATGTGGCCTTTTCCACTTGTTGAATTGATTTTTGTATTTTTAAGTGAGAATCAGATTGTGTATACGTGTTTCCAGAGTTTAACATGGGAATTAGAGAATTTGGCATGTACAAATTCATTGTCACAAGTAATTATTAGTAACACTATGGCTTCCTTGTGGTTGTTTAACAACCTTGGGCCTTGTTATTATACATTTACTGTTTGTTTAATCCTTTCAGTTATGGTTTGAAGTGGTCTTAGGCTTTATTTAACTACTGAACTTGAACATTGGTGTCTTTTGGTAACTTTTTGACATTTATCATTTATAGGTCCTTATTTTGGATAACATACAATTTTTAGATTCTTTGCTTGTTATTGTATGTGATTGCTTATTGATGGCATAATGCATTTTGTATGTATGCAGTTTGGCCGCTCTATGTTGCTGCTGCATGTTGGAGGAATGCTGCTTCTTCTTATGATCATTCATGAAGGATGAATTACATCATTTACATTTGTGGTTTTTCAACACTTAGTTGCTACTATTTGGAGGAGAAATGCTGCTTCTAATGAGTTCTACATGGCATTTTATGGGTGTTGTTACTGTTGTCTAAACAGTCATATCATATGCTTGTCCTGGGTTCCGTACCCATCGGATTTTATAGTTTATCTACTCAAACTTTGTAAATACAAGTTTGCATTATAAATGCAGCTCCTGGTTCTCATTGTGTATCAATTTATTTAATTGTATCTTTTGTGTGGGCTTTCATCATGCAGATGTTTCTCACGGCTCAAGTTCTCTTTTCTTTCACTTTTCAATGAAAGATGGCTTGTTGTATCTACATTGAGAATGGCCATTGATGAAGACATTAGAATTAAACTCCTGCTCTTATAAGCAATCATGAGGTTTAAAATGTTGACCGCCTGCTTTTCAAAACCATGTATCCAGTATCTTAACCCTGCCCTTCTTTGTTTAGTTTTCCTATGCTACAAGGCACAGCTAAAGAAGATCCTGTTAAACTTCAGCATTAAGTTTTGTAAACATTAACATAGGAACTTCCAGAAGAATAGTGTATTCTGAAGTTTGACCATGATTTACCTCGAGGCTCCTCGAACAATCGATGTCAACATCTACAGCAGTCGCCGAGTTTTGCAAAAGAAAATTTTGGATTCTTCTGCTCCCATGACTTAAAGCTCAAGGGAATATGCAAAATGATAACCGCCAGGAAAACCTAGTTAAGATTGTTTGCAAATATCTTAACGACTCATCCATTTTGTTATTTCCAACTTGAAAGGATGATTGCGCTCAGGATTCAAAGACCTTACTACTATTTGAAATGATTGGAGTCAATAACCACATTGCCTCCATCCGCAGATCCTGAAGTCATCCCCACTAATGTTCTACAATTTCATAAAACCAACATACGCTAATCATGAGAGGCTTAGTTCCTGATGAACCGACCTCTCCTGGACGGCCCCAGCTTTGCAGAGCTTCTTCTTCCAACAGCTCTTCAAAAGTTCGAACTGTTTCTAGAAAAATTTTCTCTAGTCAACCCACCAATAGTCTTACGCGGCGTGATCCAAATGAAACCCAAGTTCATTGCTGGAAATGATGGCAAATTTCAGTGGTTGGTTCTGGCAGGTACCAGAACAGATCGAGGATTACAAATAGCAAATCTAGTAATTAAACAACAGTAGCATACAGCAAAATCACCAAAAAGCTAAGAATCCATTAAAATCAGTTGGCCTAACAACTACTTAAATAAGTAGCAAAGATATGGCATAGATAAAACAATGCACCTACAAAATCCACACAAATTCTGGTGCATCTTTCCTGTGCCCAACCAATGTTCGATATAGATACATCTTGTCTACCGTCCTATCATCGAGGCTAAATTCCATCTGTTGACTTTCATTTATGATCTCCACACTCAGGCTTGGCATCTTCTCTGCAAGTGTCTTGCATCCTCCAAGGGTAACTTCGCAGGAGGACATCCAAAGGGATCGCATTGTTTCATACTTTCCCACGTCCTCTAGAAGTGCTGCGTTACCAAAGGGGCTGTCCCTGATCTCTAGCTTGCGAAGTTTCTTGCAACCATTCAACACATAGAGCATTCCTTCGTCACTGTCACCAGCAAAAGCAATGGACAGCATTTCAAGCTGCTTAGCATACATTCCTATGTAAAGAAAAACCTGATCAGAAAGAAGGCCAGAGAGTGATAACCGCTTAAGACCCTCACAAGACTCAACAATTGCCCCAAATCCTTCATCCAATGGCCGATTTGTTACAGGGTCAGGTTTTATGGGGTCAAGGATGCACAATCTGAAGCAGATAAAATTCGGACAGTTCTTGGCTACAGTTATGAGGGCAGCATTGGTCATCTGCTGACAGAAATACAGCAATGAATTGAGCTTAGGACAGCCTGCGGATATAAGGACCAAACCTTCCTCTGTAACAGCAGCATTTCCAGCCCCAAGGGGATCAGTCGGAAAAACCCTCAATTCCTGCAATTCTTTACATGTTGAAGCTACAACTCCTAGTCCTTTGTCTCCAATATAATCCAGTATCTGCAACAATGTATATTGATTATAGTCATTCAACTAATTTACATGGACCCCTACAACTGGATTGCAAATAATTAAAGATCATACCCATAGACGCTGAAGTTTCCTGCAGTGCTGAATCAGCTTTGTGAGCTCATTACCACTAAGGCCTGGCGCATAGCTCAAGTTCAAGAAGGTCAGGTTTGCACAAATTGGATAAATAGCTGACATGCATCGGGGATTAACCTCCAAAAACCCTGATAAACTCCTGATTGATTTGCACCTTTGAATGGCAGATTTCAATCTGTTATAGGCCTCAGAAGATGGATCAGGTACATAAGACCCAGTACCCAAGTCCAACAGCTGAGGTGCTTGCATCAATAGTTTTTCAAGGGTATCAAAAGGCACCGCACGGTTTAGCCTCAAACTCTTGAGGTTGGGAGATCTTGCCACAAGTCTTTCAAGAGCTCCTAAATTTATTTCTCCTTTGAGGCATGCAAAATTCAGGGAGACAAGAGATGTACAACTTTCAGGAAAGCAACTAAGCCAATGGCCTCTATGATCATCAACTTCATTTTCTTGCAAATCCAGCTCCCTAAGAAACCTAGAATCAAATAAAGGCAAAGAGAGAATGAATTAAAAGCCCCACCATTAAATGCTTTGCTATCATACTCAGCAAAGACCAAAAAACAAGTAATAATATCGTGAAAACCTATAGCAATATAAATCCACCAATTGAAGGAAGCAATGAGTGGTTAGAAAAATCACAGGCAGATATACATAGGGTTTCAGAAGTACGGTTCCTTGAATTGTTAAGACCTGCAGCTAAGAAGTTGCATAGTCAGATTGCAAAAGAGAAACCTTTGCCAGTTAAGCTGCAAGCGGACAATTCAACAATTCAAGTAGCTAACAAAAAAATAAACATAAAACTAGCATCACTTGAACACAGATATTCAGCTTAAAGTAAATAGACCACTTTAAATAAATGAATGCTTTGAACAAATCATAACCCACAAAGCAAAAAGTCAAAAATCAAATAACCACTAAGAATCTCATAAAGACAAGGTCATAGCAAGTCCCGAATGGAGAAAATCATCAAAAAAAAAAAAATCTTACCTGCAGTTGGCAGCAATAGCAGCAAGACCATCAGTAGTGAACCCTTCACAGCTAACAAGAACCAAAGACTTAAAATTGACAAAGGATTTTGAAAGCAGCTCAAGGCTCTCATCTGACACCACCATCCTCTTAAGTCTAAGCTCTTCCAATCCGATTCTACTCTTTGCCAAGGCTTCGATCCAAGGATAAAGGAAACCACCCCAATCATGTGGCACCAAATTAAAGTCAGCAAAATGCGGCTTCCCTTTCAAAGTCAGTGACTTCAAACCTGGAAATCTGGCGATTAACCTCTCTGGACAGGTTGAATAACAGTTTCCAATGAAAACCCTTTGCCTGCTGTATCTTTCGATTTTGAACCATGATTTGCAAACTAAAGACACTGAGTTCCGGTCTTTATGAGATGTAATGAAATCAAAAACGGGTTCTAAAACTTCATCTGGGAAATAATTCATCTTTATTTTTTCTACTTCCCCAGAACATACACAGTGTTTTTCTTTTTACCGAGAAAACCAGGGAAAAGAAAAGAAAAAAAATGAAGACTTTCCTACCTGAAAAGGCAGAGATCTTGATGAAATCTACAAGAATGAGACCAGATCTGAAGATTTTAACTAAGACCCATAGTGGAAAAAGAAAAAGAGGAAGCTTTTTCTTTAAAAACTATCAAAACTCTTTTAAGAACCCTAGTGAAAGAGAGTGAAAATGATTTCGAATTCTCTCGAGTAAAAAAAAAAAAAAAAAAGAGATCTTTTTGGATTGAAAATGAAGGGAAAAAATGGGTACTTCTGAACGATTATCTTCAAAAATCAAAGAACTATAATTGCATTACAGTTTAAAAACAAAAGAAAACCCACGAAAGAAAAAATCCATCGAAATTTTCATAAATCTGAAAAATTTTAACTAGTACAAGTGGAAAACTGTTATCTGAATCGAAATCTAATAACAACAAACAAAAAAGAGAGAGAAAAATAAAAGGAAAAGAAAAAACCAGAAAATTAGAAACTCTCCCTCTTTTTTTTTTTTTCACAAAACCAGTTGGAAAGTATTCAACTCGGTTTAGAAGTCGAAGTTGAGAGAGAGAGAGAGAGCTAAACTGAAGTAACCATGGTTGGTTTTGCTGAGCCATAGCTAAATTTGTTTATGATCGAGCGGTTAGTATTATTTTGATGAGAAAATTAAGAGAATCTTAACCGTCCGAAAGTTTAGCATGCATCTGTTCTTATCTCTGGTTTTGAGTCTTGTAATAAAGCGACCAGTAATGGGCTGTCAGAAAAACAACTCTGTTTTTCAATCTAATAACGAGAATGCCATACTGCAGATATCCTTTCACTCGCGCGAGTGTATGTATTCACTGTTTCAGTCGAAGACACCTAATGTTCGGGGCATAGTAGAAGCCAAGAGTGACAATTTGATATTAGAGAAGCGATTAGTGGTTATTGTAATCGCGGTGGTGGGTTTAGATTGCTTCAGGAATTGAACTTGCTTGCGTCTTTTTGCTCTGTTTTGTTTTCCTTCTTTACCGCGTTGGGTTTTTGGCCTTTTGGGAGTGATGTCTGCGTGTGCGGATAAACTTGAATCATTGGTTTCATTTTAAACATCAGTAAAAAAAAAAAAAAAAGAAAAGAAGAAGAAAGGGAGAAAATGATTTTGACAAAATTAAAGTCTGCTTTAAGGTTCATTAATAATGGCAAAGGGGTTACGTTTGGGTCAGAACATCATCAAAGCTTTAATCAACCCTAAACAAGGAATGAAGGAATGTTAGACTTAATTGTATACACTGTATGTATGATTGATGTTTTTCTGATGTTGCTAGGAAAAATTTTTTGGATTGACTTTTTTTGAGTTTGTGCCTAAATTTTGTTAACATTTAATGAGCACTGAATTTGATTATAATGCAATGATTGTTGCAAAACTTGTCCTTGAAAGCAACTTTATTAGGGCTATGAGATCCGACCGAGCTTGAACGGGGGATTCTCAACAGCTTTTATCCCTTCTAATTGTATTTTTACCATTGTTAACGTGTCTAGTTTCTCATTGAAGAAATACACACCAACACCTACAGCCAGGTAATGTGATGTAGGTGCAACAAAGAATTTTACATGGCTAAAGGATTGGTCGATTCTTTTGCTCTTACTTTTCCTGCAAAGAACCCATTTTTAACAACCATGATCCTCCAAGGGGAAAGAAAAAGTGAGTTTCTTTAGTCAAAGCTGGTCAAATTAAAGATTGATGAGTGATTCTCAGCAGTTTAATTAATAGAAAGAATGTCTGCTATTTCAAGTATGAACAGTAACGAAGAGTTGTTTGGTAAACAAAATCAGCATATAATAAAGTTATAAAAATGATTCAAGTAAAGACTTGTTAACTTTCCATGGTTTTAGTTGTGGTTTTATCCAATCATTTATCACATTGACTAAATGCCATACGCCTCTCAATTATCAACTTTTCTTTTTGTTTCCTCCACCAATATCCTCATTTAGGAACAAATTAAAGCTGGCCTTCAAGTCAAACAGCGAAAAAAGATCTTTGTAGTCCTTATCTTTTGTGGAAATGCATGTTAGTTGAGGTCCCCATTGACAAAAAAATAAAGATCATTTCTGAAAATGTCTTCAACTTTCTGATCAACCTTATACCTACTACTAATGCTTGCATTCCACACTAATGAAATAACTGCAAGGACTGTTGTTTTCGCACCCCTTCGAAGAGATTAAAACCTGGAAAAACTCCTTGCTCTAGTTCTCGTCTCTTTCTTTTTTGCATTACCATTTCTTGGTCACCCTGACCAGAAACAGATGGATGTCCATGTCACATTCAAGTGTAGGGGAAATCTATTCCCCTCTGTTCGAAGACCTGGATTAGCAGGGTGTTTTAGAGCCAAAAGTAACAAGCATAACTCAAACGAGTACTGAAATATGATGTATGCTTCGACTGTAGCCTGAAAGAGCCTAGTGTTTTTGGGCATTTTCTGTTGCAAGTGTGAGAATATGTGAAATAAAACTTAAGCTGGGATTCCAATTTTCCTTTCTTTGGCTGACAAATAAATCTTTGTCATTTTCTAAGATATAATAGATCAATTATGTTGTAGCAGGAGTGTCCCATTTGTTGCTTCCACACCAATCACCATTCTAGTTCTTGGCAGATTGCCACCCTTGGATATACTGGCAAGTTAGTATTCTATTTACCATTATTAGTAACCTTCCTGTGGAAGACACACTGTAAAATCATGATTGAGACATTTCATCCTTTGAGTATTACAGAGAGAGCATCCATTGATCAGCTAGGAATTCACCAAAACTAATTGGTAAAAAGAAGTTGCAGTTTAGGAACAAAATTCCATCAACCCCTTCAGTACAGATAGCAGATACATAGTGCATTTTCTACATTGAAAATATGAAAGATGACTAGCGTTTTATAAAAGGCATCTATCATTATTTTGTAAAGTGGTTTAGAGAGATGTTGGTAGAAGTAAAACCTTAGGATTCCTTTTGGATGTAATTCTAACATAATTTGAATTTTCCTTCTTCCCTTTGATTCCATACTTCCCATTTTGAAGCATTTTGGTGTCCTCCAAGAAAATCCAAGCACAAATGAGGGCTCATTGCTGATGTTCTTTCGGTCTGGTATATATCAGAACAGTAATTATAATTTCTCTGTTATTGATAAACTACATATCCCTGGGATCAGAAATGGCGCTAGCAATGAGAGAAGATAAGGATTTAAAGTTTGACAGGCAATCCTTCATCAAGGAAAATGTTTTTCATTTCTTCAGTATTGAAGAGGGCGAGCATGGATGCCAGCACTAGTCAGTAACCCACCTATGCAAAAAGTCTTCGTAGCTGTGTTTGATTTTGTTGGTTTTCTGGGGCATGGCATAACATGCCTTTATAGTGTTGAAAATATGCAAATTCATTCAAATATTGCTGTACCCCATCACTTGATCGTGCCACGTGGAAGAGTCCAGTGGTATTGTAGCACCTGTTCTCCAAATTGTACCTACTACTACAGTACTACTACTAGTATCCTACACAGCTATAAAGAAAAACAAAAAACAAAAAGAGATTTGGATTCAAAAGCCATGCCCATGTGATGGTGGGGCTTCAAAATTATTCTTAACGTTAGTAGGATTAGAATTTAGAAGATGATTCTTTTGCTACAACTTCAATTTAAATTATTCAATGGCCTAACATGGGTCACAACTCAGAAGAGTTGTACAAAGCTTTGTTGAACCAGTTTAGCATGGTCAAGCCTCCTCCTTTCCTTTGAAGCTTCAATTCAAAGGGATTTTTTTTTTCTTTCAAAATGTTGTTGTCACTTTGGGAAGTTCAGTAGTATGCACATCCAAAAAGAAGGTGGGTTTGGTGTGAAATCTTATGACTTTATGCTTCAAAAAATTCTGGGGGTTTTAAAATGAAAAAGATGTCTGAGACTAATAAAAAGTGATTAAGAGAAAAGGGGCGGGGAAGAGTAACATGTGCATCCAAAATGTTTTTGGACTAAATAAAGGGGGTTTATAGGCTGGCAAACTTTTGTCTGATATTAGGGCTGTGACCCTCAACAATTAATTCAATAAGCAACCAATATAAAACAAGCCATGACGTAGGTTAATTGAAGCACCACAAATAATCCAATGAGAGCATTAATGTAATTTGCAAATTGAAGAGGGAGTGGTTAGGCCAAAAAAGTTTTGGCTAATAAAATACTATAATTATTGCCCCACATATAATTACAAGGAGAAGAACATAATTGAAAGTGAAAGCCAAAGAAAAAAAAAACGAAAAACGAAAAACGAAAAGAAAGAAAGATATTCTTTAGAAAGTGGCGATGATCATTTCCATCTTCATATGCTCCTCCCTCCCATCATTTGCAAGAATTGCAACCATGTGAAGTACACAAAGGTTCAAAACCCAAAACAAAGATTATCCAACCAATTCAAGAAAACCTGAAAACAATTTGGGAATTATCATCTCCAAATATGAGACATGATTGATTTTTCAATGAGGGTTGAAATTATTGCATTAACTGTTGGACGAAATTAGGCGCATGATTTCATGCCACAGAGTTCTATTGGATTTAGGAAGGAAAGCTGTAAGGGGCATGCCGCATGAAGATGGAGTGTTTTGTGGTCCAAAATGTTTTAAGGCAACATATCATTGTTAGAAGAGGATGGGGGCTTTAGCTTGAAAGGGAGTTGAAACATAAGAAGTCGCTTTAAGCGTCTTCGGAGACGATCCAAAGACTGACCAAAGACAAAAGTCCCACGTTTCATCCGATGGGAGTAAATTTGAAATGGGCAACGACAAGGAAAATGAAGGATAAGGTAAAGGACCACAAAAAATGGTCGCTTGATGTCCACTTGTCTTCTTTTCTAAAGGGAGTAAGAAGAGGCAAAGCCGAACCTAACATATGGCATTGCATGTCCATTGTTCCCTCATGTCAGCTGGTCCAAGTTAAGAGTTATTCATTTCTTTCTTTTAATTTTTTTTCAATTTTCCAGTAGACTTTTTTGGGAGTGATAATAGGATTGACTGAGTGGAATAAGAAAGAGCAGACTATATTAATAGCAAGCCCAAGGATTGATCTGTATTTCTACATAATACAATTGACTATATAGGCTATGAAACCAGGGCGGATGAAAGACTAACAGTGGATCGTAGTCTAAGCATAATTGGGCCATTACATGGACCATTGGCATTGCCCAAACAGCCTGCCAGAAAAGGAGCGGATGGTTTTGCACTCCTAGCGCTTGTCTTCTCCGCCTTCCTTTAAAAATGATTGCTTAAAATGAATGTAAAACAAGAATTTGCTTCTAATAGGACAGGTCAGTTCGTATGCATATTTGTAATTAAATCAACGCATCTGCGACCCGTGAATTCAAAAGCTAAAATCCCCACACGGATTTGTGCCAAATGTTATCTGCATATGCAGCAAAACCGTTTGGCAAATCAGAAGTCTGAAAGCAGCAACTGATCTGCCACATGCAGCATTTGACAAACACAGTAACACACTGGTTTAACAGTCCTGGTTCACACCAAAAGCCACCGCCTCTGTCTCTCTCCTTCTCTCTGTGTGTGCTTATGATCCTATCAATTGTCTAACTGCATTCACAAAAACTGCCAACTTATTTAACATCTATTTTGTTGCCAAATATTATGTTTGTAGTCACTTGTATTATTCACACAAACTAACTTCAACTGAGACGAGACTTTTCATGTTATCCGATCAAACCTGTGGGGAGAAGAAATCTAAGAGTGAAGACTGAAGAGTAAGCGTGATATTTTTCAATCCCAAAGTGCATGCAAGACCAGCCTCCACACATGGTTGCTAGCTAACAATTTTAACAAAAACTAATATTTAAAACCAGAAAAACAACACACGCAAAACCCCTTGTGCCAAAATTAATGATGGAATGACAGGATTTTCGTACCAACAACAATTCAGAGAGTTCTCTTGCCATAAGATCAGCCAAGGATAGTCCACCCTTGAATTACATGATGGCCATGAATAGGAACTGACCTGGTGCTCAACGGGCTAACTCTAATTTAAAGTGGATCAATCAACTTTGCCTAAACACGCCACAGAGTCCAACGCCTCAAATCTTAAAATACAGAGTTTGAACTCAGTTAAGAGGAAGAAGAAGATGCTTTATATGCTTGACAGCTCATTGTTTCACATTATGATCCCTAGCACCAATTATTTCTTGCAAGCTTTCCTTTTTTAATTAGCAACTTGACACTTAAAATGATCAAATATTCATCGATCCTTAACTACAAAATTTGCAGAACACAAAACATTCTTTTATAATAATCAGTAATTCTCAAAGTGCTCTCACACTTTTTCAATGAAATTTATCATTAACCCCAGCATGCAGTCTAGCTAGCCACATAAGAGCTCACGCAATTTCAGCCTAAACCATCTTCGGATGGGAGGAATACCAAGCACTGTTTTCAAATTAAGAAAAACTATGACAAGCTGTGATAAATTAATAGATAATTTGAAGACAAGGGCAGGCAAGAAGTAACATACTAAATACACTCAAACAAGATGAAAATCTCGTCAATTGCAAAACAAAAAGCCATGTCATTGCAGAAATGGAAGTGTCCAGAATACTAGCTAAAATCCATATGAAACGTTAAAAATTATGAACTCTTAAGACCCTAAACCACATTATTACAACTATCGTCGGGCATATTTCACCCTAGTAATAGCATTGAAAACAACATATGTCAACAACAGCAAACTAAGCTGATAGGTCTCAAGCTAAGATATACAGATTACAAGTAATGCTCTCCAGAATGAAAAGAACAAATGCCACACTAGTTTCCCATAAATCATTTACCCTCCTTCCAACATTTTAAGGATGTGTTCTTAAGTTTAAATGCGAAAAGGGACTTATTCGTGTATACATTATGGTCAATGGCAGAGGGACTATGATTCTCCTAACATTTTTCATCATGTTCTTTACGCACCTAGAGTAATCAAAGCTTTCATTTTGATCAAATTTCATAACCCCCTTATGAAAAATACCCATTGTTTAGGACCTTAATTTTGCCCCAATTTAGCTAATCCCCTCCCCTTTTTCAATCCAACTGTCTTCTTCATTTATCTTAAGGCATTTCAGAAACAATTGAAACAGGTAAAAAGACAAACAACGAAAAAGCTGAGGAATTTTGAAAGTAGACATTCTAGCATACTTAAAATTTTCAGTTACAAGTTACAATACAAAAATTAGCTAACACTAATCACTGAATCTAACTAACCTCCAAATTAAACCACAAAAATAGCGCTGAAATACAATCTTCCCCCAAAATTAAGCGTCGCTGTCATCGCTATCATGGCGTTCACCGTTGTTTCTGATATTTTTTGCAATACAAACCCCCGTTGCGCCACTCGCCGCCGCGTCCTAGACGGCAAAATATTATCCAAGTCAACCTCCGCCAATGGATCATCTGATAAATCACTCTCACCCTCTGATTCGTTCCCGCCATCATTCGAATCATCATCGTCATCGTCGCTATCCTTTTCCTCCTCTACCAAAATCCCCTTCCCTTTCCGGTCAACTGCCGCATTTCCGTTCTCCTCTTCCTCGTCATGATCATCGCCATCGTCGTCGTCTTCATAGTCATCGTCATCTTCTTCTTCTTCTTCTTCTTCTTCGGCGTCAACACCGGGTTCTTCATTCTCGGGCAGGGTTTTAGGGACGGAGGAATCGCTATTTCCGGAAGGTTGAAGAGCGTGATTCTGGGCCGAGTGATTTCCTTCGTTGGCTTGGATTGTTTCGTCTTGGGACAGGAGTTTTGGGGATTTAAGGGGGAGGTTTTGTTGGTAATCGGACGTGAGGTCAGGCTTGCGTTTGACGGGCAATGCAGGTTCTTGAGGGCTCTTGGATTCGGCCATTGGATTCGACGCAACGATTTTTCCCCTTTTTTTTCCTTTCTAGGTTAGTGGACAGGGCAGCCCTCTTTGGACGGGGGGGATTTGCAAAGGTCGGAATTTTAGGGTTTTTTTTTTTATTCTCTGTCTCGGTGGAAAATTTTTTATTTTGGTTTCTTTATTAATAGAGTCTAATATTTTTTAAGGTCTTTTTTCTAAAAAAAAAAAAAAGGAAGAAATAATTTTGATTAAATGAACACCAACTACAAATTGAAGAATTAATGCTTAATTTGAGAAATTTATTTATTTTTAATCCTTTAATTTTTTTTATAACATGCAGTAGTATTAACTTTTAATAATAAATAAATACAGATAATTTTTAATAAAATACTACTAGTAATTACTTTCATTTTTATTATAAAAAAAAAAAAAGTAAAAGCAAAGACCTTTTTATATACTTAGAAGAAAAATGGTTGTTTTAAGAAAACAAAAAAAAAAAGCACACGCCGTCGCCATAGCCTAAGAAGTTTGGGTGTAAGAGGAGGATGAGCCATCTTCAAATTGGGTAATCGGATCTCTTGGTGCTAGGATTGTGCAAAAATCAATTTTGATTTAAAAAAATTGATCAAAAATTGGTCTATAAATTAAATCGGTTTTGATTTTTTTGGTTATACATATTAAATCGGTTTGAATATTGGTTAAATTGATTTAGACGATCGATTTTTGGTTTTAAAATTTATGAATCGAACCAATCAAAAAACTTGATTAAATATTATTAAAATATTTTATATTTTTATTAATATAATTTTAATATTCTTTTTTATCTTTTACATTTTATAATTTACACAAAACTAATTAGCTAAAAGTAAAAGTATAAAACCAACCATATTTTTTTTGTAACTTTCTATCACTGGCGGCCAACACCCAAACACCTAGTAATTCTCACTGGCTCACCCACTCTTGCAACCATTTTTTTTGTAACTTTCACTCACCCTACTTGGAAGCCATTTCTTAATCGATCACTGATGGCCAACGCAAAAACACAACACCCAAACACCCACATAGTCACTCACCCTTACAATCATTTCCTGGTTGATTTCAAAAACGCAAGCTTTAATCGATGACCACTGACCACCGACGACCACTACAACTTTCAATAAACTCCTCTCATCTATCATAGCTCTTCATCTGCTCGCTCTTTTCTCTTCTGCAACTCAACTCAACTTAATTCAAAGGAAGATTTTTAATCCTTTTTTACCTTTTTTTTCTGTGCTTGAAACAGTAGGTTGTAACAAGTTTCAAAACTATTGCTAGTTATGTTTAAAGTTGCTTAATTTTGAGTCTTGGGAAAAGAAAGACTATTGCAATTAAATAGGAGTCATGGGTTTTGCTGTTGCTTTTTGTGTATCACCTTATTTTGGGATAAATTTGGAGTTTAAGCTTTAAAGCTTCGTTTTTTGAGTGAAAGCTATTATTTTTGAAAAGTTTCAGTGCAATTTGTCCATGAGTTAAGTGGGCATAGAGAAGATAAGACCACTCAAAACCTGATTGAAGATAAGACCTGGTTTTCCATCTTTTAAGTCATGCATGTGTTTTTTAGACTGAACTAAGAAAATCCATAATATACCTTTAGGAAATAATAGGTTCAGATTCAGTTCCAAAGCATTGGCCCATTTATTTCGGCTTTAGCGCCAAAGTCCATGGATTAAGTTTTAAAATTGGTGGTCTATACAATTCAGTGGAATGTGGGATTGAGATTTGAAACAATGGCCTATATTATTAGATTAAAACAGGAAATGCTAGTTTTAGAAAATCCACAATACATAACCTGTGCCTTTAGGAAATGATGGAATTCAATTGTAAAACAATGGCTTATAAAAATTTATTGCCTTATAGCTAGAGATTAGAGTCAGTAGTCGTATAAATAACATATTAGCTATGGCAGTTTAGAAAACATAGTTGTCCAACATATCTAGGCTCAACTGCTTGATTTATAGATGTGCTGCTGTAGCTTTACTATATTAGTTTCTGTTATAAAAAAAATTCTTACTAATTCAAGCAGCTTTCGTTAACTATTTTGTGGTATGTAGGGCATTTATAAACATAATGAAAAACTCTATCTCAAGAAAAGGTCTATAATTACATAATATATAACAAAAGCTAAAAAATAAAGTTAATATTAAAACAAATATTGTTGAATGGTGACAAATCCATTTGGTTTAACAGTTTTTGTCTTCCCATCATGACCACACTATAAGATTGACTTTAACCAATTACAAAGATTTTTTTGTTATTTGATTGGACATTTATTTTATTATTTGATTGAACATTTATTTTTAGCATGTAATGCATATTTGATTGGACATTTATTTTATTATTTTTTCAATTTGTATAAGACGTGTTTACTCTTGAAACTTACTTATATTTTATTATTTTTTTGTTGAAGATAAGTGATAAAGATATTATATAAACGGATACTATATCAATCCCTCAATATGAAGGAGACATACATGGAACAAAAAGTAAAGTTATGAGCATAAAATCGAAAAGGAAATGAACTAACACATGGTCAGAGGTATGGGATCATTTCATCAAATTTACTAGTGACAGTGGTGATCTCAAAGCTAGATGCAATTATTGTGATAGAGAATGTTATGCTCACCCTAAAAAAAGTAAAACATATGTATTAAAGAATCACATGGATATTTGTACTAAATTTTCTCATGCTAGTGACGATCATTCCCAAACGGAATTAGTTTTAAGCTCAGGAGGAGATGCGTCTTTAAGTACTTAAAAGTTTAATCAAGATGCCATTAGAAGAAATGTGGCTAAGATGATTATTATAAATGAATTGCCTTTTAGATTTGTTGAAGCTAAAGGATTTAGGCGTTGCATGTCTATTGCTTGCCCTAAGTTTTATATGCCATCATGATAGATTATTGCTAAAGATTGTTATGTAGATGAAAAAAATTTCCTAAAGTAAATTTTGAAATCGTCTACTATGAGAGTATATCTAACCATTGACATATCAACTTCATTACAAAAAGTCAATTATATGTGTCATACTACTCATTTTGTAGACAATGATTGAAATGTTAACAAAAGAATTTTAAACTTTTGTTCCATTTTTAGTCATAAAGGTGAGGCTATTGGTAGGCTAATTAAGAAACGTTTATGTGATTGAGGGATTGATAAAGTTTTCACTATCATAAATGATAATACCAGTTCTAATGATGTTGCAATCTCATACTTGAGAAAAAAATTTAATAATGCAAGAACTAGTATTGTAAGAGGCAAATATATTCATTTGAGATGCATTGCTCATATTATTAACCTTATTATGAGTGATAGGTTAAATGAATTAACTGATTTAGTTGCTCGTGTTAGAGGGATAATTCAATATGTGAAACAATCACCTCTAGGTTAACCAAATTTAAAGAATGTGTTATCAATGAACATATTCAAAGTAAAAGCTTATTATGTTTAGATGTTAGCACTGGATAGAACTCTACTTTTTTGGGTTAGAATAAGCTCAAAATTTTGAAACAGCTTTTGAGGTATATGATAATGTTGATCCTTATTATAGAACTAAATTTTTGTTGGGAAATGGAGTGTCCGATCAAAATGATTAGGCCAGTGTTAGGAAATTATGCCTTTTATTGTAAAAATTTCACAATCTTATAGTTAGAGTTTCAGGTTCTACATATGTCATCACTAATAATTTTCTTGAAGATATATGTGGTGTTTATGGTATTTTGCAAGATTGACAATTAAATGTTGATGTTGAGTTGAGTGCAATGGCTAAGAGAATGAAGGATAAGTATGACAAGTATTGAAGAAATATGAAGAAAATGAATATGTTATTTTATATTACTTTTATTTTTATCATTGGAAAAAAACTTGCATTTATGGAGTTTTACTTTATAAAAATGTATTCTCATGATCAAGCTTCAGTGATGATTAAAAAGTGTAAGAAGTAATAATTGAGTTGTTTGATGAATACAAAAACATGTTGCAACCTTAATCTGAACAAGTTGGTGATAGTAGCCATGCGAGTCAACCACCACCATCCACTAATAAATTTGGAATTGTCAACTTATATGACTCACAAGCTATTATGGCTAAGTTTAGGAGGTTTAGGAAACAACAAGGTAGAGAAGACAATAAATCAGAGTTGGATAAATATTTGAATGGGGAGCTTGATGCTATTAAAGATGAAGTGGACCTTAAAGTTCTTCTTTGGTGGAAACTTAATAGGCATATGTTTCGTATCTTTTTCTATCTAGTTCGTGATATGTTGGCGATTCCTATATTCATAGTTGATTCTGAATATGCTTTTAGTACTAGCAGCGTGTGCTAGATACATATAAGAGTTTTTTAACTCCTAAATTTGTTTAAGCTCTTATTTGTACTCAAGATTGGTTACGTTAAGCTATAAATTTCAATCTAAATGCCTTAGAGGATGAAATGGAATAACTTGATAAGATTGATTTGGGTAATTATTTTATTTATATCATTATTTTTCAATGCTTATTTCTTTAAATCTTTTAGTTAAAACTGATTTTTTTTATGTACTTTTAGATTTATCCAAGATTCGATTGGACCCCTTAATTGATTAGTAAAGTTTATTAATCAATTGACGTAATATTGGCATTACTTACATTGAATGTGATCCACACAGTTAAATTTTTCTTTTTTAGACAATTTTAAATGAAATAATTTTTTTATTGAATTGTGTTTTGCTTTTATTTATTTATTGTTGGAATTTTAAATGGTGTTGCTGCCCGCAACTTATTGCCTTTTGCTTGCTGCTACCTGCTGGATATTAATGTTTGAGACTTGAAATTTAAGTGCTATAATTGGTTAAAATGTTTATTGTTGCTTGTTGAATAGTGTTTGAGAATTAAACTTTATGGATTGTAATTTGCTATGTATTGTATGTGTTTATGTTGTTTAAGACTTAGACTTAGAGTTTATGAAGCTTGTATTTAGATTTTATTTGAGTATTGCTCAAAGATTTAGAGCTTATGTATTGCTCACTGACTTAGACTTTATAAAGCTTATGTGTTGCTTACTGATGTTATTTGCTACATAGACTTACTATGTATTGTATATTGCTCACTGATTTACAGTTTGAGACTAAATTTGTTACGTATGAAGCTTGTGTTTATGAAATTTGTGTTTAGATTTTATGAAGCTTGTGTTTATGAACTATATGAATTACATTGAAAGTTAAATACAAAAAATAAAAAATCAGAATTGATTATATTGAAAAAATTAACTGAAATTAACAAAATTAAATAGATTCAATTTTTGTATTTTATATTACTATTTAATCGGTTTGATTTTATTTTTGATTAAATCAATTAAATTAATTTTAAAATTTTTGAACCAAATTAACCGAGCAACCGATTATATGCCCCAAATCTTTCAAAAAGTCCCTTTCTTAATTCTCATCCCCGTGTAATTCTCCATCATTGATTTTTATTTTTTAAATTCTTCATATTCTAAGCTGCTATTCCTTTCCCAAGCTTAAGCAAAACGCCAAAAAATAAAAAATGGTTGCAATTCCGCATTTAACTGCTTTAACCACCTACTTTGGCTATGGTTTACTCTTTACTTTTGGTCAAATCAGATATTTCCTTCGTAAATTATTATTATATAATACATAACCCTACTGCCACCATTTACTGCCGGATATGGATTTTTCTTGTTCTTTCTCATTAATTAATTCCACAAGCTCTTTTGCATGGTGGTCACGTGGCAATGGAAGCTCACAATACAGATGCACATATAACAATCACCTTTCCAAGTGGACCCATTGATTGCTCAAACATGTCAAATCCCTGGTTCCAAATGCCAATCTTTCAATCCACTCCAAACCGATCATCTCCGACAGCATGGAATGAGTACAACACTAGAGAAATATTCAACTCCCACTACGTAAATTTGCTTAGGCCAAGCCAAGGAGGAGAAGCTAGCTCAGAGCGGTTTACGTTTCCCAGTTTCAAATTCAAAAAAACCACTCAAGCTGGGAGACAAAGAAAGAAAGAGCTGATCAACTTAGAGAAAGAGAGGGTGGTTTTATTATTTCACTGCCAATAAGCCAAAAGGCCATTTTTTTTCTGTTGAAAAAAATGCAGAACTTTTGCAACACTTGGAAGCTCACCACCTTCCACTCGTCATCCATTTCTTGGGTGTGCCTTAACAACCCCTATCCTCCTGCTCCACCCGACGCTTCCCATTTCTCAACATTAACTCTAACACTCAACTCTAGTTACTTTCCCCTTTTGGCTTCTTTCTCTATCGACCCCTTCACAAATTTACACATCCAGGAATCCTCATTGCACATTTGTCATCAAAACCCTAAACTCAGCTCTGTTTTTTTCAAGATTGTTATCAACTCAAAGCTCTAACCCAGCTTTAACCCATCAAAGTTTACCCAGTGTAGTTTAGCAAAGCGAGGACATTTTTTTTATTCAGAATGGGAAGAAAAGATCTAAAAGCAAAGCATGAATGTGGGATGAACAAATGTCACAAGAACCAGGCAATGCATTCACCAAAACCATTCTAAAAATAGCAAAAATAAAGGGCTACCTGACCTTTCTCTTTAACCCAAAACCCTCCATTTCGTGATTGCCGAGCGTCCATCACCAGGTAGTTTTGATCTGCACAGCCAGAGAGAAGTAGTCTCTCTCACAGAAGTCTAAAGCCTTTTTTATTTTTTCTGTTCAGCCAATTGAGCTAAAGGTCCAAAAAACCCTAAAGATGGAAGAAGCTACTCCTAGCGTGCATGAGAAACCCGAGGCCTTTGCTTTGGTGGCAGGTGTTGAGGGTGTCACTATGGAAGGGGACAACAACCATCAACAGCCGGGTCGATCCGGGTTGACCCGTGACCTTGTCGACGCTGTGTCAAGCTTTGGTGTTAACAGGAAGAAAAGGATGGCTAGACACAGGAGATCATCTTCCACCATCAAACTTCTCTCTTATACCAAGTACTTCTCCTCCAGTAGCTCGCAAGTGCCATCATCCACTCTCCCGGCACGTGTGCGTTTTCTCTCTCTTAGCATTTCTCAATTTGTTAGTTCGAAGTTTTCAATTTTTTTTTTTTTAAATTTTATCTATTGCTCAAAATATCATCTAAACTCAAGTTTAGTTCTTTGAGTCTGGGTATTTCTTTACAGGGTGGGAGTGACCCTTCTCTCATATCTCTCATGACTCTAAGAAGTGTGAACTGGGATAGTGTCATGTTCTTTTGTCTTCTATTTTGCTGTCTTCCATACGAAAACTTGTTGTCTTATTATATAAATAAGTATATTAGATACCTCTCAGAGCAGAACTGAAGTTGCATCAACCGTGAGCATAGAATATCTCAGAGAAAATCATGTTCTATATACAGAAAAGGAGCTAGCTTTTCTTTTATAAGTATGGCAAAAAAAATGTAATTTAGTATAGGTGGCATTAACTTCTTTATATGGCTGGGAATTTGGCAGATTAAATTGTCAAACTGTTTGTCTCAAAATTTGATAGACATTTTGATCTTCTGATTTCATAGAGAATCATTGTTTTGTAAGATTCTACGTTATTTTTCATCTAACAATTTTTCGACTTCTTTTTTCTATTCTATTAATTATCTGTCGGGATCTGATCAATAAATGGAGCCCGGCCGAGAGGAAAGTACTCTTATATATCGGTAACAAGCATTTACTGATTTACTTGGAATTAGTCTCGTAGGAAACTATATCTCATTGGTTTTTATTCTATTTAGTGATCATTCATGAAAATAATATATCTTATGCTTTAATTTAGGTTATTGATCCTACGAGATTGAGATTCCTTTTCCAGAAGGAACTTAAGCACAGCGACGTAAGCTCTCTCAGAAGAATAATACTCCCTAAGGTTTCAATCCTTACTTGTATATTTCTTTATTTTCCTTTCTTAAACACTTACAAAACGTTGCCACACTGTGTAATTTATATATATGATGGAAAATTCTGAATAATACTCTTTTTCATTAATTGACCAGAGAGCAGCGGAAGCTCACTTACCTGTCCTTGAGTCCAAAGAAGGGATTCTTATTAACATGGACGACTTAGATGGATTGCATGTATGGAGCTTCAAGTATAGGTATGCATGTTCTCCTCTGGTTGCTCTCTTCTGTATGTGGTAAGAAAACTTAAGGAAACTTGATAAATCTTCTTTTTTTTTGGTTAATTTCCTTCTTTGTAAGCAGGTTTTGGCCTAATAACAACAGCCGTATGTATGTACTTGAAAATACTGGTAAACACATCGGATCCCCTCCTAGTTTTAATTCCTTCTATGCTGGATAAAGTTTTCCCTGTAAAACCATGATACGTTGTTGTTCTAATATTAAATCTCACAGGGGAATTTGTTAACGCACACGGATTACAAATTGGGGATTTCATCATGGTGTATCAAGATAGTCAGAATCAAAATTATGTATGATTGGCCAACCTGTTTTTTTAGATTCCTCGAAATTGAACCTTTTATTAACTTCCCAACTTTCGAATATTGCTATTGTTAATTAGTCTGTCAATTGTTGAAACGTTTTCAGGTAATCCAGGCAAAGAAGGCCTCTGATCAAGATCATGTATATACTGACATAGCTAGAATTAATGCTGTGAATGATATTATTCTCCATGATTATGAGGTTAGTAAATATTCCAGCTCCTATTATTATTATTATCCAACGATGGACGAGGATAGTGGCATGTCATTTATCTATGACACGACCAGCTTCTCGAATGACTCTCCACTTGATTTTCTGGGTGGATCATCAATGACCAACTATTCAAGGATGGAATCTCTGGAAAGCTTTGGGTCGGTTGAAAACTTGTCCCTTGATGAGTTTTATCAAGTTTAATTACGCATATTAAATTGGCACTGTTATTTCGTTAAACAAAAGTTGGCAGCACAGCTTCATGATGAAATCTGAAAGAATAGGGGGCAACTTCAATTTGGTCTGTGGAAGTGTTGTATTTTTTGCAGATAATTTCAGCATATAGTCCCATGTAAAAATAAACAAATAAACATGAAGCATTGTGTGCTTGTTGAACGTGACTAAATCTACTAATCTCTCCTATCAATCATGTTATTGAAGAATTTATATATATCTCAATGTCTGTATAATATATATACTTGACACATGCAGTACCTAGTTATCAATATATGCAACAATTTCAAGGGGATGTGCATGGATGAGGCAAACGCTAAAGCTTTCAATCACTATATATGCAATTAAGCAAATGTATCCATCATTATAATTGATTTACCATTAAGGTATTATATATATATAAATATATATATATTATTGACTACTAAATTATTTTTGATTTATTATTGACTTACTAAAAGGTTTTCAATTATTAACTATAAAATTATCATTCATTTACTATTAAATTATTATTAAATTATTATTAAATTATCAATAATTACCATTAAGTTATTTTGATTACATTTAAATTTTAATGACTAATTTCTTTATTATTTAGTATTATGCTATTATTGATTTGTATATATTCAAAAAAAAGGAAAGTAATCATGATATATGTTATATGATATAATTTTTAAGGTAAAAAAAGAAAGAAGAAAAAATTTAAGTTTAAATAATTTGAAAAGTATGAGTAAATTCTCTTGATTTATTATTTTTAATTTAACACTTAATAATAAGTTAAAATTATAATTTTTTATACTAATGCAAGTATTAAAATTAAATTAAATAAATATATGCGATATATGTTAAGTCAATATTTTAAGGATATTTTTCAAAAATTTCTTAATTCATAGTAAAATAGTATATATTAAGATAAATTTTATTGATGATTTGGTTTACTAAGATCATTTAAATTAAAATTTATAAAAATATTTACTAAAAATATTTTAACGAATCATTTTTAGTAATTTTGAAATTAAAATTTTAAATAGTTTAATTTCACATAAAATTTATTTTTAATTTTAGTTAATTTAAATTAAACTTAAATAAATTAATAAAAATTATAAATTTAAAGATAAATTTATTAATTTAATAAAATTTATAAAAATATTTAAGTCAATAAATTTACACTTTATATATATAAATAAATAAATAGATGATAAATGATATATATATATATATATATAATATGAAAAAATATTACCCGTTTATTTTGTGGATTCCTTGATATCAGAAAAAGAAAAAAAAAAATCAGAAAAAGTAATACTAAATAAAACGTAATAAAATTTGTACCTTTTTTCTCAACGATCCTTCCTTAAACTTGGCCAATTGATACGTGACCTCGCGCTGTCTTCTCAGTCTTGTCTGTGTTTCTCTGTGTTTGTTATTGTTGTGAATGGCGAGCAGATACTGGGCAGTTTCTCTTTCGGTTCAGAACTCTGTGTCCACTGTGTGGAATAATTTACAAGACCAAATCTCCAAGCATTCCTTCGACACTCCTATTTACAGAGTATCTTATCTAATAATCTCTCTTTCTTTTCCCAAATTACATCTTATTTTTCTCATCCCTTCTTTGAATTCTATTTTTGCAGTTCAACATACCCAATCTCCGTGTTGGAACTTTCGATTCCCTCCTTTCTCTCACTGATGATCTCTTCAAAGTAATTCCCTTCTTTTTTACTTGTATTATTCATTCTCAATTCCCTTTCTTTCTGCTTTTTTATTTATCAAATTCTACTCTTTCTTAGATCTTTTCATTTTCTGATGATTACACTGAAGCCCTGATATTAAAATTTATCAACTTTCTATTCTTACTTTCTGCACTCTTACCTTACTGTCTTTAGATTATTTTAAAACAAAATAAAATAAATTAGGAGAATTTATGGAATTGGTTTTGAGTTTTTGTTTCGATCTATGTGCAGTCAAATAGCTTTATCGAAGGAGTTTCTCACAAAATCAGGAGGCAGATCGAGGAACTGGAGAGGGTATCTGGATTGGAGACCAATGCTCTCACGGTTGATGGAGTCCCCATTGATTCTTATCTAACCAGGTCAAATTTTGCTAACTCCACTGAATGAATGTGGATAGGGTATTATGCACAATGTGTTTTTACACGAGTTGCTTTTTGGTGTTGTGATGGTAGGTTTGTTTGGCATGAAGCAAAGTACCCAACAATGTCCCCTTTGAGGGAAATTGTTGATGGTATTCACACTCAAGTGGCAAGGATTGAGGATAATCTCAAGGTTACGGTTCCTTCACTGTATTTATTTATTTTTATTTGTAACATGTTGGTGTATGACATGTATAGCTTGAATGGAAAACTTGGGTCTTAAAATTTTATTTATTATGTTAGGTTCGTGTCGCTGAGTATAACAATGTGCGTGGGCAACTTAATGCCATAAATCGAAAGCAAAGTGGAAGGTTCGACTGTTGCTTTAGTCTGATTGTTGCATATGCAAGAATATTTTGCTTGTAATAGCTGATCAACTTCTGCCTATTTTAGCTTGGCTGTTCGTGATCTGTCTAATCTAGTGAAGCCAGAGGATATCATTACTTCGGAACACCTAGTGACTCTCCTTGCAATTATTCCCAAGTATTCGCAGAAGGATTGGCTATCAAGCTATGAAACATTGACTAGCTATGTGGTAAGCAATATCATTCTTGGTTCAAATTTGTAACTTTAGTTGTCAATTCATTATTGCTTGTGATATAGAATGCCACCTGACAGAGCAGTTATTCTTCTTGTGATATCTTGTCTGTGGAATAGCTGAATCTTGGGATGCTGACTAGTTGTCTTAGTTTATTACCGGTGATGTGAGAAATAGAATTAATTTTTTAGATAAAATTTCTGGCTTTAATGATGACAGAAAGTTGAAAGTTTTAGCTTCTTATTTACAACTATTCTCTGACTTATTATAGCATTCACTCTTTGTATCATCTGACTTATTCATTTATAGTTATTAAACTTTCTTATTCGTTATTGAGGTCATTCCGAGTAACATTTCCATGTGTTTTCAGGTCCCTAGGTCTTCCAAGAAGTTGTATGAAGATAATGAATATGCTCACTACACTGTCACATTATTTGGTCGCGTTGCAGACAATTTCAGAACTAGTGCACGTGAAAGAGGCTTCCAAGTGGGTGCATTCTATGGTTGCATTTGCATTTTTTGTCAGTGTGCTAATGGAGTATTTAATCTAAAATTAAAAAATGTTTAACTCTGTTAGAGGATGTCTTATTCCCATTGTTGCTGCATTTCTTTTGATTTCATTCAGATTCGTGATTTTGAATATAGTCCAGAAGCACAAGAGAGTCAAACACAGGAACTAGAAAAATTGATACAAGATCAAGATACCTTGCGAAGCTCTCTTTTGCAATGGTGCTACACTAGTTATGGAGAGGTATTATATATTTCCTTTCCTGTTCCTCGAAATCCCTTAAATCTTGCTATATTTTGAACTGCTTAGTGAATAAGTTGCTTGCTTGTAGGTTTTCAGCTCCTGGATGCACTTTTGTGCTGTACGTGTCTTTGCAGAGAGCATTCTGAGATATGGTTTGCCGCCATCTTTCCTGGTAACTTTTAACTCATTCATTTCCATAATTGTTTCTGAATCAACATTTGCTTGATGACTGAGTGGTGGTTTTGAACTGGTATCAGGCATGTGTTTTAGCCCCATCTGTGAAGGGTGAGAAGAAAGTGCGATCTATCCTTGAAGGATTATGTAATAGTGCAAACAGGTAAGTCCAGCAGCCTTTATTTTGTTTTGTGTGATAAAATTGATTCAACCAGAGTGAAGATGGTATCCATTGTCTTGGCTATGTTGTGCAAATCTTCCCGATATGGATACATAAATAAACTGAAAAATCACTACTCAAATTCCCCTACTTGTTACTTTAGTATGCAAGGTGGAAAGGTTCTGAATATAATTAACTGGAAATTGTGTTGAAATGAGTTATTTTAAGCACATGCTATATATTCTCTCAGTTAGTGTCTGCGTGGCTAACAATGGCTATGCAAATCCAGAAGATACCAAATTTATCGACAGTGTTACGAGATTGTGAACTTTTAATTTGGCCATCCTGTAAAGAGTTGCCTTGATTTTCTTACTATGTTATTTCCTACTCTCCCTGATTTGACACTGACCCTGACAGTGATCCTTCTTAAAATGCAGCACATGCTGGAAAAATGAAGAAGAAGGTGGAGCGATGGCTGGTTTAGGAGGTGATGCCGACGCCCATCCCTATGTCTCCCTCACAATTAACATTGCTTGATGAATGTAGTCTTGAATAGCTTTGTCTGTTCTTGATTCCAAGCATATTCATCAAGAGAATAATAATAATAATAATAAGGAAAAGTGTTTAGAGATGCTGTATATTCGGTTTAATAGCTTGATTCTTTGGTTGTTTATGGACATCCTCGGCTTAGGAAGCTCCATTTGAAGGTTTTGTGGAATACAGTGGATGAAACTTTTGTTTTCTAAGTTTATCAGGCTTTTAATCCGTTGTTTCTATTTTTAACAAGCAGTAATATTGAGGCTCCACCTGTGCCTTTTATGCATTGTGTATTGTGATTACTTCGAATATCATAAATGCATCTTCTTCACGTTTCTTTGAACTTGTCTACTTTTGGAGCAAGCACCATAAACCGTTGGTTGAAAAATAGGAAATATCCTGTCAAAAGGCCTCGTCTAAATCGAAACCAGCTTGAATGTTTCGACCAAAATGGAAAAAAAAAGTGCAATACCGTTGGTAGTTCAACTCGATTTTTTGGTAAGAGATAAAAAGAGAAGAAAGACCAAACAAGAAATTCCAAAGTAAAAAGACAGGCAATAAATCTCTCCTCATAGCTTGCTTAGAAAGGTAAATCAGTGGTATACCCCCAACTGCTCATTATTTTTTACCGCTGCAGTGGGGGAAATTTGATCTTCAAATGAAATTCCATATCGTGATCTAACTACAACATAAAAAAAAAAAAAAAAGGTCCCCGGAATTTAGAGGATGAGACTAAAACCAACACAACAGTAGTCAAAACAAAACGAGTTGACAGAAGTTCTTAATGCAAAAAAATACTTTCCTCCAGCTTGAAACTCATTCAAGCAATTTTCAGCAATCCTATGTTTATTTGTCCCTATGAAAAGGTTTTGCAGGCCTATTTGAACAACATAACTATTTCAGTTGATCTTCCAACATTCTATGCCTTTGCAAGCTGAGTAGCAGCCGTTGCAGCAGCTGCAGCAGGAGCAACACCACCAGTAGTTGGCCTGAAAGATTACATAAAATCCCATTAATACACACTATAATCACATGAAAATCAATATAAAGAGAGACTGATCTTTATAACCATGATGGGAAGAACTTACAGTCCCACAAACACTTTGAAAGCATCATAGATACCCCACTGAGCCCCAGTTAGTGTTCCAATCATGACAATACGAAGAGGAAGCCCACGGGTAAAGAGACCCCACAAGCCAAGCTTCTTCACAGCCTGTATGGTAGAAAAAACAGCAGGGTCAAGGCAAAGTAAAAATGATTCATATAGATGAAACGGATAATCCAAGGTACAGCACTTACATCACCAACAGTTGCCCCTTTGGCATTGTTGAGGAAAGAAACAAGGTTGTCAGCTGGATGAGAAACAATAGCACAGAAGACACCAGCAATATAACCACCAGCAAAACTAACACCAAGCTGCAGAGATTTGCTGCACTGATCCTTTGGAGTGGGAATACCATACTTGTAGATCATCTCAACAATGGTTTCGAAAGAAGCAAACTTCATCATGGTATCTACAAGAAAGGAAGAACATATAAATAAGCTTACACTTTGTTGTAATTAGCAAATGCTAGAACTACCATGAAAAATGTTGGGTTAAAGAAAAAGCGGAAGAGAAAAAAAAAAGGAAGGATAACCAAAAGGTACAGTCTCCTGATGCAATGAGTAATGATATAAAGCCAGTAATTATCCATGAAAAGTATACATGCCAAACTTACATGGAATCTGACGGCCCCAAAGAGGAGCAATACCCTTGTACAATCTGCAAAAGGAAATAGTTATAACGCTCATTCTGATAGATGTTTCCTCGTGTTACTTAATACAGAAAATTTAACAGTGCTGAGCAGCGTACCCAAGAGCACCTTCAGATTTGACAAACTTGGGAAGACCATCTGACAGACCCCTAGCAAAACCGGGCTGGGTTTGAACCCTGACCTTGACTGCCTCGAAGGGGCAAAGCGCAACATCAGCAATCACCTCAGCAGAGGCAGAGCCAGCAAGATAGATCAGGGTCTTGTACTTAGCAAAATATTCAGGTCCAGCAAGGTCAGAATAGTACTTCTTGAAAAACTCATAGAATCCAAACTTGCAAGCACCCTGTGCACTATAACCGAGAAGCGTAGGAACCCAACCACGGAAGAAGCCTCTGACTCCTTGCTCCTTCAGCAGAACACCAAAACCAGATGAGATACTTTTGTATTTTGCTGGGTCAATCTGTCAAAACAACAATCCAGATGTCAGTTTAGATATTATACCAGATTGCTAACAGAAAAATAAATCCATAAATTAGTATCTACTGTTCTATTATAAATCACTGTGTCTATGATGTATAGTTGTCAGGTGCATCCAATACTAACCATTACAATGAAAAATGAGCATATATTAACTGCAACAAATAAAACAAGTATTCATATAACAAAACTTCCCAACTTAAATTCAGGAAATCCTTTACAAGTACTATTAAATACTAGTAAATAACCTGATGCACAAAGCAAAAATCAAGTAAAAGCATCTATTAGAAGAGAAAGATCGAGATTTGGACAGAAAATTCAAATCTTGAGTGCTATACTCCAATATTGTTCCAAATTTCTAGAACTGAAACCCTAAAAAGCTACAATCAAACACTAAAGCATCAAAATCGAAGGGAAACGAGTCTTAAATCTTGAAAAACAGCGATAGACAGTGATTTAATTTTACAAATGAAGCAGTAAAAACTAGGCACAGATCTAATAAGCAACAATTTGTCAATCAAAATTCTCCAGCGAACAACAAGCTTAGCTCAGATATAATCTTAAAAACTATTACAAAAGAAGAGAGGCAAATCTGTATACCTGCATATTACATTTGACAAGGTCGAGAGGAGTAACCGCCGTGTGAGTGAGACCACAGCTAAGGATACCGCCAACGGTACAAGCAGCATAGAACTGAGGCGAGTACATCTCGATCTTCCTACCAGGCTCATTTGGCGAGGCGATCATGAACGTCCTCGTCTTGATCGACGGCGGCGACGATAGTGTGGGAGCATCGAGTGTAGTGGAGCGCAAAGCACCAATGGCATGGTTGTTGGCATCGAGGATTCGATCGAGAGATAATGAATTGGGAGAAGAAGAGTATAGGAAGCTTGGGATAAGGGACTGTTTGGAAGAATCAGAAATGGAAGCCATCGCCCAAAGAATGGGAGAAACTTTGAGAAATGGAAGCAAGAGAAAATGAAGTGAAGAGGGATTTTTAGATTTCCTTAAGGATTCGCCTCTCTCTCGCTGCCAAATGCTCAGGTGATAGAAAGCTGGCATTTCCAGTTTTATAGCGCAAAAAAATAGCAAGGTAGAAAACCCTCGCGTGATTTAGACATACCATACCGAATTAACCATGTGGTTTGATGTTAATTACGAAAATGACACTTCGTCAACCTTTTCCCATTTTTTTTTTTATCCCCGAGGCCGGTTCTGGCAGGCATGAGCTGATCACGAGCTTTGCTTTTCGTTCAGACAAAATAATACGCAACACTTCAAATGATTAGTCTTAAATTAAATATTTAATTTATTTATTTTTATTTTCAATATTTCTCAAACTTAAAATAATAGATTTGCTCAATTAGCACTCCAATTATTCTTTTAACAGTATGTTTTTTTTTAAAAACGAATTTGGTATAAATAACAAATAAGCCAGGCCGCTACAAAGAAGAATGGTATATCCTATGGTAGCCAAAATAGAATATTCGTTGTCATATGTTGGCAACTCCAACTTGGTCCTTTAAAACTCTACATTTGGAACTTATTCTTCCAGAAGAAGAAACTTTACTTTGGTTTCTTTTTTTTTTTTTTTTCTATTGATTGATTAAATAAATAATTTTTGGACAACTTTCCGAAAATAATGGGATAACTACCTTAAGTATATAATTCCCACGTAAGCTCACTATCTCTATTCTCGACTCTAACCAAGTTTTTTAACTTGTTCTTGCCCATTTAAATTCCAAAAAAAAAAATGTTCAAGGATTTGCACAAATTAATATAACTGTATGTAGAAATCAAGAAAGTTTTTTTATTTCCAAATCATGGAATCGCTTCCATTGGCTTTTCACGCAATATGTAAAAACTTGTACTTCAATTTTGTTCATCTTTTTATTAATAATGAAAGCTAGCTAGCTACTAAAAACAGCTTTTATCACTTTTTTTAATTTTGAAGAGCAAACCAAACCAAGCTAGCTATATTACGTTTATTTGCCCCACATTAAAGGGAATGCGTTTCAATTTGACAAACAATCTGATACTCGGGAGGCAAGAATCACAGCTTTCTCACCTGTTAACGTCTTACTCTTCTGTCGATTCAATAACCAATCCATCAAGCATTTAACTCAGCTGAACTCACACTGTTAGAAGGTGATGTGGTAAAGCCAATTGATATCAAGTCTTGCTAGTGGAGCATCTGAGAACTTTTTTTGGACTTCAAAGTCAAATTATTATGCAATTTCTCACATCCCAAATCATTTAGAGAGCCAAGATCAAAACATTGTCAATCAAGTCAAAGGTGCCTGAAGCTCACAGTTGGCATCTTAGTCTTCAATTTTGGTTATCCAACAATGCATATGTCACCAATAATCTCCACAAGAACAGAATCCGTCCTTAAAATGGTGAAATCGCTTTGAATCTCTTACAACAATTTTCCGATCAACAATCTTTGAAATTAACTTAATGAAATTATGACAGTCCCCGCAAATCCTGAGATTCTTCATAACATGGATTGTTGCACCAGGAATTGTATGCATGATTGCAAAGACAACCGCCAACTTCTCACTATGAACCCGCAAGGTCAATCCTTTCTCTTCTTCATCCACATCATAGAGAACTGATGTCATATTGGGTATATAGCCAACTTGTTGCAGCTGCACATTTAGCTCTTCCAAATACTCGTATATTTTCACATGTTGAGGATGCTCCTTATCACCAATCAAGAAAACATGAACCTTACCTTTCAGTTCAACCAAACTGAATCCAGGTGGTTTAACCAGTCCACGATCCTTCATAAGAAGCCTCATTCTCTCTACATCTTCCCACCTTCCAGCATCAGCATATACGTTAGAAAGTAAGACATAGTACCCACAATTATTTGAGTCTAATTCAAACAATTTATTGGCAGAAATCTCTGCAAGCTCCACATTCTTGTGAATTCTACAAGCTGCAAGAAGTGAACCCCAGATTATAAAATCAGGTGTCACCTTCATTTGCCTGATCAAGTTGTAAGCAAGGCTAACATATCCAGCTCGTCCAAGAAGATCAACCATGCAACTATAATGTTCCAGCCCAGGTTCTACATTGAATTCATCCTTCATTGCATTAAAACAATCCCAGCCCTCTTGTACCAAACCAGCATGGCTACAAGCTGCAAGAACTGACACAAACGTTATGTAATTTGGTCTGACCCCAGCACTTATCATCTCGTAGAAGACCTCTATAGCTTCTTTGGCACGACCATGCATTCCATAACCAGCGATCAAGGCAGTCCATGACTTGACATTCTTCTCTTTCATGCAACTAAATACCTTCCTTGCCATTTCAACTCTCCCACATTTGCAATACATGTCAATAATGGACGTTCCCGCTATCACATTATCCTCCAAACCCATCTTTATAACCTATACAGAAAAACACAGATCTCAGACCTGATTAAACACTCGAAACCTTACAAAAATCATTATACCAAGAGATTAATTATACTGAGAAAGCAAAGAAACTATAATTAGTACCTGATCATGTATACACTTCCCGGCTTGCAAAGTCCCCGAATGAGCACAAGCTAACAACACAGCAGAAAGTGTAATGGCATTATAATTGACATTACTATCTCTTACCATTCCATAAAAAACCTCCAAAGCCTCTGTAGACAGTCCATTTTGAGCATAAACAGAAATCATAGAATTCCAAGAAACCTCATCCTTCTCAACCATCGTATCAAACACTTTCCTAGACAGACCCACATCCCCCCTTTTAGCATATGCATCCAGCAGTGTATTTCCAACACCCACTTCTCCATCAAATCCCTTCTTTATAACCATCGCATGAACCCCTTCACTTGCTCCTTTTATAGGTACACGAGAACAAGCCGAAAGCACAGAAACAATTGCTACTGAATCAATAAAAACTTGTTCATTTGCAACATTTCCATCATTTTCCCTTTCCTGAATCAAGAACTCTTTAAAGAGCAATAAAGCTTGGTGAGCACTATTGTTTTGGACATACCCAGTAATCATCGAAGTCCAAGATACGATATTTCGTTGAGGAATTTGATCGAACAATATTCTGGCGTCTCTCAATTGCCCACATTTTGAGTACATATCGATGAGAGCGGATGATACAAAGAGGTCAGAGTCATAGCCAAAGATCAAAGCTTGCTGATGGGTTTGTTTGCCGGAGTTAAGATCGAGTAAAGCAGAACAAGATTTGATAGCGCAAGGGAAAGTGGAGCGGTTTGGTTTAAGAGAAAGCTTGCGCATTGAAGAGAAGGCTCGGAGAGCTTCGGCTGAGTGGCCAGCGCGAGCTAACTCGGCGATGATTGAGTTCCAAGAGGAGACGTTGGACTTGTCTACGTATTTGTTGAACCATGTTGTGAGGTTGGACTTTGTTGAGTAGTGATTTCTCAAAGGAATTTTGGTGAATGCTGAACTTGTATTTGGAATCTTCATTCATTCTCTTTACGATTTAGCTAACGCTGTCCTTTTTGTAAGTTGAGTTGTCGGTTTCTTTAACTAGTGACCAAGAAAATTGTCGCTAAAGAAAAAGTTACCTATTTTGCTGGGACTCGTTTAACGCCGCTAATATTAGTTGGAAATATTCTTTCTTATTACTACATTAAACGGGAAGCTCATACAATTATTTGTATAATTGAAACTCAATTTTCTTATAATTAATTTAATCATTTTAATTTGGTTAATTTTGTCAAAAATTATACAAAAAGAATAAACCAAATTGAACTGATTATTTGAAAATATATTTTGTAGTTAAAATACTACTAACTGGGACTGAAACTTTTAGGCTGCTTTAAGTGTCCAAGTTTTCCTTGTCATGAACTGTTTAATAGATTTCTCATACTATTTGGGGATTCTTTCTGGTATTGCAGATAGTAAGCATGAAAATTGCAAAGGCTGAAAATGAATGGCAGTAAAGAACAGCAGCTGACAGCAGAGTAGATTGTTACTAATTATATATATAGAGTATAATTTATGTGCTTAAACAGTAGAGAACAGTCTCATTACAAACAAGATTATGAGTTCCAGAAGCATAACAATACTAACATCAGACTTAGCTGAACTGCAGGAACTCTTCCCTACAAACTCCCCTGAGCTTGGTATGGGTGGGAATGCTGAACTTGTTGGCCACTGCGGGGGAGCTTCAGAAGGGAAAAAGGAGGACATATTGGGTGCATTGACATATGGCAAAACAGATGGAGAAGCTGAAAGTGCAGGCTCATTGGTGACAGTTTGCAAATTGGAAAAGAGAATGACCATCGGTATAGCAACAGCGGCAGCAAACAACTTAGTACCAGTAGCCATGGATGTCGTCTGAGAATTTCAGCTGAAACTGAGGGAAAGTTAGAGGTATATGGTTGTAGTATTTGAATGTGGTGGAAAGATAAGATTTCAGAGAGGAACTTGCTGCTGCACTACACGAGATAGACTGGCAGTTCAAATTCAGGGATATAATAATTGAAGCCTTTGCTTTCTCTTGATTTGTTTGGTATTGTGACAAGAACAGTAGGTAAGATTCGTCGGTGCACATGATTAAGGCCTTGGATTTTGTAAAAAGGAGGTCTCAACCTTTTTGTCATTTTGCTGTATCCATGTGAAACACTTAAATTGCATAGCAAATCGTGTTCCAATCCAAGCTTAAATGCAATTTGCTTCTTCAAAGGAATATCTGAGTGAGTCGATTTTAATGAAGACAAGATGTGTGAGCATTCAACTGTAAGAATATTTGTTTATGATTGGAGCGCACTTCTTTCTAAACAAAAAGTGTACAATAGATGATGATTATTAAAAGAAATGAAAAAGCTCAACAAGACAATAGAGTTAATTTTCCAGCCCAGCCTTCAAGTGGATCGGCTTTAGTATAGTTGGTCATCCAAATTCCAAACAAGGAATGCACCATCAATATCATTATATCATTCTTGACTGAACATCCATACTATAAATACCGTCAACTACAGAATTTTCTTAAAATATATCCAGCACATGCTTTATATTTTGAGATTTAATTTGTCAGCATACATATAGTACTCAATGTTTGCAACTACTCGAATATACATATATATACATATGTAAATATAAATAGGCTTAATTTTTTTCATATTTTAAATAATTATATTTAATCATAAACAAGCATTTATAATAGTTTCATAACAAAAGAATTATAACTATCTAAACGAATAATTTTATTTGAACATAAATAATTGTTTGTAATGTTTATTTAACAAAAGAGTTATAATCATTTAACTAAAATAACATGATTATTCATCAAAATAAAATAACTGTTTATTTATTATAAATAAATCTTTATGTATAACAATTTTTATTACTACTTGAAGAGTTTCAAGTAATTGTCTAAAAAAAAAAAAAGTTTCGTGCATCAAATCATAATTTTGTTTATATTATTATTTTTATTTGCTTATTTATTTTCTCATCCGCAACCCTATCCCCTTAGAGTTACAGATTAACATAAAAACAAACACTCAGCGTATAAAAAATATTCTCAAAAAAATTATATAAATATATATATATATATATATCTAACAAAATATTTCCTATTCAAACATAGATAATTGTGGGCGGGCTCTCTCAAAGTTCTTGGTTTTGGCATGCCGAAGTTCAATTTCGATTACCAACATCAACAAGGTTCTGAAGTGCTGGAGGAACAGACGACCAGCCAACCAAACAAATCCAGCTATAATGAATCTCCAGAGGATTCTATTTGGGCAGAAATCCTTATGAAATTGCCAATGAAAGATGCCTTCAAGTGTAAGGCCGTGTCAAAGCAATGGCATTCCCTCATATCAGACCCTCATTTTGCCAGGTGTTATCTCTCTCGTAACCCTTCGTGTTCAATATCCTCGCCTTGGGCACTCCTGAAACGAAATACTGCTGAAAATAGTTTCCAGTTGGACATTGTTGCTGATCATGCTAGTTCTGGTGATTCTAACCCTCCAGGCTTCTATGTGCGGTCTTTTTTCTCACGTCCTCCGCCCGTGAAGGACACTTTTAACGTTGTAGGATCAAGGCTTGAATTGATATTGTGCATGGCAACTAGCACTGGACAGTTTTTTGTATGCAACCCTCTTAACAAACAATATAAGGCTCTACCTCATCCTGCTCGAACTCTTCTTGAACATGATCACCTTGAAGAAGTTAAGGTAGGTTTCGTTGTTCAGACAGAAGGAGGGTTACTCGTTACAGGCTACACTTACAAAGTAGTGCTACTTAAAAGAGAGATCTCCAATATTTTCAACCTGGTGACTTTTTCTCCTGAAACTGGTGAATGGTATACCAGCGAAGCAGATTGTCCAGAAGAAACAAAATTGAACGAGTTGGGATGTTGTGTAGCTTGGAATCGAATCCTGCACTGGCTGGATGAAGAGGCGCACAACCTTGTTGCCATTGACCCTTTCAGAGATACCAACAAATGCCGGCTTATTAAACCGCCTGAGAGCACAGATGTTATCAGTAACAAGAAAATACCAGCAGACAGGCTTTGCCAACAGAGCCAGGGATGTCTGAGATATGCAATAGCCGGTTCGTTTCTTGAGAATCCCTTCTTCAAGATATGGGTATTAGAAGACTGTAACTTGGGCACATGACGTTTAGAGCATATGATTAGACCAAGTGATATCTGGCTTGATGGTCCTCTGTTTGCTGACCAAAATCCAATAAAAGAGATAACACCATTGGCTTTCCACCCATTTGATCATAATCTGGTGTATGTGTGGAATGACTGCACGTCCCAAGTCCCGTGCTGCAACTTTCCAACTAGAAAGCTGAAGGTTGCTGATGGCATTACAAGTTTCATGCCTATGTGGTGGGAAGTATTCAAGTATGAGCTGTCTCCATGGCCCTTCCGCAGAGCCCTGAGAAATGAAAACTTATAAGTGTGTAGTTTATTTTCATTAAAACAAACAAATAAATGGAGTTTTAAGTTATCATATAACATTATTCATGTCATCATGTGATGACGTGAATGAAATGTTTAAAATCTTCGCAAGTAACATTTATGTTTGTCAGTTGATTAATTAGATAGTTAACATCATAATTTATATGATTTTTTTCTACTGAATGAACACGTAGCAGCCAAACATTCAAATAGATTTAGTACTAAACTCGTCAGCTTCTGATGTGATACTAATCCTTAAGCATAACTAAATTAAATGAATCGAAAGAAATGCAACTTCATTACAATTTTCTATATATAGACAACATCAATTATTTTAACCCAGTACAGGAATTACATTATAAATTCACTCTATAAAATCAGCTGCCATAAACACTACAAATCAAAAGAATAAATTTGAATGCTACAACATAGTGTAGAAGAATCACAAGTGAGAGCATGAGTTGCAGGATACTTGGATGAATGAATCATAGTAATGCCATATTCTAGCCATCACTTAACAACTCACTTTTCCACCGGCAATTCTGCTGTAGGATAATAATAAGTCTCAAACTCCAACTAGAGAAGCCTAAGATGTGCAGTATCATTCAACCGTTTTATCTGCCAGCCTGTTTTGCATGAATGCTGTAGTACAGTCACAGAAGAGTCTTCTATGCAGATCTTATGTGATATTACAGGGCTGCAGTCAAGGAGACCCGTGATGAGACATTTAATTGGCAGGGAATGGGTAAAAAGGCCAACAGAAGAGGAGGCTGATGAGGTGGAGGGGGAAGAGGAACTGCTGACATTTAAGTCATGAAGGTCAGGTTGATGATTGGCTTCCCGGGGAGACATTTCATCATCAGCATCATGTTCACCAATATGCGACACAAACTGTAGCCTGCTCTTACCAGACTTTTTCCTTGATAGCCCATGTCGCTGCCTTTGAAGCATATCCCAATGGGATGGTGGAAGAGAAGTTACATCTCTGTCATGAACTGAGTTAGTTAGAGCATGGGCGTTATGGTGTGCAAGTCCTTGACTCTCATTTTGGTGTAAGGAAAAATCAGATCTCAACTTTTCAGGAAGTCCAAGGACTGTTCCATTCAAGAATTGAACCATTCGAAATTCCAGTTGCCTGAGAGATTCTCCAGAAGGCGCAGAAAAATCAGGTTGGTATCTTACCATTAGACTTAAAACTTCAGGAGTATATATTTCTGATCGAGGGTACCCCTCCCAGTGCCCCATATTCAGATCCATAAGTGCATCAGAGGATTGTATCTGTGTCTCTGCAAAATTCATCTCCTGCATGATTTTAAAGGATGGGCAATGTAGTTAGTCAATATCTAAGTGTGAAAATGCATAAATCTCACCTTATAACATCATTAAAGCTGCCTCTATCACAAACTAATAATTAGGGGATATCATGTAAAATATGTAAGTGAACATTTGACTCAAGAATCAATTATTGTTGCCACTGCTAGAAAAAAGGCAACAATAGACACAGATCAAAGTCTTAGTTCCTAAAAGTCATTAGCCTTTTCCTTGAAATCTTGTTTACCATTTGGCTGTAACAGGAACATAGCCTTTCAGAAGTGAAGGCTAAAGTTACCATCCATTTACACGTTCATTAAGCAAATATAAAACAGTTGAAGTTTATCCTTAGTCTAACCATTGGTTTGGCTCATTGCTCATTAACGAGTCAAGGAAAGTAAGATGAGAGTGTGGTACAGTTTAACTCCACTCGACAATAAAATAGGCAGTAAAATTCCCTCCAAAGAAGATGAGACAGTATGTTTTTCACTGATGGCATTAACATATATAGCTCTCTTACATATTCAATACTAAATCTACCAAATAAGACCGTGACCATGATAGGTTTAACAAACTATCAACAAAGAATTTGATAAGTGACTCTATGACATTTGTGAGGAACCTATGTTTATTTGCTGTCATTAACTTGATCTTAATTAACTTTGCACACATCAAATACTGTATCTTATATTCTCTACAATTTAGTGTCTTCTACTACAAACAAAACAAAAGAGAAGAATGAAAGGGAAATCAAAGAATGATAAGTTTGTATGAAGATAAGAGATGCACAGGAATCATCAATAGCACATAACCTCAGCCTGTTGTCTGATCACAGCAAGAATATTTCAATACATGTACTATATCATATACTACATTCTTCAACAAGTCCTTACACACTGTTAGCGTAAAAATTATATACTTAATCCCAGCTTAGCACTCTACTTTGTTTAAGACCATATAGCAAGTTAAGATACAGACCATACGAGGAAAGATACAGACAACCCCCTATTCCCTTTCCTATTGTGAAGCCTTCAAGTTGCAAGAAAGGAAGGAAAAGGAAAAGAAAGAATATAGAAGGAAAATACAACTAAACCAAATATAAGATGAGAAAAAAAACCTATGCTAACCCTAAATACTAATATTAAACTATTTATTTCAACTTGAGTGCACTTCATCATGCACCTACGGCAACTCTCAGCAAACTCCAAATAAACATTAAAGGTCAGGTAAAAGAATTGAATAACCAGGATGAGAAGGGGAGACTTCAGCAACCCAACACATACAACATATAAACACTTACTAAAACAATCTAAATATCAAGATTCAACAAGAAAAATCCACGTTTTCCATCATCATATGGGCAAAAAGTTAACTAAATCAGGGCCACAAGATAGACAATTTCAAACTATAACTAGTTAGTCCAATGGTATATAATTTTGTCAACTCTTGGAATTGCTCCTGTGCTTCCTTGATCCGTAGCAATAGCTAGAACCAAAATTCTAATCCAAATCCAAATCCCACTTTGAATCCTATTCTCTTAACATGCAAGCACTTGATAGAAAACCCGAATTATAGCAGGATCAATTTCTCAATTTGCTCGAGGGATATTAAAGAGATTAACTATTAAAGCTAAAACTTTTATCCTAATTTAACAATTCCATTACCGTCTCATACTTCAATTTCCTTTATTCTTCTAAGAAGAATAAAAAAAAAAAAAGCCTTTACCTGACAAACGGAAAGAGCCATCGATCTAGCTCGATCCAACGGAGAGCAATAAACGGCATTAAACTTGACCCCTTGAGAATTTAGGAACACAGCCAATGCCCTGGCTTGCCGCTTCCCATTAGAAGTCAAGGTGGCTGCGTCGCATCTTCCACCAACAATATCAGGCCTCAAATTCAACTCACACTCTCCATGGTTAATTAAATAAACCTCAATCAACTTTCGATCATCACCCAAAGAGAAACTCCGGGAGAAAACCGGAGGTGGAGGCAGCGGAGGAGGTGGAGCTAATACATTATATGGGTCCCACACTTTGATTGAAGGACCCATCCTGGGAGTACCCAATGAAGATAGCTGTGGAGAGAGTGGGGATGCTGACGCGTAACAGGGTAACATTTCGGGTTCTTGTTCGAGTACTTTTTTGCCCAAGTGGTTGCTTTCGAGTTCCCTTAAGTTGGATCCTTCTTCATTGTTATCTTCCTCGTCGTCTTCGTCTTCGTCTTCGTCTTGGCTTTCTTCTTGTTCTTCCTCGACTACTTGTACAGACTGGTTGGAGCCCATTTTTGAGGAGACTCTAATGATCTAAGAGATTAAATAGGAAGATCTAAGGGAGGGTGTTGTGGATTTCAGGCAGTGCATTTTGATTTTGGATGGGACATGCGAGTGGGAGTTTTGTTGGTGATGTGCAAGTCTAAGAGGAAAGAGATGAGATCTGGGTTAAATCTTGAAATGAAAATACTTCTGTACCTTACTATTTCGTTACTATTGTATTGTATAAAAAAAACTGCTTAGGACAAATAAGCTTTTGAGTTGTAGGACACATATCATGTGAATTGAAGTAGACTAGAAGATTGCATCATTTTTTTGGTCAAAGGAATTTGTACCAGTATAGCATATTATTCACCTTAATCCTGATTCTCCTAGATATCGCTTGCAATCGGTGAAATAAATGCTTCGACTTTCAATGTCTATTTGTATCATATATGCATATGTCATAATTGATGGTAGATGAATTAAGCCATTATATAACTAAGATGACATTACTGATACATTGCTACACTGCCGTTAGAATCAATGTCCACCGTGACTATGGCACCCTCTTTAATCTGTCCACTCAAAATCCTCTCAGCGAAGGTATCCTCCAAATGCCTCACAATTGCCCTCCTCAATGGCCTTGCTCCATACCTTGGGTCGTATCCTTCTTTGATCAGCTTATCCTTGAAACTTTCAGTCGCTTGAATATTGATATTCTTTAATTTCATCACCGTATCGCTAACTTCCTTGAGCATCACATCAGCTATTTCCTTCATTTTTTTGTTGGTTAGCTTATGAAACACAATAACTTCATCTATCCTATTCAAGAACTCTGGCCTGAAAATTTTCTTCAGTTCCTCAGCCACTTTCACCTTGATTTGCTCCAATTGATTGTTTCCTTTCTCAATCTTAGTATCACCAATATTGGCTGTCATTGTTATGATGGTGTTTTTGAAGTCAATTGCCCGCTTTTATTATCTGTCAGCCTACCATCATCCAAGATTTGCAGCATAATGTCGAAGATATTCCTATGAGCCTTTTCAATCTCATAAAAAAGAATCACACTGTGAGGCCTACGACGAACAGCTTCAGTCAGCTGGCCACCCTCATCATAGCCACAAAACTTTGAAACTGTATGCTTCTCCATGTATTCACTCATATCCAACCTAATCATTGCTTCTTTAGAGCCATATCATTCAACCGCTAAAGCTTTAGCCATTTCTGTTTTTCCCACTCCTGTAGGGCCAGTAAATAAGAATCTTGCTATGGGGCGTGAAGGGTCTCTTACACCTACTCTAGCACGGCGTATGGCACAGCTGATTGCTTCAACAGCTTTACTTTGTCCTATGATTCGCTTTTCTAAAAGTATTCTCCATGTTCAAGAGCTTGAGACTCTCTTCCAAAGATACTTTCTTTACAGGAATTCCTGTCCATAAAGCTATAGTGTGTTGTATATTTTCTTCTGTCAAAACCTGAATTTTTTGTGATGTATGTAGAAAGCTGAGCTCGAGCGGCAGTCTCATCAATTAGATCTATTGCCTTATCCGGTAGAAATCCCTCACTGAAAAATTTAAGCTGAGAAGCATCAGAGATTTAATTAAACCGAACTCCGAAAAAAAATATAAAAATTGAAATATGCAATTGTAACCTGATATATTGATGAGATAACTGTGCCGCAGCAATTAAAGCCTTTTCTGTGTAGATGACATTACGGTGAGTTTCATATTTTTTGCTTAACCCTTTCAATATATGTATTGTTTCATCTACAAATGGTTCAGGCACTTCAAGGGGCTGGAATCGCTTTTTGAGGGCTGCATCATTCCCAATGTATTTTCTGTATTCATCAAGGGTTGTGGCACCAATACACTACACCAGGTAAAATATCAAAGTTAAAAAGAGAAGATTAATTACTAAAATGTTAACATTTGTGTTTTATACTATGCTAAAAAATTAAAGACAAACTACTTGTAGTTCCCCTCTGGCAAGTTCTGGCTTCAAGATGATTGCAGCATCAACGGCTTGACCTCCAGAACCAGCTCCGATAAGTGTATGGAGTTCATCAATGAAGAGAATTATTGCACCTTCACTTTGTTTTACTTCATCAACAATCATGGTTAATCTTTCCTCAAATTCTCCTCGATTAGATGCTACAGCAATAAGACGCCCCATGTCAATAGCAAATATTTGAATTCATTACAATCAATAGAAAATAAAAAAGAAAAAGGCTTCAGGATTCAGGAGGAATAGCTATAAACAAAAACCTAACATAGAACTACCAACCTTCTTGCACTGGAGTTCTGATGGAATTGTTGATTTTATGATATTTTGCGCCAGACCTTCCACAATGACAGTTTTACCAACGCCCGGATCACCAATGAGGCATGGATTGTTCTTTCTCCTCTTGCACAGTATCTGTGTAACTCGCTCTAATTCTTTCGTCCTTCCTACTAGAGGATCCAACTTATCCTGAACAATTAGAAAAGAGCCAAGAATATGACATTTACAATTAACGAATACCAGCTCAAGAACATAAACAAACAGTCTAGATTTGCAATTTTGAACCAAAAAGAGAAGAATCAGTTATACCTCCGGTGCCATTTTAGTTAAATCAGTGGCGTATTTGCATAGCATTTCCATTTTAACAGATTGTTGCTGCTCAATCTTAGAGACATCAGAGACATCCGGATGCCCTTTTATACCACAAACCAGGATCCGAGGTTGTTAGTACCAAATTCGATGCAGCATTGACTACTTCATCACTTCCTAAGATTGTTGCTTGCAATCCCCTAATACAATTTTCTCCTTTTCTTTCAAAATTGGGTGCAGTTTCCAAAGAGTTTATGCATGTCCTTGCATATATATTGAATAATGATGCAAAGAAACTGGAGATGATTCTTCTCCTCCCTGTTGTCCCCTAGGTTTCCTACAAGTGTTTATTCATCATTAATGAAGTAACATTAGTGCTATCAATGCCCTTTATAGCAATCAAATTGAATTGAACTCATTTTGTTGTGTGACTGAGGAGTCATTGAATTCAAATAAGTTGACGGCGTTGACATGGCATGTCAATCACAGTCACCTTGTACTAACCAATGCACTTGCGCTCCTAGAATGTTTGGACTTTGGAGAAGTTATTGGATCTGCCATGGAATTAGAAAAAGCCTAAGGGTTTAAAAAAGTAGATGGGCCTGAATGCCATATTTTTAGGATTAATTACAAATAGAAAAAGCCCATGAGTTTTAAAAAATCGATGCTAGCTACGCCTTGTTTTGCTTGTTGAACATCCACAAGAAACCAAAATAAAGGTGAAGGTGGCTTCCTATCGATTCCCATGAAACTGCGGAATACCGAATTTCATCAAATTTTTGCTATGGATGATGACTCTTAATATGCCCCCATTGTGTTTAACAAAAATGCTAATGTATGAAGAAGTAATTAGATAATTAGTAGAATTATTGAATATTAATGAATATAACTTTTGCTTCTCCCTTATTTGGATGAAAACCGTCATTCACTTTGATTGACAAAATTCGAGAAAAAAAAATCAAATTATACCTATGTAACCACAATTTTCTTTCTTCTTCTTCTTCCAAGGCAGCCCCATCTCAACATCACTGTGAATTTGTGACAACCATGCACCCCATTGTTGAGCAATTTGAATTTGTACTTGTAATTAATCCATGTTTATATAATATAAGCTTAATGCTTGTGATCCATATATAATAAATGTCATGTATAGATATATATATATATATATGTTGACTAGCTAACAAGTTAATTAAATTGATGAATTCGTCATGATGCAGGCATGCATACAGATATATATATATATATATATGTTGACTAGCTAATAGGTTAATTAAACTGATGAATTCATCATGATGCATGCATACATACATATTTTAACTTAAAATCACCAATATTCACCACTAGAGTAATTTAAACATTACTAGGTCTAGTAGAATAATGATTTCAAGGGCTTTGTTAATTGATTATTATAAGTAACACCGCTTGTTAATTATTTATTAATTAGCTAGTAAGTGTTACGTAATTAAGAGACAAGAAACAGTAGATGATGATGATGATGATGATGATCAAGTTGTCCGACGCTTGTCTCCACAAATCTTGATATATAAGATGACAACCTTTGTTATTCCTTTAATCACCCAATAACGTTCCCTACCTGCATCATCATTATAACTAGTACATAGTGCTACATATCTGCTCTACCTCTGCATCTCTTTTCATAATTTGGTTATGCAATTTATTAGCAAGGTAAGAGCCGTTGACACCAACAGCTAGCTTTCATGCACTTTGGGATTTGAGAGACCCACCCACACCTCTCTTTAATTAATTTGCCCCTTAACGCTCCACCCTCAGCACCCGTTTTATGTTTTTTTTTTCTTACCATTTTTACATTAATCTACAGATTAAAGTTGCAGTGTATTAAATAGTAGAATGAAGAGGGTAGGTAGGAAAGGAAGAGTATGATGGAGAGTTCGATGAAGCATGCATGGTTGCGTCCCCTCTCATATAATATAAATGAATAAATAAATAAAAATATTGAATGGTGATGGATTTTACTATATATCTTAATGCAACTTATTATCATCTTTTTATTCCAAAACTGATTTTCTTCCCCTTAGTTTCTTCTTTGTTCTTTGGTTTTTTTTTTTTAATCAGTTTGATTGCTTTTCTTCTTTCTTAATAGTATATAAATTAAGGATCAAACATTAGTTTTTACTTTCTTGGATCTTTCAAAATTTAAACCGGCTGCTGCATAGCTAGAGCTATGCACATGAAAGAAGTATAGTTATATATTGAAATTCAAAGAAAATTAGAACTAGCAGTTTGTGTCCACATAAAGCGTTGACCTTTTTCTTGCTTTCCAAGTACGCACTGTAAATATACAAATCTATCAATTACTAGTAATCTGCAATGTAAACAAGCGATTCATATATATATATATATATATATATATGAATGTTAATGAGGAATTTTTGAAGAAGAAATTAAGAAAAGTTGAAAATGAATAAAATATTAGATTATATGCAAATGTATTTACCAGTTTTGTGATGTTTTAGTATTTGTGCTTTCATGGAATAAATAAATATATATATGTACGCAAAATAAGCAAAGATAATAAAGAGTTACTATAGAGCGGTACTGCTGCTGCAGTAGCAGCTAGGCTAGTCTTTTTAAAAGCCACCGCTGCTATACTTCCTTTTCCTGCTCTTTAATCGATCACCTTGTCCAACTCTAAGGGAAACAAAAATATATAATTTGAAATAAATGGTCGGCCAACCACTCCTCTACAAGTCTTAACTAATTAGCTAGCTAGCGTGAGAATCCAATCCAATCCAATCTTTCTCTTTTCCTCGTATTATCTATATATATAGTATTATTTACGTCAATTTCACATCTACTGTGCTATAAATGCTAAAGCCGGCTTACTTCATTGATATCTACTGTATAACAAAATTAAATAATTTATTGGAATAGTGATCAATTTGTTGCTAACTCCAGTTGAGTACTTGTGGAATCTTGTTACTTTGCCTAGCTATTATATTCCTTCAGTAAATGCTTTGCTAAAAAAAAAAAAAAGAAATGAAGCTTTTGACTTTTAAGCTCTATTTGATGCAATTACAAAGAAATAATAATAACTTACTTAATTCTTGAATTATAAATATATATATATATATATATTTCTGGTAAGTAAATGAGAAAGGTGTTACTACTGCTTGCTTTCCCTTCTGTTTCATTGCAAGTATAATTCATTAAATAGGACAAGCAATAACATAAGTTATGTTATAACTCATGTTCAGCTTCACCCTCCTCTCCTCTCCTCTGCATGGAAATTAATGTGCGTCTGTTTCAACTTTCAACTGCAACAACGTTTTCTTCTACTTCTCCACCTATCTTTTTCTGCTAAATCACTAATCATCTTCCTTAGATTTATCCATTCCACTTCTCTTCCTTCCACTTTTCAATATTTTAATTTCCAACATGCTTAGATCATTATTAGCCAGGTTTTCTTTAATTTATACTTTCAACCTTAATTTGCTTCATCTATATATGTTGATTCTTTTTCTTTGACTATCCAGGCAGTTCAAGTTTGTTACCAATGATGTCTTCAGGAAGCAAGTAAGATTATACTCTGCAGATGGTTCTTGCAGGAGGTAATAATTAATTAAACTGATCATCAGCTAGCCTAGCTGGCTATGATTATCAGCTACTTCAACTCTTTTCTTTTTTTGTTGGCACTAATAGGTTGGTAGGAGATGGACTATAGGGAGCTCAATCTGAATTATCTTGATCAGACAGCATAAAAAAGAGCTTCTGCATTCTTGCACAAAAGGACCATTTTGAAATTCTTTCCAATGAAATGACAGTTTCACAAAATCTGAATAGTGTTGGTCTAAATGGTTAATAATCACTTGATTGTTCCTTGGACAACAACTGCATTGAATGAATTATGGCAAGTTTCGGACCTTTAGGTGGATCCCGTCCATATTTTCCCAGCGAACTGTCTTCATCTTTTTCTTCTTCATGTTCTTTTTTTGTTTTTTCTTTTCATTTTTTCTTTCAAATTCTTCAACCAAAAGCTGATGCCGAGTTATAAATCTGAGCAGATCCCACGTTTAATTTCCATTTGATTTTAAAAGCAATTTTAATTTCAAGTATTTGTGAATCTTATCAATGATTCGTATGAGGTATACATGTTTCAATTCAAAGTGGCCGTTACGAGTTGATTACTTTTGAAACCTTTTGGTGTTATATATATATATATATATATATTCTTTTAACGAAGAAAGAAGTAAATTATTAGAAATAGTATCTGTTTTTCATTATTATTTGATTACTGGGGATTTTTTCCTGTTAAACTTTTAGCTAAATTTATAATACCAGTAACTTTAACTCGTATTCTCATTCATTCATTCATTCATTCCTAATATTTACGCTATACCTTCTCATTCTTGTCTCTTTCTTTCGCCCCTAGATCTACCAAAACATGTGTTCTGAAACTACTTTCGTATGAAACGTCTTAAATAAAGACCATACTTAAGAAAATTACTCTAAACATGCAAGCTGAAGATCTGCCATATTTTAACCATATTTACACATTTGGCTTAATTTTTTAATTTTCAACGTGATGAAACTGATCACACACATTTTTCTTTCTATCTTGTTTTTTATTTCAAATTAATCATGTCAAAATACTTTTTGGTCAAACCTTCTGGCCTGTAGTGACTTTTGATGATGAGAAAGTGTGGTCCATTCAAATATATTTGCCAGCAACATGTAGAATTATTTGATTGGACAATGCTAAATGGATTGGCATTTCAATGTGTTCAGCTACCTCTTTGTTCGAACAAGACAAAGACCGGTCTGGTCTCGTCTTTCGTCTTACATTTTCCCCTTTTTTGAGTATGGTTAAATATATCTGCTTTGCTTTGCTTTGTTTGAAAAAGCAGGTTAGAAAGCAAAGTAGCCTTAATCACAGGAGGTGCAAATGGGATTGGCAAGGCCACCGCCTTTGAGTTCATCAAAAATGGAGCCCAGGTCATCATTGCAGACATCGATTCCCAAATAGGCCCACAAGCTGTCACCGACCTTGGCCCCTCAGCCCAATTTGTGCACTGTGATGTGGCCATTGAGTCCCAAGTAGCAGAAGCTGTAGAAATTGCCATGGCCCATCATGGAAAACTGGATATAATGTTCAACAACGCGGGCATAGCAGGCCGGATTTTCCCAACCAGCATTGCAGACCTTGACCTAGACGAATTTGATAGGGTAATGCGGATCAACGTTCGAGGCGTGATAGCAGGGATAAAGCATGCAGCCCGAGTGATGGTTCCAGTGGGCTGCGGCTCCATTCTTTGCACGTCAAGCATTTGTGGGATTATGGGTGGGCTTGGATCACATCCATACACAACAGCAAAATCATCCATCCATGGAATTGTCAAGTCTGTAGCTAGCGAACTATGCCGAAGTGGGGTGAGGATCAACTGCATTTCACCAGCTCCTATTCCAACTCCAATGGTGGTAAGTCAAATCGCTCAAATATACCAAGGTGTACCGAAACAAAAGGTAATTGAGATTATAAACGGGATAGGGGAGCTGAAAGGGGCCAAATGTGAAGAGATAGATGTGGCAAAGGCTGCATTATACTTGGCCTCAGACGAAGCCAAGTATGTAACAGGCCATAACTTGGTTGTTGATGGAGGGTTCACCAGCTTCAAGAATCTTAGGTTTCCTTCTCCATCCTGAACATCTTGTTTAATATCATCATCATCATCCTTTTCGTTTTGCTTTCTTCTTTTGATTATATGTCATCATATTAAATTAGCTTTTGTTTGATTTGAACTAAGCTATATATAGGGCTTATTTGAGTTTGTTTGATGTAAAGGGCTCCACACTGAAACTGAAATATCAGCAAATTAAATTAAGCTGCTGGGAAGACTTACAAAAGAAAGGCATGCCTTTGGACCTATATATATAAGTCAAATATCAGAAACATTAATGGAATTCTTTTTATCACTACCTATATATATATATATATATATATATCCATTGAAAGAAAGAAGAAACACCAATTATCTATCTCTTGTTTGCAAAAATTACAGTTATATAAGCCCGTTGGATGCATACTAGATAAGAGGCTCAATCTTTTTGGTATGTAAGAAATCACAATCTAAAGATAAAAAAAAGGTTACAAGTGTTGAAATTCAAACTCCAGTCTTACCGGTGTTATCACTTAAAAATGATTTGATGAACCAATTGAATATGCTAAAAATGATAAAAGTTAGTTCTCCACATTTTATTTACTTACTAAAGGTGTAACCCAAATATTAATTATCCTTACCCCACACAATACCTTGGAACAATATTTACTCTATGTTTTGCCAAGAAAATTGCCGCTATATATATATATATATATATATATATATACAGTCCCATTTTATTCTTGCAGATATATAGCTACTCTCTTTTTCAAATTTTATTTATCCAATCCAATTTTAATGACTATATTTATATTTGGTTTTGTCTGGCATATGATCGCTTTTCCTCCTTTGGTTTCTAGCATCATTTTGAGTATGCCTCTGATTCATTGAACTTCTCCTCTGGCAAAATTTATAAGCCATTGGCTGTAATACTTTAAAGATTTGAATTATTTAAATGGGCGGCAGTTTGAATATATATATTTTCATGATAAAAAGTGAATTAACGAGCACCAAAGGTCTAAAACCAAAAGGGAATGTTCACTAACTAGGTTCTTTGATGCCATTGTTTCTTTCTCCAAACATAAGCTCTCTTTCTCTCTCTCTCTGGTATTAATTTCTTTCTATAATAAAGGGGAGTTCATCTCCCTAGCCTTTATGTCCAACTTGCGCTACCTAATTACGGTTATTCTTTCCAACAAAACGATAGGCATATTTATGTTAAAAGGAGGGATTGGATGTTGGGCTATGTATGGTTCACATTCACCGTTTGAGGGGATTCTTTGTCAAAGCAATAATCTTGATTGCTTGCAATATCCTTACAATATGCATTTCCGAAATTCCACCATCTACTATAATAATGTTTTTTATAGAAGTCGTATATCCATAACCTGTTTGTGCTGGTTATAGAACATGTTATTTAGCAGATCAGTTGGTTCCTTGGGTAATTAAGACTATAGCTTTTGATTGAAAACCCTGAGGCATTTCTTTTCCTTTTATTACAAGGGATTCCATCATTTAGTAAATCTTATCATTGATGCTGTGAGCATAATTTTTTTTTCAATTACCTACCTTACCACTGCTAGATATTAATTAGTATTCATTTATAGATATGGTGCTTGAATATATAAATATAAATATATATATTCATAAAATTGAAGAGACAAGGATAATAAGATTGAAATAGTTTAAAGATATTGGAATATATATCCTAAAACTCACCAAGGAACAGCCAATAGGCAATAGCCATAGGGATAATTGAAGGATGTAGATTGCGAGCCTTAATTTTTGAGCTAAAAGAATTACCCTCTATATATTAATTAATAGCATATGGTCCCACGGTTTGGTTTGCCTTTGGTTAATTGAAAGCATATATATATATATATATATATATCAATCGGGAAATTAATTTACTTTTTTTTTACGAGTTTTAAAGTTGAAACTAATTGTAAACTTTGATAATTACAGAATGCATGCATCGCTAGGGTGGGCAAAATCACCCGAACCCGTCGGGTTTCGACCCGACCCGACCCCTTAGGGTCGGTTTTTTTTTTTTGAAAATCGGGTATCGGGTCGGGTAGGGTCGGGTAGAGTCAAAAAAATTTCGGGGTCGGGTCGGGGTCGGGTTTTAAGCAAACCGACCCTACCCGACCCGATATATATAAAAAATTTATTTTTTTAATTATTTTTAAATTTTACATTTAATTATATATATTTTTATATATATTTAATTTTATATTTATATTTAAAATAATATTTTATTAATTTCGGGTCGGTCGGTCGGATTTGATTTATACACTGTCGGGTCGGGTCGGGTTCGGGTATTAAAAATAAAAAAATTTTCAGGTCGGGTACGGGTACGGGTATTGTATATTTAAAATCGGGTCGGGTTCGGGGCGAGCAAAAACCCGCCCCGACCCGACCCGTTGCCATCCCTGTGCATCGCTCATAACGTGAATGGAGGTATTAATTATTAAACCCTCCGTATCTCCTCTATCAAACATTTGTGTAAGAAATTAAGATAGCTATGAAAACTTTATAGGGGATAGCAGTTCACATGTCGATAGGGGAGAGGCTAAGGCAAAGGCAAAGGCAAAGGCAAAGTTGCAAACGGCCAATTTGAAAAACAAATAAAGGGCGGGTACAGTACAAGCAAGCATTTGTAGTATTGCATGGAAAGCCGTGGGACCCATGGTTTTGATTAGTCAGTTTCTCTTGATTAGTTGCATGTTTGCCACGTGTTCTTTCGTGTTGTTATCCATGTACTTGTAGTTTTCACGTGAAGAGACAGGCTCAAAATCTTAAGTTAATTTGTTGAAAGCTGAAACTCTGCTTCGCTTTCCCCTCCTCACTCTTCGTCTTCGGTCTTCTGATCCCTCGATTCTGGAGTCTGGTCCGCTTACGGAAGTTGGCGAATGGCAAAAGCAGAGAAAACGGTGCAGTCAGTTTTGATGTGCTAACCAAAATCTAAGTTAACTTAAACCATCATCAATGTTCTCTAGATAAATAGAGATGGTGGGAGAGAAGTGTAATATTAATGGAACGAGAGATTTGAATGAACGGGAAGGAAGTTGGAAAAAAACCAAAAAAAAGTGAAGGGTTGATTGGGGAGTAGGTGTGGTGAGGGGAAAGGAGATCACGAGAAACTTGGGTTTTGTTTTAAAAAATTTATTCCCAATCAGGTGTTCCATGGCAAATGAAATGCAAATGGCTTTGCTATTTGAATAGGGAAAAGGAAAGAAACCACGGCGCCCAATTTGAATGGTAGTAGTACCAGTAATTAAGAGCAATATTAAGGCAGGCAATGCTTACTTTGGAAGTGTTATTATGTATATATCTCACTTGCTTATAATTGATTCATAAGTTTAACTCAATTGTGACCACATGCAACATGCAAGTTACAATCTGATGACCCACTTTTTCCTTTGCAGCAAAGGAAAAATTAGAAAGGGAACATTTGGGGTTAGAATTAACGTTTGGTGGGTTTTGAATCTAACAAAAATCCCGAGTGATCAATATACTTATCAGTTCTTCTCTTCGTATCCCGGCCCTTTTTAACTGCATGATGATATTCTTTGTTTCTCTCATGAGTTGATTCAATTCGCACGTCTGATATCTTTCTGAAAGATTAGGGCCGACATTAAAAAAGAGGTATAGTAGCAGATATGTGATTTCATTAAATACACAGGATCTATCATTGAACTCTCTGTTCCATTTATCAGCCAGCTAGCTAGCTAGCTAGGTTTTGAAATTAAGGAAGCAGAAATTCAATTTCAAATTACTTAGTTAATAGTCTTTTAATTTCACCTCAAGAAGTTTAATTAGATTAGGAATTTAGGATTTAAGCTATAAAAAACTCTTTTAACTTAATTTGAATGTTCAATTTGAGTTCTTTCGAAACTAGCTAACTAGGCAAACATTTTTATATATATGTAGTGACTTGAATGATAATAAAATTCATGCATGTTGGATCAGAAATGACTACAAGTTAAGATTTCCTTGTGAGTAATAGCTAAATTATTATTGCTACTTGATTTAAGTTTCTAGCTTTTTTCCTCAACCATGTCTAGTTTTAAATTTGGATGCTCATTCGTTACGGTTACTGATGGTATTCATCGTCTTGTACACCAAATATAATTAAACTTACAAGTTAAGAAATAGAAACTCCAAACAGAATATTGGACAGAAAATAAAATAAAAATAAAAAGACATAATCAAGCAAGTAGCGCAGACCGGTCTCCATTCATTTACCTGAGAGAGACTGAGTTGAGTTACGTGAGTACATTAGTAACGTTCAAATTTGCAATCTCTCTCCTTTCCCCCAATATATATGATGCTCTGCTGAAAACATACTTCACTTTTCTCTCCTTTCTCTCTCTCATTTCCCATTTCTTCTTCCCCTGCTGTATCGCTCTCTTTGAAACCAACAAATTATATAAAAGAGAAAAAGCTGAGAGCTTGAGACTTGAGAGTAAGAGAGATGGTCCTTGAAGCTAACAGCCTTGTTTGGATGGATGGAGAAGAGGAAGAAGATGCAGTTTCTTCTTGGACCCGAAACAACAGCTGCAGCGGCAATAATGAATTTGAGACTAAAGAAGACGACTTGGCTATTTCAGCTGCTTCTCTTTCCACCTTCAAATCCATGCTTGACACTGATTGGTATATGAACCCAGCTATGAACCCGGAGCTTCAAATCAGAGAGCTTGGTTTCTGCTCCAACCAAGTTGATGACAATCTCCTCATTCACCAGCAAATTGATTCCTCTGCTTCTTGTTCTCCCTCACAGGCCTTCACGCTTGACCCTTCACACTCACACCCTTTCTTGCCTCCTAAATCTTGCTTTTCTTCTCTCCTCAACGTTTCCTGCAACAACCTTTTTGATAATGCCTTTGATTTCTCCTCCGAAACTGCTTTTCTCGCTCAGTTTCAGCCGAATCAAAACCCGAATTTGATGGGTTTTCCTCACAGTCAAATCTGTACCCCTGAGTTCAGTTCGAGCTCCGACTTTCACTGTACAAGGTTGCTCACAGGAACTGGAAACGCTTTTTCTTTGGGTAGTGCGTTTAGTGCTGGTGGTTTTGACGGTTTTGATGGATTAGGGAATGCTATGTTTATGAACAGAGCAAAGATTTTGAATACCCTTGAAGTTTTCCCTTCTCAACCAACTTTGTTTCAGAAGCGAGCAGCGATGCGGCAGGGCTCTGTTGGGGCTGATAAATTGGGGAATTTGGATGTTTCAGGGCTGAGATTAGGAGGGGAAGTGTCGCACGGGAAGAGGAAAAGGCATGAGGAGGGGGAGATTGAGGAAGCTAGCATCGATGTGTCGGGACTGAATTATGATTTTGATGAGACGAATGATGATTGCAAAGTGGATGAGAGTGTGAACAATGGCGGTTGCAATTCAAATACAACTAGTACTGTCACTGGTGGTGTTGATCAGGGGAAGAAGAAAGGGATGCCGGCAAAAAATCTGATGGCGGAGAGGCGGAGGAGGAAGAAGCTCAATGATAGGCTTTACATGCTTAGGTCTGTTGTGCCCAAGATTAGCAAGGTATATTACATATGAAATTCTTAGGGAATAAGTTATTTTAAACTAGCATTTTCTTTTGTGGTCTTTTTGGTTTGTTCATGTTATAGGTATACAAAGTTAGAATCTCGATATGTGGAATTTGCTCGAGTCCCAAATTGAATGCTTTGTCACCAACATGCATACTTAATTTTAGTTTTTTTTTCCTCCTTTGCTTTTAAGATTACGTATACTTAATAACTGATTGTGATTATGGTTGTAATGGGGTGATTTTAGTTAGACGTGTAATACGTTGGTGTTCCTTTAATTGAAACTGGTGTTCATGACAGTTACTCATTGTGCTTATTATGCCACAGATGGATAGGGCTTCAATACTCGGGGACGCCATTGATTATTTAAAGGAGCTTCTGCAAAGGATCAATGATCTTCATACTGAACTTGAAGCCACTCCACCTGGCTCTTTGATGCCACCATCTACAAGTTTCCACCCGTTGACACCAACCCCATCTACCCTTCCATGTGGTGTCAAGGAAGAGCTATGCCCCAGCTCATTACCAAGCCCTAAGAGCCAACCCGCTAAGGCAAACTTTTGGACCTAAAAGTTTACTTATTTTTTCCTTTTCGGTTTCCTACTTATTTGCTGAGTTTTTCTACAATTGCTTGATTTGCTTAATTTCTCTGAGAAACCGATTTTATTACTTAAAAGTCCTTTTACCTACCAGGCAAAAAATTTGACATGCATGATAAATTTGAATATCTTTAAGAAGAGAGGAGCAAAAGATGGATGCATGTGTGTTCTTTTCTGATAGTGATTTGCATGATATGAACTGGACAAATAAGTTAATATTGAGTTAGCATATTGCATAAAGTTGTACTCTTTCTAATTGACTATGGACTGGTAGACTTTCAAATTATTTGTGTTTAAAGTTGATTTTGGAAAGTTAACAGTGCCCTGTTAAACCTAAGCAATAAGTTAGTTCTTATGGATGTACTTGCATGAACAATAGGGAACAATGTTTCATTCATTTATAGTTACAACATATGCTCATCTAACTTTGGTAGGTTTTGAGTTTGTTGATGGACCTTATCATGAAAATTTGAATACTTTATATTGGAAAATATGATAGACTGAGGATGCTGAAGTTTTTATTTTTGAGCTTTTTGTTTGTGTTCTTTTTTCTCATATCATTGATTATTTTCTTGTCTTCTGATTATAAATACCCAGGAGCTTCTTGATTGTTATGATGTGGTATTTTCTTTCCTGGATAAATGATATTTGATTCATCCAAAGAAGTAGGCAAGCCTACTAGATTGAAAACATCTACACTAGGCAGCACATTTGGTTTAACAGACAGTAATTACAACAAAAAGAATCAAAAAAGTAATCGCTAAAACAAGCATATCTTTCTCCAAAATAATAAGCATCCTGTTGATATAGTCCCCTGCAATACATGGAGTCTTAATCAAACAGCCTCTTTGATTTGATACACACACACATATGGACAGACGTATGCTTGCCAAAAACTTTAACCAGGTCGTGTCAATGTAACTTGTGTACAGACCTTGCTGTTTTCCTAAACGTTTTGAGCAATAAATCAAGTAAACTTCTATTTCTGCAATTCCCAGGTGGAGGTTAGGGTAAGGGAAGGAAGGGCTGTCAACATTCACATGTTTTGTGCTCGCAGGCCAGGTGTCTTGCTCTCCACTATGAGAGCTCTGGACAACCTTGGATTGGATATACAACAAGCTGTAATCAGCTGTTTCAATGGGTTTGCACTGGATGTGTTCCAAGCTGAGGTGCATTTCTTTCTTCCCTTGTCTTCTTCTGCTTCTGGTGATTTCCATTCAAAGATCAATTTTAATTTGCACGTCTACCCAACAGATTATATATATATATATATATATATATATGTTCTTCTCATATGATTGCAACTAACATATCTGTAACAATTTTGATGAATGTGGTTTCTTTCCAAGCAAGCAAACAAAACCCCAGGCCCTCAAAAGACTTCTTTCTTGTGTTTAACTCTTGCAACTACAAAGAATGGCCCTTTATTGAAGAAATTAAGTTATTTTCTTTGTAGTTGAAAACGTGACCAGTTTGACTAAAGGCTAGTTCAAATAATGGTATAGACCATGAGTCAAAACCCTTGAGATTGAGGACTCTCTTCTCATAGTCCTGTTGCATATGATACTGACTAGTTGTACTATTTTGCACATGGGTAGGATTGAAGTAAGAATCATGGCCTTTAGTTGGACCTATGCTAGGCAATTTTCTGATACAAGTTTTTTTTTCTGTTTCCACAAATGTTTAAAACTTCTGATCCTGGCTCTCCCCTCTCTAAATATGCGTGTACGTACTTCTGAAGGTTAATTTAATGCTAATGGTTAATAAATGTTGATCTTATATTACTAAAGAATTACTCCCGAGATGAGTGTGAAGCCATTACCGGGATTCATCTGATTTGACAAAATAATAAAGGCCATGAAAGATTGCCACCAAGGAAACATAATAAAGAAAACTTGAGGAGAGAGGCTGGCACCTATCATTTGTATTACAAATCGTTATGTTAAGACACCAAGGTGTATTTTTTCTCTTAACTTCGGTTTCATAGTCCAGATTCAAGGATGATGCTTTACCAAATGGTAAATACTAAATAAAGACAGACTCAAGAGATTGTAACTTATTATTTAATTTGTTGTTTAACAGCAATGCAGGGAAGGGCAGGATGTGTTGCCTGAGCAAATTAAAGCAGTACTTTTGGATTCAGCAGGCTTCGATGGTATAATGTGACTTGAATAGCTTTATCTTATGAGCAGAAGCACTAACTGTAGTGTTATTAGGATGGGGTAGCTTGTAAGTTCAAATTGGTGAAGGACTAATTTCAAGGAAAATGAATGTTAAGGTTGTTGAGAGTTGTAGGTGGCGCAAGCAAGCATCTTTAGCAGATGTTAATTTCTTAGCAGTAGCATTTACTTAAGAAGTACAAGATTGTGATGGAGTTTTTCTTGGGAAATAAATCTCCATGTTTTCTACCTTGTATTTGATGCTGGGATGCATTTTTTTGTTATATTATATTATATTATTAGCTATGGTATGGATCCTTTTAATTCTTTTTTTCATTCAGGCTTTACTCCAATAGGATTTTGAATATTGATAGATAGGACTACTAGGAAAACATTTCTGGAATTGGTTGATGGCACCAAGGAAAGAATTGCCAATTATTGAGGCTGACTCGCTGCTCTAGCGGAACAGTGATTCAAACAAAAGGACCCAACTTTTGAAAAAGTTGCTACTGCTTTTCCTCATCGAGTCATTCATTGGTTATAAAACAATAAATAAATAGAATAGAAATTTTACTTTGAATGTTGGATTTTTTTTTTTTTTGGAAATTAGGAATATTTGTGTCACGTCTCAATATCAAGACGTAACACGGTCGTATTATCTTGAAAAAAAATTTAAAATAATACGAAGCTTTCTTCCTTAAATATTCTAAAATTCTTTCAATAAAACAATCTATTAAATAAAATTTATATTTTTAATCTAACTGATAATACATCTTTATATATTCAAATACAAATCATCTAAAATATAAAACTGTCTCTTGAAATGTCATTTGTCAACATATTTTTCGACGATTAAGTAATCTTATCCATTTCATCTTTTAGCTTTACACAAGACTAATCAAATTTATCAGTTAGTCATCTGTAAAGAAAAAGTAAAAGGGGAATGAGCAAACCACAGCTCAGTAAGTATAGGCTTACACACATTACCAGATCAAGCATCGTTCTTTTACACATAATATAGATCATTCAAAATATTCATCAAATTATAATATCAGAACATTTCAAGATCATCGTTTTGTCAAATATTTCATAAATTCATAAATTAATATCAAAATATATCACTTCATAAATCATTGCAAAATATGCTATCATTCAAATATCATAATCAAATCAAATCATGAATCAATTATTAAAATCATCGTAAATCATTCATTTATCATTAGCTACGATCACTGCTATAACCCGTGACATTGACCGTATCGACAATTTCATTCTCATGATTATTGCTAACTATTATAACCAGTTAGCCAGGACTTACGCTAACTACTATTACCCATTAGCCAGGATCGTATGATCATGTCTTTGCTAACTACTATTATCCGTTAGTCAGGGTCGTAGAACTAGTATGGTGTCGATGATCTCACTTTTCAGGGATATAAAAACGTAGCTATCACAAAATCATTCTTTAAACATAAATTATTTTCTCATTTCATTCATAAGCATGATCCAGCATTTACATAGCGAAAACACAAAATAATCATATGCTTGATCCTATTTTCATACATCTAAAATAAAGAAATAAAATATTCATTCATTTAGAAACATACATATATACATAGATTCAAAAACAAGCAAAATGTGTGAGATTTTACTTACTTCCATTCGATTCCACCATTTAATTTTTCTCTCAAAATAATTAATAGCCTATCCAAGATCATTTCAACATATCAGAATTTAATCAACCCTTTTTGAGATCATTTATACAAAAATCAACTAAGTTACACAAAAGATTAACTTAACTAATTAATACTGACAGCCTGACCTCTTTTCATTAAAACAGTCAATATATCCAAATCAAAATTATGATCTCTTTAATGCGTTAGAAACTAGACTTGATAAGCTTTCTAACCATATATGAAAAATCTCGTAATTCCTTGTAGATTAATTATAACAATTTTTGAAATCGACGTCATATACTGCTGTCAAATAACCTGTATACCTTTTAATAAAAATTATATATTTATTCACAGGAAACTCCAAATTCAATTCCGCTTATTTCATTGGAAAGTAGACTCAACAAGCTTTCCAAACATATATGGCTTAATCTGTAAATCCTTGTATACAAATTAAGAAGAATTTCGTAATTCAACCCTGATGTTGTTGTCTTACAACCTACATATCCTTAAGTTAAAATTAGACAACTCTTCGTAGAAAACTCGGATTTGACTTTCGTTTGTTTCATTAGAAACTAGATTCAACATGTTTTCCAATGATATATAATAATCACAGCAATAATCTATCTATTAATACAAAATTCTATTTTAATTCAGTATTACAGATCACAACATCTCATCCAAAAATAGAATTTCTCCTTCAATCTTTAAAAAAACTCAAATCCTTACTTTTAGCCTTCAAACTCCACTCAATAATCATCAATAAATCTTAAGAACATGAAATAAACAAAGTCCAGTAATTTACCTAAATAGATCATCAAGATTAATGAAGGATTTCATGATTTTTTTTTGTTTTTCTCTCAAAATTTCAACTCCAAGTAATAGCAATCAACTTGATATTTCTTTTCAAATAAAAAGAAGGCATGTACTCAACTTTAAGAGATTAACTTAATTGTAGCCTCTGATTATGAATCTCTAATTTAATTTTTTATATTTTCTAACCCTAAAGAAGATGAAGAAGAATTTTATTTTTTTTCTATTTCACCATAGATAGATTTTCTTTCATTTAATACTTTAATTTTTTTTATTAAATAATGTGTTAATAAATTTATGAGCTTTAGTATTAATCTAATCCAATTATTATTTTAGCTAAGGTATTACAATTGGAGAGTTGAATTAACGTAGAATGGTGTTGGATACTGACTTAAAGCTCAATTACTTGTTTGTTGTTGAATTAATGAAAGTTTCGTAATTTTCTAAAAAGATAATGAAAGAGAAACGTGTTTTGCTTTTTCTTTCGTTATTGGTTTGTGAAGAAGAAAAAGACAAAAGAAGGATGTGGAAATAGGGGGCGTCAAATCAGCAATACTAGTCTAAGTAAACGGCAGCCATAGGTGCGAATCTACGTGCGCCCAGCAGCAGTTCGCAACCGGCGACACATTGGTCCGCATCGGCTTCAACTTTCTAAACCCCATTTATTTTATTTAATTTTAAGAAAAGAAGTCACTTTCAAAATCAATGCGCCACGGTCGAACAGGTTGCCCCATTGCCGTAAGATCAAATTAAAGTACCTGAGATTGCAAATCTTGACCATCCATTTGCATTAAGAACCAAAACAGGGGGGAGGGGGGGACTGGGAAGGGTTCCGACAAAGAAAAAAAAAAACTTACGTCGCTTTATATTGCTGTGATCAAACAGAGGAGGGAGGCGGCGGTCTTTGCTCTCTCCCGTTCTTCTCCTCCTTCTTCGCTATTTCCTCTCAAATCTCTGAATAAAAAATCCTCTTTTTCTTTTCCATTTTTTGAGACCCAAATCCAAAGGTATGCATTTTTTCTCTCTTTTTTTTTTTTTTCTTAAATGTTGTAGTTTTCTCATTTCTGTTTCTCAGCCTGAAATGGATGCCAAAATGGAAACTTTTTCTTTTTTCTTTTTTCTTTGCTTTCACACTGTTTTTGTTTTCTATGGTTTTGTAATCAGATCTTTGGAGAATTTATATTTTTGGTTCATTATTCGTCGAAATAACTAGTTAGCGGGATCCGTTGAGTATGATGGCAGCTTCGTTGCAATTTTCTGGTGTGAAAACGCCACCGTCTCATTCGTTTCCGAAGCAAAGTTCTTTACAGTTCCAATCGGCATTGCCAAGTCAGCTTCATTTTGCTGCATTTTGGTCTGCAAATTCTTCTAACTTATGTAGGACTCTAAGACATTGTTGTAAAAGTAGAGTCTTTAAAGTTAGTTGCCAAGGAGGGGATGTGGATGTGATTGAAAGGAATGAGATTGAGAAAGCAGGTTTCAGAGAAGCAGAGAATCAATTGACGTGTGTAATGAAGTTCGGTGGATCGTCAGTGGCTTCTGCTGAGCGAATGAGAGAGGTTGCTGACCTTATACTTAGTTTCCCCAATGAAAGGCCAGTCATTGTTCTTTCTGCTATGGGAAAGACAACCAATAAGCTTTTGCTGGTAATATTCTTTTTTTAATTTGGATTTTATTATTATTATTTTTTATCCATTAATCTCTTGGACTGTACAACTACGAGGGTTTACAAAGAAGTTGGTTTTTGGTTTGATGATTAGGCTGGTGAAAAGGCTGTTAGCTGTGGTGTCACTAATGTAGATACTATTGAAGAGTTGAGATTTATAAAAGAGCTGCATCAAAGGTAAGAGCAAGGGAAAGAATTTCCTTTTTTTTTTTTTTTTGCAGTCGTGCTTTTTGGTTGTAAAGATAAGGGGTTCTGATATAAAGTTGATATCTCTTATCTTCAATTTTAATGCCCAGGACGGCTGATGAGCTTGGAGTGGACAGGTCGATTATTGATGGTGAGTTTATAATCTGCTCTTGAGTTGAGATCAATTCTTCTTTATTTTTAACATCAAGAAACTTTTTGCTTCGTTCAGTTTCACATTGATGTCTCTTCTTCTGTTCTTTTAGTTTAGACTTACTTACGATGGTTTCTGTTTTTCTTTTTTTCATGAAAAACCCTTTTCAGGGCACCTAGCAGAATTGGGGCAGCTCTTAAAGGGAATTGCTATGATGAAAGAGTTAACATTACGAACGAAAGACTATTTAGTTTCATTTGGGGAGTGCTTGTCTACGAGGATTTTTGCAGCATATTTGACTAAAATTGGTGTTAAGGCCCGTCAAGTATGTTTTTTGTCTTCTTTTTTCACGTATCTGGAATTTGTGGGTAATTTAACCAATTATTTAACCTTCATAAAGAAAACTACTTTGGAAAGCATTCCCAGAAGTATGTTTCCTAACTCTAAAGTTGAATTTCTTTGTGGTTCAGAATACAAATTAGCATTGATTAGGACACTTGACTTCTCCATGCTTTATTTTAATCACATTTATGCATGGTAATGTATTCTCTGTATTTCCTCATAACTGCCATCATAAGGAGTGCAAACCATAAGTCAGTCCTGTTTTGCAGTATGATGCCTTTGAAATTGGTTTCATTACCACTGATGACTTCACCAATGCGGATATTCTGGAAGTAACTTACCCAGCTGTTGCAAAAAGATTAACTGATGATTGGATCAGTGATCCTGCAATCCCGATTGTTACTGGTTTCCTTGGAAAGGTATAACAGCTGCTAATATCTTATTGAAATGATTTCATTCTTAAACAAGAATTTCGTTGGGGGGGGGGGGGTCCTTAGGTAACGCTTTTTATCTTGTTAACTTCTGATTGTAGGGCTGGAGATCTTGTGCGATTACTACTTTAGGTAGGGGTGGTAGTGATTTGACAGCCACAACCATCGGAAAAGCATTGGGGTTGCGAGAAATTCAGGTCAGTGCATGTGTTCAAGGTCTGAACGTGTATAAGTCATATATCTGCTGATGCACGAGGATAGCCAGTGCCCTTTTCTTTCTTATCCTTTTGTTGGGATGGATACCATCTTTTTCATATTCAACAAGCATCTATATGTGCAAATGTACTGTGGACCAAAAGTTGTAGCAAAAACAAATACTCACACAAGTTTATACCCTGTTTCCAGTTAATGTACCTTTTTTATTCTTGAACAAAGTATAACAGTATTATTTTGTTCATTACAGGTATGGAAAGATGTTGATGGTGTTTTGACCTGTGATCCTAACATATATCCACGTGCAGAACCTGTCCCATATCTGACATTTGAAGAGGCAGCTGAACTTGCTTACTTTGGTGCTCAGGTACTATGTATTAATATGCTGCTTTTGTTTTCCTCTTTTTTTTTGTTAGTAACTATCAAGTTCTGGTGAACAACACATACATACATCTGTGTGTGTCTTTGCTTTTTTGTTCTATTCTTGGAGGTAGTGCAATTATCATTTAATTGATCGAAGCATGGCTAACTGAGTGAATTTGGATGGTCATCATGCCCTTCTTCAGGTTCTGCATCCACAATCCATGAGACCAGCTAGAGAGGGTGATATTCCTGTTAGGGTTAAAAATTCTTATAATCCTAATGCTCCAGGAACTCTCATCACTGGGAATAGAGATATGAGTAAGGTTTGTTGCAGTTGATTGCTTGCTTGTGTTCTTTAATGAAATCTGAACTGCTTTAATCATTTTTTTCCTAATTGCAGGCAGTACTCACCAGCATTGTTTTGAAAAGGAATGTCACCATGTTGGATATTGTCAGCACACGCATGCTTGGTCAATTTGGCTTTCTTGCGAAGGTTGGAAAGCCATTCTTAATTTTAATGCTCTTTGTCCATTTGGTTTTTCTATTGTGCAATTGATTTGTATCTTTTTATCTGTGCAGGTATTTTCGATCTTTGAAGAGTTAGGCATCTCAGTGGATGTTGTAGCTACTAGTGAAGTCAGTATTTCCTTGACTTTGGATCCTTCAAAACTTTGGAGCAGAGAGTTAATTCAGCAGGCAAGCGTATGATGCCATACTTCATGCTTTAATTGATATTATAATGCAAAAAATTTTATACTTGATCTGCAGAATGATTCTGAATCATTTCCACTTTTTGTATATTTTCTCTTGACAGGAACTTGACCATGTTGTAGAAGAACTTGAAAAAATTGCCGTTGTCAATCTGCTTCAGCGCAGATCCATCATTTCTCTCATTGGGAATGTCCAGAGATCCTCACTTATACTGGAGAAGGTACTCCTGTCCTGTCATCTTCTGTCATATTGCTTACAAAGAAGCTCAAAACTTTTTAATAGTCTTCTAGTTTGATTTAAATAGATTCAGAGTAAGCAAACATGGAGCTTGTCTTTACTGCAAGTTCCAGGGGGTCTTTGCTGATTATTTCTTGTATTTGTAGGAAGTCTTTGTTTCCATGTGTCTGTTTTCTCTGGCTTCAGATAATATACTGTCAAATCACTGCCATTGGGTGTCAATCTTGTTTATGATTTTTTTTTTTTTGGTATTTATTGATAATTGAATGTGGTGACAGGCATTCCATGTTCTTAGGACCAATGGAGTTAATGTTCAAATGATCTCTCAGGGTGCATCTAAGGTCTCTCCACAACTTTTTTCTTTCAGTTTGTATTTGCATGGTTGATATTTAATTACTAATGCTCCATTGCTCTCTTTGGCATCAGAGCCCTAGCTTGGGCTTGCAAACATCATTAAAAGTGACCTTTACATATGTTTACTGCCCTGGAGCTGCCACTTCGTCTGCTTGATGAAAATATATCTTTTTTTTTTTTTTTTTGCAATATTTCTTTCAGAGGACTTTATCAAAGCACCATTCCATGTGACCCATCTTTATATGAAATATCAAACTAGATATTTAGTACCACTGGGCTGCCACTCTCTATCCCAGATCAGAATACAAAAATTTCCTTAAAATCTGTGCCTATAGGCTCCCATTTTTATACGATATAGAGGTGTTTGGGGAGGGAAGGCATAGTAATTGCGTTACTTCTGTACCCATGTGACTAACGGCTTCTGTTTTACTTCTTAGGTTAACATATCATTGATTGTACATGACAATGAAGCGGAGCAGTGTGTCAGGGCTCTTCATTCATCATTCTTTGAAAATGATCTCCCCGAATTAGATCAATGTGGCTGTGCAAACGGTTCTGCCAATTGATCAGAAATGTGCCATGCAATCCATATTCTTGATCCTAATTCATTTGATTTAATGATTTTAGACCCGTGCGGCTCTTGCTGCTACACAAAAATGAAGCAATTTAGGATATAGATATTTAATTGGTATGATGTACGCTATAAATGTAGGGGCATATATTGCCAGTGGTGGATGATTTACCATTTGTCATGTTGCTAGATATTCTTTATGAATTTATTGAAAAAAAAATTGCCGTTTATTCCATCTCAATTCTCTCCAGACATTTAGATTCATAAACTCGTTACAATTATCAAACCATTGATCACTGCTGCCTGTACCCATTCTTTCAATTGAGAATTTTTACTGCAGTTTTTTTTTCTTATTAAAGAGCATAAGCTTGGTTTCTTATCTTCAATTTTCACGCCATTATTATAAACTTCCAATGAAGAAGTAACCGAGAAGAAACAAAACAGTTTGTTGATCTGTTCTATCTTTGCATACATGAAGCATAAAACGACCAAGAAGAAGCAAAATCATCTCTAATGGACTAATGTGAGCCATTGACCTATTGGCCCAAAAGAGAACTAGTAAAATAGTAAAGCCCAGCAAGAATAAGGGCAAAAGGGTATATAAAAAAAAACAGCCATGGAGCTCTTGGAAAGTTTACTCCTCTCTGCAACCCAACAGCCCATTTCCTCTTCTTTCTTTCTTTTTAACTTGTCCTTCCAATTATCGACAATCATTTAGCAGTGTGAAAGGAGGTTAGCCTTCATTCTTTTACTCGCTTTTTCCTGTTCTCCTTTCTGTTCTTTCTCTGACTAAACTTTTGCCTTTTTTTCTTTATATTTTAGTTGAAAGAAATAAAACTCTGTTCATCAACTGCAAATTCGGCGGGGCAGAGAGAGGCAAGATGTTTGGGAGTATGATTCGGTACTTTTCGACGAAACCCAAGCCAAAAATGAAGCCAATCGAGCTGAAAACGCCACCAGAGCAAACGCAGACAATAACCAGAGTTATCTTTGACATTCTCAAGGAGCATGGCCCCCTCACAATTGGTGATACTTGGGAAAGGCTCAAGGTCTGTTCTTTTGTAGTCATCTTTGAAATTCACACACAACAGCAAGTCATTATGTTACCTACTAGTATAACGTTTTAATCGAGTTTGTTTGCTCAGTTTTATGGAGTATATAAATAAATAAATATATATATATATCTTTATGTTCTATTTTCACATTGAATTAAGCCAAGAGCCAAGTAAGGACCGTCGCAATTTCGTCGTTATTTCATCTTTCTGACTCCTTTCTGGGTGAAAGGTGTTTCTCTTATGTGTTAATTCAATGCATTATATCGTCTTTTAACAGAGTTTTACCTTGTAATATTTGAATATTAGATGTTTGTGCATAAGTATTAAAATAGTTATAACTTAACACTCTTGTATCATCGTGATACTTGCCTGTGAGGCTGTGACTGTGATAGCTTTTTTTTGGGGGTACCAAAGAATGTGGCAGCCTTTGAATTAAAGGTTTTATTGATGTAAAAATGTTTGCAGGAGGTTGGATTGAGAGGACTTACAAGCAAGAGGCACATGAAGATAGTGTTGAGATGGATGAGGGAGAGACAGAAGCTTAGGCTAATATGCAACCATGTGGGGCCTCACAAACAATTTCTTTATACAACTTGGTTTACTAAATCCAACATGAGGCAGGCAAGACCAGTGAATAATTCTTCAACGACTAGTTCGCCTGTCAATAATTCTTCATGTCCAAAGTCGCCTTGAGGTTGCAAGAGTACCGGCTTCAAGATATTTACTGTTTTTGCAACCCTGTAATACAATAATTTTGCTGTGAACTTGTAGAAACTTTGGGCTAAAAAATGCCTCAATTGTGAAGTGGCTCGTTCTCTTCTTCCAATTTATTTCCAGTTTTCATGTGCAAATTCCTAGTTCAATGATGTTGCTTATAATCATTTCTTTACTGGCCAATGCCTTCTTAGATTACACCACGCAGGCTGTAAAGTTGGCTCGAATCAGTGTTAAGTCTCAATGTCAGCGACTCCTTTTGCTCTGTTTTCACTTCTGGTTTCTTAAATGACACTTTATCTGTAACCAGCAATATTGAAATGCCCACGTTAACAAAAACACTTGTGAAAAGCCCCACATAATTAGTCACTCGGTGCGAGATAAGTTTTACCGCAGGATGAATAAACTCGGGAATCGCTGTGATATCATTACATATTTACCTTCTCAAAATAATTATCAAATGAATACAATCGTTCCCTAGCCTACACTATGAGCCCGCCAAAGTCATATATCTAATAAAGAGGTAACATCAAGCCAATCGACAAGGCCATAACCCCTCTACAAACTACCAATAATCCCCACAAGAGCAGATGCCATCCTTAAAATGGTGGAACCTGCTTGAATCCCTCACTGTGATTTCCCTTCTAACAATCTTTGAGATTACCTTGATTGCGGCATGGCAGTCTGTACATGCCCGTAAGTTCTTCATCACCAGTATTGGTGACCCTTCAGACGTACTCATCAGCGCATATGCAATTGCTAGCCGCTCACTGTGGTACTTAAGAGACTCAATTTTGATTTTCTCGTCAACATCATGAAGAGCACAACTTGTATCAGGCTTGTAACCTTCCTTTTCCATCTGTATTGAAAACATGTCAATCTTTTTCCGGATTTCCTCCATTTGAGGATGTAACATATCATTTGCTGAGAACACATGAACCTTGTGTCTTATTTCAACCCAGCTATATGCTGGAACCTTTCTAATTCCACGCTCCCTCATTGCCTTCTTTACCTTCCCCACATTCTCCCACTGGCCAGCCGCTGCATAGATATTAGACATGCTGACATAAGCAGCAGCATCTCTAAGCATCTCCATTCTGAAAAGCTGGTCTGCTGCTTTCCTAGCCAATTCTTGATTCTTATGAATCCTACAGGAATTTAGAACTGAAGACCACATAATCTCATCAGGATCAAATCGCATATCAGCTATCAACTTCTCAGCTTGGTTAAACCGTCCACTCCGGCATAACATATCAACCATAGATGCATAGTGCTCTTTCTTTGGAACACGATTATAGATTTGAGTCATGGATCTGAAATATCTTAACCCTTCTTGAACAAGCCCACAATGGCTGCAAGCAGATAAAACACTGAGGAAGCTAACAGAATCTGGCTGGAAACCTGACTGAACCATCTTTTCAAATGAGTCAAGGGTGGCTTCACCATCACCATTTTGAGCATGGGCTGAGATCAAGGCATTCCAAGAGACTATATTCCTTTCAGGCATGTCCTGAAAAAGTCGAATCGCATCTTTTATGGAACCACATTTTGCATACATATCCAGAAGTGCACTTCCTGAAAAAACATTTGACATGAAACCTGATCTGATTACAAATGAATGAAGCTGTTTCCCCAGTGATAGTGAAGCCAAATTTGCAGATGCTTTTAAGATGCTAGCAAAAGTAGCCTGATCTGGTCTAACACCAGCTTTGTGCATCTCATTGAACAGATTCAGGCCTTCCTCATAGAATTCTTTCTGAACATAACCTGAGATAAGGGCTGTCCATGGAACTGTGCTTCTCTTAGCCAGACTCCTGAATATCTTTTCAGCTTCTTCAAATCTGCCACATTTTGCGTACATATCAACTAAAGAATTCCCAACCAGAAGTTCTGAATCAGCTGTTGTCACAATAGCCAGGGAATGGATTTGCTGCCCCATTTGCAGGTCTAGTGCATTTGCTGCTATACTCAACATGGTTGCAAATGGGAATTGCCTCCGATTAAAGTGAGTAAACTGTAATTCACGGAAAAGTCTAATAGCTTCTTCATGTTGTCCAAACCATGCATGGCATGTGATTATCACATTGTAAGAAATGCCATCCAAGTCGGGCATGTCATCAAAAAATTTCCTAGCTTCAACTAAACGATCATGCTTAGAGTAGAAATCAAGCAATGCATTCCCCACAAAGACATTCCAAACAAACCCAGTCTTCACCAAAAAACCATGAATTTGTTGCCCAAAGGCCAAGTCGTTTAATCTAATAGCGGCACTTAAAACTCCAGAAAAGGTGAAATCAGAAGGCTTGAAACCTAAATTTTGCATCTCCAGAAAGAGGGTTATTGCGTCTTCATTTAGACCATCTTTTGCGAAGCCAGTGATCAATGCATTAAAAGAAACAGAATCTCTTTCACGCATGTCAATAAAAACCCGACAGGCAAAATCAAGGTGATTAGTTTTGCAATAAGAATCAACCAATGAATTGCAGATTATGAGACTGGACTGGTACCCCAACTTAAGAAGGCAAGCATGAACTTGAATCAATTCCTTGTCCACCTCGGCATCATTGCAACCTGATAAAAGAGTAGCAAAAGTCACATAATCAGGCTCCGTATCACGTCTTCGCATCTCTGCGAAAAGCTTAAATGCTTCGCGGAACTGATTCTTCTGCGAGTAGGCACCAATCAAAATGGTCCATGAAACCGCAGTTCGATCAAGCATGGTATCAAAAATTTGTCTAGCTCTTAAAAGATCGCCTGATTTTATATATCCGGAAATCATCAAGTTTGTAGAGACAGTGTTCCTGTTGGGCATTTGGTCAAACAGTTGACGGGCCTCTGACATGTTACCCTTTCTGAGGAAGTTTTCAACCATAAAGTTGGAGCGGCATGTCTTTCGATCAAAGCCCGTTTTGATGCTTCGAGCGTCGATGAATGTTTGGACATCTTGGAGCGAGCTTGAAGGTTTAGAGGGTGCAAGTGAAGCCAGGTTTTTGAGTGTAATGGTTGGTCTGTATGGCTTCATTAGGAATCAATCTGAGCGCCAAAATGGCGGCATAAATACTTCCTCTTATGCATAAGCACTGCACGTGGGTAGTAGATCCTGACACGACAGGACATCCACATGTTCGATAAAAAATAGGTCAACAGCTTTTTAAGTTTTTTTTTCCCTAAGAGTCAAGAAATTCATTTAACAATTGTCCACATATGTTGATTCATTTGATTTTCTCAACTCGGGGAACTTTGTTTTCCAAGTGGTCATGTGGACTCTTTGGAAGGCAAGGCAAAGGAAAAAGCTGATAGCAATATGCTAGAGCTGTTGAAGAAGAGGAACTGCACCATCTACTTACATAAAAAGGCAATGTTAACAATTTATTCTTCCAATATTACTTAAAGCCAGTCATGGTAATTTACAAATATGAGATGGATGCTAAACAAAGTTTTTTTTTTCTTTTTTTTTTTGGTTATGAAGCTAAACAAAGTAAAGTTGTGTTTGAGTTCAGGCCAAGACATCAATAGCGTCGACCACCAGCTGTTGACAAAAGGAGCCGACTTGATTTCTTTCCTTTCTTCCCCATCTCATTCATCTTAGGCGTCTCCCAAGTTTCAACAGCCTTCGCTCTAGTTATTACATTGGCAAATGAAGGTGTGCCTGAATTTCTTGAGCCTGCATAAACAGAAAAAGTACAAGTTTAACCTAGGGCTTAGGTGTTAGAGACAAAGATTTATTAAAAAACATAATAAGATCTGCAGAACTTGAGAAAGAGGAAACTTGGATCATATCCTTTTCAAAGTATAAAGTAGGACAAACAACATTAAATATTAGCACCAAAAATTTACCTGCTACGCCTGTGGAATCAATAGCCACCTCATTGTAATGCACAGTATTTCCATCCTCAAATTTCAGTGAAGGAGAATCATACCCGGCAGCAAAACCAAGCCTTGTAACGTTTGAGAACAGTTTTCTCTCGCCAGCAACTGGGGGACTTGATGATATCACAGTTGAACTTACAAGGGCTGATGTAAGAGAACACTGAACATTAATATATGGTTATGATATGTTCATGCATTGCAAACTTTAAGTAGCAAATCAAAGACCAACTAGAACAACCTTTTAATATACCAAATCTAGAACCCACCAGCTTAATGAGAAAACCATTTCAACAGAATACAAGTTTCTCATAATATTGCTGGGCCCGGACAGATCAAACATGAGAAAAACTCCAAAATAAAATGCAAGGCATACTGATAAGACCAAATGCAAGATATTAGACCTAATTAAACACAGTATTACCTTCAAAGTCACCCATAGAGAATGTAGGGGAATCATCATAAGAAGACAGCACAAAACTGGTTATCATGGGAGTAAACTGCACAGCCGCAATCTCAGCTTTGATTTTCTCCTTCCGCTCCTATAAATAAGAATAACATATGATTCTAAAAACATGGAGAAGCTCAATTTACATTTTCTCAACAAAATGGCACAACTGTTCAAAGAAAAACCTTTAACTACAATCTATTATGAATTTATGATAACACATAATGACAACCCTTTGACCATTAAAACAACCCCCTTTTGACTCCAAACATAAATGGCTTTGCTAAACACCATAATGACATGAAAAAATGTTGCGGTTATATATTAAATCAGGGAACTGATGGTATAACCTAATAGAATTGGATTCCACCAAATAACATTAAGCTTGAACATGGGAAGTGTATTCAAATGATGGTTTAGATGTAATGGTACCTTTCTAGCCAGCTGCTTCCTCTGTTTGTCACGCTTCTGGATTTCATCCATAAATGGAAGCAAAGCATCAGGAGGAAGAACTCCACTCAAATCGATTTCACAAAGCTGAAACAGAAGGCTAATTCCTTTAAAAATGACAGACAAAGCAAGATATGGAAACAGAACACACAGAGATAAAATCATACCTGAAAAGTAGTCGTTAAGGAAAAATGACTTAAATATTGATAGCGCCTCCTTACTGCCTCCGACTGAGTGACGGTTTCCAACTCTAAAATCCTTCCACTTATTCTGCAATTAATAAGTTCTAATTAAAAAGAACAACTTGAAACACACTGGCCATCGAAAACAAAATGTATTAAAGCACCTTTTTTAACCATTTTGGATGAAGCACATACACACACATGACAGAGAGGAAAGGCCCAGAGTTATACAAGTCTTATTAGCATGCAATCCACCAAAAATAGATGATACCAAGAAATAGTACTTTTAAAAATGCTCCTTTTTTATTTCCATTTCCTAGTCAATGATTTCATACACTTTTGAATTTCATTGTCCCATATCTTAATACACATGGTGAACAATAAATCACAGTTTCCATCAAACCTGTGTGGAAATGAATCATAGATTCCATAATGGTGTAGCAGACACTTCACATTTAAAGGATGAAGAATGATGTGCTGCCCATCAACTGCCTGAAATAAACACAAGTGAAAGATAAGAAACTACAAAAGGAAAATATTTAACAGTTAAGAATCTTACAGTCATTCATTATCATTAGTATCAGCAGATGCAAATGCTTAAGCTATCAAGAAGGAACATCATAGAAATAAATAAACCTAAGCAAGCCAAATCATGCTAGGAATGAGGGCAGTAAATCTCTCAAATAGCAAAATAACTTTAATATATTGTACTTCATTCAAAAAGGACCATAAAAAGTCATTTCCTACTTCATTCAACAGCAAAATTGCCACAATTCAAAACTGAAATAGTTCTTCCCTTTCCCAGCCAATATAAAATTGCAAAAAAAAAAAAGGAGAAACTAGACGTAAAACCATCTTAAAATATAAACACCTGGTAGAAATTGTAAAAATCATTGCCCTTTGCATCTCTAGAGCCACCTAAGTGCTCTTGCAAGTTCTTGCTTTCTTCATATGATGAATACAAAAATGTGTCTTGGGCTTCTAGTGATTCAGTACCAACAGTAAATTGATCCAAACCACTCCCTCCATTTGAAATGTCTGTTGCTTAGTTACAGAGACACATATTGTGCTCATTAGCCCCAGATGATAGTGTTCCCCCTTCAAAACCATGTGTATTACCATTAGCCTCGAAAGCATTTGTCGTAAGTCCATGGGGCTCCACTTTACAAATAGTGTTTAAGATGGCTTTATTGCTATTAGAGGCTCGGTGCTCATTCCAATACTTCTTCCTCTGTTGTAATTGTTCCATTGCAGCACAAACATATGGAAGCTTCTCCAAATCATCAACAAGCCCTGCATCTGCTCTAGCCAACCAGCTGTACAATTCTGACATTACTTGTCTGACTGACAGACAAACATCTGAAGTAAATGTAAACTTTGAAAAGGGATCATAAATGACCTTGCCATCACACTGCATGGTACTTGTCTCCTTTTTATTTTTCTGGTATGGAACAAATGAATCTTTTTGTCTTGTTAGAAGCATAAACTCTATAGTATCACCGACATAGTATTGCCTAACATTCTCAATGTAGATGGTGTACAAATCCTTCTGGGATACCATCACAAAACATAAAGGGCACCTTTTGAAGTTCTCACCTTTGTGATCGTCCTGACCCATTAACAAGTATTGCAGAATACATGGGAAGCAAAAACATGTCCACATGAGGTTATTTGCGGGCATTGAGGACATTCCAAACAAATTGGACACTGCACTGGAAATGGGGTAGAATACCTCACACAAATAATATCCTCCCACAGTAACATCTTATCTGGATCCATGGATTCAGGCATATAACTTCCGGTATCCAACATAACAAACTTGTAATTTGCCTGAAGGAATAAATCTTTGTTATAAGGCTTTATCTTCCGCTGCCTCCATGGAGGTGGTCCCCGTGGTTGCGGACGAGATCGAGCAATAGGGTCATAATGAAAATTCAGCAAGTGATTAGCATTCATCATCTGGGCTCTTCTTCCTGCCGAATGTGAAGTACTTCCATGAGGCCCAGTACCCTGATGATTTCGATTAGAAACCATGCCTACGGACTTTTTCCCTCTAGATTGGGAATTTGTCCCCCTGTTATCGTGTAGTGAAGTTCTCTTGCCATTTGGCGTGTCTACTTCACTCACCTAAGGCAAAGAGGAAAGAAGGTTAGTTTAACTTATTACCAATGAAAAGATAAACTTTTACATCTTAAACATCATGTATCTTCGATTCCAGTGTTTTCTGTTGGGTTTCCTGATAGTAGACAAGAATGCATATGAAACAGTTGTAAAGGTTTACTATTTACCCTTTTTTTATGAAGGAAACAGTCTTTGGGAGGGTAAAAAAAATGGCATCCAAGAGCATTAATATGAAACTAACCTCTTTGGAGGATCCAGCTGAACCATGTGCAACGGAAGCCAACGGGCCTGCCATAAAAAACAATGCAAATTTTAGGATTAGGAATTTCAGATTCCAAGACAAGCTTTTATTACAAACCAGTACAACACGGAAATAACCAAAAAAAATTAAACCCAGACTAGGATTGGATGAACCAGAAGAAATAAATGGAAGAAAGAATATTGTATTGAAGGATAATTACGGAGGAAATACCTGGAGGGAAATTGGAGAGAGGAAAGGGAAGAGGAGGATCAGAGATGTGGAGAGATCCAAAGGAGAATTGGAGGAGGAGAGGTTTGGTAGTTGCCATGATTGGAATTAGGGTTTTGAGAGAGATATTGAGATGACGACGCTTTGGAACCTTGAGCTTGTGAGGGCAAGATGGACATGAAATTTTGCAAAGCTTCGTTTCCGAGTGTTGTTTTGCGATGGCCTTAGCGTTTCGGCCTTTGCGGCTTTTCACGCATTGTTATAGAGAGAGAAAGAGAGAATCTGCCGCACGTTGACAGAATTTAGATTCTCCATTAATTACTGCAATACCCTCGTTATCTTTGTTTATTCCTCCTAATATCCCCTCCTTCCCCCCCCAAAACCCTTTTTGTTTTTTTCTTGGGTCATGAAAGACGAGATGAATTTATTAGATATATTCACTATCCTCATGTTTCTTTTGCCCTTTAGAAATCAATAGTGCCACCTTTATGCAAAAGACATGCAGTACTTCGTTTTTGAGTTTTTGTGATCACTTGGGCTCATGCTCATGCATGCTGCTGCCTTTCTGGATCTAGCAAATGTGAAAGTGTGATGTAGACATAACTGGACTGGATCTTCTGTTTGCCATAGCAAGTTTGGCTTCTAAATCTAAAGGAACAATTAAGATTTGCAAACAACAGCATTTTATTTTAGACTGACTTGAGTTTTAGTGCATCAGAATCCTATGCGGCCATGACAGAGTCAGTAAAGGAGAAAACTTTCTCATTTACAAACATCTGCGGGGAGCATTCACACAGTCACAGTGCCAGAAGAGTTAGCAGATTATACAAAATTAGCTCTCAGTTCAGAAGCAAACCAAGTGATTAAGTGCAGCAACAGAGGATTAATCAGAATGCATGGATTACAAAGGTAGCAACAGACGACGCCTTCTTTAATAACAAAATGCCGTCCAGCATTTTTGCAGCCACTTAAGCATCAAATTTTCTCTTGAAGGAAGTGTGATCAAATTCGATGAAAAAGGTACGAATTTCCATTGGAGCAAGCTCCACCACCAGTTTTTTTGGATCAAGAGGTCCACCTCTTACCACCTTGGGATTTTCTCCTGAAGACCCTTCTACTTTCCAAACAAGTCTCTTCTTCTCCATTTCTTCTCTTTCTTGATTCGCAGATAAGCTCACCTCTGTCACCTTGGCAATCTAAAGAAAGCATGAAAGCAACGCCGTGAGATATTACTTTAAATGGTTTCCCAAAAAAAAAAAAAAACCAAGCTAGAGCCTAGAAAATTCGTTGCCTGTACCTTCTTGCCTGGAAATAGCTTCTTCAGTTCCACACTAGTCACTACTGAAAGAACACTGTTCTCTCCAATCTTCGTGTAATTCAAATGCCAAAACAAACAAAAAAAAAAAAGAAATCAAGGCCAGAAAACTACAAATTATATAGTTGGTTATTAAAACTACTTTGTTATGGAAAAGGAAAAAGGATAAATAAAATATAAAAGTATGCAGGGTTTTTTCTGCACTGTTACCAGGTTGGCTCAACTTCAAGACTATTTACAGTAAAAATAACAATTTTAGAATTTCAAGAACATGTTAAAGCTATGTTTGGAGAATTGCCTGGCTTAGGACAGACAAGCCACCATAACATATGTTACTTTAATTAACTGAATGTATGGTAGCACTTTTCCTCAAGTGTGAAAACCACTCCCTTTTCCTTTGAGATTCAAAAGGGGAGCCAATGATTTAAAGGCAAATCATGGGTAAAAATTTTCTCAAAACATGTACAAGATGATTTAAGTGAAGTATGAAAGGCTAACCTCGAACAAATGTGCCAATCTAAGCAGAGTTTTTCCATCATCAAGCTCCTGTATAGGGAGAATAATAGTTAGAAAGGAAAGGGAAATGCCAAGCAGCTTGCATGTCATAATTTACTACATAACTAGAGATTTTTGCAGCAAGAAAATTAGGTTGTAAACTCAGCGAAAGGTTATCATCCCTTGCCTTAATCTCATTAAAATAAAAGTATAACAAAATAATGGATAATGATACGTTTCCCTTTCCCATTTATGGAAACAATATCTACCTGAAGAGTTATAACAGCAATATTATCAGGTAAAGTGTAGGAGTCGTCAATCCCTGAGAATGTCGGTATATGAGAACTCATCCAGTTATCTCCATCCTGCCAAGAGAAATTTGCTAGTCAGAAACAAATCCCTAATTCCTGAATAAATGTGAAAGAAAAAAACAAAGAAAAAGAAAGAAACCTCTTCTGCAAATGCTAACAGGAGGGGTGAGTATATCTGTTGGCCAAAAGAACGACGCCACTTGGCACCTTCTCCTAGGGGGTCAATTCTGTAATAATATTTTCCTTGAACCTGGAAGAGTTTTGGAGATATAGAAACATATGCTAATTGTCAGAAAAAGTACAATTTGAAGACAAAATTACATTTAAGGATTTTAAAAAAAAAAAGGTTCCAGAGATTTTATACATACGACCAAGTTATTAGCCCTTAGATCAAAAGCCAAGGTTAGTCAGCAATAAGTGAAACTAACTTCATTTCAACTATTTGTCTGCTAACTGTTGAGAATTAGGTAAACCATCACCAAGGGTCTTGAAACGCAACTCTAGATCCAACCTGATATAGGAAAATGCGAATTCCTACTCACAGGATCCAGATAACATTTACTTACAGCTAGTCCTCTGCAATCATCACGAACGCAGACCGTTTCATTTAGAGCCTCTGCAACACCTCTGGAGTCATCAAGTAGCAGCCTCCTAAATTGCAATAGAAATCTAAAATCATAATTCTGCCCAACTATCTTGCATGCAAGAGTTAAACCCTTAGCCTTGGCCATGCCATAGAAACCCACACCTTTTATGTATTGCTTTGGGAGCTTCAATATTCACAAAGTAAAACGTTCAAGGTAGTATAAGAGTTACTGAAAACTAAGCAAAGGACGACAAACCTGTGGAGCATCAACTCTATTTGTCCATCCACTATGCTAGATCCTCCAATAGATCGATCTACCAATACTGAAAATTCTTTCTCACTATCTTGAATGTAAATTCCTAAATTAATCTGAATGGATAAAAATGCTATAAGTCAAAAAAGTGTCGTTCATTAACATCAATTATCGAAAAGGATAAACTAGTCTTCAGGAACAAAGTTACTCATGGAAAGAACATGCCGGGTAATAGTTTCCAGCAAATGGTTGGTTTACTTCCAGGTCCCAGTCTGTCCTAAAATCACGAATCTGCAAGAAAGGGAAGTCCATGGTTCGTTAACGCTAAGAATAACTAGTTAACAAGAATGAATTCAAAGAAGTGTTTCAGTTTGTTATGGCTTAATGCAAATAACTTAATGTGAGATATTTCTTGTACTATCTATGTTGGAAACATGAGGACAAAGCCCATTCTGGATTAAGCTTCATGGTAACAACCATTCTGACCGTCAATATGATACTCAAACAAATAAGATTTAGGGCTGAACACCGCAGCATACATTCAACATACCCGTTTGATAAAATCACGTCCATTAGAATCCGTGTAGAATGTTTTACTGTTATCCAGAGAAGTAGTAATCTGAGTTACAACTTCTTTGCCAAATCCATCATCAATTGGAACAGGCCCAACCTGAGATTCAGTTGGCATTAATGTATACAACCCAACATGTTGTGCTCATGCATATAAAACTGTGAGAATAAAAGTAAAATGTATAGGAAAACAAAGAATTGGAAGAACAAAGAAAAACAGTCACTAAGAATCAAATATGCAAGACCATTATATAGCAACAAAGGGTTGAGAGGGCAATTTGATAAACTTACAATGAACTCAACTTCAACATGCTCTTTCTCCTTGTAAAGTCTAGTAGTCTGCATACATTTTGTCAGTAAGATAGCTGTAATCTTTACTAAAGATAAGAGATATCAAACTGCGGATTAGATATCTGTTTAGATTGGAGATAAGAGATGTCAAACAGAGGATTAGATATCTGTTTAGATTGGAACAAAATACAACAAAAAATCACAAAAATGAGAAAGAGCTCTACTTCTAACTTTTCATTGCTTCTGTTAGTTTCATCCATCAGCGTAAAGCATTGATCTGCAAAATTCATCTAATAAAACAGCCAAGGCAGGGCTAGTGACAAATTGCCTGCACATTTTCTACTTATTTTTTCATCTCTGATATGCCATATATTCATGCATAACTGAAACAGAAAAATTGAAAAACATTTCTAACAAACACCTTAACAACTTAGAAGATACATATGAGAGTGAACCGCATATTTAACCCAATAAAGAGATACAAGAAAGTACAAACTCATCATTTGGAGGTGAAAAACTACAGTCCTGCACAATTTCCTTAAGCTCCAAGAGCAAGCAAACCAGTACCCATTACAGAATATACCCTCCATTGATTAAAATGTTACATTTTAGTAAGATTCATTTTTGAACAATTGACATGCTATTCTATACTTACATTCATATCCATTACCTTTTAAGTTCACCCTACAATGCATCTGGTTAAATATTAGTTCAGTAGAAGACAGAATTCTACAGAGAAAAACATTTCACCCACAGAAAACAAACATTAGTAAAGGCACGACACCTGAAATATCCACGGATTGATCTGTTGATGCACCTCATGTATTAATGGTCCTTGAATAACAGTCAAAGAGGCCTGCGACTTAACAAGACGTCTTAGTTTACAGTTAAGGTAATTATGTGTTTGAACAAAAGCATTTTTTAAGAAAACTTACATACCTGTTCAGGTTTTATGAGATATGTGCCATTTGGACGGAAGATATATGCCCCAGAGTTCTTGTAAAAGCACCAAAGTTTATAAGAGAACAACTCACAAAGGAAATCTAGTAATTTACTTAAATTCCCAAGCATGCAACAGCTGAAATAAGAGAATATAAAATGCTACTTTCTGCACGCATGAGGAAATTCTATCTAACATATCTATACCTGTGGCTCTTTGTCAAGAGATCCATTATATCCAATGTAAAAACTAAATGATTGTTCCACTGATTCCTTGACCTTCAAAAGTTTCCAATAAAAGCATTAAACAGACAGAGTTTTAGCCTCATATTCCTCACTCTGTCATAGCAGAAAAGTAAGGAAGCAATATACAATAACAGCAATACTGATGCAACAATTGCAACTGCCTCATATAGTCATATGTAATCACAGTTGAAAAGGAACCAACATAATAAATGCTTGAAGAAGGAACATGAAACATCAAATAAGCAGAATTAATGATATATGACTCACCAAGTTTCTGCTGTTGATATAATTTATCAGGTTCGCTTGAGGCACAGCAAAAGTAAGCTTTAAATTTCCTTCACCAACTTCAACAGCAGATCTTTCATCCCTCTGAAATTTATATATAGCTGATTTGGTCGATCCAGCTCCTGAAATCAAACATAAAAACAGATTGCAAATATTGATTTGCATTTGATAATCAAGGAAATCGCCCATACTTGCTCAACTAGATAAGATTAATTTCAATCAGTACAGCAGCTTCATGAATAAACCTGTCCTTTGGGAAGTAGAGATGATATAAGTGCTGAAGCCAAGAGGTAGTACAGATACTGTGAATGCAAGCCAATACTTAGGTACAGCATTTGGGTTGCTACCTAAGTATGCCCTAACATAATAGTTCCTAAGGTCCACATAAGCATCAACTGTTGGAACAAGCTGTGATTCAATTTTTCTTCCCTCAGAGTCATGAACAATTACATCTTCATTAACAACCTACAGCAAACAAGATCAACAAACGTGATTTCCTTACAGCAAGGAAGCCTGATAGTCGAATTGAGAACTCACTAAGATATTGCTTGGTTCACCCTGATCACCTAATTCAATAAGGTGCACACCAAATAAAAACTCTGGCTGAATTGTTAGCAAATGATTTTAGACATATAATTGCCTACATTAGAAGCTATGCTGCTCAAACTCAGTCATGAATGTTGGATATGGGTCAATCTCCAACACAGATATGTTCAATTTTTTGCAAGTTTTTTCCTTACACTCATACCCATGTACAATTTGAGATGTCCAATACAGGTACGTCAGGAAAAATAAAGGGTTGAAGCAACATAGGTTTGAAGCATTGCACAAGAAATCTTTGAAAGCAAAGTTTCAAAAATAGCCAACACGTATCAACAAAATATTATTTAAAAAAAAAAATAAGAGGAGTTCAAGGCAAACAGAAATGTACTACAAGAGGAGTGAGTACTCACAGGAAAACGTATTACATCCTCTCTCTTCCACCCCAAAGAATTGTAGACCACAACAATCTGTAAATAAGAAGAAATTAAAATTTGATAAATGTCTAAGAATTATTTATGAGATCAAAGAACAGAAGACAGATTGAAATGTCCTCCTTACCAACTTCTTTCCATCAGACAGGTCAGTTTCTGATGCAGGACAGTAAGTTATATTCAGAAGTGGACACTGGAAAAGATCAAAGAAAAGGGGGATAAGAAGACACATCTCAAATGTCAAAGTCCCTTAGCTAAATTTCACATCATAATTTCATCAGCCATGATGTTGTACCTGCTGGAAATTGGTGGTTGAGTCCCCACATCCAATGAATGAGTTTGAATCAGCCAAGCAAGCAAGCGATGATGCAACAACCTTCTCAGCCTGCAGAAAGATAACAAACAAGTTGATGACTTTTGACCAAAGTGAAAAGGGACGAGCATCCAAGAAAATTGTAAGGGTCAAATCTGCACCTCAGCGTAACCTATTGACAGTCTTTTTGCATAATCATTGGCCACGTGCTGCTTCTCTGTACCTGTAACAGCATCATGATGTTGAGCAATAGCCAAAGCATCTGCCAATGAGTCTGTATTGGGCCCTGAATCACTTCTCCCTTTGAAAAATTCAAGTTGCCGTGCAGCCTGATCATATATTCACAAATATGAACTATATGTGTAAATGAAAAGGATTAATTGAACTTTTAACTATAACGTATTAAAATGGATAAAGAACAGTACCAAATGGTAGCCACTCATTGTTCTAACATAGCGTTTTAGAGCTGGTCTACTTGTAAAGTATCCTGTCCAGTAAGCATTTGCACGATCTGCGTAACTGGTAAGAAATACACTTTAATTTCTTAGACAAGACCAAGTGTGAGAACTAAGATTTAGAGATGCTCAAGCAATTAACTCACGGAAAGTAGTCATCAGTTTTGAGCGGCCAAGATTTGCTCATAGCATATTTAGCATCAGTATATATGGATGGAGTAGAGTAGAGTTCAAAACCACTTAAAGCCAATGGTTCTGATTAACAATATGAAATCCAGAGAGAATAAAAAACCTTGATGTAATGCATGACTAAAATCCAGTCACCAGAAAAACGAAAGAAACTAGAGATGAACACACCTTATTCACATAGTGAATAAGCTTGTCCATGTTCCGGAACCAAGTGAGTGCATACTGATACTTAAAATCTGTTCCCATGGTCCACATTATGTGATTTGTTCTAGTTACGTTTGCCTGCAATGAAATAACAGCTTTTACAATAAGTATCAAATGAAGACTTACTTTGAGGAATGATATGGACAATTAAATTAAAGATAGGAATTCTTGAAGTTAATTGATAACATGGTTTTCAAATATCTTAAGAATACACCAAACATTCTGTGGAAGACTAGTAAATCAGGAAGAATATATTGAATACTGTTTAGTTTTGAATGGATAAGGATACTTCTTCCAGAAAATGGCAAAAGATACTTTTTATTGCACAACCCAACTTTGCGCTGCAACCACTGCTTTGGTAGATACAAGATTGGAACTTCTTCTAAGTGAGGTCATAATGAATAATGATTATCTTTAACATTATAACTAATAGCAAGAACTTTGCTAAAGCAGGTACTTTCCACCTATTATTTCAACAGTATCATATTTAATAAAAAAAGAAGAAACAAAAGAGCATATATTTTAATAAAGGAGAAGATACTGATAAATATTAAGACCAAATAGCACAAGAAGCAAAAGCAAAGAACTTAAGAGAGTTTCATACAGAGCCAAATTTCCAACAAAGAGACAGGAAGGGAACCAAGATAGAAAATTCCTCACATGGCAATTTAATTTCATTTACCTGTGCTATTGCAGCAGCAACAAAGTCATTCACTCTGTCTTGAACATTGTAATCAAACAAATCGATATCATCCTACATCAGATGGAACCAAATTTACACTAGAACCAATTACATACTCAAGAGACTGCCTAAAGTAACATCATTTTACAAAGCTTACTTGAACAATAGGGGAATCATCATTAACTTCAAAGTAGAAACCTCGTGGAGGTTCATAATTTTGTGGGAATGCTCCAGCAAAAATCTGCAACACAACGAAGTTCAAGTGAACACTAACTGAAGAATAACATATAATGATATACTTCCCAGCCACATTTTGAATGGTAAACAAATCAGTAAATGCAACACTATAATCATAAAGTTGATAGTGATATCCAAGGCTAATCATGTATGCACCAAATAAAACCATACCAAACAATGCTGTTTACCTGAGCAGATGAGCCCAGGCTCTTAGAACCCCGCCAAATAACTTCAAGACTCTTTTCTTTTTTTCGCTTAATCCTGTCTTGGTAGTCTATGCGGCCGAAGAAAAATGAGTCAAATCCAACCTACAAAGACAGTAACACAATTCTATCTAAATTACACAGCTTGAAAGTAAAAAACACTAAATTGAGGAAGCAAGGTAGAAGCATAAGTTACAGATAGACTTACTTCTGCTCCCAATAAGTAAGCCTGCACTGCAGAATGTCCAAAAGGATCAATTTGCCATCCAATTCTTGGAGTGACACCAAACTCCTCTTTAATGAATCGTTGTCCAAGAGTTGTCTGATCAATCATGTCTATGTAATGTGTTACTGCCTCATCATGCATGCACATGCCTCCATTTCTGGAAGAAGCAGAGGAGGAGAATTAGGGAATGTACAAACTCGTAAGTGGGAAATGATAGGAAAGAACTGGTGTTTAAACATGCAACTAAAGGGGCAACCATTGCTATTTGCAAATTAAGCTCCTTTTTCTTTCTTTCTTTTTTTTTACTTGTTTTTTCGGGAAGGGGTTAGAAAAGGATTAAGGTCACGTATTACATGAACTCTAGTTGACCCGAGCTGACAAGTTTCTTGACTATACTCTGAATTAGCTCACTCTGATCTCTCCACCATCGCTGAAAAAATGCCTGCATAAATCAAATAAGATGATCATAAACATGACATATACTACAGAGAAAAATATAAAATAACAAAAAGAAAAATGGTCAAATATTATGTTACAACCACACATCTCTTGCTAGTAGAATTGGGCAAAGCCACCAAATTTGTTTGACGCAGCGATTTAGACGAGGAATATGAATTGGGGGCTGGGCTTGAGGAAATAATTCATACTAAAGACAGCCAGACACCCAGAAAATTTGAGATTTCATTTATTTTCCTTACATGCTTTCGAAACCGAACACCACATAATTGATGATCGAAAAAGCAGAAACAAGAGACCTATATTCTTGCCTGTTCAACATAAATGAATTTCCGGTTTTTGTCAGCCAACAGGGCAGGCAGTATAGAATCCAGTACATTCTGCACACAAGCCCCCTACAAAAAAAAAAAAAAAAAAAACACAAAAAGAGAAGAAGAATTATAAAAAGGAACATTCATCTCTACGAGAGAAATGGATAGTGGAAGAAGAAAGAGCAACCTGGATAGAATTGTTGGAGCCAACATAGTACTGATCAACGGTTTTTAACCAACCAACATCACCATGGGTGTGCGGAACCAGATGAACATTGATTTTCCCAGCATCTATTCCTGAAGAAGTGTTATAAACCATGTACTTGGATTCTGCACATAAAATCCCCAATAATAGCACCACACCGAGCAAGCTAACAATCCCCATTTTTTAAGTTTACTTGTTTGTTGATTTTGAGTCTGGGTGTTTGAGATTCTAGCAGTTTTCAATAGTTGGTGTTGAAGTCGTAGTTGGTTTGAGTTTGCAATGGAAAATCAAAGCTATGATGATTCACTACAAGTTTTGGCTTTTGTGCAGTGATGGAACTGCCATTCTTTGTTTTGACTTTTTTATTAGTGCTATTGATTATAGTGCAAGTCTACTGTTATCCAAACCTATTAAAATTCTTTAAATCCGAAAAGAAAACTCTTTACCCTGTTTTCGAGCTTCTTTAACAGATTGACAAAATTAAATATTATATATGCATACTTGCAGTGCGCTGCTGGAGCATAAAGCAGCACTCCTTATATGTTTTCTTTTGTATAACTTTTTTCTTTATGAAAATACATGGATTTTGTTTGATCTCTTTTGAGAAAAGCAAAGAGGCTTGCTTGTAAGGCTTGTGCAGATATGCAGTTGAGTAGCCATAGCCTTGAGTTATGTTATGTCTGACCCTTTGATAATGACGTTATATTTTTTTTTCCCTCAACCTCTTCAATCTTATCCTTTTTGTGTAATTTGATAAGTTTTAGACATTATTGAAAAACACTTGCCTAATATTAAGCTGCAAAAGACATTTCATCTGTAGCTAGCTTGTGGCATGTTGTTGTGTAAAGTAAAAAAAAAAAAAAATGTGGACTTCTAATCTAAGTATTGTATTGGAAGCAGGGACACGAGCGGAGTACCCAGTAGTAAGTAAGTGGACGCTGTCTCCTTTTTTAAGGGATCCAAAGCCCATACATAGATGGATTACCAATGCAATGGGAATGCGGCCTCAGCAGTCAGTATTCTACAACCAAATCCAACTCCAACTTCAACTTGGGCTATAGTATCCTCTTTAGGTTGGGCTGCAACTCTATCCACATTCCATGCCCAAAGTCAACCAAAACCCTAACTTCCTTTACAAATCCGTAATTTCGACCCCCACCCCATGGAGATGGAACTGGTAGACAGGTTCAATGTTCGAGTCGACAAAGCTTTTGGCTCCCTCGCTTCATCTTCCTCTTCCTCTTCTTCTAATTCAAAATCACAGTCTTTGAGCTCTCTTTGGAGGCTTACGGACGACGAAATCGCGAAACGAGAGTGGAACGGAGACAAGGAGGGTCCCCAGCCGGAGGAGGGGTTCTGCGACAACTTTCCACAGAAGAATAAGAAGAAGAAAGCCATTAATTTCCGTGCGGAGCTAGAGAAGGATCTCGATGACCTCGACGACGAGGATTTGGAGGAAGAGGAAGCATGTGTGTGGTCGAGTAAAGGTGGTAAACCAGAGGATTATAATGATGAAGAGTGGGAGATCAAGTCTTCCATTGGAAGGGACCGTACTCTTGATTATGAGGTTATATTTTCCTTATCACTTTTCTATTCTCTCTTTTTTTATTATTAAATCATCTGAATCTCCATGAAATAGGTCTCTACATAGGATTATGTTTTGCCTACTTAAAATGTGAAATAAATAAATAAATAAATAAATAAATAAATAATATGATAAATAAATAAATAAATAATATGATAAATTGACTAACAAATTATAACTGACAATGTCGAATTGCCTAATGATATCGGTGGCAAATGCTTTGGTTTTGCTTGTTGGAGTCATCATGTTGTCTCAGATCTTGGATTGGTTGTTGTAAGGTTGTAGATATATGGTCTGATCTGAGATTCTGTGGTTCTTGTGCAGGAAGAGGAAGATGAGTATGATAAAGTGGCAGTTGGCAGGGAGAAGACCCGAGATTGCCTTTATATTAAGGATATAAATGACTATGAGATAGATGCAGATTCTTGCAATATGCTTCCAACTGCTTTCAAGGATTTCAGTAGAGATCCGCGTGCCAATAACATTGCTGCAAAGCTTAGGCTCAAGGAAGATGAAGAAGATGCTGAAGCTGCTATAAAAATTCATTCGTTACGAGTGTCTGATAGTGATGCAACTGTTGGCGTGGATACTCACATTAGCACATTTGAGGAAGGTAACCTCAAATCGATTCTGAAGAGAAAGGATACTGAGTCGAATCCAAAATCACTGAAACGAGTCCGTTTTGATTCCCAATATTTTAGAAATGATTGCAGTGAAGGGCCTGAAAGAACCAAAGATGTCCCAGGGGAAGCTTGCTCGACAAAGGAAGAAGAAGCTATGGTCTTCAATGATGCGTTTACTTTACCTCAGGATTATCCTTCTGGAATTCCAGATTATATGCGTAACCCTTCAAAATATACTCGATATACTCTTGATTCAAGTGATGTTGATGATGAATCAAATCGGCAAGCCTACATGGACTTTCTAAAGCTGGTTAAGAGGTGTGATGCTACAGAACCAGAGGCAGATGATGCTCCATGCGATCTTACAAAACCAGTAACTTTTATACCAAGGAGGAAAAATTCTGATGTCATCATGGGAGAAAGCTGCAGTGAGTCAAAAACAAATCCAGGAACATACTGACAAGGAGTCCATGCATAGGTCAGGCTTGCCAATTGGAATTGCAGCTGGGTATACGAATGATGGAGTTTGTGCAATGGAGGAAGATGAACTACAACCAATCGCGGACAAGAGAAATATCTTACAGAGACCGGGCCGACAGTATTGTAAGAAATCAAGCTTGTACCTAACGGAATTCTGACTTGGGACTATTCTAGTGTCTCCTTTTAGATGGATTGTGAGCAACTGAGCAAGCATGTATGTTAACAGCAAGATATTGTACTTTGTGTAGGCAGAAGAAAACTAGGAAAAGGAAAGATAAAGAGAGAGATGAAGAGGTTGTAAGTTGTAACTGTTGTATCCCTCTCATAAATAACAGCCTCATCCTTTCAGATATTAGTGAATAATCGCATCACTATATCCTTGAAGTTGTCTGCCAAGGTCATGATTTGGAAATAGCTAGCATTTTACGCTTGACCATCATACACCGCATGGAGACTAGACTGGCTGGTCGCTCGAACATTGTAAAGTGAGAACATATAACTGACAAATTTTTCAATCATAATAGAGTTATATAAAAATCCATCATTTGTAAACGTAAATTTTACATAAAATTTTTATAAACTTAACATAGTTATGAATTTGGATTGGTTGATTGCACTTCATTGTAGGTGAAATACTAAAGTAAGGGTCCTCGTTATTCTGTAATTGGATCATCTTGAAACGGAATAGAAGCCGGGTAACACAAAGATTTATTAGAAGAGGAGCCAACTTTCTTTGTTGCAACATGCTTTGTTATTTGAAGCCAAAATCACTGCCTCCTTTTGAACAGCTTGATTGTTTTTTGTAGCACGTGTATTTCATTTCTTTCCCACTAACTTTTAAGATGAGTGGAATAACCAACTAATCGGGGAAAAAAAAAGTACATTGAATATAAACTAGCATCCTCATATTATCACTTTCCCTAGATAATACATTCTTAGACCTTGTTAATGTAAGCAGAAAGCAGAACACAGTTACAGAGGAAGGCAAAAATGCATGCATTAATAGATGACCTCTTTATCCAATATCCATATCGCAAAAGCACCATGCGTAAGACACTTACAATCAGAACCAGATACCTATGAGTAATGCGGCATAAACTACACTGATTTTCAACAATATGTTGCTATTGCTCTCATCAATTCCCTTGAGCTCTGATCTATTAAAATCAGTATAGTGTCTTTTCTCATATTCGAGACAAGATTTCAACATTTGCAATAAAAATTGGAATAAAAAAAATGAAAACAACAACCTGCAGCAGCTCATAATATACAAAACCCTGGGAAACCTATATATTGCTCACCATTTGTCAGGAAAAGTGAGACACAAAAGAATCAGGGCAGATACATACATCAAATTCAGCATCTAGAATAAGCGCTTCCTGCAATCTTCTGCTCCACAGTAGCATGGCATCCTTTTTACCTTCCCATCAGGACCATAAACACTATCAAGGGCATAGCCGTAATCATAAGTAAGCTCCTACAAGCAAGAATATGGAAATGGTATCCAGTCACTCTAAACTCCAGCCAAAATATCCAGGTAATACAAGCGGGGAAAATATAAATAAATCATAATAAGACCCATAGATATATCAATGATGCATGAGCCCAAAAAGTTGACTCGAGCTCCAAGTATTACCATAATTTGTGAAGTAATATAAAAGAAATAGCATAAAATCCAGAAATTGGCACCAACCAGCTTTCAGGAAATTTAGAAGGTTCCAAAATTGGGGAAAATCACCTGCAAAGGAGGAATGTTGTCTGCTGCAAAGAGCATCACTCGAGCTAGTTTAATATCCTGATGTGCACTGAGGACACACTGGATAAAGAGGTTAGGCTCACAGCTATGATTTATAAATCTTGCAACATTTCCCATGGAACCAGCATCAATGCAAAACTCTGGCACACTCTCTGATCTCTGTTCATCAATTTTGTCCATGTTCTGGATCATCGGCAAAGATGCATCCTGTTGCCGTCTCTGTCAAGGAAAAGAAAAACACCATAAGTACGATCTTACATGCAGGCAAAATCAATCAATCTATGATTTCAAGCAGTAAAACTGAATATATATCACAATTCAGAGAAACAAGGTTTCTTAACAAAATGATATCCTATGAACTCCAATACAGGTTGGGCCCCTTTGGATGTCAATGTTATACTGAACTAAATACTCAAAAACTTGAAATGCAAAGCTAGATGTAATGCTATGCTAAAGAGACTAATTATACCTCTCTGCCACCAAGCCCTCTCATAGTTTGCAAGCAATCAATGTCAAATATGTAATTATTCTCAGAGACACTATCCAGCTCTTCTGTCCTCGTGAGTAGTCCAATATATTCACACACTGGGGCACCAGAAGGTATAAAATCCCAAGACCTAACTGCCCATCCTTTCTTTGGAGTACGGAACACCTGTCAATTCACATCAGTCAGATTTTATTCAGAGATGTCTCAACCAGAATCCATCACAGGATCACATAAAGAATTGAGCAGAGTAGTTTTTCTTGCAGTAATAAGAAACCTCAAGTCGATATTTCAATCCTTTCTGAGATGTACGATTTACACAACTTAGGCCACAGCCACAATTTGGACCACATTCAAAAACAACATGCTTGGCTTCAATTAGTCTGGAATTGAAGAAGTGGAAGAGCACTATTAAGCAAGAAGCTTAAACAATAAGAAAAAAGAGTATTGTATAAGCCATTAAGCTTCTGATTTCTAAAATTTTACCTGCCACCATCACGGTGCACATAAGGAAAATCAGAACCATTAAGCCTGGCACATGCACAAGTCTTAGGATCCCAGCAAACTCCCTTGCAATCACATCCAGCAGCATTAACAGGGAGCTTTATATTATGTGCAACTTTCATAGACTTGCAATACTTGTAACCTGAAAACACATTAACAGACAGAAATATAGCAATTTATGCATGCAAAGCATTGCATCAAATGGAAGTTATCTTTTAAAAGAATGTATGAAGTCTGAGAAAAAGCGGGGAAATGATAAGTAAAAGTGAAGAAAAGAGCATCATTAGCATAAGAAAAGCATAACACAATTGTGCATGTGAAAGAATATTCAATGTTAATAATGATGAGAGAAGGGAGAAAAATTGCTTAGAAATGAGGATTGGTAGACCTTCAAACAAGCCACTTGCAGGAGCACATGCTGCAAAGCCAACTAGGAGAAAGATTATCAAGGGAAATCAATGAACAATTTACATGTAAAATGGTTTACAAGAACTAATGCTGAGATTGCAGAAGACAAAAAAGTGCCAAATTTAGAAACTCATGGATTGTGTGGTTGTTTTGGAGTACAAGATGAGAAATCAGTATTATTGAACTAAAATAATTGGCCAGAAGCCAATCAACTCCCTAAGTTACGAGAGAAGTAGATCTCTTCTTGTGGAACTACTATCACTCTTATAACCAAAATTATATCGCCAATATATTATTGATTACATTGTGCATGAAAATCATGTAACCATCCCTAAGACAACAAGTTAAAAAGTTAAGCTTGCCTGTCGGTGCAACGGGTGGATTATCAACCAAATTAGTAGCTGGAATAGGTACATCCTCTTGACCACCACTGATGTCCTCACACACCAACCTTAACCAATAAACAATAGAATTGAGAAAGAACAGAAACAATGACATACAGCAAGCAATAATTTTGTAAAACTTTATTCTTCAAATACCCGCGAATTTCAGAAGGAGACTTGGGAACACGGCCATAGGTAAATTGAACCTGTCATAAGAGTTAACAAACATGATCAAAAATAATTAGATTTAACAGCAAACTCCAGATTCCCACCATAGGAATTTTTTCATCATTTGATTGAGATTTAAGCATCTTCTCATAGCAGCAAAGTATTGTCACAATTTTGTCAGAAGTTCGAACATATAACTTTGGAACAAGTCCAGCATCTCATTCCACCAGTTAACCCTTTGCCTTAAAACCTGTTCCATACTCTAAGCCAATAATACACACACATATTTTCTGATTTTAAAAGTCAGTCACAGCCAAGAATAGGTAGACCACTCCATCTCCAGCTATCTGGTCGTATTTATTAAAAAAATACCACCGCATGCTAGACAACGCCTTTTGTCAAAACTTGGGTGCAGTTACCATGTAAAAATTCAATTTACAAGGAAATCATGCCTGAACAATTAGCATCATCTTCAAAGAATAACATTCTGTCCAAAGATAAATGACATATTTTGAGCAATAAGCCATAAAAAATATACAACAGATAGTAAACCTGGCTAGTAGTTAATGTTGGCTGTCCTTCAAGGCGCCTCAATCGATATTTAAACACAGTGAACCCAGAAATACCCTTCTCTGCCCAGTACTGAACAACCTGCAAATAGGGCGAAGGTAATGAAATGCATAACATTATATTAAATTTTAGGCATAAAGCATCTGACATTTCTCAAATCAACAAAGACTGATATTTTATTACTTTCAAAATAAATCTAAAGGAAACACCCATATAATAAAAGATCATTTCAGAATATTACAACTAAGAGAATATCATCTAGTATTTAAATAATTTAGAAAAATTACAAAAGAAGAGATGCCATGTCTTGCATGATCAAAATACATAAGGCTACAATACTAAGAAGGTAAAAGACAGATCAATCCGAAAACTGAAAAGGTTTTACAAGGCAAAACCAGACAATCAAAATTCAAGTATTCTACCAGTGGCACATTAGACAGATACAAAGTTTGAGTATCACCTATCAAGATAAATGCAACAAACTACTTGTTCACATCATCTTTTCAGCAAACTATAGTCATTTAATCACATTAATTTTGGCTTTGACCACTAGATAAACATTTTACAAGACTGTTCTTTTTCTCAAAAACAGTGAGAGGGCTACATGTTTGCGATAAAGACTACAAGACTCGTTCAGCCATGATGGAAACACCAAGCTAAGTCAACCATATTGAACAATCCTCAAACATTGTCATATTCTATCAAATTTATAACAGAAGGAACAGCAAATATTATTTTATGCATTCAATTTATTCACGAAGATTTAGGAATAAGATTACAGTTTTGATCATCATAGTCAACATGATACTAATGAAAACATATCATGCAATCTTAAGCAACAAATAACATGTTCAGATAAACCCAAGCTTAACAATATTTCTCAGAAAATTACCTTGTACAAGCCATCATACGTATAAACTTTTCCAGAGTAACTGCTAGCAGATTCGTGACCACGAATTACTCTGACAGGCACCCCAAGGTCCACACAGTTCTGTAGTTAAATCAGGCAGAAAGTAAGTCTACAGCCTCCAATGAGATGCCATACAAGACACTCCCAGATTGAAAAAGCTGCAACCCATAAATATGGAAGCAAATGTTCTCAAACACATTAGACCAAATTTTGCCATGTCAAGAACACAAGTTTTACTTTAATAATTGTCCCTCTTGAACCCAAGAAAAACTCACAAAGCCATTCAACAGACTTAAAAGTTTAAGATTCCACAGAATCTAAACCTTCCAATCAGACGCCAAACAAAACATTCCTACATTAATATGACATCAAGACATATGCACACATATTCACATGACAGGACTTTTACCTGTCTTGAACCCAAGATATAACAGTTGCAATGTTAGAAAGCATATATGAACATAGTGATTTAGCCAAATCTACGGACACACAACAGACGAAGCATTTAAATAATCATATACATACCATACCATTGTGCTCTGTTTAGAGATTATATCCTGAGTAAGATTAGAAAATTTTGAATATATTTAGCTTCACATGAGTAACAAATTCATTTAATGACCATCCAAAAACACAGACAATGTAAATCTTAAAGACTTTAGAATTCACACCTTGAGAGCCAGATTACCACGTTCCAAAACTTGATCTCGAATTTGACGTTTATTACCAGTTAGGTCATGTCCTCCTTGTCCAGTATAGACAACATCTTCAGCGTTATCTAAATCATCCTCATACATGCCCGACAAAACTATAGCTACTGCAAGTGGGAATATATAGTGTTCATACTCCTGCAATTTTTCAACCAAAAAAATGTAAAGCATAAAAGAGATGGTTGTGTTGTGAATGCTATCAATACTCTACGGTTTCTTTGGTAAACAAAAATAATAGCAACCACTCAGTCAGAAACAATCACCCAATGAAGGACTCCTGAAGAGCATGAACCAGAAAAATTAGTTGAGAAGAACAAAAGTCATCTAAAAATTCTAAATAGGAAATAAAAAAATATTCTGCCATAATTCTAGTCCAGAAGAAAAATAGATATCCTTGAACAGGTAAAGAAAATAGGGGCAGCAGGCACCCATTTCTCTAAATGTCAACTCATGTTTACACATGTTTCCTTCGAGGGATATTTTACTCGATAAGACCTTTTAATGGTACCCAACAGCACTTGACAACAAAAAAAAAAAAGCAGCAACCCCATAAACAAGGTAGAAAGGGTATGATAATGCATTTATGGAGCATATTTAAATCAAAAGGGGTGCCCACTGAAAAGATTAATAAAAAGCTTTAAATAAGGTGTAAATATCACTATAACCCCATTCACATTAACAAATGAATGTATTACCCCTTTCCTGTAGGACTGTCCCATATAATCAATACCATTCAACCAGTGGCTATGAAAACCAACAGCAACCATTTCAGCACGAGAATAAAACCGATGACCAACATCAATGCCTGCCATACATTAGAGACATCTTTGAGAATAGTTTCTTAAACTATTCAAACAAGATTCTGAAATGACCATAAGAGTACATATTAGCCAACTAACACCAGCATGAAAGCAACACAACAGACATAAGCTCTCACAACCAACCTGAAAGGCTGCCTATCCTTTTGTCAGGATAAAGCACCTCATCGTTCTCTATCATCTGCAAATTTTTTAATGTTGAGAAAACATTAGGGTATATGACATCAAAATAAGTATTAACACCATAATGACATACTTTTAGCAAAAGAAATATAAGAGTAAGTAACAGAAACATAATCAAGAAAATTTTATAGCATTATCATAAATTCATAATCATTACAATATTAGATCAACAAAGTTCTCCCACACAACCAACAAATATCTACTAATATATCAAGGCCAGAAAAATAAATAAAGAATGATTATCATGTTATTCTTATAATAAGCTATGAGAAAACTTTTCATCAAATGAAAACATAGCATATGAGTCCAGCTAATCAATAACATGAATCAATATAAGAAATGAGAAATGGTGCATGCCAAAAGATTATAAATTTACCCTTGAATAAGTGAAAATGAAAGCTAAGATGGATTCTTAAACAGTACAATCAGATTTAACTGAAAAAACTTAAAGCTGAAATCCTGAAAAGAACCAGCAGCACATAGGCATTGACTTGCCTTTGATATCGCCTTCAAGTCAGGTCGCTTGGCCTTGCCCTTGACATCAACCTCAGGTACATTTCCTTTCTACATATATTTGTACAATAACAATGAAATTCAAAATGACAGAAAAAAAATGCACACTTGGAAGTAGGAAACCAAGTTTCTCTATCAGTTGCAAGTTGAAGGAGCAACAAATTATCACACACATACACATCCCTGAAACTTGAGTACTATGAGCCTTGGAGTCGGCGGTCAACTGAAAAACTAAGACAAGATAACTTACCTTGGCATTCTTGCCCTTGGGGGCTTTCTTGTCAACTTTGACCGCCGTGCACCTCTTTTCCTCTTCCTATGGACCACTTAAAAAGATTATATAAGCAAAAATCTGCTAAACCCATCTCAGATGATTAACAACATAACAACATATTACATAACAAGTTAAACTTCCAGTCCAAAATTGAAAGTAACAAATAAAGATCAAAATCAGTGGAAATAGAAACAGACCTGAACAAAGTGAAGATAATGCTTGTTGAACAACCTTATAGTCTCCTTCACTTTAATATGTGCACTCTTCTCAACAACATTTGGAGCATTGGTAGCATTGGTAGCATTGGTAGCATTAGTACCATCTAGTCCCTCTGCAATTTTGGCAGCTCGTTCTACCATTTTGGCCACTTTCTCGTTCATTTTGGGTTCAGTCTGGTCAGATGAAATCGCAGGAAGTTGTTGAGTACCACTTTGAGCATGTTTTGGTTTTAGGTTTACCTTCTCAGTATCCACATTAACCTTTTTCCTGCTACTTCCTCCATCTGCATGTTCATCGTGGTCCACCCTCCGCTTGACGGAAAGCTCCTTCTCAGCTCTTTGTTTGGCGGCTTGTAGTCTGGCACTTGCTCTCCTTTGTCCGGAGACTGACAAACCTTTCCCTTGAGTATTCACTCTTCTGCTACCGTTTTTAGGCGTTGGGACAGAACTCTCCACCGAATGCGGCGATTGAACCACCATTTTGAAAATCTAAAAAATGGGTAAGGAAGCGATGATGAAATGAATGAATGGAAGGTGGAGATGGAAAGTTAGGGTTAGGAGAGGGAGAGGAAAAGACAAGAAACAAGGATTTGAGTGACAGTGAGGTCAGGTCAGAAACTCACAGTCGCAGCAGAGAGCAGGGCAGGGAATCCCAATTCATCACCAATCACCAATAATAATAAAATTAAAAAGAAAAGACGGGGAAGGAGGGAAGATGGAGAGTCTTTTTTTTTTTTTTTCCAATTTTTAGAACCCAGGATCTGATACGATAGACTTTTTAAATTTTTATTGCCCTTTTGTTTGTATTATTATTATTATTATTGTTATTAGGTAGTAGTTTTAATTTTCCTTTTCTGTCCTTTTTCTTTTTTGATCTCCTTCCTTTCTTCCTCTTCCCTCCTAATTTTGTGCGAGGCAGAAATGAAAGGAAATCTGTAAGTAGATGATGATCCAGTGAATTTTGATGTATGTGAAATTGCCAAATCAAGTATCATCAACCATGTAGTACTAGCGAAGTAAAACATCTATATTACTTGATTAGGGTGCGGGGACCATCGATTATGTCTCCTCTATGTCAATAATTATATATATTTGTAAGCGCAACAGATTTTTTTATTTTTATTTATATATTAATAATTAATGTGTGCATATTAAAGTTCTTGTTATAAAGAATATATTATTGTTTATGTTATCAAATCATTCATTTTGCAAATTTTAATTCAATTATTAATAACTTAGATTATAATTTATTTATATAATCAGACTCATTTCATTTTTATTTAAATGATTATATATAAATATATTATATTTGCAACACCGTCTAAAGCACGTATACATAAAATCTAAAGTCAGGTTAAAAAACGAACCCAAACCCTAAAACCAACCTCGTTAACAAGGCTGGTGGACTCTTGCTAAAGCAAGTGCATGGGACAATGGAGAACTCTGCAGCATCATTTGGCCCGTTGGGCTATTTGTTTTCGAGTCTGCTTTTCTTTTTTATGCTTCCTGGAGGCCTGCAATCGCAGACACACGGAATACAAACTCCAAGGGTCAAAGCCCAAACGTAATTTTATGCCCATTAAGCTGGTAAGTAAAAGGAAAAAATTTCTTGTTATTTTATAAAAATATATAAAAATCAAATTTTTTTATTAAAAAATATTTAACGTGGCTGACTTATAATATTACAATGAGAACAGTTTTAAGCAATAACGTGTCCCGTATTAATTATATTTATTTTTTTAATCGATATGAATTAAATTGATTTTATATAAATTTTAAAATATTTTAATGCATTAGTTATATTTTTTAAAATTTTTAATTGATTTATTTTTATTTTTAATAAAATATCATAAATTATATATAAAAGCCAAATAAATGATACATTATAATTAAAAAGTTTATTAATGATTCGAAAAATTAATAAACATTGTAATTACAGTTATGAAAGATTTTGTTTATTGATTCAAAGTATTTATATTGAAATCTAATTAGAAATATAATAACAAAAAGTTTAATAACTAGTATAATTATGGTCAAAAAAGGGTTGACTTCTTAATCAATTGTTTGATACATTAATATTTAATTAAATGTAATATCCAATTGAATAATTGATGTTATTCATGTATAAATATATATAAATAATATAATGATTTTAAGTCATGTTTAATACATAAATTATTAATAGGATACGATACTAATCATCTTACATAATGTTTGATTTATCTAAAGAGAATAATAAGAAATGTAAGAAAAATTAATATTCTTTTGGCATAAGATTTTTCAATCCTCCCTAAGTTGATAAAATTATTTTTAATCGATATGATTAAATTTATATGTTTAATTAGTTGCAAAGTTAATGATGGAAATGAACCTTTTGTTTATTGCATTAATGGCCAAAACCATCATAAAATTGGATTTTTGTTGCCTACAGAGGGCAAGTACTTAAAATTGCGAAACTTTACATATATAACATGGAAAAAAAATCAAATACTTAAATTTGCATGACTTTACATATGAGATCTCCAATAGATTATGTGTCATGTATTTTGGCAATTTTCAAAGTGACCTTTGTATTAAGGTATTAAACGGACTTCTTAAGATGTTGGACCAACACAACTCCCTGAAAGTTTTTTGAATGACCAAAGATGGATTTAAGAAAATTGATTTTCATCTAATAAAAATAAGATTGCTTGGAAAATGTAAAAGAGGTGGTACAAAATATAATCTTTCATCTGGTTTTGAAGTTGCAACACTTATTGTTGGTGATGGAAACCAATCATCTCGAGATGAAGACATTCTTGTTAAAGAATATGGAGTTGGTTTAGGAAGGATAAAATAAATTTATCTTAGGTTTATGACAATGCAATCATATATAATATTATATTACATAATAAAAGTATTGCTTACATGGATCATACGAGGATAGTTTTACTATTTGACATGTAAGAAATTACTCAAAAATTTGCTTACATGGATATTTATGTTGATAATTTTTAAATTGTTGACAACAAAATCTAATTTAGATATATTATCATTTTAAATAAAATGAATTTTCTAATAATCCATAAATATATTTAAAATTTAAGATTTTCAAATATAATACATTATCTTTTTAAGTTTTATTTTTTTGACATGTAATAAATCATATATAATATTATATTACAACATACATAAAAACATAATAAAATTTGCTTAAGTGGATGTTTAAGTAGACAATTTATATTATTGACGCGTAAGATAATTCTAAATAACTTTATTTAATCAATTATTCTATTTTTAAAAATTTTAAAGTTTCAAAATTTACATTTATCAAAGTCCTTCAAAATATTTAAGTTTTATTCTAATTTAAATCCAAAAAATATATTTCATACCTTACTCTTACCTTTATATGATATACAAAATTTAAATAGTTTTTAAAGGTTAAATTCCTAAATTTTAGAAGCGATAAAAAATCATATATCATCTACATCAATATTACATAAATTTAAATAAATAAAATTCATTGTTAAATCATTGTTGTTTACCAATTTTTTCTATCTTTATTTTCCTATGATGTAAAATAAAAGAGAAATATATTTTATATCAATTTAAAATTACACATTTAATTTTTAAAATTATATTTTGACCAAATTATTTACAATTTTATTTAATTGTTAAAATCATAAATCTTAATTTAAACCTACAATCATATTATAAAATAGTACCATTTTTCTTAGAAAAAAAAATATATCATTTAATAATTTAATATATAAGCATGTAATCACAATACATATAAGCCACTTTTCTTTTGACAATTTTGGACTTTGAATAGTATTTATATTGGTTTTGAAACGTTAAATTTAATTATGAATATTATGAATCTATTTGATTTTTATAAAAAATATTGAATTTAAAATCATATAAATAATAATCTTTACCTCCATTAATTGAATGGTAAATCCTAATTATTAGGCTAAATTTCTTTTTATTTTCATTAAAATTTCAAATTAAAATTTATAAATTTACTACCCAAAAATTTTAAAGAAAAACGAAATTAAAGTTTTCAACTTATAAATAATATTTATAAGTGTAAATCTTAGTTTTCACACTAAAATAATGTATACTTTTAAGAGTGTATGTAATTATGAATAAGAGATTGACTTTTTTTATTGAGTTTTTGTATTTTTATTTTCATAATTCAAAGAAATTTTATTGAAATAAAAATTTTCAAAACTTGCACAATGCTTATTTGGATTTTTTTCATAATGATTTATATATAGACAACTTTTGTAATTTTTTACTACAAATTATAGATGATTATGAATATTTTGTTTATATATAATATACAAATTAGTATAAATTAAAATTTTAAATTATAAAAAATATAATAAAAATTTCATTTATGACATAGGTAAAAAACCCAGTTACTCAATAAATTTGCTTATTTGAATATCCTAAGTAAGTAAATTTTAAATTGTTGGCAACAAAATTTAATTTAAATATATTTTCTTTTCAAATAAATTTCATAATAATTTAGATATATTTTTAAATTTAAAAATTTCAAATGCAATAACATATTATCTTTTATATATTACAAGGTATGTTACCAAAAATATGTGTAGACGTAAACATCTATATGAATAACTTATTTTTATAACAAGTAGGATATATTTCAAATTAAAAAAATAATATTTATTTTAAAAATTTAAAAATATCTAAAATAGACATCCAATTTAATACACGTTACAAACACAAATTGATTTACAAATAAATTTTTATTTTAATTTACAAATCCCAAATATAATTTCTATCTTCATAAAATTTCTTATAATTATCTTTTATTAATTGATTTTTTTAAAGTAAAAAATACACATATCTATTATGTACTACTTTTAAATTCAAAAAATAGTTAGTAATTCTAAAGTCATCTATACCTTTTATCATTCAAAATTCCTACATATATATATATATATATATATATATATATATATACCACATACATATATGTCGTGTATCCTTCATCAAAATTTTTTTTTTTGCAACTTTTCTTTTAAAGCTATATTACTATTGTGATTTTATTCTTAAGATCATTTTTTTTTCAATTTATTTTTTATTTTAACATGCATTTGCTAAACATTTACATGTTTTATTCAATAAATTAATCAAGAATGTGAAAGAATGTAAACATTTTTTATAAATATATTTTGTTTTTTTAAATAATATACTTTGCTTTTCTTAAAAAATAATTTTATGTACGTTAATTTTTTTTATATGCATCTTCTTATCTTTTTTAATTTTTTAGCATTGTGATTAAAATTATAATAGTAATGATATGTCAAATAATTTTTTATAATTTAATTATCTTTTCAATCAAAATTTCTTAAAAAAAAAAAAGTTAGCACAAGAAATGATTTGTCAAAAACGCCAATGGTGATGTAGTCCACCAATAAGCACACTATATGATAAAATCTAAAGTAGATTTAATTTAATTCATCATTTTTTTTTATTTTACTTATTTATTATGATATTTACAATAACAATTTAATTTAATTTAATAATAATTTACTTATTTATTTTGATTTTAATTTAATTTATGTTTATGCATACATATTTAAGTAAATAAAATTAGTCAATATATCGCACCAATCATAAATCAGTATCCAATATTATTTTTTTATACAAAATATTTTTATTAAAGTGATATTGAGTATGCTAATGCAGATGAAACAATTATCACTATATCAATTATAATTATCAAGAATAAGCATATCAATTACCGTAAATAAGCACATTCTCGATAAAAAAAAATTTGAACATGAGATTGATTTTAAAACTTCTAAAGTTTTAATTTTTTAAAATAAAAAATTATTATCTTTTGTTTTCGTGCATGACACGCTTAAAAACTTATATTATTGATTTTAAAACTTTTAAATTTAAATTTAAATTTTTTAAAATCAAAATATTATTATCTTTTGTTTTTGTGCATAACACGCTTAAAAACTTATATTACCATTTAAAAAAAATTAGTTTATATTACCATTTAAAAATGTTTTATTACCTTTTAAACAAATTACAAATAAATTTAATAATACATAAACATATTTTCGTGTATAGCACGTGTTTAGATCTTATTTGTATAAATTTATTGATATATAACCGTACTACCGTTCATGGCACGAGTTTAAGCCTTATTTGTTTAATTTTACAACAATTATCAAAAACATATCTCCTTTTTTCCTCTCGAGTTCCCGATATTTGTTGGTGATTGATTTCCTAAATTCGAAGAATTTTGAAGGAAAAAATAATATAAAAACAAAGAAAGCTCCCTCTTTGTGAATCGAATCGATGATGCTGAGAGTGGCGACGAGGAGGCTCTCTTCTCTCACTTCATGTCCGTTTGCGTGGAGGCCCCACCAGGCTTCTTCCGCAATCCTCTCGCACCCTTTAATCAACTGCGCCGATTCTTCCGATGATCTCAGATCCAGCTCCGCTTTCTCTTTCGCTTCTCACTTCCTTCTTCCCACCAGAGGTTAGGTTTTCCTTTTGCCTATTAAAGTTCTTCACTTTGTTTCATGTTTTTATCCGTCTAGGGCTGTTCATAACCAATACTAATCGTATTAGTGAGGTTGCTGTCATATTCGTATTCAAATTCTAAGTAATCAACTTTAATACGAGTTCATGTTTTATTCTGTATCATTTTGAAATTTCTTTTGGTTTGGATAAGTTAATAATGAATTTTTAAATTTACATACATCGTTTGTGGAATTTAGGGGAATGCTCAAATTAATCAAAATATGATGATTTTTTTTTATCAAAACTTGTCCATAAGGGTTTCAGACTTACCAAATTAGACACCCATGTTTTTGAAGATGAAAAAAATTTGATATTTAGGGCAAGGCAAGAAAGTAAGACTGAAATGTCTGCCTTTGTTGGTCTAAGTTGGCTGCTATGCTTTCTTCACTTTCCTCTTCTTCATATCATCTGTAACTTTTACCAATTAATACAGAGGATTTATCTGATATTGTGTTTCTTTACAAGTTATGTTGCCAATTTACAAAATTAATGCTCGATAATATCTTTGTGAAGTAAACCTCCTGATTATGAAGTCATTTTTTTCACTTTTGAGAACCAATATTTACAAAACTTGCAATAGAGGCTTGATTCTAGGATTTCTGTACCCAAATCGTGGTTGCTTGAACTATCCCGTACTTTTTCATGTCCATGAATTGATTTTTACCATATATTATTCTTCCTTTCCTGGAATTCACCTACTGGAATTGTTAACAAAGTTGTTTTTGTCATGTTGTGTTTATTCTCTAAAGAAATGGTTTCTGATGTTTGCTTCAGGTTTTGCTTCTGAGTCACTCACCCCAAAAAGTGAAAAAAGTGTGATTCCTGATGCTCCATCAACAGTGAAAGCTATTAAGAACCCCACTTCTAAAATAGTCTATGATGAATACAACCACGAACGTTTTCCTCCAGGTGACCCCAGCAAGCGGGCATTTGCTTATTTTGTCCTGACTGGTGGTAGGTTCGTATATGCATCTCTTATCCGTCTACTTATCCTAAAGTTTGTGCTGAGCATGTCAGCCAGTAAGGATGTTCTTGCAATGGCTTCTCTTGAGGTTGATCTCTCCAGCATTGAACCTGGCAGCACTGTAACTGTTAAGTGGCGTGGAAAGCCAGTCTTTATCAGGCGCAGAACAGAGGAGGATATCAAGCTGGCAAACAGTGTTGATTTAGGATCTCTTCGTGATCCACAAGAGGATGCTGTCAGGGTTAAGAATCCAGAGTGGCTAATTGTTGTTGGGGTCTGCACACATCTGGGTTGCATTCCCCTACCAAATGCCGGTGATTTTGGTGGATGGTTCTGCCCTTGCCATGGTTCTCATTACGATGTCTCTGGCAGGATACGCAAGGGGCCAGCACCGTACAACCTGGAGGTACCCACTTACACCTTCTTGGATGAGAACAAGTTGCTGATCGGTTGAGAATAGCAGTGTAATCAAACATAGGTCGCATGGAATCTGCTAAGTTTTAAATTTTATCAGATAATGCTAAAGACTTGTTTCAGATCTTTGCTTTTGCTGCCCTTGATTTTCAGGGCACTGTTGGGGGGTTTTTTTTTATGGCTGCTGCCAGTTGGTTTTGTTCTTAATTTTGAATAAGTTCCCTGGATTTTGCTGAGCGTTGGTGCTCTTTAGACCGACTGTTCCAGGATGCTGTTATTTAATTTTTTGGATTACATATTGTACCATAATGGTGCTCCATTCTGTCCTTAAACATTTCCAGCAAAACCTTAGGGATCAGATCATATGCATAAACCAAGCAAATAGAGTATCATCATTCGTGGGAGAGAAGCATCATGGATGTTAAGCATTTTTCAAAATTTGCAGCATACAAGACAAGCAGCCATTAATTTATGGATAATCACAAAATTTTTAGGGAACACAGATGACAAAGTCTATGCCCAGAAGTCTCCTATTTAAAAGGCTAAAAAACATACACCCAGAAGTGCATTTCAGCGAAGGGTCAAGTTGCAATGTCATCTCTCGAAGATGCCCTTTACATAGACCATTCCTTTTTCGCTAAGCTTGAGTTCTTTTCTCATTTGATCTATTTGCTGGTCATCACCCCGAACTACAATCTCAGACAGAGTTCCATCCTCGCCAACCAACATTTTAACCTTGATCTGCTCCTTTCTTGATGCCCGCTTCCAGTAATAAGCTCCTCTGCATTCCATTCAAGTGTATTAACTTCCAAATACAGTGTCAACGAAAAGGAGTAAGGAAGATCTTGAGTGGGGAACAAAAGAAAATATTGGTGTTTCAAAGTGCACGTGCTTACGCCAATGGACTTAGAACAGTGATCCAGAACCAGTTATTCCCGACATCTGGAACTGTTATGGTGAGCACAAGTGCAACGCTTGCAAGGCTAATGCAGGTGCAGAATGTCAATAATGCTGCTTGTCCTCGGCTCGGAACCATCGTTCCTTCAAATCTTAAAAAACAAAAGCAGTTGCCACTGTTTTAGTTTATAAAAATCTCCTTTTCTTTATCCTAATCTTACAGTGAAAAATGCATCCCACTTTAATAAGCATTATTGGCTGCAATGCATGGTGGGAACTGGAGGTCAAAGGCTCAAATTTTTTTAACCAAATATACATTGCATCCTAAAAGATAAGAGGATTACTCCGTGGTGGTAAAGCTTACGTGATAGTCTCTCCCCTATCAGTTACCACAAAATTGTTGCGAGTGAAGAAAGATAAAATTTCTCCAGCAACTTGATTTGGTGCCTTCTTCTCTGCCTCTTCTCCTATAAATGTCTTCTGCACTATCTGAAACGGTGTTCGAACCAAATTAGCTGTGCAATATTAGAAACGAAAAAAATTCTCAGCCCTGCAATTTCGCTACCTTTTTAAAACAACAACTACTTAGCACAAAATTGATGAAGAAAATGAATTGAACAGGCTCTACCGGTTAAAATTAAAAAACAAAAAAAAAGGGGAAAGATACCTTGGATTTTACAGAGCGTTTGATAAGAGACCAAAGGCCAGGAACAGAGATGACAAAGAGACCAAGAGAGGTGTAGTAGCTAGCCAAGGAATAGCCCGCACTCCCCGCCAGTAGAAATATCGAATCTGGATTTTGTTGGTGAGGTTGGAGAAGGTCCGCAAGAGCAGAAGAGGCTATGATGGTTTGTTGTAAGGAGAGTCGAGGAAGCAGCTGTCTCTGGGGTCTCACATGGGTTGAATCCCGTCCTAGCCATGGCCGGTGTTGGTGCAGGCGGCCGCTGCATTTAGAAGGAAAGAAGGAGGAGAGAGCTTGTGGATGTGGTGATATTATCTTTGTTGCCATATCCTTCCCAAGGTTGCACAACCAAATGAACCACGTCACCTGGGATTACGCACTTTATTGGTCAACCACTTGAATGGCCCACGTTTAGTTTAACCATCTCTTGCTTCAAACCATACGTAGTTTTGTGTCTACAACTTACAGGCTTATCACGTGGAGACTTTGTATACTAACGATAATAATTATTATTATTAAATTGTTTCGGTTGTTTTTTTTATAAAAAAATCTTGATCATTTATTAAATTTATTTTAAATTTTGATTTGTATTATTAATATATATTTATGTATATTTTTTGGATTGCTTTGTTCTTAAGAAATTTTTGTTTTCCTTTTGTTTTGTTTTTTTTTTTTGGGGGATTTAGTTATGAAATTTTTATATGATGTTTTAATAATTGATTTAGAATCTCGGTGCTAGACATGCACATGAAAGGCTTCTTTGTTAAACAAAATTATTTTTTTTAATTTGCTAATAAAATCAAATTCTATTATTGGAATGAATTCCCTTTTGATATCATACATTAAATGGAAATAGGTATTGATGCTATTTCTATGTTGTATTGAACACAATGGTCTCCGCTGTCCCAAGTAGTAAATATGAAATATTTTTCGAAGTAAGGTTGTAGGAAGAAAGTAGACATGGATTAGACTTTGGATATGTTTTTTCAAACCAATATCTAGTCCAAAATATTTTTTAATTAATAAATTTTTTTTTTTTAATTTTAAACATTTTTAATGATATTAAAAATTTTCGTCCAAACTAATTATAAATTAGTAAGTTAATGTTATGAGTCAAGTGACGTAATAACAAATAAGTAATCATAGATATTTTATTCTTTTAATAATTTTTAACAAAACAATCCTTTAAAAAAAAAAAAAAACTTTCCGAATCTTATAAAGAAAACTACTTATATAATTAACTTAAAAAAAAAAAACTGCTTATATATATTTTTAAAAACCCCACATGGTGGGTGTACTGGATTTTAATTTTTTTAAAAAATATTTTATATTTTTCATTCTAAGATAAAAGTTTTCAAAAATTAGCCGAATCTATCTCACTCTTGAACGTCTCAAGAAAGAAGTAATATTATAATAATAAATTGAAAAGAAATGATAGATGCTAAGATTTGATAGGCAAAAATAAAGGATGAAATTGAAAAATTGGAGATAAGGTGGGTTGACTAAATAGTATAAATATCGCATATTCGAAAGAGAAGAGCAGGAGGGTTGGTGATTTAAAATGTGACATAGTGGTTTTGTTAAAAATTTTAGTAATAATTATATATAAATTTAATAAAATTAAAAAATATATTTTATATTTTTATGTAAATATGAATTATAATATATATTTTTTAATATTTTATAAAATAAAAATATATGAATTTGTATAAAAAAGTATAAATGCATAATATCATAACTAAGTAAAATAATTTGAGTGAAAAAAAAAAAAAAAGGAAAACTAATAAGAATAAGAATAAGAAAAGGATAAACGTTTACTTGTGAGACCCAAAAGTCTACGGAATCCAATGACTATGTATTGCCGTCAAGCCCTTCCCTAAGCCCTAAGCTAAGCCCACTTAAGAATCAAGCTCAAGGTAATGTTACTGTTAGGCTACTAGCTCAAGGGCAAGGCTAAAGTCGCCGAGCCGAAATAAAATACTAGTCTAAATCCTACTAAATTCTAAAACAATTCAAATGATTTAGAAATGAAAAAAATTGACCATTTTTTTTAGGGATATTTTCTTAAAAATTTTTGTGATCACGAAGTAGAAGACGAAATTCACTTTTTTTTTAATGTGCACTTGTGCCTTTAATAAATACCAAACCATGAAATTTCATTTCTTTTATTTCATGCACCGATTTCTTTCAGAAAAGAAAAACGAAAATAAAACAATTATTTTATAATTATTTTAATACAAAAATCATATAAATTACAAGATATATGAATATTTGATAAAATATTTCATGTGAACATTAATATGATAATCTTATTTATGACATATAAAATAATAATTTAATTTTAACTTTTTATCGAATAATTTTATTAAATTAATAATTAAATTTTTAAAATTTAAATTTATTTAAATCTTTCAAACAGTTTTTTTAATTTAAATCAGATAAAATTTATCTAAAAACTCACTCATTCCAAATATATATTTACAATATTTAAAATTTAAATACCTTTTTCGTATTAAATTTTTAAATATTAGAAACTATTAATAGTAGTATAAGTTTGCCGGAAGATGCCCGTGAAACTGAAGATCGGTTTGCTATCTTTCAATATAAGATCAACTATGTTTCGGGTTGAGGAATGCCCCCTGTCACTCAATACTTGGTTGATGCAGACTGTAATGGAATTTTTTTATGAATGGAAATCCTTCATTTCGTAACACCACACCCCCCCCCCCCCCCAAAAAAAAAAAAAAACTACCAATTCCATAATTCAAATATGTACCTCATTTGTAAAGAATTTAATTCTTTTTTATCATTTGTTATATTATTTTTAAATTCAAAAATAAATCCTTACATCTTAATTATAATCTATTAGTTATCTTAAGTCATTAAATAGTATGTACTATATATATTTTTAATTTTTTTTGGATAAGTATCATGTTTATTATCCAAGAGAGCAGAAAACTACTACAAAATACATGTACAGCTGTTTCAATATTTACATTTCAAATATATCTCTACTTAACTCCCAACTCTCACTCAATTCCTGATTTACATAATCAAAAGCAATACTCTTCAATCACATTACTCTTAACTTGACTATCTCTTTGATTTGCTTTAAAATCATCTTTCCTGTTAATGCTTCTGACTTGTATATTCTTCTGTTTCTCTCTGTCCATATCTCGTAAATGTATGCTCCTCAAGCCAACTAAAGCATAATAGAAATCAATGCCTTCCTTTTAAGCTTGGCAACAACCCACTGGAACTCAGCTTCCCATCCAACTACTTCTCGTCTTAGGTTACATAGCAACAGTACCTCTTTTCATACCTTTTTTAAATAGCTGCAACTAAAGAAAATATGGTATCTGCTTTCTTTCTCTTGCTTATATAATACACAAATCTCATCTACAAGAATCCTTCATGTAATTAATTTGTCCTTAGTAAAGAGTTTATTGAGAATGGCCATCCAAGTTATTATAACAAACTTAGGAATATGTAGCTTGCACCAAACAAGTTTATGCCAGTTTACTTTTGGCTGCCTTTGTCTTATTTCATCCCACACTTTAGCAACTGAAAAACCTGACCCTTTGGTTTGCCATATCACTCCATTTTTTATCTGTAACAAAAATCTAGTCGTAATGCTTTTCATTTGCATCAGCTTCCTCATGCACCAGTTTTGACCCTGTGCTATTTGCAACTCCCATATGTTTTTCTTTTTAAGAACATAGCACTGCACCTATGCTATCCATAATGAGCCAGCTTGTGTGAAAATATACCATAGCAATCTAAGCATGTGAGCTTTGTTCCAACTTTCTACATCTTTTAGTCTTAAGCCCCCCTCAGACTTAGGCTTACACACTATCTGCCACTTTACCCTTACTCCCTTAGTTGTACCTTTCTGACTTTTCTAGAAAAAAATACAGCATAGCTGATTAATCTTTTTAATGACCGTCTTAGGCAATATAAAATGTCTGCACCAATAATTGTGTAGGCTAAATATTACAGACTGAATTAATTGTATTATACCAGTATAAGATAGATGCCTTGATGCTCAGCTGTGTATTCTAGCTATAATTTTTTCAATTAACAAGGTGCGATCTGTCATAGTGAGCTTGCGTGTGACCAGTGGCATTCCTAAATATCTGACAGGGAGAAAACCCAACTTAAAACTTGTTGTTTGTAAAATTTCTTCAAGCTTTTCTTTTTAAATCCCTGAGTAAAATATCTCACTTTTTGCACAATTTACTTGAAGTTCAGAAAATGTATAAAACAACTGTAAAACATTTTGGATGCTAAAAACATAATTCAACTCCCCTTTCATAAATATTAGTAAATCATTGGCAAATCACAAATGTGTCAATTGTATTTTCTTGCACTTTGGATGATATGAGAATATACCATATGAACCTGTAATGTCTAGTAACTTTGTTAGCACATTCATTACTATCACAAACAAGTATGGTGACATAAGATCCCCTTGTCTTACTCTTTTTGCACTTTTAAAGTATCCCACTAACCCTTCATTAATAGATAGAGAAAACATGAGTGAAGTGAGATAGCTTTTGATCTAGCCTATAAATTTTCTTGGAAAACCCATTGCCTCAAGGATAGCAGGCAAAAACTTTCAGTGTACAGAATCAAAAGCTTTATTTAAATCTATCTTTATGGCACACCTTAGGGAAAACATGGTTTTATTGTACCCTTTCACTAATTATTGAGCCAGTAGCACATTTTCGATAATGCTTCTTCATTTTATAAAAGCACTTTGGCTTATGCTAATAAGATTTAGCAAGTACCTTTACTTTTTGCTCGCTAGTATTCGAGTTATACCTTTGTAGATAACAGAGTAGCATGAAATTGGCTTGTAATCCGAAATGCTAGTTGGGCTTTGACATTTAGGTACTAATGTTATTATAGTAAAGTTGAAAGTAGGTAACAAGTCATGGGTGTTGAAAAAATACATTATTACTATTGTCACATCTCTTCATACTATATTCTAAGCTGATTTAAAGAATTGTGCATTATAACCATCTAGCTCTAGTGCCTTATCACTGTGCTGAGAAAATATGATTTTCTTTATCTTTTTTATAGTTACATCTTGGGATAGGACTGCTTGTTATTTTTCAGTCAAGTAACCTTGAAGAATATCTGTAATTAACCCTTTTGAGTAGCCTTCAACTTTAATATCCTCTATTCTCAATAGTTTTTTAAAAAATCTCACAGCCTTTATAAAAATCTGAGAGAAAGTGTTCAGCTTTATACCCTCATTGTTATATAACACCCTAATAGTGCTTATTTTTTGCTTGACTGCCACCATGTTATGGAATAACTTTGTGTTTTGGTCCCTTTCTTGTATCCATTGGATCATGGATTTTTATTTATCTCCTCATATTTTAGCAATTTTTGAAGCTCTAGTAAAAGCCTCTTCTTATTTTCAACATAAACACTTAATGGTTGCATAAGTGCAGCAATTTACGTTTATGTCAGTTCCTCTTTTTTCCTTTTAACTTTTTCTGTCAAATCACCAAAATGTATGAAATTGAACCTCTTTAGCTTTGCCTTTAATCTTTTTAACTTATTATGCAATATAGTCATAGGTGTCCCAATGGTTTGCACTTTCCATGACTCTTCTACTATTTTCAAAAAATTTGGATGCTTTATCCAAAAATTAGAGAACTTGAATGGCTTTGGTGGGGACTGCCTTTGGACATTTAACTTAATCAAAGCTGGGCAATGGTCTGAAACTTTAGGTAGAAAAAATTCAACTGTCGAGTTTGGCCATTGTAAAAGCCATGCATCATTAATTAGAACTCTGTCCAACTTCCTAGATAATGTATGGTTACTCTATGTAAATAATAGCCTTGTACATGAGTGATCCAATACAACTAGCTTTTGAATATACTCATTCAATTTTTTAGTACTTTAGCTTGCTATCTGGGAACCATTATAGTCAAAACTTTTCATAAGATGGGCTATCACATTGAAATTTCCTACTAATATCCATGAGCTGTTATCAACTACACTTTGGAGTGAGATTAAATTTGTCCATAATCTTCTTTATTCTCTTTCACTATTGTATCCATAAATGGTAGTAAGATATATCACTTATGTCCCATACATGATTTTTCAAGTGATACTTTGATCATTGTCTGTTACTAATTCCACATGCAATTTAGACTTTCACAGCAGCCATATTCGATCATTATAAGTTGTAAAGTAATTATTGTAGAGAGACCAACCAGAAAAATGAATGAGAGAGACTTGCATCATATTTTGTTACTTTATCCTAGTTTCTAATAAGCAAGCTACATCAACTTGAGCTTGCCTAATCCTGTCTACAGCCTCCTTTTACTTCGGAAAAGCATTAAACCCTCTGACATTCCAACTAAGGATGTTCATGAAGAAAGAGAAAAAGATGATATACCTCTTAAGGTAGATAGATCTACTTTTACTTTGTTTTTCCCCTTATCAATAAGTCATCTTTTCTTATTCTTTAACTACTTCATTAAATCTACAACTCCAGTTGATATTGCATTTACTTTTCTTGGTAAGTTGATAACTGGCTCAACCTTTTTTGTCTCTCGAGATTCTACCTTCACCAGGTAGATAGATATACTTTTACTTTATTTTTTCCTTTATCAATAAGTCATCTTTTCTTATTCTTCAACTATTTCATTAAGTTTGCAACTTTAGTTGATATTGTATTTACTTTTCTTGGTAAGTTGATAACTGGCTCAACCCTTTTTGTCTCTCAAGATTCTACCATCGCCAGGTCCACTTGAGCATCATCATTCATTTTATCATTCTCAACAATTGTTTCCAATATAGCAAATCTATTTGCTGAAGCAAAATGCACAACTTGTTTTGCCTTAATTCTGGCATTTTCCAATGCAACAACCTTTTTTTTTTCTTTTCTCAGTTCCTTCTTTGGCACATTATTTTGTTTTTTAGGCTGTCACACCTTTGTTTCTATAGCCATTGGCTTATTCATACAAACTTTATTTAAATGCCCTAATATATTGCAACACTGATAGCGTGGAGGCATCCATGGTACCTTTACCAACACCAAAACAAGTGTTCCATTTCTTAAGATTACATCTATAAATCGAGGGACCTCAACATTTACCTCTATCTCCACACAAATCTTTGCATAAGCTAGCCTCTTACAATTTGCTATAATTTTATCCATGTATAGTAATGGTACACCAATGGCACTTGCTATATAGCTTAGCCCTTTCTTTGTGTAGAACTCCAATGGCACATTATACAGATGTATCCAAATAGGTAACCTGTTCATATGAAACTTCAAACTTTTCATCCTTGGTTCTCATTTTTGAATTATGATAGGCTTGTTCTGAATATGCCAATGCCCTGATTCTAGTACTCTATCACAATCCAGCTTAGAAGAGAATTGCAATAAGAACAAGTTATTCCCTGCTAGTTTGATTATCATTATTTCCTCATTTCCCCACAATATACTAACCAGTCGCTAAAACATCATCCGATGGCTTCACTAAGATCTTTCCATTTTCCTTTTGTGGGGGAAAAAACTACAACGATTGATCTTTTGACATTGAGAAAAGATTTCTCCAATTTGCAGCTATCTTTTACACAAAAGCTCCATTTGTGAGGTTTGTATTGCTAGTATTCGATGATCCTTCCATGTCTACCTCCCAATTTGACAAGATGATAATAGTAAGAAAATGAGTGGTTTAACAAGAAAATTGGCGATTAAAAAAGAAAATTGATAGTTTAAAAAGAAAAAGATGACAGTTGGGTGAGAAAATTTTCAATGCAAGAGAGACCCACTCATGTGAGTTGAGAGAATATTCCATTTCCTAATGTCTAAGTGTTTTCATGATTCCAATTCTTGGTATGGCTAGAAATTTTCAATTTCATATGGAATGGTTTTGATCAAAAAAATTGCATTTGAATATCACCCATGTTACAATTTCATGAATAAAATATTACTATGATCTTTACAGCTGCAAATTTGTTTTATTTTTAATTTTTTCAATTTAAAACTTACTTTAAAAAAATATTATATTAACTATTATAATTTTATTCGTATAAAAAATAAAAATTTTCAACCATTCATTTGCTCTTAGGTATCTAAAAATTGTTATTAATAAATGAGTCAATTTAAAATTTCAAATATTCTCGGTTTGATAAAAATCCGTTACATCTTCATTTTTTTTATAAAAGTTGACAAATAAATTGATCATAGCCATTTATGACCAAAAAATGTAAAATGCAAACAGAACATGAGGAGTGAAAAAATGGGAGATAGAGAGATAACAATTATCAAGTTACTTATATTACTTGAACATATTAAGTTATAGTTTATTTCAAATCCAAATAATTTATCATTATTTGATATAAATTTATAAGAGTATAAATATTATTATAGATAAAGATAGTGAAAATTGAAAAAAAAATTAATTTTACTTAATATAAACTTTTATTTATTTGATTTTTTTCTTTCTAAATAATATTGTTTAATAAATATTTGAAATTTTATCACTTTTAAATTTTTTTTAAAATTTAATTTTTTTGATTTATTAGGATATATAAAATTTGAAGACTTAAATATAATTTTGAAAAGAATTTTAATTTATGTGTATGGTACATATTTAAATAGGTAAAATTAATATGTGAATTACAAAAGTGACAAAACAATTCTCAATATTTTAAGAAAACATATTTATTCTTTTGGTAAAAAAACATGTAATTACATGTGATTTTGCATGACAAGTAGAAAAGTTAATCTGACATAAAATCAACGATTTTTACTCGATTTAATATTTTAGACTCGATTTTTTTAAAAAATTAAATATTAAATCAAGTGATATAAAAAAAAATTTGAGATTAAATTGAGATTGAGTTTTAGGTAAATTTAATTATATCTGATTCGATATATATATATATAAATAATTTTTTAATAATTTATTTAATTTTATATTTATATATAATTTTATATTTATATTAAAAAATAATATTTTATTAATTTTGAGTCTAATCAAAATCGAATATAATTTTATATAATATCGAATCGAATCAAATTTAAATATAAAAATTAAAAATTTTTATTAAATCAGATTAAATTTAAATTTTATATATTTAAAATTAAATTAAATTTAAAGTGAGTAAAAACTCGTTTTGACTCTATCACTAACGACAATGGACAAGGGTCATAAACCATATAATAATAAAATTAAAAGAAAAAGAAAAAGACTGCAGCGACACGAGTAGAGAAGGAGAGCGAACCCAGGAGTCGGGAGCGGCTAGAGCCAGAAGCCAAGAGCGGAGCCCCCTGCGCGCGAATGAACGATTCAATGTTGACATAACGGTTCCGAGAAACTGCAGCCGTCTGATCGCCCCCTCACCCCCTCCCTCTCCAGTCTCCCCTCTTGTTTTCGACTATTCTCTCTCTATTGGATGATAACTCCAAACCCTTTTGTTTTCTTTCTTTCTCTCGCCCTTTCTTTATTACCAATTATCTTTGGTCGCCTAGCCGCCTTCCCGCTTTTCTCTGCCCCCTTTCCTTACCTTCGTTTCCTTCTGTATATGCCTTCGAGAACAATCCACTCTTCCGGCTTCTTTCAAGGTACTGCTTTTTTTTTTCTTAAAGAAAATCCTTTTGGGTTTTGTTCTTTTTAGGGTTCGATTGTTTTTTTTTTTTTTTAATTTATAATAGGAGGAACCTTTATTTCAATGTATCTCCTTTTTGAGGACAAGCTGCTATTTCGGCTTTTGAAATTGTTCTTTGCCTGCTGTTTTTGTGTGTTTTGTCGTTTAAATGCGTCTCTTTTATTTGTGGGTTTTCTTTTTCTGATTGGGGCCATTTTTTTCTTCGATTCTTGCTAATTGTTTCAATTTAAATTGTGTCTGTTTCAATTGTAAAGGTTCTTTTTATTTTTTTTTTGTCTGTATTGAATTGCTGTTGTTATTATTTTTATTATGGATATAGTTTCTATATCTTGCATTATGTACTATGTGCTGTTTACTGAATGCTGAGTTAAATCAATTACTAATAGTACGTTGGCTAAATACTTGGTGTAGATGGAAAGTTTTCTACTTTCTTAACTTTGTTGCCATACTTACTTCCTTTATCTTTAATTCAATTTTTGACTAGCATGACTAAAATAAAAATAGAATCAGTATGCCTCTTTTGGTTTCTTTGGAAGTGGACTATGTCTTCACACTTGATATTGCACAAGCTGCTATGCTTGTGAAGCTCCCTATGTTACTTGAACCTGGAGGCGAATCGCGGATACAGGTATGCTCAATTTTTTCTAAGTTTTTTCATATATTTGGAGAGTCGGGCCTCTATACCCACTTCCGGGAAACAGCTACTTCAAGGAAAATGAAGAGTTTGAGTGACATAGGAAGCTCCTTTTATGGCATATATATTGGTCCAAATCAATAGGGGTTCCATCTTTCTTAAAGAAGAAAGCAAATTAGAAATTCTGAAACATTTTGTTATTGTGTTTAGGGTGGGGTTTGGTTTTGTGGGTTTTTTACAATATCACATCAACTTTTAGTTTTCTGACATGCTTAGGATTTTGTTTTCTGATATATGTTTGAACTGTATATATGAATTTAAAAACACTGGATGTGTTGTGCCTTGCCCTGCTTAAACAGTCTTCTCAGTTGTTGTGATTCCAAGGTGATTCAAATGTGGATGTACTGCTATTCTTTTGATGATTTGAGGGCTTTCCTTGGTGGCTTACAATTCAGTGATGGTTTTCAGTTTGTTCATGCAGGAAGATGTTTGCTGTGTATGATTAAGAACATATCTTCTTGTATATTGCTATGATCTGTTTTTGCCGATTCTTTTGACATCTGGAGTCAATGGCAGCTGATCAACGGAGAAAGCGATTGAACGGTGCTAGCATTGCTGGCCGCAATTCTTGGGACCAATACAGAACCAAAAAGAAAAAACTAGAGTCACTGCAAAATGATTGGAACACTAAATCTTGTATTTCCCTTGAGTGGGATGGGAACCAAAACAAGGTTGTTGCCAAAAGGGATCAAATTGGGTTAAGTCGGAGGCATTTGAGGCCATTTATTGAATCCACACTACATTTCAACAGAGTTTTGGCAGATGTTTTGACTCTTCCTCATGAAACTTTTCACTTGGAGAACTTGACAGAGGTGCTTTCTTATGAGGTAATATTCTTGTTTTTCTTTATCGTAGTTGCTTCTAATGTCCTAACTTGACATAGGTGCTTTCTTATGAGGAAATATTCTTGTTATTCTTTATTATTCTAATGTCCATTGTCTGCTGGTCTCTTGCTTTATGGAATTAACGTTCAAATTGTCACAGGTTTGGCGCACTCATCTGTCTGAAAATGAGAGAAATCTTCTGATTCAGTTTCTTCCTATGGGAATAGACAAAGAGCAGGTTCTGCAAGCATTGCTTGCTGGGGATAACTTTCACTTTGGAAATCCTTTTCTCAAATGGCGAGTATATAAATTTACTTTTAACACTTTTTCCCCTGTGGAGAATGAATCCTCTCTTCTTGTAGTTTCTGTTGGCCATGCACTATATATGTGACAAATACATTTACCCATAAATTCACACATGTTTTGTGCAACTTCTCTACTTGTTATGTGCAAAGAAGTTACAGCTCTTGGGGGTATATCTTTTCTATTTCTCTAGTTCTATATATCAGGAGATATAGTATTTGAGGATTCTAATGTAGAGTAGATATAGTATTTGAGGAATCTACTGTAGAGTTTGAGATTGCTAGATTTGACTTGAATATATGGTTACAGGGGTACATCACTTTGTTTGGGTCATCTTCACCCTGATGCAGTTATTCAAGAGGAACAACGTTCAAAGGCCGAGAAAAAAGCATACTACTTAGAGTTACAGGACTACCATAATGAGTATGTAAAATGTAGACAAATTTACCTATCAATTAAGCTATTCGTGGAAAAGGTGCATTTGGTGCTGATAGTTGCAATATTGTTCTGCTTCTTGTGGTAGTATTATAGATTATTTGCAGAAACTGAAGGAGAAATGGGAGAGCTGCAAAAACCTAGAAGAAGAAATTGTGCAGAAGTTATGGAGGTTTGTATTTGCCACATGTTTCACTTTATGTGTAAGTGATAATTTTTAGCAGAGGAAGGTTCTTCCATTGTGAAATAGGTGCTACCAACTAACATATACATTGGCAAGGATGCTCCTTCAGGAACTTATTTCTCAGATTCATTGTTATAACAGCGTCATAATACAGAATACAATACTATTGGTTGTTCAATTTTGAGCTTTCCTCTTGTAATTGGTTTTTCAAAGCAAAACCAAAGGATTAAATTGTTTTGTTCGCTTTTTATTCAATAGGATTGTTTTTGTGTTTTAGGATCAAATCTCATGTTTGGGTTACATTCAATTTCTTTGGTAGGTCAAGAAGGGTTGGTGAGAAAAGGGCTTTCTCACATTCGAATGAATCAAGGCTTGGCAATGTTGACCAGGATGTTACAGCTACTTCTGAATCTTGTTCTTGGGTTGCAGATGAGAAAGCATGCAGTAGTGATAACCAGAATTCTTCTGTTGTGAAGGGTGGAGAAATACAAAGAAGGTAATGTCTTTCCATGGTGAACCACTATGCTGCATGTATTGTCATTTTGCCCCACTTGTTGAAGTCTCAAGAGTGAGTTTGAACATTGCTTTATTAAAGCATGCTTTGCCTGATTTTTGTAATTCATTTTCCACAGTTCCTCTTCAGGTTCTCGTTTATAACTGCAGAAAGAGAATTTTATTCATTTATTTAGATGATATGTGAGGTGTGTAACCCTCATAATCTTTATAACGGGTTTTACAAAATTTGAATGGTAAGATTTCAATAGAAGGTGACCCTGGACCTTTTTTTCCTCATCCCATCTTTGGTGGAATATCTTTGGATTCTGAGCTAAGAAATTGTAGCCAGTTTATTCTTTTGTAGAGTAGTTTGCTTGTTGGCTCTTTTTGCAGTACATAGCTTTTCCTCATTATTAGTAGTATTATTATATTTATCTGTAAATTGTATGCCTGCCAAAGAAAAAAAACTCAATATACTTTACTGTCTAAGAGGTTTGAAGTATAAACATTTTATGTGGGTATTTGTACACAGCATGCTGGTTGGTTTTTGTGGGAAACTACATTGCAGATATCCTGGTGGAAGTTTCTGTGCTTGTAATGCTATTTTCAGCTCTTAGGATCACTTTTTGCTTTACTTTATTTGTGGTTAAGGTGGTTCTCAATTTTGTTACTTTTGCTGAACTAGAAATTTATGTGAACCATAACTATATTTGAGAAACTTTTTGCTGCATTTAGGTCTCCTGGTGGGAATTTGTTATGGCAGCTGCAATAGTTTCTTTTAGATTTCCTCAGTCTATTTTTATTCCATGGTGAATGAATCTTATTAGTTGTCATGGATTATCAGAATGTACGAGAATGGCTTCACCAAAGATAGAATTATCTTGAATGCTTCAGATGATGTGCTGACTGTGGAAGCGAGGTCCAAGAAGGGTGACAAGCTACACAAGCGCAATATTCAGCAGAGTGATGGTGCCAAGTATATGTCATATTTTAAGGTCTGCAGCTGCTTTGATTGGTATAAATTGTAAGATTATATTGAGCAGGTGCTTTTTATTTTGATAAGTTATCTCCTTGGATTAGAATTTATCCTTTTTGGTATAGGATTAGTCATTAATTAAACTCTGATTATTTGACTCAAGCATGCAACTTCTGGAGGCTTCTTTTATGATTATTCCTAAGCTGAACCTTTGGCCAGATGCCTAGCTGATTGTTACTACTGAGATAGGGTTGTGTCATTACTGCTCTGTTATCTTGTCACTTTATAGCTTTTATACCAAATAAACTCTCTGCTTTGGGCCTTATGGCCATTTTACCATCGGGCAGGAACAATTACTATAGCATACTAGTGATGGCTAGCTTGTTTATCATGTCCTTCCATTATATTTCCTTAAACAAGGATTTCTTTAGTATCTATTACCATTCAGCCTTGTCTTTGCTCTCACATGGTCTGGCTGAGGTAATTACTTGTTATTTGCCTTTGATGTGTTTCAGATAAGCAAGAAGCAACATGAACTTATTAAGAATATGAAGCAGTCTGGTAGAAGCATTCAGTCTAGGTCTCTCATCCGTGTATTGGGTGACATTAATAGCTTGCATGTGCAACCATATGAAGTATTCATGGAAGAAGAACAGAGGAAGTTGCGTGAACATTGGTGAGTTTTGCAGCAAACAGTTCTTTCTTGAACTCTGAAAATTTTCATTATACCCCTGCTCAAAGTGAATTGTTGTTTAAGTAGGCTGAGATTGGCAAAGGAAGATCTCCCTGCAGCATATGCAAACTGGAGAGGAATACAGTTACAGAAATGGGAAATAACAAAGTCATTGGAGCAAGATATGAAAGAAAAACTAAATCTGGTGCTGGAGGTTTATTTCTCTGTCCTTTTCTCTCTTCTCTTCCCCATCTATGAGTATACTTTTGTTGCTTGCTTAACTGTTGTTTGTTTGGTATTCACCAAACTCATTGGATCTGTGTTTCTATTGTTATGTGTCTTTGAACATCTTCTATGCTGCTATAATATTTGATCTTTTTGTTGGAGTGTCAGGATGATGAGGAGGAAGATACTGGAAAGCTACACTGTCAGGATGACAATGTTGGTACAAACTTGGCTTTTCTAGATGTAGAGAAAGATCCCAAGAAGTTGCTTGAGGATCAGAAGGATACTGAAGCAACGGACAGTGAGTCTAGCATGGAAGAGAGGGAGTCAGTTCTGGCTTTTCCACAGAATCAGTCCCCGCAGCAGATTTGTTCTATTAATAGTGGCCATACATGCCACCATGTGGATATGGAGTCTGAAAACAATGAGAATCTCTCAAAATCAGATGATAGTTCTTCAGATGTATCTGAGTGCTTAGAGAATTTGAACACTGCAGATGCAACAGTTTGTCAGGACAATCCTGTCCCTTCTGCAGAAAATGTCTGGCCAGCAGATAGTATGCCACAATCTTACCGTGATTCTACTGCTGGCCACGAATACACATCTGCTAGTGGATTGCCACTTTCTCATCAAGCCAATGAAGACCACCAGAATGAAATGATTGATCTGGAACCAGACTTGCATGAAGAAAGTAATGGGAAGGTTTTGTTGCATGGACATTCTGAAGATGGTTCCTTTAGTTCTTATGCTAACCAAGACCAAAATGAGCTGCTTCAATCTTTCTTCAAGGATCAGGGAATGTTGTCGTATCATAGTGAGCAGAAACAGACAGGGCCAGATTTCCAGCCCCCAAAAAATCTGTTGATGGAAGATGGGCATTTTAATGGGCAATTTCAGGAGCTGTTGCAGTCCTCACTGCCATTAGAGGAGGGGCAAAAGAGGCAGAATGAGGTTTATATGCAACAAAACATGTCAGAAAACATTTATTCTGATGGGGTTAGATACTTGACACCAAGGCAAGAACACTTGCCTTCAGGACATATGCAGGATTGGGCTGTCGATCCCGCCTGCATGTCAGCGCCCTTCCAACATCAGTTGAATAGCGGAGAATTGTTGAGTCAAAACTGGTTTGCTGGAGAGCATCAAGTTCAAGTCCGTGGTGCATGGGCTGGTTCTGATGGATTTACTGGCCCAAGTCGGAGTATTGGAAGTGGAAGCAATGTAGATCAGAGCCTATTTAGTGTTCTATCTCAATGTAACCAACTTCATTCAAGCAGCCCTTATGAATCAATGGTGTCTACCGAGCAGTTCATACCGCAGAGGAACAATGGAATTAAGAGTGGAGGCACTACTGGAATAATTGGAAATAGTTTACAGCAAGCTGCTTATCCACTTGATTATATAGGTGGTCGTGATGCAACTACCTCACTGATGGCTGATGATATGGGATGGATGAGCTTGGCACATCAAAGTTCTGCTTTGCATGATCCAATGGGGAAACCATATTTGAGGTCATGGAATCAATAAGGGGCTCCTCTTTTTTTTTTTTTTTTGGATAGTGGAATTAATTGAAGGTTTAAAGTTTACTGGTCAAGAGCTGGCTTGGAGGATTGGAAGATATGCGGAAGGCAAACTGCATCTGATAGGGGTTTGTTTCTTATATAGTATTATTTTTAGAGGAATGGTAGAAGAGACTTCTAGGTTATTACTGCAGATTTGCAGTAGAGGAGTATACAAAGACTCAGATAGGTTTTTGTACATACCTATACAAAGAGCCAACCGAACTCAACACCTTTGTATATGCGTAGATGTTGGTGGGCTGGTGGGAGGTAAGTTGCCCTGGCATTTCATATTTGGTAGATTTACATATCACAGGACTCTCGTGGGGATTTTTTTTTTTTAAATATTCCTTTTTATCTCATGGACTCTGAACTATTTTCAATAATTTTGGACGTTCTAATTGCAACTCCTCTTCTGTGTGTCTTAGTTGAACAATGTGATTTTATGAGGTTGTTGTGAGTTGGCTGATAATACATGGAAAGGGCAGGCAGATAAATTGACTGTATCAGTCAAGTGTTGAAAATTTATACCTTGAGAATATAGTTGATATCGGATTTCAAAGCTTTAAAGTTATGAAGATTACAGGTACTTTATCAAATAATTTCTGGTATATTTGAATTGGTCCCGGCATCCCTCCCTCGCTCACAACATGCACGGGCCGACAATTTCTAAGGAGTAGAAAGGTTGGAGTCATTTTTACTACAATTGTTTGGTCTTGGCCGGTGCCCCAGCGCGGGTCCTCCGTCTTCGTATCGCATCGCATGTGAGGAATTTTTATTTTTTAACTTTTCTCCTTGAAACTTTAAAGAAACAAAGAAGAAAAAAAAGGTTTGAGAAAATCTGAAGATGGTTCAGCAGCGCCAGGGCGAGGGAGGTTGCGGTAACTGAAACAAGGAGGAGAGAGGAGATATTTGGATTTATTACTAAATAAATAAATAATAAATAATAAATAATAAATGAATACAATTACAATTATTATTAAAATAAAAGAGTGCAATTAAATTAATTAGTGGTAATATTTAAAGCTTGGCAAATAGGCAGCCGTAAACAGATTAGGTAAATTCAGTGGCGGGATAAGTTACCTCACCTTGTCCTTTTGCCTTGTATCCAAAGCCATGAATCTCATAAATACTAGTACAAAATATGCCATTTCTTTCTACTCCCAGTTTCTTCTTCATCCTCGGTTTTCGCCGTTGAATCAAAATATGGACAACAAAAACAAGGAAGTGATTCGATTAGAGCGTGAATCCGTCATCCCCATTCTGAAGCCCAAGCTCATCATGACTTTGGCCAACCTCATTAGTATTCACTTCTCCTTTTCCTCGTCTCTTCTGGGTCTTTTTTTCTTTTTGTTTCCCTAAAAATTGGATTGCTTTGTCCTAATCGCTCTTCTCGCTTACCCAATTTGTTATTTATAAGCTTTAAACGTGCTTGAATTAGTAGATGCAATGCAATAAACAGCATTGAAGACTCCACCTTATCAGTTTCAATTTTGGAATGTAGTTTCTAGATGGAACCATCCTCTCCCCTACTCACAATTATGTGTTTCACATGCGTCCTCCTCCTTTTATTTGAGTTGCTCAATCGGTCTCTGTATGTGTTTTTTTTTTTTTTTTGTAACACTATAGCTGCATGGCATTATCTCCTTCCTCTTTAAGTCTTAACTGTTTTCATGTGTTACAGAACATAGCTCAGATCGGGCTGAGTTTCTAAAGTTCTGCAAGAGAGTGGAGTACACAATTCGAGCCTGGTATCTTCTTCAGTTTGAGGATTTGATGGTGTTCTTCTCTTCTTTACAAACATAACCCTTCAAGCATTTCTCTTCCTTTTTCTTGCTTTTTTAGTTCTAATTTTAGTTTAATTTATGTTCGCAGCAATTATACTCCCTCTTTGATCCTGTATATGGGGCTCAGAAATTGCAGCAGCAGAATTTATCTCCTGAAGAAGTTGATGTACTTGAACAGAATTTCTTGACATATTTGTTTCAGGTATTCCTCTTCTTGTTGTGTCTAAGAGTGTCTCTGATGCTTTTCCAAACATTACTAAAATTGAATCCAGCAACGCAATATATGCAACCTTTGTCATCTATCAATTTATCATCATTTGGAAGTTGAAATCCCCTTCTTTGGTGTACAGATGATGGAGAAGAGTAATTTTAAGACAACTACAAATGAGGAGATCGAAGTTGCACTTGCAGGGCAATATCTTCTTAATCTTCCCATAACAGTTGATGAATCTAAGGTCATCTGCTACTTCATGTGTTATGCATATAATCATGGCCAATTATTAAGTCTTTATTTGAATACATAATGTGGATTCTGTTTTTCTTTCTAATTCAAATTTGTTATCTTGACATTTTGTTTTCACTGAGTGCAGATTGACAAGACACTTCTGAAAAGATATATTTCAGAGCATCCCCAAGAAAACCTTCCAGATTTTGCTGTTAAGGTTGTGATCACAATTAGCATAGAAATTGCAGCATTCTTGGTGTTGTTTCTAATAATCTACTAATAGGGCAAAGGCTCTCTTTTCTTGAGTTTGACATATGACAAAATTGATAATGCTGAAACCAAAAGGATTTTGGTTTTGAACTTATTCTCTTAATTGAGCCTTTATTTTGCACTAGTTTGTCTTTTCTCCTAGTATTTGTAGTTTGGTATTTGCAATGTGTCTGTACAATTAGATGGACCAGAGCCCAGAGGCTTGCTTTGGTTAATGACATAATCTTATGCATGAGACCAGTATCAGATGATTTTCTCAATTATTTTGCCCATGCCATCCTACATTAATCTAAACATGTAATAAATATTCATCAAATATGTTGCAAGTGCGAAACGAATTCAATACCATCAAATTAAGAAATTTTGGAAGTATATCAGTTTATGATATTCTTGCTCGTAGAATATTTGATTTAGCAGTATTTGTTGATTTTTCTCTCTCTCAAGCTAAGTATAAATCTTTTTGTCTTTAGTACATTATCTTCAGACGTGGGATAGGAATTGATCATACAACTGATTACTTTATCATGGAGAAAGTGGACATGATCATTGCACGTCTTTGGGCATTTCTTTTAAGGCTAACTAAGTGAGTATGTTTTGGACAATCATTACCTTTTATGAGTTGTTATGGTATATTCTTGGTGAAAGCACCTTTATATATTGTTGCTTAGAAGTAAATAGAAATTTTTTTTTTTTGGTGGCTAAGCATATAGAATGTAATTCAACGATTTTTCTCCTATTTAAAATATCTTGGAATTACTATGCTGGCAGATTGAGGTAATTTTCTGCCATTCTGCGGTCTTACTTGTTAGAGGTCCTAAATTGTTAACTTACTATGTAAAATATAGAGTTGGACATGAAATACTTTTAGTAACTATCGTATCTTACAAACTTGATTGCTTCATGCATATTATTTTTCTTTCTTTTAATGCATTCCTGGATATGGTCCTTGAAGGTTGGACAAACTTTTAAGCAGAAGATCAAGAGGACATCATAAGAAAGAGCCAAAGAAGGATGATGAAATTAACCCTGAAGCAGACAGTGAACATTTGTATGTTGAGCGGATCCGTCTTGAAAATATGGACCTAAGGTTGTTAATTGCCATCTTCATATGCTGTTATTTTGGAAGACTGTATTTATTGATGAACATACCTACCATCTATCTGGAGTATAGCATGCAGATTGAAGGATGCTTTCCATGCTATCATCTTTACATTTTGAATAAGTCCTGAACATTTATGAATTTCATGCAGTTAATTTTTTTTAGCTTGATGTTTGAGTTTAGTAATATCATTTGTTTCCTCTTAAATACGTGATCTGATTCTCTTATTTACATCATGTCATGTCCTGAGTTTTGGTGTTGTGGCTGCTCAATAACTTTCCTATTCTGTACTAAACCAGCATCAAGAACTTGGTGGGCAAGACTACAATCCAAGAACCTACTTTTGATAGGATAATTGTTGTTTACAGGTACTGCTTATTGCATCTTATCATACAAGTTTTCATTTTGATATTAAACAGAAACTTTCAATGATGTCTTTCTTGGCTAATTGATATGGATTTATTCAAAAGCCAGTCCCTTGGTCATTTTATGTTGCAAGGTTGAACATATTGATTATTGGAACAGTATTCTAAAAGGAGCCTCAGTTTCTTATCTCTTCATCCGGGGAGAATGATACTGTTCAAAAAGAAAAAAGAGAAAAGGGCACCATGACAGAAATTTTTATGGAGAAGATGCGTAAAAAGCATAGCTAATTTCATTTTATGGAGAAGATGCATGAAAATCATAGCTAATTTCATCTTCTTTTGGAAAAAAGTCTAAACTATTCTTGGACCTGTCGTCTTTCTAAATTAGTTTTACAAAACTCGTAAAGAGTAATTCATAGACATCTAAGAAGTATGGTGAATTTTCAGGAAAGCAAGCGCCAAACCAAATACAGAACGAGGAATATATGTAAAACATTTCAAAAATATTCCAATGGCAGATTTGGAAATAGTCCTTGTGAGTCTCTCTTAGCTCTTTCTGCTCAAAGTTTTATATGACGTGATCGTGTGTATGATTTCATTTTGTTCGGTCTTAACAGCCTGAAAAGAAAAATCCAGGATTAACTCCTATGGACTGGGTCAAGTTCCTTGTCTCTGCTATTGTTGGACTGGTCAGTGGAGCAATGACGTTTCTTACTCATCTATTCTTGTCTTTCCTCCCTTGTTTCTTCTCTGCCTGATTTTCATATTGATGGAATGCACTATTAACGTGCCTTTCTTCACAGGTTGCTGTATTTAGTTCTCTTGAAATGCCTAAAGCTGATCTGTGGGTCATTTTTGCCATTTTGTCAACTGTGATTGGTTACTGTGCTAAGACATATTTCACGTATGTTTTCCTTCGTCTTTGATTAATATGTAATATGTCATATGTTCTTTGCTATATTAATGTATGTGGGTCTTGGTGTTGATGGATCCATTCAGACAGTTAAACCAGTAAAGAGATACCTCTTCTTAATGCATTTCCTCCTTTTAATCCTATGGATAGTAAAGTTGCACTCCTACATGCCTCTGGCTGACTGTCTTGGCAGATATACTTGATTACTAGGTGCCTCTGTTTCTACCTGTGTTTCAAACTGTTTGAACTATTAATTTATATTATCATTTCTCATTTTTCCATGTAGGTTTCAAGCAAACATGGCTGCATATCAGAATTTAATAACACAGTCCATGTATGACAAACAACTTGATAGTGGAAGGGGCACTTTACTTCACTTATGTGATGATGTGATTCAACAGGAAGTAAGTTGCATTCTTTTCCTTCTCCATTTTTTCTTCATCTCTCTGTCAGAAAATTTAGTAGATTTTCCTGCCTAAAGCAATGAAAATGTGGTATATATTTTTCTCTGGTGATTACATATTTGAAGAGAAGCTTTCGTAGTTTTCAATTGCTGTATACCTTTAACCATTTAAGCCTTGATCTATTAGGTTAATTTATAAAAGATTAATTGACTTTAATTAAATCAGATTTTGCACTAATTAATAGGTTGGATAGTTGCCAAGCTTTGATATGCATAATATAGGAAATGATGAGTAGCATGGCGTCTGTCTTACTTTTGAATGAGAGTTAGTATGTTTTTTATCTTGTTTCTATTCCACTTTTTTCCTTCTGAAGGATAATCTTGTGTGCAGGTGAAGGAGGTAATCATCTCATTCTTTATACTAATGGAGCAAGGTAAAGCTACCAAGGAGGTATGCATCATCTTTTTTACTCCCTAAAATTTTTTCATTGTTTCTTGCTTTATTGTTGAATTTCTGTGTGGATATTCTTCTAGTGGAAAAAGTTTTTATGTGGATCCTTTTTAACATTGCATAACCTTTTAATAATTCGATATAGGATCTGGATCTACGGTGTGAGGAACTAATTAAAGAGGAGTTTGGAGAGAGCTGTAACTTTGACGTGGATGATGCAGTTACAAAGCTAGAGAAGTTGAAAATAGTTTCTCAGGTGAGGATCCTTATATTTCCTCCTTGATAAACTTGATTGTATTTGCATTGGTTGTATATATTCGATCGTTGGCTTTAAGTTAATGATTAGATTTCTTCTGGATAAATTTGTTTGTGAGTATAGAATGTTTTTGAATTCAGGATTCTATTGGACGATACAACTGTGTTGGATTGAAACGTGCTAATGAGATAATTGGTGTGACCACTGAGGAACTTGTGCTGATGGCAAGACAAGGTTCTATTTCAGCTTAATGTTTGCCTTGGTTGGTAAGTTGGGCGACTGTTCTCCAGATATGTATGTATTTGATTCATTTGTAAGCTGATGTTGACTTAATAGTGAAGTAATCTGCAGGTGATAATTCTACTCATATGGACGCACCTTTGCTCCAAGGTTTCATTCGGATGGAAGGCATCGACTTGTTCTTGCTGCTAGTTGTTTTTTTTTTTTTTTTGGTTTTCACTTGAGTAGTAGTGTGCTAATACAAGTAATAGTATTTACAATTACAAGCATTTTTTACGGCTTCTTGCTTAACTTGTGCTTGTAACTTTTCATTTAAAATCCTGCATGTAATTTTTTTTTGGAGTATAAAAGAAGGGTGTTGAGTTCTTTTGTTTTAATTTATGTAATCTCGGCCGGCCATCTTGTAAAGATTAAAATCAGGAAAATTAACACTAGTAATTGTTTTGTTGAAAATTTGAATTGGATTGGGATATGGAAAATGTATGTATATACTTGTACTAATAGTAATAGAGATGTGAGATACATATATAGGGAAGAATAGAATTGCAAGAGGCAGAAAAGTAAAATGAGTTGGCTAAGGAGTTGGCTAAGGTAAGCTTAGGGAGTAGGGACTCCAAGTCAAGTCCAAGTAGAGCAGCCAGCATCCATGGCTATTTGCCATTGACCACATAACTGCATGCGTACTTTCTCAGACGAAAAGTAAACACAATCGATGTGTTGTGCATCTTTGGCTTTGCAGAAGGTTACTGGCCTGTAAGTACACTTGGACGACCTGTTTGATTGCTTCCACATGATCAGATTATGCTCGTTAGGGGGAGCTGAAGACGGTTTAGCATTAATTTTAATCGGTGAAAGTGGGTACAAATATTCTCTTCTCGAGTACTATTATAAGCTGATACATTGATCCAAAGCCAAAAGCACTTGAATTATACAGTATGCATGCATGGTTCCAAATAAGTGTAAGGTTATTCTTCTGGGGCTCCTTCTCCTTGTAGGTTGAAATTCTTAACAATCTTTAGGGGATCTGCCCTAATTCAAATAGCTGCTTACTATTTAGCCCTTTTTCTTTCTAAACACACGCAATGTCCAATTCTCATTTTTGTCCTTCCTGGTCAATGCTGTTGTAGAGTAGACTGGTACATCTGAACAGGGCACAGGACTTTGTGCTTGAGCATTCTGACAGAGAAGCTGTTTGCAGATTCTTAATTTTTTAGTTATTAGACTTATCATATAGGATGATTTCTTCACCTCTTCTATATTCTTAGTGTTCTCAGCGGACATTTTACTTTTTGCATTTTGGGCTTTGCATCCATATATATATATATATATATATAATATCATGCATGCTAATGATTTCTGAAATTGCGTCTAGGTTTCAGCGAAACTAGGTTGACTGTCACGTGGATATGATATACAATTGGATAGTGTTTTTCTTTTAATATTTAAAGTCGTCAGATATTGAATTTTAATCACGTTTATTAATAGATCACATAACTCTTCTTCACTTATGTGAGGAGGTGATTCAACAGGAAGCAAGCAGTCATATGTACCTAGGCTACAAAATTTTAATTTGGGTGTGCAAATAAATAATTAGGAGAGCTGAAAATCATCTTTTACCAATACTATATACCTGAATGCTTATAGAACAACATAATTTCAAATGTGTAGGTAAAAGATGTACGCATTCACATTATCGTTCTAGTTCTGCACTTGCATGCAGATATTGAGAAAAGCTTGTACACTACTATTTTTTATTTTAATTTTTTTTTATCTCATTTGTTTATGTACATAAACTCATTGTTAAATAATTGTCTGTGTTTTGGTATATGTAGCTTTATGAAATTTGCAAACTTCTTATATATATACTGGCAAGTCAACCATGTTTTTCTCAATCATAGTTTATTACAGTTAACTGCTCACGCTACAGGCAGCTAATCTGAGTACAAAATGCCATCATATCAGATTCTAATGGAACATATTTACAAATAATTTTTTAGTGAAACAAATAACGAGTTATACAGTATAATGTCACCCCAAGATTACTGCATATCATACAATCCTGCTACTGATAATGAAGCAATCACATACATATTTTCATTTGAACTTAGGAGAAGTAACAAACCAACAGGCCATTTTTTGTAGCTGCAAAGTCCATTCGATATTTTCGTGACCTTTGATATCTCAACAACTATATGCCAATCAGCTCTGTAAAAAGAGATAAACAGATTAATTATGAAGGAACTTTATTCTCAAAATGAAAGATTTGTTTAAAGCAAGGAATAAAAAGCGATGGTATAATAGGCATGTTTTTTATAACCTTAGCCAGCGAGATAAAAGATATTAAATAATAGGATGCCGAGCCAGAGTGAAAATAGTGTTCCTTTCCAACGTCATCTGTAAACAATCCGAACCAGAAAATTATACTCTAGTGAAAGAATACAGTCAGAAGCAGATCTAACCTCAATAGGGAACGAGGTTGAACATAATATGTAAAAGGAGTATATAAAATACAGGAACTTTCCTAAAATTGTGTTTCGTTATTTAAAACTTCTAGCATGCCAGAATATTGGAAATTGATATAAAATTGGCATAACAAGAATTCTAATTGTGCATTACCTCATTTCAACATATGGAAGCAGAATAATCTGTAGACATAAGCTGCTTTGTGTTTTCTGTCAGCATTTTGTGACAGATTTTTTTTTTCAGGATTTCAACTGTTTCAATTTCTCAAGAACTTGCTTCATTGATGGCCGAACAGAAAGTGTCTCTGCTGTACAGGCATATGCAAGCCTTAGCATTCCCAAGAGATTCTCCCTAGGTCCAGTTTCCCACAGTTCAGCAGAGAATAGCTCAGATGGACGCCCCTCCTTGATCAGCAACTTGGTCCATTCAACAATATTGATTCCATTCCCGTACTCAGAAAATGATGGATCAAGGGACTTCTTCCCTGACAGTAATTCTAACAGTACAACACCAAAACTGTACACATCTGCCTTGTCAGAGACCCTGCATGTGGTTGCATATTCTGGTGCTACATAACCAAATGTGCCAGCAACATCTGTAGTGGCATGGGTCTCAGAAACTTCTAAAAGCCTAGCAAGCCCAAAGTCTGAGAGAAACGCATTAAGATTCTCATCAAGCAGAATATTGCTGGGCTTGATGTCTCGATGAACTATACGGGGAACACACGAGTAATGGAGGTAAGCAAGAGCCTGCGCTATGTCCATAGTTATCTTGTAGATCACTGACCACTGTACAAAATTTCCAGACTTGTCATGAATGAAAGTCTCAAGGTTTCCACCAGAAAGATAATTGTAAATTAAAAACATTTCATTTTCCCCAGCATAATACCCAATAAGAGTTACAAGGTTCTTATGTCGAATTCTTCCTAGCGTTCTTATCTCTGCATCAAACTGCTGAATGCCTTGAAATCGGCCAATATAAAGCCTCTTTACAGCTACATGATAGCCTGGGACCAACTCTGCTTTGTAAGTTGACCCAAATCCACCTGTACCAATAAGGTTTCGGATGCTAAAATTACCTGTAGCTCTTGCAACATTATCATAATTGAGTTCATTTGGAGCATCTGCAAAAGTCACAACCACTTTTCCTTTCAGGGCACCGTGTCTTCTAAACTTTCTCCTTCCAAATTGACAGATAATTACTATCACTGGAACCATACAAAGCAGAACAGAAGCAGAAGTTACCGCTGCAATTATAAAAGGTTTCAAATTTCTTCCTTTTGGAAATTTAGCCGGACCCATAGGCTTTTCCGGTGCTGCGGCAGAAGGTAAACACTGAGGCAAACGTTTATTACCTCTAAAAGCAGTACAATTACTCTGATGTTGGAGATTCGGTATTGGACCTGAAAAGTCGTTAAAAGATAGGTCCAGAACAGTCAGACGAGAAAGCAAAGAGAAAGAGGAGGGTATTTCCCCAGAAAGTCGATTGTGGTTGAGTAAAAGGGTTTCAAGATTTGTAGCATTTGTCAGGCTAGCAGGGATAGATCCTGTAAGAGAATTGTAGGAAAGATCAAGAAGCTTAAGAGAGGTCAATTGACCTAGTTCGGATGGAATTTCTCCAGTTAAACTGTTCTCTCCAAGAGATATCCATGTTAGATTCTTCAAATTCCCCAATTGATCTGGCAGAGATTCAGAGAGTCTATTTCCTCTTAAGTCAAGTAACTGAAGCATCATCAAGTTTCCAATACCAGGATCTATTGATCCCTCAATCTGATTATATGCTGCTTCAAACTCTGTTAACTGTAGACAATCAAGAAAAAATGCCTCCAGCATCCCACCTCCTATCTGGTTTGCACTCAAGTTAACCGAGACACTCTGCAGCTTATCGCAATCAGAAATTAGCTCTCCATAGGAAGACCCATTAAGCATGTTATTATTCAGTAACAACCTGTATGAAAATTTACTGTTACCTGCCGACAATTGATCTCCAATGGAGAACATAGGTAATGGACCAGTGAAACTATTCCAGCTTAGATCATGGATGATTGCGAAATTCTCATTCATCATCGATCCCATCTTAGGACCCCAAAAAGGAAGATTAGAATAGGCAAATGCAACCCATGTATCTTCCATATCAATGAAACTAGAATATAGACCATAAGAGACCATGCTCCCATCACAGCTGGCCTTCCTGTATCCTGGAATGTTACCAGAAATGTTATTTCTACTAACGTTCAAGTACGTGATACAAGGAACATGTAGCTGCCAGGGAAGGTATCCAAACAAAGCATTGGAACTCAAATCCAAGAAAGTAAGGTTTTTACACATCCCAATATTTTCTGGTACCACACCACCAAAATAATTCTGCCCCAAATTTAGGACTCTGAACGAACAAAATTCACTCCATATCTCAGGCAACCGCCCGACAAGATTTGCTCTTGGCGCCCACAAAACCTCCAAATTGGAAAGGAAAAACAGTTCAAAAGGAACACCCCCATCAAATGCATTGAATTCTCCTCGAAAACTGTCCATGGAGTTTGTTTTCTCATCAGGACCCAAATCTACCAAATTGGTTAACACTACAGCTGATAGTTTCTTACAATTTGCAATCTCCTTTGGAATTACATCTGTGAGACTGTTCCTAGATACATCCAAAACCCGAAGCTCTGTGATGTGGCCCATTTCAACCGGAATCTTGCCTTGTAAAACGTTGCCATCAAGCAATAAAGTCCTCAAATTCTTGCAATTTCCAATCTCAGGGGGAATATTTTCAACTAGATAGTTATTAGACAGCCTCAAGTGGATCAAAAATTCGCATCTACTTGAATTATCAACAGTAATCCTACCAGAAAGCAGATTATTCGACAAATCGATAACTATCAAGTTGGTGTTACCAATGAGTTTATCTGGTATATAACCGGAAAATGAGTTGAAGGACAAGTTCAGCACACTAAGATAGGGAAGAGAGCTTATCTGGAAAGGAATCTGGCCGGAAAAGTTGTTTCCTTGGAGTTCCAGAACCTCCAAAAACTTAAGGTCTCCAATATCTGCGGGGATCTCCCCGGAAAATCCACTTTGAGCAAGCGACAAAGCTGTTACTTTGTCAGAGAAGTTAGCGCACCTGACACCGTACCATGAGCAGTGGATTGTAGATGGGTTCCAGGTGGATAGAAGGTTTGAGGGGTCATTAAAGATAGACTTCTTCAAGCTGAGAAGAATAGCAGAGTCCGGGGTAGACTTTGAGAGTGTGAAGCTAAAGGAAAAGAGCAAAAACCAGAGAAATTCCATTTTGTTTTGTTTTGTGTGTGTTGGGCTCTTTCTGATTAGAAAGAAAGAAAGAAAAGGTTGCCGGTAAGGATTCGAAGGAAATGAAAAGTGTCGGGCAGGTACAGCAGAGAGTGAAAGTGAACGCTATGGCTTCATTGGAACCAAAACAAAGAACATTTTGTGTTCTTTCTTCATATTTGAATGAAAACCATATTGTTCTTATTTGTTTAAAGAAAAAAGAAAGAGGCCGGAAAGGAGAAGAAGAAGAAGACAAACAGAGCCGGCGTCAGGAACGGGTTTTCTACATGACTATTAGTACATACTTCTTTTTTAGTTTTGTTTTCTTGTTTGTCACATCTCTGGACTCACGTGCTGATATCAATATGCCCTGCAGGCTTAGATGACCGACTGACTAGTAGCACTCTGTGCTTTCTACTTTGTTTATTTTTCTTAATTGTTGAAATGAAAGACTAAATAAAGTTACATTGAATTATTGAATCAGTTATTAATTATGCTCTGCTGTCGGCTCCTTATGCCTTTGCAAGCTCTGTTTTTATCTGTCTGCTGTCATTAATCATACAAACCGATCCCTTGCCTTGTTGTCCTTTTCTTTTGCCAGAAACAGTGGCAGCAATCATCAATGATCCTTCAATTTGATACTCAATTGTATGTTTCAGTTTATACAATTTCTTTTTGTTTAGAAAAAAAAACAAAAAAAATTACAGCCTGCATGATTATCGGTTACTGTTTTTATACTTGAAACAAATTTAATGCTGCAACATTACAAAATTGAAAACCCATTTATGAAAGAAAATTATGAAAACCAACACAAAACGTACTAACGGGCCAAAATAAAAATACAAAACGTACTAGTACTTCAACAAAGTCATACTGCAGAAGGGAGGCAAGTGGTATTCCAAAAGCACCGGTAAACATTATGGATGATTAATGTTGTTAGTTACTCTCATGGGTTACATAGAAGAGACAAATCAAACAAGTGTTAGTGTTACTAGTACTTTGGTTAACAAAGACAAAATAATTAGGTAAGGAATGAGCATAGTTTTCAATTTGAAGGACTGGTGTTGGCAAATGAGGTGCCAATTTCTCAACAAAATTATAGATATTGCTTCACTTTTTCAAGATTAGGTTCATTTTATATAATATATATGTATGAATGACTTTAAGCTGAAGTTGGGTCTTTCTAAGATAGTTCACTTTGTCTCTTTTGCAAGTATTTCCCATTTGTTCGTCTGCAAGTCGGTGCTCCCCGTCATGGAAAAGGAAAAAAAAAACAATTTGGTTTCAGCTTAGGAATTTCACATGAGAATATAGCAGCATAAACAGAAAAGCTTGCCATTGCTCATTTCTAAGCATACAGACAACCAACAAATCATAACAAAAAGTAACCCCACTTACTGCAACAGTCACCATTCAAATCACTCCATTGAGTCCATTCTCCACCGTATCTTACGTTCTTTTGACTATATTTCTGACAAGGAAACTTTACCCCTTTCCACAACATTGACCCTTGGTAGAATTTCAGACAATTTTATAATTGTGTATCGTGGCGCACATGGCGTTATCTTCCAAACTTTTGAATCACTGAAATTAACTTTGAGGAATGGGCGGGGGGCTGCCGGGTGTAGGGGGAGGGGATAGAGAGCCCATGAAATTTGAACTCAAGACACGCCATAGGCGGTGGAACTAATGAAGCTTTAAATTAGTGTACTAATAATTATGGATGCTCGTTTGCTTGATTTAATGAAGAAACTTCCTTCCATGTGCAGTTGTGTATATTGCCTGCAACTGCATACATAACATCGTATTATATATTTATGGGGTAATGCGGAAGACAGGATTACGATTCCATTTCCATTTCCTTCTCTTTCCATTATTATACAGATAGTTATTTAAAAAAATATATATATATATGTATTATACAGATAGTTACTAGTATTGACTCGAAACAAAATGGGAGGACCCTGGAGACCTAATTAGAGACAGTGGGCCAAGAATCGAGCTGAATGTTTGTCAGTCATCAATTTTTTTTTTCTTTCATCAAGTTCCAACGAAATAATAATAATTTATTATATTATCAAATATCAAATATGCATATCGAGGCAGAAAAAGGGAAGAAACACAAGGTCGATTTGAAAGGCTGCAAAATATGTAGATGGAGTTTGATACCTTCGTTGTTTTGCGTTTTATATAGTTGTTATGTTTTGTTGTTGTTTTTTATTTTGATTTTGATTTTTTTAACGTGAATTAGAATTTAAAATATTGAGGAGGGTTATGCAAGTTGGTGTGTTTATTACATGCATTAGATTAGATTAGTGTGCCACTTTCAAAACTAGAGATCAAGAGCTACTATTGCTTTGAAATTAGAATATTTAGTTATACATGCGCCAACAAGAGCAAAGTGGAAGAAGAGAAGTTTCGGAATTGATGGATTAGCGACCCATTAATTAATTGCAAATTCCAAGCTCATGATGTCACTAGTGAGAAACGACTTGCCACGGGAATCAGCCTAAATATGGATATGCAGTTGTATATAGTATTAAGCAAACCGTTATTTTTCTATACAATTAAATAAACTACTAACAACATGCTCGTAGGTCTAAAATTTTTTTATTTATATCTAATAGTATTAAATTTAATGAATTAAATAAATATAATTTCATTTATAATTTTTGAATAAAAGCAATGATTATTGAAAATATATCAATTAATTTGTAAATAATATATGTATTTTATTCTCACAATTTGGCTAACAAATTTAAAAACAAATCCATTCTTTCAAATTTATTTTTCTAAATATAGTTAAAAAATGAAAATAAATGATTAAAAAAAGCTAAAACTAAACAAAAAATCCTAAGCAAAAAAAAAAAAAATCCAAATAGAGATATCACGTGAACACCTTCACTTAGGATGGTAACGAGTAAGGTAAGTGTGAGTTTTATATTCTTCCTCATTTTGACTTGATATTGGATTATTATTTCTTAGGTTATTATTTTTTTATACTTGATCCTGCTTTGACATTTATATGTATAATCTATATATGATCTAATTTGATTAAAAATTAATTTAATATTTATAATATTTATAAATTATAATTTTTTAATATATAATACATCTTAATTACATATAAATATAATATTTTATTAAATAAATATATTAAATAATATTTTTATTAATATAATATATATAAAAACCAAAACAAATAAATAAAATATATATTTATATATATATATATATATATAAATCCTGAGACAAAGCAAAACAAAGCATCTTAAATCTATCTTCTACTCGACTTCAATCTCTAGCAAAGAAAAATCATCCTATCTTAATTAAGTCATCGATTTACAAAAACTATCCCCATTAAATCGATGAATCTAAATCAATCAAATACGTCGATACAATAAAACTAATAATTAGAGGCAAAGAATGAGTGACACAAAATATTAGTTGCTAAAATAATGGATTAAAGATGTTTTCCTCCTCTTGATCTAGTGGTCGAGGAAGTTTTATGGGGACATAAATGTCTTGATTTTGAGCTAGTTAATCCTCCCCTTTTCTCCCTCGTAAGAACTGTCTTTTCTTGAAAAAAAAATAGATTAAAGGCATAAATCATATTTGACTTTAAATGTAATATTATTTACTTTTAATTTTCATCATTAGAGGCACATAAATTATTAAAAAGAAAAAATCTCAATCCAATATGAATTTTAAAATATACATCAATTAAATTGAAATTGAAATGAATCAAAACTCATTAAATATAAATTGTTTTATCATCTTATTTATATTAAAATTTATTAACAAAAAATCAAAAAATTAAAAGAAAAAGAAAGAATATAGATTTGGGAGAAAAGGTGAAGTGCCTCGTGGACACTCTAACCTTCCTTCAAGGTCTATAAATTATTAATTCATGGGTAATTCACTTAAATGCAACTAGTCTCTTCCGCAGCATATATTATTACCGGCCTTTTTTTAATACATATAGTGTTTTTATACATATTTCTTGAATGTGATAATTTAACACACTTAAAACATATATCTTTGTAAATAATTATTACATTAATTAAACAAAATTTAATAAGAGATATTATGTGATATCAATTACTAAAAAAATATTATATAACTTATAGATATAAAGCGTAAAGTTGCTATTATAATATAAACGAATGTTGAATTTTATTTTATATTATATTAAATTGAAACAACCTCAAATGAAATATGTCCCTTGTATGTATTTAATAGTGTAATTGAGCCAAATCGATACACTAAAATGTTCAAGCTCGAGCTAGACTCAAAAATCAAAGTTTAAAATTTGACTCGAATTTGATCGAATTCTATTTTTCAAATTCGAAATCGATTTGAGATAAAACCCAAGCCGAGCTCAAGCTCACTCAGCTCGAATCATGACAGAAATTTTGTGATTTCTGGATACCCAACCCTTTGTTTTCTCCACTTTGATAAAATTGGACATTGGAGGCCTTCCTTCCTCGAAGCCAAAAGATTTGAGGGCGTGATGTGCATAGACCAGGGCGAATATTTCACCCAAACATGTGAGAAATCTGTAGTATTTCAAAAGCTAAATAATGCACCATTTTATAATCATACCTGAAGAGGAAGCAACGAATCAACACCGTCTTGTCTATAAGTTGGCTGAGTAGAACTTTCCTCGCACATTTGGACTAGATTAGGACTCCCTGAAAAACATACTTCCTGAAACTTCCATTAACGTAAAAGAAAATAGATTCCAATATGCTGTATATAATTCTTTTTGCATTTTCAAAATCACATCAAGGTTTCATGAATCAGACAATCACATAAAATATAGATGGAGATACAATATCAACAAACCTAGATGAGATTCATAATCAACAAATCTAGAACGCCATTCTAACCCCTGGGACTCATCAATGTTAGAACCCTTCAATCCCTTCTCCTTTTCATTGTTCCCTTTAGAACCACTTTCAGACTCGTTATCAGATTCCAAACATATCAATCTGCATATTCCTGATAGGAAAATGATAAGCAAAAGGGCGAGTGCTGGAGACCCATTAACATTTATTTTTAACTAACAAAGGACTTTGAACAAAATCAAATACAAAATCAGATTATCATTTAAAATAAGCCAAAATTACCAACATTATATAATTTTCATTTCAAATTAAAATTAAAATGAATAATAAAATCCAAATTACAACCCTAACATTAAATCAAACTTCAACGAAAAACAAATGGAAGTAAAGGGGAAAAGAACAGACCAGAGAGCTTGTGATCTTCAAGTTGAGGATCCAAAACACTAATGGCAAGGCTAGCATTGGAGACCCTGACGACTGAAGGCTCGGACATTTTTGTAGCAAGATTGGATGAGTATTGGAGCGAGTTAGTGTTGGAAGACCCCACTTTGATTTTACTGAAACAAAGAAAAGTGTGGGATCAATTGGATGAAATTGAACAGGAACAAATGCACCAAAAACAAATAAGATAGAGTGAATTGGACAAAGAAGACAGAAGGAATTGGATTAGGTGAGTCTCAATGTCTGTGTGAACACTCTTGGAATATACCCCCTATCCCTATTTCAGTTCGCCATTATGCCTTTCAAAAAAAGAAATAACATATGCTTACCTTGGGATGTCTCGAAAAACACATATATTGGAACAAAGTCCTTTTGTTATGTCTATGGAATAGCGCCTCAGGAAAGGGGAGAGGGAAGTCGTGAAATTGAAATAGAAGAGGAGAGTTGTGAGATTGAAAGAAATAGGATAACACCGCATGGAGGGAAGGAAAGGAGAGTCGAAAGATTGAAAGAGATAAAGGTTTTTAGTTTTAGGGTAAAATTATAATTTAAAATTAAAATAATAAAATATATATAAAAATAAAAAAATTTAATAAAATCGTAAACAACTTAGAGTCACGAATTTGACTCATTTAATAAATCAAAATATTCAAATTCAAATCAAATTCAAATTTTTTTTTGAATTAAAATCGAATAATTTGAAACTATAAGTTTATCATTTACGCCCTTAGTATGTAAACTGTACCTGTAATTAAGTCTTTTTGGAGAGTGAAAAACAACTTCAAGAACCAGTTTCATATATTTGATTTAAAAAAAAAAAAATACATGGCAATTGGCATATCATCATAATTACAAGAAAGTTTTTTCTGTCAGTCGTGAATGCATTCGCCATGCCAAAATTTCAAAGCTCTCTCTCTCTCTCTCACACACTTGCCCCATACCATCTGTCCCAACAAGTCTTTTACCCCTAGGTGACCTCTTCTGTTTCCTCTTGATTTGTGAATTGCTGAAATCGTCCTTAACTTCCTACAAAGAGACTTAAATATCAAATAGTGTATGAACGTAAAATTTAACTGCCAATCTGCCATCCTAACAGTCAATTTAATTGATCAATGACGCCTCAGATTACTTAAGATACACACATTTGAAAGAGACAAGTACAAGCAAACAGAAAATTTTGTACGCTCAAAGCTTGCCTTCTTAGATGCAAGATTTGGGTTTTCACGACTCTTTTTCTTCTTAACTGAAAGTGGGTTTGGAACCTATAAAATTCAAGAAGGCAAAAAGTTAATAGCACAGCACAAATATATATATATATATATATATATATATATATATAATGTACCAAAATTCAGTTAGGAGGTTAAAAGAAAAGTCAAGTATGTTGAACTCTGCTTCTATTTAAAGATGTGATAGATTGATCTCCAAGCAATCTACATCCCTCACATGATTCTAATTATCACAAGGTTGTAGATTTTTACACTAATGGCAAGTGTGCATAACAAGAGGAAAATATTACTCGATTGATATGGATGATGGCACTAGATGGCAGCTATGCATAATGCATGTTTTAGGCTCCAACTGTTATCATTTTCAGCTTTCCAACTAACATGTTCTAATCATGAATGCTTAGCAACATTTGCAAAAGCAGTTTAAGGCACTCGCTCTCAGCATATAGAAAATGCATAAATCATAAGGCTCCTGCCTATAAAAACTAGATTAGGTTAGAGATGTGCACACACGACCAAATTGGTACAAGTAGATGGATGTGAGAAAGAACCTTAGCTTTCTTTCTTTTCAATCAAACCCTATCCTTTACATCTCTTTCCTTTCCGGAATAATTTCTGGTATTATGTGGCTGCAACCCTGGACTGTGACAACCCAAACCTTCTTCATCAGAAGAATCCCCTGCATCCACATTTGCAGGAATGCTAGTAGTCCTCTTCTCTAACGCTTTATATTCCTTCTCAGTCATATGAAGGCGTTTTTCTTCATAAGATTTGACAAACTCACACTGAAATTTAGATGGTGTCTCAAGGAAAAGAGAATTTCTTAGACCAACTATTAAAGGAGCATTAGGCACCTAAAGGAAGACAAAGAATGAATTAGAATACAAGTTCAAAGGACCTATGGCTTTATTGACACGTGGAAAATAAAGTAATATTTTCTTTTATTGACACATGGAGTTTGATCTATGGCTTCTGTTTGAAAAGTTATAAAGCATGGTCTTCTTACAATCAGATTTTCATTTTATTATCATGTTAAGTTAGAAAACTTGTGATAACAAGTTACCGGTTTTTTAGCTTTGAAAGTTAAGTGAGGGGGCTTCATGTGAGTTCGAGCCTTGAAAGGTGATGCTTGAGGAGAGTACCCGTAGCATTCCTCTTAATAATGTCCTTGAAGGAACTAATGGTACATAAAGAGCAAAGAATTAGACCAAATAGCAACATAAAAGGTGAAGAAAAGGAAAGAAAGTTGCCTTGCCTTCTCAAGTTTCTTTCGGAGATCAGCATCCTGGGTAGCAACAAAAAAGTGCTCAGAATTATGTTCTCCGATTACCTCTGTAATGCAAGCATCAGCACTGACCCTCTTCTCATGATCACATCTGAATATGAGGTTCGATTACAATTCAAAAAAATTTAATTCATAGAAAGAAGGCCGAACTAGAAAAAAGATTGCATATGATTAACTTTCCAAAAATATTGTCAAAAGAACAAAAATAGAAACAGAAGCCACGTCATCATAATTCAGAAGTAAAAGTGATAGCACTAGTAAAGTGGTTAAGGATAATGGCCTCCACAAGATTAAAAAATTTACAACAAAAGGGAAAAGAGAAAGGGGTTACCTTGCAATTGCGAGTTTACGCGCTGCTAGGAAGGATGCAGACTGGGAAGCACCAAGTGTTCTCACCTCCGCCAGAACACAGCTGAAAACCCCCCACAAAAAAGGTGTCAGATTTTCATACAAAAGCACTTACCTTTAGAGATCCAACCCCAACCCAATTAGGAAAAGATAAAAAAAGGAGGGGTAGGACCAGCTGGTGAAAAGCCTGACAAAGGCGGAAAGAGAGCCTTGTCAGCGGGTGTTAAATCATTATGAAGAATGTGATGAACAAAAGTTCCGTCACAAAGAACCTTGAATGGCTGCCTGAACCCAAAGCACACTGAGAAAAATCTCACCGTCTTCCTGTGACGCCTCTGCTTCTTGAATCTCATATTTTTCCTCTCTGCAGATTCAAAGATTGAGATTTTGACAGCCCACACAGTTACAAGCAGAGAAACCAAAATCTATCTCCTTTGGTTATTGTTAGCTAAGTATATAATGACAGTAATGTCCTCTTACTCAGTTACGGATTAAGGTTTTTAAGGGTATTTTCATCTTTTAATTATGGATATTGTATAACAATCCTAAAACAAAAAGCCCTGTTTTTTGCAGCTAAGAGAAAATAAAACATTTTAATCGTCTTTGTGGAAAAAATTTAAAACCGAAAGCAAATCAACCTTAACATGAAGCATAAAAACTTAAACAACCAATCAATCATTATCATCATAGTCACACTCAATACTCAACATTACAACCAAAACCAGAAAAATCTAATAAGCTTGTCAAAGCTGTAAGTAGCAGTTAAAATAAATAATAGGAAGAATGAGCTAAAAAAAAAACCCAACAAGAACATCAGAGTCTTATTAAAAAAATCAATATATCTAAACATATTAAAGAAAATGACTTCAGTAATGAAAAGGATCAAAGAGGCTGACAACTTACTGCAAATAAGAAACGAGAAGAAACCCAAATTCCAAATCAAGCAAAGAAAGAAATTAACTCGAAATTGCTCCAATCCTACGCTCTAAAAAGAGAAAGACTGATTATTAAAGGCCTTTTTTTTTCTTGGAGAGAGTCGAAAATTTATTGAATGAACAGAAGACGAAGAATTTGCAAATGGGATTCAAAGCTGTAAATTTTCAGCTTAGCCCGAAGCCAGACGGATCGGAGGAGGGCGGTTTCAAGAGAGAAGTAGAGGAAGGCGGCTTAATAGATAGAGAAAACGAAGGAGAAAATTAAATTTTAGGGTTGCTTTTAGGTTTTTACCTGTGACATAAACGGTGCCGTTTGGTTGAAGGAGAAAAAATAAAAACAACAAGAAAAAGAGATTATACTGATTATAATTAAGAGATTATAGACAAATTATTCAAATTGATAATTTATTTTTTTCTTAAATGGTCTAGATTAGAGAGAAACATCACAATTTACAAGAATGCCTCTTTATCTTTGGAATTCTGAGAATGTTTGGATGTTGCACTTTCTTTCTAAGATATTCACTGCTTAATTGTTTGATACAGTAGACATTGACTTGAATAATTTTAAATAAATCTGAAGTTTAATCCAAATAATTCTTCTACTTTTAATAAGATTGAAATTTAATTCTCAGCATTTGTAATTTTTTTAAAATTTTTCCTAAGCTTTGATCTCCTATGTAAAAATAAAAAAAATAAAATTTAAGTTTGTTGAATAATATTGTTTAAAAATAAATATATAAATTAATTGAATTAAATTTTAAATTGAGATTTAATTTATAAAAACATTCTTAGGAGAGAACTCTAATTGTCTTGCTGAGAAACTTGGAAGGAATTATATTAGAATCCGCTGATGATGGAATTTTAGCAGGGATAGAAAAGGCGAGGCCTACATTCAAGATTTTCTCCATGCATGCGCATCCCTAAGAAATTGGGACAAAGACGCAAAGTTGGCAATCGCATACAGAAATGGTTCTAAACTCCACGTGTCTCAAAAAGTTACCGTGTCTTGGTGATGGAGACAATCTAAGTTGGACAATTACAAGTATTAAGTGGAGCTCAAGCCCGCTAATCTAGATTGCAGTAACAATCAAGTTTTTGGAAGCCTTAATGAAGGCTGATGAATGCCACTTGCCACTTAAAGGTGGAAGTCGAAGCCAGTTTCGATTTCGAAGATCATACATGAAATTTTTTTTTTTTTTTTCAAATTTCTAGAGATCAGTTGGCTAAATGAATATAATCTTGTAAATTGAAAGTGACTAAATGCAATCAACAATTAAATAAATTTTAACTAAGATACTTGAAAAGCTATTTTAAGGATAATAATTTTTTTACTTAAATAGAAATGAATTCTTGAAAACATTATTCTTATTAAGATATAATAATGTCTAAATAAAGAAATTAAAAATTGTACTTATAAATTTTTTTGAACACACTTAAAATAAAGATTCTTCCAGAGATTTAATACGAAAATTTGTTAAATAAATCAATGGATGTTTGAAACACCTCCTACAGACGTTACTTGAATGAAGAATCATTATTTTTAAATTGAAATATTACGTTAAATGAACAAATTTTTCGAATTTTCAAACAGTGCATTCGGATGCTCTGAGTTATGGCATTTCAATGTCAAATTAAGGCAAATTTTCACACAAAACTTAATATTCTACAAAGTATTTGGATGCTTATCTTAAGTTATACTTGTCAATTCGTATTTTTGTGTCATGTCTTGTATCGTGTTTGACACAAATTATTAAAATATGAACATAACACGAATTATGAAACGTATTTAAATTTTAAATACGAACATGACACATTTGATATATGGGTTATACGTAACAAAATACGATTAACACATATATAATTAATTCGTTTAAGTACAACACGATAAATACGAATAATATGGATATATATGAACAGACACGACTAACATTAATATATATAAATAAATGTGACTAACACGAATATATACAAAAAAAATTGACTAAAATAATAAATAATTATAAACTATTTATCATTTACAGCTTAATAAATTTGGCATATTAATAATATAAAAGGTACTTGCATATTAAAAAAATAAAAAAATTTAATACTTATTTAATATGTGTTTAATATATATATTTAAAATTTAATTTATATTACACAACTAAATTAATTTTTAGTATCAAATTCAAAATGATAAATTATTAAAGATTAAAGAATAAAATAATAATGTATAAGACTAGTATTAATATTTATATTGTATTTATATTGTGTTTATATTATTAATATAAAAAATAATTTTATAATAATTATTAAATGAGTATAATAATTAAATGTTTAAAATAATTATTATATGAAATTAAATAGCTAATTAAGTATCATAATTAAAAAATTAAAAATTAAAAAAATCTTTATATGTTTATATTAAATTAAAAAATATATAAAAAATGTGTTCATGTGTTAAACATATTAAATATGTACTTGTATGATAAGATTAAATTAAACATATTATTCGTGTTGTGTCACGTATTTAGACAAGTCAACAAATATATCATATAAATTGTGTCGAATCGAAATTTATGTTGACACGAATAAACACGAAACATGTTTTTTTAAAACACATATACAATTTTTTTCATTTTATTTTTGTGTTGTATTATTGTATCGTGTCTAAAATTACTAGGTTTATCTTAAGATATATGCCTATTTAAATCTTTTCAAGACATATGCCTTTGGAACTTTTTCAATCAAATTCTCTTATGATGTTATTCGATTTTTTTTGCTTATTTTTCATTCCAAACGTTATTTATCAACTTCTACAAACTTTTTTTATTTTTTATTTTAAACTCTAATTGTAAATTAAATTTACTACATAAGATAAATGATACATCCTTTGATTTGTTCTTGTTTGAATACATAGAATAAGTGACTATTTTCATGGATGTCTATCTCATGTTTTTCCTACTATTTTTCATATTTTACTATTGCATGGGTTATAATATCTATTGTTAATCATGCGAATTCTAATACTTGAAACCAAAGTTTTAAATAGCACCCACATGGATAGGATTGTGGGTGACTCTATTTTACAATGAAGAAAGAAAGTGAATAGAGAGGAAAAGACAAGAAAGTGGTTAATGTCAGATATAAATTGGTTTTTATTTTTTATTTTGACCATATCTTTTTTTTACCTTTTAGGAAATGGATATTTGAATTTTTTTTTATGATTTGGATAAAAATTTAATTGATTTGTTAGTTGTTAAATAGTGAATTTAATTTTTAATTATCTAAAAAATAATTTTTTAATAAAAATTTAATATTATTAAGTATATTTATTATTAATTTTATTATACTTAATATTTTAGATAAAAACTTTTAGAACAAAAGCAAATAATGATGGGAAATAAGTTTTTGGGAATGTTTTGAAGATTTTAAAATTTAGATGAAAAATTTGAAAAAAAAATGAAAGATGATATGTATAAGTGTTTTTACATGTATCTATACCATATAATTAGATTTTAATCCATTTACCTTAATCATTGTACTTAAAAATATTTAAATGTTCATTATTATTCTTTTTAATTAGGTTAATTTATAATAATAATAATTTCATAATGATAAATTGTCATCAATCATATGCATTTATAGTATTTATATCGACAAAATTCATGGATATATTAATGACCAACATTTTAGATATGTATATTGATTTATGACTAAAAACTAAAAAACATAAAATATAAAATATTTATTTTAATATATACATTAAAGAATTGAAATATTATAAATTACTTTAAATATAATAACCACGTTTATAATTATTATTTATTTCATTTTATGATAGGTTGTTTAAAATTTTAAAAAAATTTACAACCACGATGAGCGCAACTACCGTTATTTTATCCGTTATATTCACAACTATAATAAATGTGATGTGACAGAAAATGCAATTATGATCGTGATTTAAATCCTTGCCTAAAACTTAAAATATAATTCTGTGCAAACTATACTTGATTAGGTCTTTCCCACAACAAATCTAGCTATTCTAGATCAGTTGTCAAATGTGAATTGCATTGTTTGTGCTATAGGTTTTCTCCACTTCCTTACCTTCTACAATCATTAGTAACATTCTTGATTATTTTAATATGTAAAAAGACAGATACATACCTCTTTAATATTGATTACACTTTTATAAATGCAAAGACAATACATCCACATGTAATTTATACACATGGACTGATGGACATAAGTTCTTGAATGTTTACATGCAGGCATGTGATGATAATGTAGTTGCTATTAAAGACACTGGACATACCAGCAAAGTTTTTAGTTATTGTTTATATGTGGAATTTTCATGTTCTATCTTACTTTTCGTTGAGCACTCAACCTCTGTATGCATCTTACATTCTTTTCTTGTCTTGTCTTCATTGTTTAGGCGTTTACATGTCATCATTTATTATAGATAGAGGTGATGATGATGGAATCTATGTTTTTCGTCAAATGAATGAGGTATATTAGGTTGTGTCTTGGTTGTATTTTATTTTTATTTCATTTCATTATTTTAAACATTCAAGACAAAAATTCTTTATAACATGTTTATAACAATATTTGGTAGATTGTGTTCTGTTGTAGTCTTGTAAAAATTTTATTCTACTTTCAACATTATGGTGTAAATTGTAAATAGAATAGGGCTTTGTTCTTTACAATTTTGCAATTAGAATTTATAAGTAATTTTATAAAATATTATTATATTTTTTTATAAATGAAATTGAATGTTTTATTTATTTATTTCTTTTATTTATGTATATTTTAGTATTCATATAATTACTTTAAAATTAAAATTAAAATTAAAAATACAATAAAAAATTATAAAATAATAGTTAAACATGATTTAAAAATACTATTATCGATAGAATTTTATTATTACGAATGAAAAAAAACCCATTACAGGCAGATTTACTGATGAAAAATTCTATAGGAAAATCCATTGCTAATAAATCTGTTGATAATTATCGATGGATTTAAAGCATTAATAATGGAATAGCATTACTGACATAGTTAGCACTAACGAAATTCTTTTGTCGGTAATACCATCACTAAAAATATTGCAGACGAATTTTAAGCTTTTATCGATGAAATATTACATTGATAAAACATAACTTTCTGGAAGTATAAGGAATAATTAATCACAATGAAACTAAAATTTATATATAAAATTAAATGCTGATGCTATTGATAGGATAATGAAGAGAATGCAGAGGTAGTGCAAGACCTGTAAGTTGAGGTAGCCTTGAAACTGCAACCGCAACTGCAATGTAAGCGCACACACACATAAACATATATATGTATACATATATATACATAAACATATATATGTATACATATATATTTATAAATATATACATATATGTATATATATGTATACATATACATATATGTATTTATATGCATATATATGTATGTACATAATGTACATATATATGTACATACATATATGTAGATATATGTATACATGTATATATATGTATGTTATATGTATATGTAATAGATATATGCATATATATGTATATGTATATGTATATGTATATGTATATGTATATGTATATGTATATAGATATGCATATATATGTATATGTAGATATATGTATACATACATATATATATATAGATATATGCATATATATATGTATATAGATATATGCATATATATATGTATATAGATATATGCATATATATGTATGTACATATATATATGTATGCATACATATATATGTATGTACATATATGTATATACATGTATACATACATATATATGTATACATAAACACATATATGTGTATACATATGTATATACATAGATATACATATGTATATATATTTGTATATATATTTGTATATATACATATATGTATATGCATGTACACATATATGTACATACATATACATATATGTATACATATGTACACATATATACATACATATATACATACATATACATATGTTTATGTATATGTATATATATATGTATGTATATATGTGTACATATGTATACATATATGCATATATACATATATTGATGGGATAATGAAGAGCATGCAGAGGTATTGCAAGGCCTATAGGTTGAGGTAGCCTTGAAACTACAACTACAATGTGCGCACGCACACATATAAAAACATATATATATATGTGTATATATACGTATATATGTATGTATATATATATATATGTATGTATATGTATGTATATGTATATGTATGTATATGTATACGTATACATATATATATACATATATATGTACATATATATGTACGTATACATATACATACATATATATATATACATACATATATACGTATATATACACATATATATTTGTACATATATGTACATATATATGTATATATATATGTATGTATATGTATACGTGCATATATGTACATATACGTATATACATACATATATACATATATACATATATCTACATATATATGTATGTATACATATATGAACATAAATGTACATATGTAAACATACATACATATATATATATACATATATGTATATATATGTTCATATGTGTATATATACACATACGTATACATATGTATATGTATATGTACATATATATGTATATACATATATGTATACGTATGTGTATATATATATACACACATATATCTTTTTATATACACATATATATGTATGTATATATATGTATATATGTGTATATCTATGTATATTTATGTATATATGTGTATGTGTATATATATATATATATATGCATGTATATATATGTATATATATATGTGTACATATATATGTATGTATGTTTACATATGTACATATATGTTCATATATGTATACATACATATATATGTATATGTATGTATATATATGTGTATATGTATATATGCATATATGTATATATATATATGTGTATATGTATATATGTATATATATGTATATATATGTGTATATGTATACGTATGTGTATATATATATATATACACACACATATATATTTTTATATACACACATATATATATATTATATATGTATGTATATATATGTATATATGTGTATATGTATATATATGTATATATGTGTATATCTATGTATATTTATGTATATATGTGTATGTGTATATATATATATATGCATGTATATATATGTATATATATATGTGTACATATATATGTATGTATGTTTACAAATGTACATATATGTTCATATATGTATACATACATATATATGTATATGTATGTATATATGTATATATATGTATGTATATATATGTGTATATGTATATATGCATATATGTATATATATGTGTGTATATGTATATATGTATATATATGTATATATATGTGTATATGTATATATGTATATATATGTATATATATGTTTATATGTATATATATGTATATATATGTTTATATGTATATATATGTATATATATATGTGTATGTATGTATATATATGTGTGTAGGTATGTATGTATATATATGTATGTATATATATGTGTATATGTGTATATATGTATATATATGTATATATATATGTATGTATATATATGTATATATGTATATATGTATATATATGTATGTATATATATTATGTATATATGTATATATGTATATATATGTATGTATATATATTATGTATATATGTATATATATATATGCATGTATATATGCATATACATATATGTATACATATGTGTATATACATATATATGTATAAATATATATATGTACATATATATATGTATATATGTATAATAATATATATATATGTAATATATATATTTATACATATATATGTATATACACATATGTATTCGTATGTGTATATATATATATACACACATATATATTTATATATACACATATATATGTATGTATATATATGTATATATGTATATATGTGTATATGTATATATATGTATATATGTGTATATCTATGTATATTTATGTATATATGTGTATGTGTATATATATATGCATGTATATATGCATATACATATATGTATATGCATATATAGATATGTATATGTACATATATGTATATATGTGTTTATACACATATATGTATATATATATGTCATATACATATACACATATGTATATATATGTATGTATATGCAAATATATATAAAATATATGTATGTATACATATATGTGTGTATATACATCTATCTGCATCTATATATACACACGTATGTACATATAAACACATACATATATACATATACATATATAGATAGATATGTACATATATATAGTTACATATATATATTTATATATATATACATATGATTTGAAGTTTATGGTTTAGTTTTAAACTGTTGAGATTTTGGACCGGGGAATTGGAGTTTAAGTTTCTAAAAATTTTTGAAATTATGGGTTTTTTAGGTTGAATGTTTGAATTTTATTGGTAAATTTTTTGGCGAGCTTTGAATTTTTCTGTTGGATTCCAACAATATTTTCCAGAAACCAATAGATTTTTCAATTTTTTGATGGTTGTTTTTATTTTTTAAAAGAAGGCAAAGAAATTTGAAGCTAGAGAGAGAAGGGATAGAGGGTTCTATAGGAAAAAAAACGAGGGACTTGGCTTTTATACTCACTTTAAATGACATTGTTTCTACGTACTCAAGATCCACGTGAACCTAAGTATTATCTGTGCGTCACTCGTGGTTTGACTCAACCTGATTATAGTTTGTTTCATTTTATTTTTTATCATTTTATATTTTAAGGTTTTATCTCTTTTTTATTTTAAGTTTTTTATTATTTTCATTTATTTATGTTATTCTATTATTATTTTATTTATTGAGCAATTTATTATTTATTAAATATTTTATAAAAGTTCATTTTATTATTTCTGAAAAACAATATAAAAAAGAAAAAACTATTTTCAAATAAATTCATAAATCTCAGCAAACTATTAGAGGATTTTAATGGATTTAAATTTTTTGAAATCTACTAAACTATTGAGAAATTTCATAAATCAATTATTAAAAGAAATATTTTTATCTTACCAAACTATTGGAGGACTATTTCTTAGATTAAGTATTACCAAACTATTGGAAGATTTAATGAACTTTCTCAAAAAAGTAAAATTTTTATAAATATTTTTACAATAAAATTTTATTAAACTATTGAGGGATCTGCATCAAAGTAAATTCTACTAAACTACTTGAAGATTTTACTAATTTTCTTGGATAAAATACATTAATAAATCTGACGATGGAGCCTTTTCAGGGTGTGACTCTAGTCTCTATGAATACTCCTAACGTGAAAGACTTATTTTAAATTGCTACCAAACTATTGGAGTAATTTTAGAATTAATTTTAAATATTAAATATTTTGGTAAAATATAAACATATTTAAGATTTAGATAATTTAAAATCAAACTAGTACCATCATTTGGACGAGCGCTATGGGGGTGTTATAACATTCTTCACATATAATCGTACTTTCGAACCAAAAATTTAGTTTTGTGGATCAGAATCTACTATTTAAAAATACTTAAGTCAATATTAGGACTTATCTTTAAATATGATAGATTTGATCAGGTGGCCAATTAAATTTTTTTAAAAAAGATTGGTGGCAACTTCTCTAATCTATGTCTGACGGTAAGTCTATGGATCTATACTTTATGATAGTTTAGTGACTCCACAGGGATATTGAGAGTTAAGCCAGTAACTAATTTCTTACTATCTAAGCCTTTCTTAATAAACTTGAGTTTTTTTTTCTCTTTCTTTCTTTTCCTTGCTTATATTTGTTTAGTTATTAAATTATTTATTGTATATATCTATCATTCATTTGCATGTGCATAACATAAGCTCTCCACTCAAGCTCTATCCTTTAAGAGGGAGTGAAGAATCTATGCTTTCGTGAGATTTCATGTCTCTGTCTGGGCCTATGAAATACTCTCACTTAGATTGAACCCTTTTGTTTATAGCCTATAGTGGGCGAGGATTGGGGTGCCTTACTAGTTTGTGATGGACAATGATATAAGGAATAATTTGAAAACCTTTTAGAAATGATCCAAACCATATATAGTTAACTTTAAGAGCCTAACCATAGGTAGAGCTATGTCTTTCCCCTTTATAGTTAATCCAAAATTTAAGGTCATGTTGTTATTGTACTTGCTTTATAATATTTTGTATTTTCTATTGAGATGATTAACCGATTTTCTTGTATTCTTTTATTTCTTTTTTTATTGTGCATATTTATAAACACACATTTAGGTTGCATATTATTCATGCAGATTAAATTTTATAATATTTTTTTGCATTCATTTTCATGTATAATTTGATGGTTTCATAAACATCATTTTAAATTTGTACCATAATTGTGAGAAATCAAAGTTTAAAGATAGTTCAACACCAGTATTACACCTGGATCCGAGCTAGAAGAACGGAATAATATAACGCTAGCTGTGTTGAGAAATTAGAAAAGGCCCAAGAAGAGATTAAAAAAGAGTTGAGTAAAATCCTTGAGGCATTGGGCAAGTTGAATAAAGGAAATATGGTAGAAAAAGACGTTTCACGTGACATTGTTGATCTTCTATATTCTCTGAGTTATGGTCCATATCAAGCCCAATCCACTTCAAGTTTTCTATCACAACAATTTGCATTTTTGACAGGTTATACTTAGAAATACCACCTGCACCCAACAAAGGGAATGTCCAAAGCTACAACAACCTTGCCCTTATTGAAAAGGTAGTTAAACTCATCCACGTTCCTAATTTGGACATCGTAAAAAAGAAATTCAAAATGGTTGAGGCTTTGGAAGATTCAAAAATTGATTGTAAGATAAACATGCTAGATAAGAGGTTATGAGCTGTTGAAAGAATAGATTTTTATGGCTTCATAGATGCTGTCGGCCTTTATTTGATCCCGGATGTTGTAACCCTACCAAAGTTTAAGGTCCATGAGTTTGAAAAATATAATGATACTAAGTGCCCGATCACATATGTCACTATATATTGTCAAAAAATGGCTGCTTATGCTAGTGACAAAAAATTGCTTATGATTGTTTCTAAGACAGCTTTATTGGGTTTGTTGTAAGATGGTATGTCCAGTTGGACATGACCCATATTCAAACATAAAGGGACTTGATCCACTCAGTTATTAATTAGTACTGCTACATCATAGACTAGGTTCTTGATCATATTTTTTTACAAAGCACGAAGAAAAAGGTAATAGAGTCCTTCAAAGAATATGCCCAGCAATGGAAGAATATGGCTGCTCAAGTTCAATCTCCTTTGACTGAGATTGAAGCAATAATATTATTTATTAGTACCTTAAAAGCACCATTTTATGAGAAGACGATAGGGAACACAATAAAAAATAACTTTAGTTGACATGATGATCTCAAGGGAGATTATTAAAAATACCGTCAAGAGTGGCAAGCTCGAGAAAGAAAAGACCGATAGTGTTAGAAAATGTGAGATACCTAAGAAAGAATAAGATGAAGCTCAAGTGGTGAGGTTTGAGGGACAACAATCCAAAAGTTATGCTCCATATCCATTACATGTTCATCCTATTTACTACCCAACAACCAATAATATTGTACAAGTCCCTTACTAGCCTTATTTCCTAACCATGAACAACATTGCACTAGGTCCTCATCAACTATCTTTTCAAGTACCTGCATATGAGCCTAATCTTGTTACTATATCGATTCTAAGGCCTAACAATCAAGCGAGTGGTTTGAGAAGATTCAAGGGCAATCAAGAGAGAGCTCGCATTAATCATATCTCCATAACTTATACTAAGCTATTTCTAAAATTGGTCAAGAATAACCTAACATCCGTAGTTTTTTTTAGAATCATTGAAGCCACCCTATTCCATATATTATAATGTTAGTGCCACATGTGATTACCATAATAGGAATATGGTCACTCCATAAAAACTTGCACTACTTTCAAGCATAAAGTGCAAAGTTTGATTTAAGTAGGTTCGGTGAGTTTCAACAAATCAGGAGAATTGAATATCAATAAAGACTTTTTGCCCGATCATCTAGGAGCATGATTTTAGAAAGGTTGATTGAAGTTGATTATCATTTTAAGATTTCTTGAGAATATAGGTCTCTTTTTTGCACTTGGATTTCATCTTATTTTTCATCATTTTAATAAGAGTGACAGATTTAATGCATTTTCGTGACATTTACCTTTACCTTATCATACCTTTTTTCCATGTCCATTTTTTGATTTTAAATAATGAATACAATCATGACGATAATTTAGGATTCGATTTAAAAAACCTTATTCATGATGATTTAATTGATAGATAGAGATTGTTGATGTATTGAGACTACTGAATAAAAAGAATATAAATCTGGTGAAGAGTTTTGAAAGTGATGCAACACATAATTTTTACAATTATTCATTAATAAGTATGCTTTTGATCAATAAATATTCTTCATTTAGAGTATTCATGTTCAAGATAAGAAATAATCATCTTTCTTCTATCCTTAAAAAAGTAAAATTATCATTAGCTACTATATTTGAGCTTGTTAAAAATTTCTTTTGAAAAACCTTAACCAAAGATCACCCCTATATTATGGGCAAAGTTTGAGAAGCTTGTTTATCTTTAGTGATTTAAGAGACAAAACCTTTTTTATGTTTAAAATTTTCTTAAAAAATAATGGAAAAAAAAAAGAAAAAAAGAAAAAAAAAAGAAAAATGAAAAAGAAATTGATGGTATAAAATGCCAATGTGCTTCATATGAAAAAAATGGTTCTTGGTTTGATAATATTTCAAATACAATTTGGGCCTATTTTATCCATTTCTTTCATAACCCTCACCCTAGCTTACATTACATCCCTTAAAAATCAATTTTCATCGAATATGAATACTTGAATTAGAGAATCATGAATTGAATTAAGGTAGATTTATCGTTGGATTGTTTGAGACTTTAATCAAAGTGTCATTGATGGATAAAAGGAAAAAATGAAAAGAAAAGGTGAGAAAGAGGTGTGCAAAAACATAAAAAAAATAAAACAAACAAAAAGTGAAAAAAAATAAAAAAAGAAAAGAAAAAAAGAAAGACTTAATCTAAAAACCTGAAAGGGTGATTTAACTAAAATGAAGACTTGAAAAATAACTTCATATGAGGGTCTCATGAATGAGAATGATTAGCTCAAAGAGTAAGGATATTGATGGAGTGTGCTTTGAAAAACTGATTTTGAGTTTGAGTTCAAAATTATCTGAACAATCATTATTCTAGACGTTGATATCCCATTTACATAGTCACAACATTTTGCTTTCATTTACCTTTGAGTTGTTCTTAACCATACCTTTTGTTTTTTTCGATAATAAAAACCCATTTCTCTTATTCTTTATCAAATGTACATCCCCTGAATAAATCAAAGAAATGTATCATATTTGTTATGAATTAGAATAATGGTAAATAAATGAATGACACTGTCTATAAAATATTTTTTCATTCTTTTGAAAGAAATCAAAGATGAAAGAAGTGAAAAAAGCTCGAGTAAATAATTTAAAAAGGGCAACAATGTGACCCAGTGATGAATTCAGTGATAGATTGACATGATCTGTGAGTTATAATCAGATGAAGAGAATGACATGGATCAATTGACCAAATTTGTTCTGAGATTTTTAGTGCTGAGAAGCTAAGAAAGAATGGTGGAATTTTGAAAACCTTGTTACCATAATTTTATGACATTGATTTAGTAACATCTGCATTACATACATTATATTTAAATCCTCGATAGTTGCATTTGCATCATAGATACGGCATACATTTGTATCATTGCATTATTACTTATCACTTATTTTCAATCTCAACTCGATCTAGATCCTCTTTCTAACTAATGGTTTGATCCTGATCATTCATCTTTGACCTTGATTCATCTTGGTTGCTTCATTTTTTTGACTCATGGTTCAATCTTGATTACTTATTTTTTATCTCGATTTAGTCCAGATCATTTTTCTAATCCGTGGTTCAATATCAGTTATTCATTTTTAACCTTGACTCGATCTTGATCGCTTTATCTTTTTGACTCTTTCAATTTTGTTATGAAGCATTTGCGAATCTAGAACCTTTATGAAACTCGAAATTTTAAGAATCTTACATTCTTGCAAATCTAAAAATCTTTGTCAACTTGAAACCTTTACCAATCTAAAACTTCTGTGAAACTTGAAATCTTACGAATATTTCATTCTTACAAATCTAAAAGTTCTTGTGAACCTGAAACTTTTACGAACTTAGAACCTTAGTGAAATCTAAAATCTTGTGAATCTTTCATTCTTACAAATCTAAAAGTCCTTGCGAACCTGAAACCTTTATGAATTTAGAACCTTTATGAAACTTGAAATCTTGTGAATATTCCATTATTGTGAATCTAAAAATCTTTCCAAAATTTTTACTTAATTTAGAGTATTGAGATTTTTCAACTTTTGTTATGGAACCTTGCAAACTTGTGAATTTCCAAATTGTGAATCTTTGGATTTTAAGTTAAAAATTTGAATTTTATTTTTTAAACTCGCGATTCGATCCCGATCACTCGTTTTGATCTTAGTTTTGTTCAGATCATCTTTCTAACCATGGTTTAACCATGGTCTCCCATCTTCAACCTTAACTCGATCCTGGTCAATTTTATTTTTCTAACTTACGATTCAATCCAGTCATTCGATCTCCGCTCAGTCCAGATCATTTTTTTGACTTACAGTTCAATCTCGATCGTTTGATCTCAACTTGGTCTAGATTGTTTCCCAAATTTATGGTTCAATCTTGATTGTTCGATCTTGGCTTGGTCCAGATTATTTTTTTAGACTTGCGATTCAATCTTGATCATTTGATCTTGGCTTCGTCTAGATCATCTTTTGGCCATGGTTTGTCACGATCACCTAGCTTCGACCTCGACTCGATCTAGGTTAGCTTTCCTGACTTACAATTCAATCTCGATCGTTCTATCTCATCTTGGTTCAGATCATCTTTCAGACTTATGGTTCAATCTTGATCATTCGATCTTGACTTGATCCAAATCGTTTGTCTAGACTTGCGGTCCAATCTCGATCGTTTGATCTCAATTCTGTACAAATCATCTTTTGACCATGGTTCAACCACGGTCACCTATCTTCGACCTTGATTTGGTCCAAGTTAGCTTTCTAAACTTACGATTTAATTTTTGATTGTTCGATCTCGACTTAGTTTAGATCGTCTTCTAGACTTATGGTTCAATCCTGGTGGTTTAATCTCGGCTCGATCCAGATCATTTGTCCAGACTTGTGATTCAATTCCAATCGTTTGATCTTGACTTTGTCCAGGTTAGCTTTTGACCATGTTGGACCACGATCATCTAACTTCGATCTCGACTCGGTTTAGCTTAGCTTTCCAAACTTACGGTTCAATCTTGGTTGTTTGATCTCGACTTAGTCTATATCACTTTTTTGACTCACGGCTCAGTCCTGATCATTTTCACTTACTGATTTGATTCTTGTTTTTAGATTAAAATATAGCAAATGTCTAGGTCTTTGCATCATCTCTGTTTAACAAGGATGTGCAAAGTAAGAGCAGCTATAAATACCTATTTATATCCGTGGTCAATCAAAGTTGATTTTTATTATTACTATTACTATTATTATTTTTGTTATTAACATTATTATTTGTTATTATTGGTATTATTAATATCATATTATGTTATTATTATATTATATTATATTATTATTTTATTATTCTTATTTTTTTTTCTTTCTAATATATGTTTGAACAAGGAAATTGAATCTCTTGAATCAGAGGGATCCAGTTTGCATGGCCAAAGATCATAATCCAGAATCAAATTAAAGATTTTTAATTCAATCCAGACAATCAGCTGAGACCTAACCTAAAATCATGTTTGGGTAGAATCCAATCCCAAGATTCAAGCTTGGATTGATTCTGTCTGATCCCTAAAATTACTATTAAGGACAGCTTATAAATTGGATACCATATGGTAGAACATGAGACGATTGATTTTTGGAGAAAAGGCTCTTATTAAATTTCTAGGTTTGAAGGTTCTGGATTTGTAGATTTTGGGTTTGGTTTGAAGTGTTGAGATTGGGTTCGGGGAATTGGAGTTTGAGTTTTTAAAAATTTTTGGAAATTCTAGAAAATTTTTGAAAAATCTCAGTTTTTTTAGTTGAATGTTTGAATTTTTTTAATGAGTTTTTTTGTGAATTTTAAATTTTTCGATGGGATTCTGATGATATTTTCTAGAAATCAATGGATTTTTTAGTTTTCGATAGGCTATTCTTAATTTTCTAAAAAGAAGGCAGAGGAATTTGAAGCTAGAGAGAGGGGATTGAGAGCTTTGAAGAAGAAAAATAAGGGACTTGGCTTTTATACTTACCTTAAATGATGTTGTTTCTGTGTACCCAGGATCTGCGTAAACCTGAGTAGGATTCGTGCGTCACCTGTGGTTCGTTTTGACCCGATCACAGTTTTTTTTTTCATTTTATTTTTATTTTTTGATTTTGTTTTTTTATCATTTTATATTTTAAGTTTTTATCTCAATTTTATTTTAACTTTTTTTATTGTTTATTTTATCTACTAATTTTATTTATTTATTAAGCAATTTATTATTTATTCAATATTTTATAAAAGTTTCTTTTATTATTTCTGAAAAATGATAAAAAAAGAAGAAAAAAAATCTTTTCAAATAAATTCATGAATCTTACCAAATTATTGGAGGATTTTAATGAATTTAAATTTTATGAAATCCACCAAACCATTGAAAAATTTCATAAATTCGTTGTCAAAAGAAATATTTTTATCCTACAAAATTATTAGAGGATTATTTTTTAAATTAAGTCTTACCAAGCTATTGGACGATTTGATGAACTTTATCAAAAAAATAAAATTTTTATAAATATTTTTATAATAAAATTTCATCAAACTGTTGAGGGTTTTGCAACAAAGTAAATTATACCAAAGTATTGAAGGATTTTACTAATTTTTTTTGAATAAAATACATTAATAATTTCGACAACAGAACATTTTCAGGGTGGGTTACTAGTCTTCATGAATACTCTTGAGGTTAGAAAATTGTCTTAAATTGCTACCAAACTGTTAGAGTAAGTTTAGGATTAATTTTCAATATTAAATATTTTGGTAAAATATAAACATATTTAAGGTTTGGATAATTTGAAATCAAATCGGTACCATCCTATGGATGGGCACTATGTGAGTGCTATAACCTTTCTCACACGTAACTATACTCTTAAATCAAAAATCTGATTTCATGGATCAGAATCTATATTTAAAGATACCTAAGTTAATCTTGAGACTCTTTTTTAGATAAGACAGATTCGATCAGGTGGCTAATCACACCGAAACAAAAAAAAATTGGTGACGACTCTTCTAGTCTATGTCTAGCAATAGGTCTACGTATCTATACGTTATAACAACATATATACTTATACATATATATATATATATACATATATACATACACATACATGTTTATATATGAATATATGTAAATACATATACATATATATGTGCATGTATGTATATGTATATATTGTCTTAATGGTTTTGGGACTGTTAGATGAAATGAATTTTAAAATTGAAAAAAAGAGATAAATTGTCACCAATCTTTTTTAGGATGTGATTTATCTGCCAAAAATTTATCTTTTAAATAAACTTTAAAAAGAAGTTTAAAGTTTATCAAAAGATAAAATTTGGTCTATGAAAATAGATTTTGAGTTTGGGAGTTGATTACGCATGGGAAATTATTAGTACTGTCATAACACCCATAAATTGGTACCAATTAATCATGTGCTATTTTCGGTGTTGGATGAAATGATTTTGATTTAAAATTTAATTCTAATTCCTTTCATTTTTTTTTTTTTGAAAATAGAAAAGTAATTTTATTAAAGTTCTATATTTAGGAATATCAAAGAAATCTCTAAGTTAAAGAATTCTCTTAAAATTCTCCAACATCTAAGCAAAACTTTAAACATAACTCTTTTGACTGATATTCATCACGACATTCCTTGAAAATAAAAATAACATTCTTTAGGGAAGATAATTGTTGGTGGCTCTCTATCATCTAGGCAGAGTAACAAGGATTATTTCCTTCAGAATGTTATTTTTTTTTCATGTTTTTAAATTAAACACATTTTTTTATAAAAAAATGCCAATAATAGTATTATTAGATAACAAATGATAATTAAAGTGATAAACATGCAAATGGAGTATGATTAATAATAAATAGAGGCATTAATAAATGTTATGCGTAATGATGAAATGTAATTTTGAAATTTGGGTTCTTAAATATAATAAGACTACCCTGACTCTCCAACATCTAGGCTGAGCGTATATATGACTATTTATATTTAAGATCTCATTATATCATTATATTTTTTATTTAAGTTTTAATCCCATTGTTAAAGCAAATTAAGGACTAACATGAAAAACTTAATGAAATAAAGTTTCTTAAATACCCTATCGTCTAGGTAGCATTCGAAAATAAATTATTTCAGGTGAGTTTTACATGCATATCCTTAGGATTTTAGGATGGTCTTGGTTAAAGCTTAGGTTGAGGTTTTAAAGTTTAAATGATTTTTTGGTGATGATTTAAGGTTGTATGCCAAATTTAGGTTTTAGGTTAAATTTAGGGTTTTGATGAATATTTTATTTAAGGTTTTGGCTTTGAGGGTTTTGAGATTTTTGGATTTTGGACTTTTAAAGTTTTGGATTTTAGGGTTTTGAAATTTTGGGTTTAGGTTTTAAAGGTTTTGGGATTTGGATTTAAAGGTTTTTGTTTTAAGGTTTAGAGGTTTAGGGTTTTGACTTTAGAGTTTTGGGTTTTAGGGTTTGAAGGATTTAGATTTTCAATTTTAAGCTTTAAAGAAAACATGAACATCCCTACAAATCCTCAATATCTAGGCAGATTTTTGAAGCAAGTTCAATTTTTATAATTTTTAAAAATTAATAATATTTTTTCATATGTTTTCTTTTTGTATAAAAATTTATTATTATTAGTATTATTATTATTTTTATTTTTTTATTAACTTTTAATAATAAAATTATTATTACTATTTAATTATTCTCTAACATCTAGGTGAAATTATTTTTTTAAAAGACGATTTTTATTCCCTCTATCATTTAGCAAGAAAACTTTTTTTTATCACTTTATTCTTATTATCACTTTTTCAATGATTTTTTTTAGCTTTTTTTGGTTATTATTTTCTTTTATTTATTTTTTAAATTTATTTTATTATTGTTTTATTATTTTAGTTTATTTTATTATTATTTAAAAAATTGAAATCATTTTTCATTCTTATTATTGTTATTTTTAGTTATTTTATTATGTTTATTTTATTTTTTGGATGAAATTTAAAAATATCAAAATTTAGATTTTATTTATTATTATTATTGTTATTTACCATTATTATTAATGTTAAAAAAATAAACATTTATTCTAAAAAAATTAAGCTTGCTTAACCAAAAATAATATATATGAAATTAAACAAATAAATAAATCAAAATTGAAAAAAATATTGTTTATCTAAATCGAATCGATCAACAGTTTGATCAACATCGGTTCAATTGGACCGGTTGAGGGCGGTTCAAACAAATGGTTCACTTGAACCAGTTCAGGGCTGGTTGAAAGATGTGGGTCACCAAGTCGGGTCGTGCGAATCCTGAGTCAAATTCAGGTCTATGCGCAAATCCTTCTTAGCCTAAAACAGTGTCGTTTTGGGCATTAACCCTCTATATAAAAGTGATTTCTCTTTTTTTTAGAAAAAAATCCTAGCCCCAAAAAAATCCTTTCTAGCTTCACCAGAAACCAGCGCTACGCCTTCCAGTCAGCCGCCACCTTAGATCACTGTCCATGATCACTGATGGTTTTGCGGTGGTCGAGAAATGCCAAAAAATTTTTGAAAGTTCCTCTCAATGCCCTCTTTTCAGATCTAGTCTCCATTTTGCTAGAAATAGCCTCGATCGATATAAATCGAGTTTTAAAGTTTTGATCTCCTTTTTCTATATATATATATTTAAAACTAAAACTTATGTATTTTTTGCTTTTGACAGGGGTTTTGGTGCTGATGGTTCCTCTTTGCGAGAAGAACTATGTTTATGATTTATTTATGTTTTTTTTTGTTAATTTTTTGGGTTTGTTTTCTGGTGATTTTTTGGCTTTCTAATGGTGGGGGTTTTATGGGATTTAGGATATATGGGAGACTAGGGTCAGTCATGGGTCTGAAGGAGATGGTGCTTAGTGGTTCAGTTTAGGGCTAGGTTGGGTGTTTGGGTTCAGCAGTGTGTATGAGGTTAGGAGGCACTATATGGGTAAGTTGGGACTGGGTTGTGATTACACAGGGCATGAAAGCAAAAGAGGTTTGGTCTTGCATGAGCTAGGGTATTTGGGTGATAGTGGGCAGTGTTAGGTAAGGGTGAAGCTGGATGTGTGTGCTAGTGTTACGTGGGTGCAAGTGATGGTGGTTACGATGTTGGGTGAAGGTGGGGCTGGATGTGTATGCCCTATTTTTCTTTCCACTAGTCATCGATTTAGGGGTTGGATTTACAAGGCCAGCTTGGGGGGTAATGGGTGGTGGCTGGTGTGGTAAGGTAAGGAAAAATGATAGGCAATCAGGATATGGGAGTGGGTTGGCCTAGGGTTTCATGTGGGCATGGTGCCGTGCAAGGGTAGGTGGATAGGTTAGTGCCATGGACAGCATCATGCCCAAACTTGTCCCTTCTCTTTTTTTTTTTAATTATTATTATATTTAATTATTGACTTTAATATTGATAAACAAAATTAAAAAAAAAGATTTCATTCGATAGATCTAGACAAAATTCAATGTCTACATATATGTATATATCTCTACATATATATATACATGTATATATACATATATATACATATACGTATATATAGGTATACGTATATATATGTATGTAACATATACATATATATATACATATACGTATATATAGGTATACGTATATATATGTATGTATATGTATACCCAAACTTGTCCCTTCTCTTTTTTTTTTTTAATTATTATTATATTTAATTATTGACTTTAATATTGATAAACAAAATTAAAAAAAAAGATTTCATTCGATAGATCTAGACAAAATTCAATGTCTACATATATGTATATATCTCTACATATATATATACATATATACATATACATACATATATATACGTATACCTATATATACGTATATGTATATATATGTATACGTTTATACATATATATATATATATATATATATATGAGAATTGTAGTTAGGTTAGAGTAATTACGGCGAGGGACTTAAGGACAAGGGTTAGTCACAAAGCAAGCAAGCGTATATATAAAGTTGAGAGATTCACTTTAGTTAGACATTTTTTTGATTTGATATTTTTGTATCAAAATTAAATTCATAAAACATACACTTAATCATTTTGATTCAGAAATTAAAAAATTGTGTAGCTTTTATATTAGTATAAGTGCATATTTCTTTGGGGTTCATATATATTAATTAGCATTTTCGTGCAAATAAAGCTAATTAACCTACGCACTCATCGCCATCATGCATGCCTATTGCATGGTACTAAGAAACATTGTTTACAGTCGTCAACCAACTTTCTGCCTTCGTATATAAAAATCGGCGCAAGCTAGTTGAGGAAACATGATTGCTATTAGTGTAATAAATATCCAACCTTTTAATTACTATTAGTGTAATAAATATGGGTATTGCTCTGGGTTCCGTGGCACTAGCATGATTGCTCTTACTGATTTGCATAGGGATAGGCGTAGCAGCATTAACTCAAGTCCCAAAATCTTTTGGCCCCAACACTGGCCAGTTACCAAGACGACAATAACATCTTCTGCTTTATGAATTGCGATATAATCAGCTACATTGGAGATTGTTTACTAAATCCCTTGCCGGCATGCGCCTTAATGTGGCTTACCAAAAGCGTTAATTGCCAGAGTAGCTGCAGCTTCTTTCCAATGCCAGACCCATCACCAGATACACTACCTCCACCACCCCCAGATGCACCAGATACACCCACTATAGGGTTTTAGTTTTTAACGATATTTTTTTTTATTGTTTAGCAACATTTATTAGCACTACTATAAGGTTGCGGTATTTGTGAAAAAATATCATGCAGAGTGTCGCCTATACACGCGACACAGTAAATAGCGACATTTTCTAAAAAAAGGTTTCAATATTAGCGACGTTTATATATTTGAGACGCCGTTACTTTAGATGTGTTTGAATATGAAAACAGTTTAATAGTAGCGGCGTTTATACCTTTTAATCGTCGCTATTTCAGTGATATTTTTATGAGAAAAACGTTGTTGCATTGATAACATTTGTAACAGAAAACATCGCTATTTTAAAAGTATTTGAATTTGAAAATGCCTCAATATTTATGACGTTTGTATCTTTTAGGCGTCGTTAATTTAGTGGCGTTGTTGTGAGAAAAACGTCGTTGGTGAAGGCGTTTTTATAAAAAACGTCACCTACCTAGCGGCGTTTGCTTGAAAGAGCGCCGCTACTTATAGTAGCATTTTATGCTACAAACGCCACTAAATTATTCATTTAGTGGTATTGCCCAACGCAAATGCCATCATTATGTAAAAATATATAAATTTTAATTTCTTATAATAAATTTTGTTTTTAGTAAATAGCTTAAATTCAGAAACTAAATTTAATATTAACTTCATTCACGTTTAAATATACATCTAATTAATACAAAGTTTAATAATTAGTATAATAACATTCAACTATTGTAAATACATTAACCAAATAAAAAATTAAAATGTATGAAATAGATGACTACATACATTTTGCTGGCTGCCAATTGATGAAGAAAAATTTTCACCTTGGTCACTAGCATGCTCAACAACTTACTGAATAATACCATACAATTTTTAACACTTCATTGTATGCTTATTTTTTATTTAAAAATTTTAATATTTACTAAATGTAATACCTAAGTTGATTGAGCACCAAGATCATTTTTTGAAAATTGTTGTTGCACAAAATTCATAAGATGATCAAATCAATCATGCAACTGCTGAAATTTTACACGTTTTAGCTCAATAATAGCACGTTTTTCTTTAATTTTGGCACGCTCATGTTCTCTTTTTACTTTTATTTGCTAAAAACGTTGTTGCATAGTTTGTAATTCCTCTCTCAATATTGAAATATCTCGCAAAGACTGACTTGCTAAGAGTGAAAATTGTGAAGAGTTATGTCCATGTAGACAGATGGTATTAGACCCAAATCAAGGCCTCGAACCCGTCCATGCCTTTCATTTTCAGCAATTTCTATGAATATCTGATTTTCCATTTCTTGCATGTTGAGAAAATCTTCATATGCTACTTCAATCTCAGCAGCCATTTTCTCTTTCTCTTTCTCATGTGAATTTGTCATATACAACTATCAAGTTTAGTGATTAATTGATTATATGTTAAAAAGAGTTAATATTTACTTTATGTTAAAATAGTTGATACAAATTATCATAATTTCGTGTGTTTTGACATTCATGTAAGATCTGTCTTTTTCTGTGTGTGTTACGTGAAAAAGTTTCATACGTCCAATTGTACCATCCATTTCATTCTCCTATACAAAAACATATGTTATTTGATAGGATATATATTTTATGCTTATAAATCTTGTCAATCAAGTATTAAAATTTTGAATCATTTTAATCTCCTTTATTTATATTTTGGCTCTGTAATAGCACAATAGTCTTAAACATACGCAAAGAATAAAAACATTTTAGGCTTTCACACATATCGATCATGGAAACCAAATTCAATTATTTTCTCCCGGTTTAATATTAAGGATTGAAGCCATTCAATATGTTGAAAGGCATCCAAAATTTATTTGTATATTTGCCTTTTATATGCAAAAATATTTCCAAACAGACATAACTGACAACTTTTTCTCCCATATCAACCATAGAAACCAAGTTTAATCAATCGAACAAGCTTAATATCAAGTATTGAAGCTATCAAAACTGTTAAAATACAATAATAACAGCAACCAGATAATAAAGGCATAAATATACGTAAACAGTAACATTTCATACATATCATCTGTGTAACTAAGTTCAAAACTTTCGATAAGTTTACTATCATGTATTGAAACAATCAAATCTATTAAAACAGAACAATAAATGTTAATTTCCATGCTTACCTTTTTACAGCAGAAAAAGTTCATTCATTGGAATAAGTTAATTATCATAAATTTACAATTTCTTTTTACTTTCTTGTAAAACTTTTTGATTTACTTGTGTGGCTATATTTCTGTTACTTTCTGCTACCAATCCCAATCTGTTCTCTTTCTTGTTATAAAAAATAATTACGTATATGATAAAAATATAAATATTACTAACTGAAACCATCAAACACTTTCATCATTTCATTATATTATACAAAGTTATAAACTAGTATCTCTCATTTTCTTGAGAACTAAAATCTAACCAGTTGTTCATATTGCTACCTAATCACATTACATGATAGATTTTGCATCATTGCCTCTACAGTAGTATTTCGATGGAAATATTTATTCTTTAAACTATGCTTATAATCTTTTCATTTCTTTCCCAATGACTTAAGCACAAATGAAGTTGGTATTTCAAGTGCAAATCTTAACTGTAATAATAGAATTAGAAAAGTTTGAATAAATAAACAAAATGTAAAATAAAAAATTATAATATATCTAATTAATTATACTAATACCTCAATAAGGTTTAACACATTGGCCTTAACTTCTTATGGAACATTATGCCATGTTTCATAATGAATAGGCAATTTCATGCCATTATGGGCTAGCATGCCTAGAAATCCAGCCAATAGTTTAGCCTCTTCACCAATTGGTTGCATATTAGAGTTTGCAGACACTACAATATGCTCGTTAGGAGGTAGTGCAAACAATTCCTTCAAAGTTGTCTGCCCTCTAGTCCTCCGTTGACCATTGTTATCAACTGTAACAAATATAAAATATATTTGTAAAATCATAATACTTTATCATTATACTCGAATTCTAAAATTAGAGTTTATCATACCTACATTCAAATTTAAAGCATAATCAATTGATGGAGTACTATCTAAACTTGGACTTCCTGTTTTGTCAGATCCAATATCAGTTGAAGGGTTAGAAGTGATAGAGTTAGATCCGATAGTACATTCATTTACCTCTAAAGTATTCAGTCCATAGCTAATATCTATAGGTGTTGTAGATGGTTTTAAACTAATATCTCTGATATATTTTTCTTTCAACCTACTTCTCCGCATTATAGCTTACCTACATCATAAAAACGAATATAAAAAAAATGTTAGTTCAGAAGATATATAAAGACATTTTCAATTTAAGAAATCAAAACCTACGATATATAAAGAACATATCGATTTAATTAAATCAAAATATAATGTATGATTTAGAAGACAATAATTATACAATAATGAATGTGACATTATTTACGTACTATTATTTACTATATTATGTCTTAAACACTCGAATTATAAATTATAGGTACACAAAATCATGGTTCATAAATGTCTTCAGTAACATCTTCGCAAACCCATTGAGCGTAGGTACTGAAGATATTCTCATCCAAGTTTTGTTCAGCAAAAAGATAACATTCAGTTTCATGTTCAACATCATCTTTAGTATCTAACCCCATATCAAATAAATCTTTATGTGTGTTTTGAAGAACAACAAACTGACCAAATTCTTTCAGATTTTCAGAGTAAAATATTTGTTTGACTTGAGATAAAAATACATAAGGTTCATCGATGAGTTGTTGTCCAGTGTGAATTAATCGAAAAAAATTTACAAGTGTAAATCCGTATTGATCTTTCTTAAGACCCATCGTACTATTCACATTAGCCCAATCACACCCAAATAAGACAACTTTTCAGTTGCCATAATAATCCAACTCAATGATGTCATTAATCATGCCATAATAGTCAATATTTCCCTCTAAAAGGTTTGTGTCCCTAGCATTAGTATAACTAGTAGTTGACGAAGTCACAACAACTCCTGAATTTTATATACTTTTAAATCTCTCATGAGATTTTGTGTGAAATCTAAACCCATTGATGATGAAACCTTTGTATCATTTCACAATCCAGTTTGGACCATGTAAAAAATACTTCACCTCTTCACTAACAAGCTTTTCACTCTAAACCTATAAAAGTGCAATAAATATATATATGTTATTAATGTAATTTTTACTGTAAGCATTCTATGTAGATAAAAAATAATGGGAAGTATGGCATTACTTATAGTTGCTCTAACTATTTATGAAAGTTTTCAACGAATAACTTATCAACCTCTCGAGGGTTTGATCATCGATAATGTGTAAGATTTCTCAAATTATTTCTATATTCACTATAAAACATCATGATAAAATATTAACAATAAAAAAAAAACACAATAAATTATGCCTAATGTAATGAATAATTTCCTTACTAAACAACTTACGTGCAAAATGATTCAATTAAGTCATGATGAAAAAGAACATATCGATGTGCTTGTGCCTAAGATTCATCATCTAACTCCACTAATTCAGCTTTGCCTATGGGTTGTCCAAAACTTTGAAAAAGATAATTGTAGGCCGAGTCTGTATGCTGCATACCAATATTTCTCGAAGGTTTATTAAATTTCGTTTCAACATCTTACAAATAATGAGAACAAAATGCCATACACTCTTCTGCTAAATATCCTTCAACAATAAAACCTTCCGATAGCGTTTATTACGACAATAAGACTTTAACCTCTCTAAAAACCTATAGCATAAAACATTAGTCATATGTTATTTTAAGTAGATTGGCTTGATAATCAATAAAACCGTAATCAATCAATTAACAAATAATACCTTTTAATAGGATACATCCATCGATAATAAACTGACCCACTGACCTTTGCTTCGTATGGAAGATGGATAACCAAATGCATCATAATAGTGAAAAGGTTTGGAGGAAAAATCTTCTCTAAATGGCATAAAGTAATTGTGGCTCGATTTTAAAATTTGTTAAGCTCTTTCGCATTCATGCATTTCTGACATAGAGATTTAAATATGTTAGTCAATTCAATTACCATAGAAGTCATTTGCTTTGACATTGATGAACGTAAAGCAATTGAAAGTAAATCTTGCATCAAAATGTGATAATCATGTGACTTCAATGAAAAAAGTTTTCGCTAATTCATATTCACACATCTTGATATATTTGACGCATAGTCATCTAGAACTTTCACATTTTGTAAAACCTTGCAAAACACATCTTTTTTAGCTTTAAAAATCTAAAAACAAGTAGCAAGCAATCGATATTTACCATTAGAAAGCAACATCGGATGAAGGTCTGGGTGAATCCCATATCAACTAGGTCAAGCTGACTTTTTAAGTCATTATTGGATCTTCTATTCACATTGGGAATTGTCCCAATAAAATGTTCGTAAACATTCTTCTCTATGTGCATAAAATCAAGTTTATGGTGTAATAAATTATATTTTCAATAAGGTAACTTAAAAAATATATTTTTTTTCGTAACTCATACTCATTGGAGTCATCTACTTCATCTTTCTCTTCATCACTTTGAATATCAAGATCACCAACTTCTGTATGACTATCACCAACTTGCGTAATACAAGGTCAAACACCTTCAAAGATGTCCCTCACTCTTTTTCTTGATGAAATCATTTTTTCATATATGAAATTGATATCTTTTAACTTTGACAAGATATTAGACCCACTAATGGGTAAAGACGATCCCCTTAACTTTTTAGTTTCATTAAAGAGATGTTTTTGAAATCTAAATCGATAATTATCATCTAACCATCGACGATGTCTCATATAACAAAACTTCTTACCATTACATATCCACATCGAATATATCTGTGTAGCGCGGTATGGACAAGCATAACGACCTTTTGTACTCCAACTAGATAAATTCGCATAAGCAAAAAAATCATTGATAGTCTATAATAAAGCAGCACGCATATTAAAGTTTTCTGCTTTTGATGCATCATAGGTCTCAACTCCTTTTCATAATTGCTTTAACTCTTTAATAAGAAGTTGTAAGTAGATGTTTATATCATTATCTGAACCTTTTTCCTCAGAAATTATCATAGACAATATATATGACTGTTGCTTCATAACAATCTATGGTGGTAAATTATAAGAAATCAATACAATTGACCAAGTACTATAAGAACTACTCATTATTTGGAATGAGTTGAATCCATCAGATGTCAGTCCAAGCATAACATTTCAAGGATCAGATGCAAAGTCTGAAAACCTAAAATGAAATAACTTCTATGCCAAAGAATCTGCAGGATGCCTTAATGATCCATTATCCGTCTGTCTCTCATAATGCTACCTCATTGAATTTGTAGTTTTGAAAGACATGTAGAGTCGTTGAAGTCTTGGTATTAATGAAAAATAGCGTAAAACCTTAACAAGCTTTTTTTTTACATATACTTCATCACCATCATCATTCAACCTTTCATCGAGATTTTTGTCGACCTAACGAGAAATACCACAAAAATGACAAGATTCTTGATTTTTTTTATCCCCTCAATACAACATGTAATCATTGAGACAACTATGAATTTTCTCATATCCAAGACCTAAATCCTTAATCATCTTCTTTGATTTCTTACAAAATTTATGGATTTTTACAAAAGGAAATATTTCTTCCATAAACTATAATAATAAAGTTAGAGAGTTTCCTGTCCATCGACATAAATATTTCAAGTGAAAAAGATGAATACAGAAAGACAACCTTGAATGTTTGATCCCTCAAAAAGTTTTTCATTCATCTCTTCAAGCAACTTATAAAACTTTGATACTTCTTTTATAGGTTGTTGGTCACATACACCTATCTCAGGTTCATCAAATTCATGCATTTCAATATTGGACTGATTAAATCCTTCATTTTAAGGAGAAAGGTTATAAAAATTTTGGTTATGAATGTTAAAAGTATCTCGTAACATGCCTTCAATATCACCTGCTATAAATGGATCATGTTAGTGATGGAGAGCCTTTGATATTGAAAAAACTGTAGTGAAAGATCTTGACTGTACAGACTCTCCATGAAAATATCAATTAACATATCTCGATAGAAATTCAATACAAATTAAATGCTCATAAATAACTTGATGCATTTACCACTCGATATTAGCACATTTCACACATGGAATAATATCATATTATCTTTACTTGTATTCTTAAATGTAAAATTAAAAAAAATTTTCACTCCATCTCTATACTCTTAACTTAATCTTGACTTTTGCATCTAACTCTTATCCATTTATTAGTTGTTACATTATCAGACCAAATGTATATAAATAATTAATATAAAAAATGAACATGTACAATTGTATAGTTTACTATATTTTAAACAAAAGATAATAACAAGACCAGTACTTACACAAAACGAGAACTCCTTGTTGTGAAGTAATTTATCAACTACCAGATATTATGATTGTTAAAACTCTGCTGCTAATATAGAAAGTACCCAAGAGTATTTGTAGTTGAGGTTGACATAAGGTGAAATAAGGTGGGTTTTGTAGAAAATTTTTTTCACAAAAAAAAATTATGAATTACAAAAGCTGAAAGAATAGTTGAATGAAGTAAAAGCTAAAGTCAATAAGTTATGAATAGTCAAAATAGGGTTCTAAAAGATAATGCTCGAATACTAAAAGTGAAAAAAAGAAAAAAAAATTGTACTTGGTCTAGAAAGAGAAATAATATAATAATGAAGATGAAACATTAAGTTGGTGATTGGATGCACTAAGTTTAGGAAGATTTTTATTGGATAGGATTATGGAAGGCGTTTGCTAACAAAAAATGTCAACAATAATTCCTTCATAAATATTTTTTGAATATAATATAGATGCCTTAAACATATCGCCACACAAATTTTAACACAGTTATTGAAGGCGTATATCCAAAAAAAATGCCTTTAATAATTCCTATCAATGTTTGTATATAATTAGTGAAGGTCGTTGCAGAAAACAACACCTTCAATAATTTTTTTTAAAATTTTTTTTTCGGATTATTAAAGGCGTCTTTTATTATGACATGCCTTCAATATGCCACGATGGTTATGAAAGGTGTTTATTCGAAAAGATGCCTTCAATATACCTTTAAACTTAGTAATCTATTACTGAAGGTGTTTATTAATAACAGACGCCTTTAAAATTTTTTCATGAAAAATTTTGGGAATTATTAAAAGCGTCTTCTACTGTAAAATACCTTTTATATACCGTCACAAAAAATTTAACACTGTTATTGAAAGCGTATATCCAAGAAAGATGCCTTTAATAATTTCTATCACAATTTGTGGATAATTACTGAAAGCAATTGTAGATAACAACACTTTTAATAATTTCTTTAAAAGAATTTTTTTGGATTATTAAAGGCATCTTTTATTATGACACGCCTTCAATATATCGCAATGGTAATGAAAGACGTTTATTAAAAAAAGTACATTCAATATACCTTTAAACTTAGTAATCCATTACTGATGGCGTTTGCTAATAACAAACGCCTTCAAAATTTTTTCACTAAATATTTTAAGAATTAGTAAAGGTGTCTTCTATTGTAAAATACCTTCTATATACCGCCACACAAATTCTAACACTGTTATTGAAGGCATATATCCAAGAAAGATGCCTTTAATAATTTCTATCATAGTATGTAGATAATTACTGAAGGTAATTGCATATAACAACGCCTTCAATAATTTTTCTAAAAGTTTTTTTTTGGATTATTAAAGGCATATTTTATTATAACACGCCTTCAATATACCACGATGGTAATAGAAGGCGTTTATTAAAAAAAGGTACCTTCAATATACTTTTAAACTTAGTAATCCATTACTGAAGGCGTTTATTATTAACAAACGCCTTCAAAATTTTTTCCCCAAATATTTTAAGAATTATTAAAGGCATCTTTTACTGTAAAATACCTTTTATATATGCCACACAAATTCTAATATTGCTATTAAAGGCGTATATTCAAGAAAGATGCCTTTAATAATTTCTATCACAGTTTGTATATAATTACTAAAGGCGGTTGCAAATAACAATGCCTTTAATAATTTTTCTAAAAATTTTTTTCAGATTATTAAAGACATTTTTATTATGACACGCTTTCAATATACCACGATGGTAATGAAAGCTATTTATTAAAAAAAGCTCATTCAATATACCTTTAAATTTAGTAATCCATTACTGAAGACATTTGTTAATAACAAACACCTTTAAAATTTTCTCACTAAATTTTTTAAAAATTATTAAAGGCGTCTTCTACTGTAAAATACCTTCTGTATACCGCTACACAAATTCTAATACTGTTATTAAAGGATATATCTAAGAAAGATGTATTTAATAATTCCTATCACAATTTGTAGATAATTACTGAAGGTAATTACAGATAACAATGCCTTCAATAATTTTTTGAAAATTTTTTTTTTGAATTATTAAAGGCGTCTTTTATTATGACATGCCTTTAATATACCATGATGATAATGGAAGATGTTTATTAAAAAATGCACCTTCAATATACTTTTAAACTTAGTAATCCTTTACTGAAGGCGTTTGTTAATAATAGATGCCTTCAAAAATTTTTCACTAAATATTTTGAGAATTATTAAAGGTGTCTTCTACTGTAAAATACCTTTTATATACCATCATACAAATTTTAACACTGTTATTGAAAGTGTATATCCAAGAAAGATGCTTTTAATAATTTCTATCACAGTTTGTATATAATTACTGAAGGTGGTTGCAAATAATAACACCTTCAACAATTTTCTTAAAAAAATTTTCTCGGATTATTAAATGTGTCTTTTATTATGACACGCATTCAATAATTTGTTATAAACTTTGAAAATCCATAATTATTGAAGGTGGGTTTTTATTGAAAATGCCTTTTATAATTTTTAAGAATTGGAAAAGGCATTTTTTTTTTATAAAATACGCCTTTAATAAGTTGGTTGAAGAATTTTAAAGGCTTATAATTAAAGACGTCTTTTTTATAAACAATAATCTCCAATAAAATTTTCAGGTGATTATTGAAGGCATTGTTCCATGGAAATGCCTTTAATATTTAATTTTATATTCATTTTTCTGCCTGAACATAGGAATTTGCAGAGGACTAGTACACAAAATGATTAAAAGTTATGTTATTCAGCCAAACAAACCAAACCCTTAAACACATTTCTAGCAGACTATTGCTTTTTTTCTCCTATTCGTCGCCACCGACCTTCAACAAATCACCGCTGCGAACCTTTGTTTTAATTAGTAAGTCTTTTTTTTTAGTTTACTGTATTATTTAAATATTCAATAGAGAATTTTTGTTTTTTCAGTTTCTTAATATTGGCATATGCGTTTATATATTTTCATTAACATTAGTGTCAGCATAGTTGTCCAAGATTCTATTTATATTACAAGTATGTTGTTTCTATGTAGTATGCATTAAATATTGTCGTTTGCTGAACCTTGTTGATTGATATTGTATTACCGAATGGTATTGTATGATATTAGAGGTCTGAATAATATTTCATGCTGAATGGTTTGCTAAACCTTGTTGTCTGATATTATTTTGTTGAATGGGTTTGAATGAAATTAGGGGCTGAATGATGTTTTTGAATGGTTTTATGAAGGTTGTGTATGAGCACATTGCTGAATGGTATGCTAAATATTATTTTTATACATAGTATGGTATTGATTGTATTAAATTAAGTACAATGATCAATTTAGAGGGTCATATTATTTAATTCGTATAATTATGATTAATATTACAGGTAATACGGACTCTAAACAACATCATTCTCTTTCTAATAAGTATACAGAAGAAAGAAGTGTAGGTAAAAAAAAAAAAGAGAAGTGGCCCAAATAAACAAATTAAAATGATTGACACAAAAATTCATGTTGACTTCAGTCAAAGTGAGCAGCCTATGTCAAAAAGAGCTGCCAAGATGGCTACTCATATTGGAGCCATCATCCATCGAAGGATTTCAATTACGTACATCGATTGGTGATGAGTTTCTGATGATCTAAAAGATGAGATATGATAGTTCGTTGTGGTATGTTTATTCAATTATTTCGTAAAATTTGTTATATGATCATTTAATTGAAATTCAATGTGTTGATACTATTTGTGTTAACTTATTTAGAAACGGTTCGACATCCTAATTAAGTGTCAAAAGAATTGTATTGCAATCTGCTGTGAAAGCATTTAAAGACTTTAAAAATATATTGACAACCTAATATATTTTACCACTGGCTGGTGAAGGTGATGTTTTGGCTGTTCCACCTATGGTATATTTAGATGTCATAAGTGTTGAAGATTGAATAAATTTTATTCGATATCGACTTTCAAAAGATTTTTCTGTGCACAAATCCATTACCAAATTAGTCCAAGTTTATAAGTCTTTATGTAATATAACCTTTCATCTTCACATGTGATTGACGTAATTTCTTGATTTTGTAGAAAATCAAAGAAAAGAATCAGGACATTTGGGCCAAATAGCAATATCACCATCTGATAGCAAGAAATGATATGCAAATGTGAAGTATGAGCTTGTATGTATTCGCATACTTATTTTATACTCATTAATGAATATTTATGAATATTCATTTTATAGATTCTGATTGTTTTATCACAGTAATTTAATAGGAATCAGTGAGCTCAAACATAAAAATTTTCAAATGGGATGTTTGGAAACAAGGACATCTAAGGAAGGATAGATCCTTCGCAGATGAAGCAACCGAGAAAATAGCAAAAGAGATTGTATGTATAATTGCTTATTTGATATAATGTATGATTGGCATTGTGGTTGTATGCATAAATGTATACTACCTTGTGTAGATTTGTTCTAACAGCCCGACTTATTATTATCTTTCAGGATGATTATGCTATCAAAGTAAAATTTGATGAACTGACAATTCAGTATGGTGAAGATCCTTTCAGTATGGTGAAAATCCTTCGTCTTTAGCATTAGGCACTAAAGAAAGACCTAGTCAGGTTCATGGGGTTGGTAAATTTGTCTTGCCATCAACATATTTTGGTAAACAACCAAAAATCCTACGAATGAGAAATGCACAATATGAAGCAATAATTAAGCAACAGCAGCAACAAATTAATGACCAGGAGCAACGCCTCAATGACCAACAACAAAGACTCGTTACTTTGGAGTCCATGTTGGCAGTAATGCAGCAGGTTATGCCAATACCTCGGCCTGATAGCATCGTCCCCATACGAGAAGCTTTCGTTGCAAGTAAGAAAGCCATCCCATCATCCGCTACCACTTAAGAAGTATGGTATTGTTTATAATTTGAATATTAATTTGTTTATTATATTGATTGATTTGGTTTTAATACTTGTATTTCATTAAATATTGTAGATGGATGTTTAGATTCAAAGTCTAACCCTTGCCCAGACTTTTATGGATGAGTTAATAAAATATTCGTTGAAGAATTGTACCGATGAAAAGTTCATATCCATTGAGTCTGAGGAAGACTTATTTGATAAACAATCATTTTCTTTCATTGGTGTGGATGAGGTGAAACAATTTTGTGAAATGGATGAATTATCAGCTGCTGAAATCGTTGCTTATATGAGGTTAGCTTATAAATACAAATATGCACATTCAGTATGTAGTAAGTTAGTATTATGGTGTAATACTAACCAACAGTGTTGATTGTTATCGTGTAGCTTCCTATATAGAGAGTTGAAGGGGAGACAGTTGATGAATAAATTTAGATTCATTGACCCCAACTTCATTAGTGAGTAGAGTGGCGCAGTTGTGTATCGTGCTAATCATGTGATCCTATACATGAAAAGATCGACGATTATTATTTGCTCCCATATAATGCGTAGTAAGCTATATTCCAACCTTAATTACTCCAACCTACTCCATTCTATGATCTGAAACGTATTTTAAGTATATCATTGTTATTATTTTGCAATCGTCATTGGGTGCTTATTGTGATTGACACCAAATCCTTAATGCCATACTTTATTAATTCAGTTAATCTAACGATGATGCCTAACCCCGATATTCAAACTTTTATAAAGAGGTATTAGAGTACTTTATTATATTATATATGTTCTATTTCTTCATAAGAAATTTTATTTATGTTCCTACTAATTTTTTTCTTTTCTATTTAGAGTAATATCTGCATTCAATAAAAAGATAAAGAAATCGAAATGGGTGTTATTACCGGTAAATGTTAAATTTATGCTTTTAATGCTGAGTTTGTTTAGATAAATATTTTTTAAACCGACTTAATTTAATTTTCAGGTACCTTATCAATCCGATAATACTGAATGTGGATATTATGTCATTCGTTTTATGCGGGAGATAATGTTACATGATTTTATGACCATACCATTCAAGGTTAGTATAAATTTTATAAACTCGTTATATATTCAAAAAAATAAAATAGTATATTATGTTCTCATTTCTTAACATTTACTTCTGATTTTTTTTTTAGTGGGAGGGTAAAGAAAGCTTCACGGAAAAGGAGCTGGATGAAGTCTGTAAAGAATGGTGTGATTATGTATTGTCATTTATCAATATTGATAAACCTTTAGGTTAGATATTGTTGGTTGAATGTAAATATATATAGAACAAATTATTATAATGTTTTTAACATGCCATGTTGAATGAAAACTTTAAGTTTGTACATTGGGGGTTTTGGTTTAATATTATTATTATACTTAATATGAATCAACTATGTGTACTTAATAAATTACTGAGTACGATTATTTCATAAAAGTATATTAATATGATAACGTTATCAGTTTTAATTTTGGATGTGTGGTCCATTTTTTGAAATACAACAATGTTCATTATGCTAATTCCAAAATGTAATTCATAGTATCATATATATAAACCAAATGTTTTGGGCATAAATATACAACTGACAGCAATAATATGATTTTTTTGGTATAAACCTATAACTGACTTCACATATAAAGTATTAATTATGTTTTATTAATGCGATTAATGAAGGCGTTTTTAGCAAGGAAACACTTTCAATCACTCTTAATAGAAAATATTGAAGGCGTTTTTTTACCAAAATCGCCTTCAATAATCCCCCCAGAAAATTATTGTCTGGAATATTAAAGGCATTTTAGGCAAAAAATGCCTTCAATAATATCAACTAAAAATTAATTGAATGAATTATGAAGGCCGTTTTCTTATAAGTAACGCCTTCAATAATCCTTAATAAAATATTTATGAAGGCATTTTTAGATATAGCCGCCTTCAATAATCCGACCATTAAAATTTATCGTTGGGAATATTAAAGGCGTTTCGAGCCAAAAATACCTTCAACCATCCCATCCAAGTTTTGTGTATGGAATATTGAAGGCGTTTCTTACAAAACCACCTTTAAAAATAAAAAAAAATTTACTGATTGGATTATAAAAGGCGAGTTTGGCTAAAAACGCTTTCAAGAATTGACTCCATATTTTTCCTATCGATTATTAAGGGTATCTCTCCAAGAAAAACGCCTTCGATATTCTATGAAAATTTTTTTAAAGCAATTGGTGAATGCGTTTTTGCCAATAAAACGCCTAGAATAATCAATAACAAATAATCTGTGCCTAAACCCAAAAAAAAGCTAAAGGACGATCGAACCAACAACCTTATGGTAAACATCCATACGATCCAAACAATTTGATAAACTTAATATTGAATGTACTTATGAAGAAAATAAATTTAATAAGCTTGGGGAAATTTTTGGTCCAAATATTAAAGGTGTTTCTTGTAGATAACGCCTTTATTAATCTCATATAATTTTTTATGACGTGATTATTGAAGGCGTTGTCTGTCAAAATTAGGCCTTAACTATTTACCGAAATTTTTAATAAAAAATATTTAAGACGTTTTAGTCGAGAAACGCCTCTAATATCAAGTCTTGTGACATTTATAAGTAACAATGCCACTATTTGAATATTTAGTGGCATTTGGATAATAAACACCTAAAATTTTATAAAAATATGAAAGTTAACTACATTTGTAAGTGAAAAAACTGTTACAAAACTATCGCTAATACGCCATTTTGTTGTAGTGATCACCACTAGCCAAGCACTATATGGAGATGGAAGCTGTTTCTATATTACGTATTTATTATTACAAAAATGTGACGATGATCATGGTGCAATTAATAGGTCTCTTAAACAACTAAATAAAATTACAATGCCTCACACTGTATTCTTATTATAATATACATGGATGATATTTTGATTCAAAATAATTACACCAATTAAAAGAGCTATTTAATTATATATTTAAGTGTTTCTATTATAGTAAAGCAATAAGTAGTTAGATTGTTGATTCTTGACTCTTTAGCACGGGCATTTGCTAGGCAGGTAGGTAGGCATGCATGCATATTTTCTGATTTTCTGTTGCAAGTGCAATTGGTGTGGATATGTCAAAAACTATCGTCTTTCGTCTCGTATAAAAGTTCCTGATAACGCGGCTATTCTCTTACCTCAAGTTGGGTTGATGGAAGGGAATGGACTATTACAAACACAATGCCATCCATCCATTAAGTGTTGGGCTTGCAACTAATGCAGCACACAAGTATATATTATCCATATTAAATTTGGGCTTACATCTATTGTAGGACCCAAAACCCAAATCCTATCAAGGAAAATAGGTAACTATTCTACATTAGACCTGGGCTTACACTAATTGCAGGCCCAAAAACCCAAACCCAACAAAGGAAATATATCTAAATAAATAATCTCGACCATTTTTGTCTACTATCATCAGTACCCAAATGTAAAATCAACAAATGCAAAGATGGTCTGGTATATCTTACATAAAACTATACTAATTATAAGGCATCTTATTAAATTGGGTTTCAAGAATCAAATAGCTTTGACTCAATTAGAGAAATGGCAAAATATTTTAATAATAACAAAGATATTGCTAATGATATATATATATGTATATATATATATAACTGTTTGTTTTTTAAAACCCACTTCTTTGAAAAAAAAAAAAAGTAATCACGTAACTTTCTCCTCCTTTTAAAACGCTTGAAAAAAAAAAAATCCAGAAGTTTGGTTTGGGCTTCAAAGGATGGGCCTGAGTGGGTTTATGGTCTTCGCCCACCTGCTTAAAATGAACACGAGGGCAACCAGTTTTCGCTTTCTATATAAACATCACATTCGTATTAGCATGTTTCGAAGTCTTCCTTTCGATTCTGCCGAGGAACTCTGCAACTGTACCGCTTTCGCATAGGAGGTTCTCAAGGTTTCTCCTAACGCATCCAGCAGCGATAAAAAATGGTCTGTCCCAAGTTCCTCTTTATTTATTCATTTTCTTTTCTCGTTATCGTGTCTTTGATTGTTGCTTACTCTTTCATTAGTTCATATTTTTGATTTCCTATCGTTTGCTCCTTTTTGGTTGATTGGAAGCTTTAGGAAAGAAGAAATTTCGATGACTTTTAAGTTTCTGTTGTTGGGATATTTCCTCTTGCTGTTTTTTGCTTTCGACTCGTTCTTATCTTAAGCTAAACGGAAACACTTTGTCCGTTTTGGGCTCGTTGGGGGTTTATGATTTGTTTTAAGATATGGGTTTCCCAGGGCGGTTTACCTTATGATTTTGTTTTGAATTGGACCTGATTTTGGCTGGTTAAAATGTGAGATTAGGTTCTCCAAAACGACATCGACTTGTTAAATCCGCCGGCAGAGCTAGAGAAGAGGAAACACAAGCTCAAGCGTCTAGTTCAGTCTCCTAATTCTTTCTTCATGGTAATATTTGGCTTTCTTTATTGTCATAGCCTATTTGTTCTTCCTGATCCTTTTCTAATTTATTGCCTTTTAGGATATCTGAGAAACATCGCATTCCACATATTTGCTGTACTGTAATATCAAATGTTTTGACCTTTTGATCTGTTTTTTCATGTGTGTATATGTATATGTTGGATTAACTTGTCCTTCTACTCTTTGTGTAGGATGTTAAGTGTCAAGGTTGCTTCAACATGTAAGTTTATATTATCTGAGTTGTTTGGATTTTCTTCTATAGTATATTTGGGGTTTCATTCTCTAATTTCTGCTTTTTAATTTGCAGAACCACTGTATTTAGCCATTCTCAAACTGTTGTGGTGTGTGGTAACTGCCAGACAGTCTTGTGCCAGCCTACTGGTGGTAGAGCTAGACTCACAGAGGGATGCTCCTTTAGGAAAAAGGGGGACTGATGGCTATGATTGGAAGCGTTTCAAATGTTCTTTAATGGGAATGGTTAATGATTAAGCCTATCGAATGTGCATTATGATGTGTTAATTTTGGTATCACATTAAGGATTTGATGAGACTACCTTATGCCTATGATCTAGTATTGTTTAATGTAGTGGATGTTCAAATGAATGTTTTAAGTTGCATTTGCTTGGTTTCTTAATCGTGATATATCGTTTTTGCTTCTTTTTCAAATTTCCACCTACCTAGGTTCTAGTTATAGGAGTAGGTTTTAGAATTCGAACATCTTCATTTGATTGTGCTAGCTCTTAATGTATGTGAGTCTTTAAGTATTTTAATAAGTAAAAATACAGTTTGATTTTGCGGCTTATAAGTTTTGTGGGAGAGTGAGCTTATGTATCAAGGGGAACAGATTTTGTTGTATTATTTGGTGCACTTGAGAAACATCTCGACACTCTCTTACTTGATTTGACCAAGCCTTTTCTGGCATCTTATGAATTAGTTTTATTTTGCTAGTCTCTTGGTTCCTGTAGCTTAATGTGCTTATCTTGTTTTCTAATAATATGTCCTTCCTGGGCTGCGTTGCTTTTGTCAATGGCAGATCATCAAGTGGTAGAGTTAAAATTGTTTTTGTTCAAGAACTACAGAGTTTAGAAAGGGGGCTACTTCACAATATCAAATTTCAAACGGTTATGTGGATTCCCTGCTTTGCCATTGTTGATTTATTGGTGGAAACTGGAGGATGAACTTTCTTTCATTGGCATTAGTTTGTATAACGTCAATTTCTAGCATATTCTAATTGATTTGCGTATTGACATTGAATTAGTAAGATTAAAATACTTATCATTTCTTTTCTTTTCCGTTCATTTTCACTATCTCGGCCCTAAATTGCCTTCCCCTCCTCCATCTTGCCACTGCCTCCATCTTTTTTCACTTCCTTAAACTTCCTCTGCAAGGGCTGCCGATGTGAAGCTAGCTCATGGGTATAAGCATTGAAAGGTGCGGTTATTTCAGTTTTTACTAAAAATCAATTGTCTTTGGATTGTTATGTTATATTCATCTTGAATTTATTCATAAGTTTACTGTCAAAGCATAAATTTTAAGACTGCTCTAATCATTTTTAGTATTTAATAAAAAAGGAATAGCCATGACTTAGATGAAAATTATGTGAAAGATCTTATTTGACCATATGTATATGGAATAGCTAGGACTAATATTGATACCTATAACTAATATTACACTGAGGAAGGATCTTATTTCCATAAATTCCATTCAATAATCTGACAACCCATTTTGTCTGTCCTGTAAATGAGAATGAATAATTCATTGTCTGCACTCTACAATCATCATCAACATTGCGTTAGTGTAAAATTTTTGTATGAATCAAATTAGTGATTGCATGATTTGAATAGTCTCAACTCGTTTCCTGCATATGTTGCTCTAATGTTTGCAATATTTATCATATATGCTTTGCATATAGCAGAAATAATTAGCATGTCAAATGGTTGATGGTTTCTGACATGGTGAAATTTATAAGCATGTTGATATAAGACATTGGATTTTTTCATGATTACTAAGTTGATGCAATAATTAGTTTTGCAGTAACAAAATAATTAACCTATCTATATGATTTATCTAGCAGTACTGGTAAAAATTTACTACTAGGTGTAGTCTTGAGGGATTTGAAAGATCTAGTAGCTGACATTTCTTCTGGTGTGTTTTGTATTTCTATGGGAACTAGATAAATTTGTTGGATTTAATTAATAATTATGTTGAATGTTGAAAGAAAAACTACAACTGTCTAATGAGAAACTGGACCTGATTTTTAAAGTCTTTTTGTCCATTAAATTCATAGGTATCATGCTTTTTTCACAAAACTGGCAGTCATAAAGCCATGAAGTTTAGTTAATTTATCATTCAATAGCCTTTTATCATTTGGAGGAAAGGAAGTGGAGTTGAAGGAGGTTGTTTCGATCACATTGCTTGCACTTTACTTATGTGTTGTACTCCTTTGACGAGTTTGAGGATAATTTTTTTACTGTTGTAGCTGTTTTGTTGCCATTATAATGCACTGCTAAATTTGTTGTAGCTGTGTTATCATGATAAGTAATGGTTTATGTCTAGTTGCTTGCTTAGATGAATTTCTGCAGGTGGGGATTGGACAATGCGTCTACAACAAATTTTCATTTGGTTCCTCAAGGTATTTTGGCACCAATCTCACCGTAACAATGCATAAAAAACATTAACTAAAATAATCAGTTAGTAAGATTTTTCACTTAGATGTAATTGATTTTAAATTTGAGTTTGATTTGTGTAAATATTAATATCCATTTAATTTGAGGGTGACCATTTACGTTTCAATCCATCTATCTTGAATGTTTATTAAAAATTTAAAAGGAAAAAGTGAAAATGAAAATAGTTAAAATAATAATAAAAATCTCTAAATTGTAACATTTTATTTAAATAAAATTTTATGTTTTTATTAAATTAAAATAGATATTTAATGTTTAATTTATATTTAAATAAATTTTTAATTTTTAATTTACATTCAAATAAGTTTTTAATTTTTATCTAAATAAACTCTTTACATAAATAAAATTTTTATTGAAATAAAAATTTATTTAAATACAAGTAAAAAAATAAAAATATATTTAAATATAAAAAATATAATTTTTTTTTTTAAAAATAAAACAATTTAGTAGTTTCTTTTTAAGATGATGAAAATGCAAATAGAAGATTAGACGAATAGAAGGAGGATTCTTTGGGATTCGGGGATCAGCAATGCAAAGCAATGCAATGTTGAAGCGAGTTGACCCGGTATAGGGTGTGCAGCACGTGTGGAAACTGTGTGACAAACTCCACAGAGGCGTGTGAAGCATCCCATACCAAAATTTGTTTCAATTAGATGATACACGTTACACAATAGTTGTATGCATTTAAATTGTAGTGCTAGAAATGGCAGGGTTTGGGTGGTCCGTTAGCTTTGGGGGGCCTTGGAATTGCAAGGAAGTAAGGAAGCGCTCAATCGTTAGTCGAAGGATTTAAAGATTGGAGCGGCAGAGAAATTCGCAATTAAAACTCTCTCATCACCTACCGCACAAGACTTGGACTATATATAATCTCAGAGAAAATAAAAAAAAACCCGAAGTCTCTTTCACTCTGACTCGGCTTTCCATGGAGCCAGAATCTGGAATCTCGACTCCTTTTCCTTCTCGAAATCCTTCCCCGGTTAGGGTTTTATTTTTTTATTTTTATAATTTGATCTCGTTCTTGTATGTTTGATCTTCATTTCATTTCTCATTCGTAATCTGTTCCTTTTTTTTTTTTTTTTGGCGCTGCCTTGGAATCTGGATTCATCTCATTGTCTTAACTTATCTAGTTCTTCTCAATCCTAGCTCTACTATTAATTCAGCTGCAGTCGTCACTGTTGCAAAAAGTAGCTGCTTTATCCATTATTTTAATCCGCTGTTTAGTTGAGTGACCATAGACTTTCTTCTTCTCAATCCCGGCTCTACTATTAATTCAACTGCAGTCGTCACCCTCGCAAAAAGTAGCTGCTGTATTCTTTATTTTAATCCGCTGTTTAGTTGAGTGAGCATAGATTTTCTTCAACGAATCAATCACACTTGCTGCTTTTGCCAACCTAATCTCCACTGATTTTCAGCTTGTTTTGGTTTCTTTGTGGTTTATAATTTCTTTCTCTCAACTTAATCTTCTAGAGAGAAAAGAGGGATCAAGTTATACAAGTGTAAAATTAATTAGTTTTGAACCTTTTTAGAACTTTGATATACGGTTGATATTTCAACAATGGATCGTCGGATTTAAAAACATAACTGTACTCGTCCTAAAGTTTCGAATAGATCCAATATCTCTATCATATAGATCGAGAGTGCTGCTTTTTTAATATATATTTAACAGTTGAAATTTTGTTTATATGGAACAAATAGTTAGACATTTTTAATTAACTGGAATTCCACCATGATCAACATGAATAGAGCATGAAATACAATGGTAGGATTAAACAAATATAAATCTCATAAGAAATACAATGGTAGGATTAAACAAATATAAATCTCATAAATATTTACGAAAGAGTGTAAAACTAAATTAGTTTTAAACTTATGTAAGTGGATCTTTCCTCATATATATATATATATATATATATATATAAGGATATTAAATTTGAAATATTTTGAGTTCGCCTCATGCATCCATAAACTTATTGTGAGAAGGTTAAATAAAGATCAGTTGTTCTTTTTGCTAGAATGTTATTATAGCTAGTAAACCAGTTTCTAGATTCTAGTTCTAATTCTGTGGTGTAATAGGAAAACTCTTAACTGTTTCATTGGATAAAATCTCATCTTTTACTATTTGCACCTGCTATTGATTTGTTAACTTCTTTTGGTTTCCCCTTGATTAGAGCAGCTTCTTTGTGTTTGCAATTTCTAAGATTGGAATTACTAAAGTTTTGACCTGCTGTTACATGGCACTAGTGTCATCAAATGGCAGCCGGCAAAGTCATATTGCCGAGGACAAGGACAACTATCCTGCATAATCAGTGTCATACAATGCCAAAATTACATGCTTATTACTGTGCCATAAGGATGTATCTAATGGCCACTGTTGTCAAAGCAACTTCTTGAAAACCAACATGAAGGCATAGCCTCAATTTGCATCTTGCATCTGATAGCTTTGGTGTTAATTTCCATTATTGGATTACTTTCCTCAATTATTTATCAATTTTTTAAATTTGGATTTGCCTTTTCTACTTAATATGCTCTGTATTAGCCACTGCTGGAGTTTCGTGGAGTTTTAGTTTTAGGTATGTTTTGGCATTACTTATGGCACTATCATTGTGTTCTTATTTGAAACTGCAAATTATTAAGTACATGTATCACTTTTGCAGCATTCATGGGTCAATCTCTCCAGGAACCTAATATTAGCATGCCAGAGCTTGGGGGTGGTGTATGGAGACCTGAGCACTTCACCCCTTTATGTTTACTCGAGCACGTTCATAGGGAAGTTGGAGAATCATCAGAATGAAGAAGCAATATTTGGAGCATTTTCCTTGATTTTTTGGACCCTTACATTGATACCCCTTCTTAAGTATGTGTTTATCTTGCTGAGTGCGGATGATAATGGTGAAGGTGTGATGAATCATTAAACTTCATAATGGGTATTTCTCTTTAATAAAAATAAAATTTTATATCCCTTTGGCTAACCATTTGCTAGCTGATATCTGTGGATTCTTGGTCAGGTGGCACTTTTGCTCTTTACTCCCTGCTTTGTAGGCATGCAAAGTTTAGCTTGCTCCCCAATCAGCAAGCAGCTGATGAAGAGCTCTCAGCCTACAAATATGGGCCATCAACACAAGCCATTGGTTCTCCATTTAAGCGATTTTTGGAGAAGCATAAAAGGCTAAGGACAGCCCTTCTTGTTGTGGTACTCTTTGGTGCTTCTATGGTCATAGGTGATGGTGTGCTCACTCCAGCAATATCAGGTAGATATTAATGTGGGTAACTGGATTTGAATATCAGAAATTCCTAGATTATCATCTTTCTGGCTGTGGCTTATAACGTTAATATTTTTTCCTTCCTGGAATTTTCTCAAACATATCTGGCATATGGGACAATAAGCAAAATTGTTGGACCTAGCTTTTGTTACGTCAATATGATTGTGGATGAAGGTTGTGAGCTTGAGAAGACTTCTCATGAATAGCTCTGCTGATATTTTCACATGAACAAGGCAAGAGATTCCAATGAATAAGTAACTCTGTTGGTATTTTACATCTTAAAGGCTCAATTTAACAGAGATTTATTTCCAAACTAGTTGGGGAAGGTTAAATGAGTCCTTTTTCTCGAATTTGCTTGGCTGAATCATTTGTCAGACCATGCAATCAGTGTGGCAACTTTGCATGTTAGGATTTACATAACTATGTTGATTCATTCAGTGTCTCTATTTCTCTATTGGATATAGTTGATCTCCAATGATTTAGTAAGGGGGACGGCTCATCAGAAATACTTTCATGAACATAGTGGTGTCATCATAGAGTTCCACATTCACTCTTTTTGTCAACTGGTTACATGATTCCTCCTGTCTATAGTATATATTGTTTGTGGTGAATGCTGTTTGACATGTCTTGATGCTGATATTTCATCATTTAAGTAAAATTTCCATCTATTTTGTTGCTATACCTTGTACCATTTTTGTCTGGAACTAGTTATGTTAATGGTTTTACTCTTGCCATGGTTAAGGGTTAAATGTTTTTACATTTGCAGTTCTCTCATCTGTGTCTGGGCTACAAGTTACTGAAAAGAAATTAACTAATGGTAATTCAACTCTCGAATTTGGTTTTCATTTCCTTTATGACTTCTTTTAAGTTTTGGGTTCACAATTCCTCTTGATATTTCCTTTTTTCCATAGGGCTTAATGAATTGGCTTTGTTTTGAACCTAGGCGAACTCCTCTTGCTTGCTTGTGTTATTTTGGTGGGCCTATTTGCTCTGCAGCATTTTGGCACGCACAGGGTAGCTTTTATGTTTGCACCAATTGTGATCATCTGGCTGGTATCAATTTTTTCCATTGGCTTATACAACATAATACGTTGGAACCCAAAGATTGTTTGTGCTGTTTCTCCGTATTATATTATCAAGTTCTTTAGAGAGACTGGTAAAGATGGCTGGATTTCTCTTGGAGGGGTCCTTCTCTCAATAACTGGTAGGTTGAATCTGGATATCAACTGAATACGGCGTGGCTTTTATTTTAATTGACCAAGTTGATATTGTGGTTGCTCTTTTAAATGTGCTGATCATGTGCACTTTTTGGGTCTCACCAGGTACTGAAGCTATGTTTGCGGACCTTGGTCATTTCACTGCCTTATCAATTAGGGTGAGTGTAACTCTTCCTTTTGTTCATATTTTTTCACTCCTGAAGTGTGAAAGTAGATTTTGGATTGAATGTAGACTTCTATCCTCTTGCCATCTTCTGCTATCTGGTCGAGCTCAATAATGAACTTGTGTTTTGAATTAAATAAAAGTTAGAAACTTGATAATTTTCCTGCTGTGCAGCTTGCATTTGCATTTGTAATATACCCATGTTTGGTTGTACAATACATGGGTCAGGCTGCGTTCTTGTCAAGAAACCTCCATTCAATCCCTAACAGTTTTTATGACTCAATTCCTGGTTAGTGCAATCTGATATCAACTGTGTTGATTCGAAGCATTGTTATAACATTTAAGTTTGTGTAAATTTTCCTTTTATCCTCGCAGGTCCTGTTTTTTGGCCTGTCTTTGTAATTGCCACCCTTGCGGCTATTGTCGGGAGTCAGGCTGTTATAACTGCCACATTTTCTATTATCAAACAATGCCATGCCCTTGGATGCTTTCCTCGAGTCAAAGTTGTTCACACCTCAAAACATATATATGGCCAGATCTACATCCCAGAAATAAACTGGATACTCATGATCCTTACTCTTGTCATAACTATTGGATTTCAAAATACAACTTTAATCGGAAATGCTTATGGTAATTCATTCTATGATAAATGATCCCTTTCTCCTCAAATGTTCTTGAGAAAAATATGATTGAATAATAATTAAATTACTTCTTGTGTTCTTCCTTTCTCTTATGGGGATAAAGCTGATCAATTTCGTACCATAGATGCTGCAAAGAATATTGTAAAGAGGAAAATATGTGAAGACTAAAGTAGTTACAGGAGAAAACTTTCTAATTTATCAATTTTGTGGTTTTTTTATGATTTTTTCCTCTTATATCCATCACTCTTGAGATATTTGTCTACTAATGATTTTTTATGGTTTGTGTACACTAAAAGTACAGTTCTTGATCATGTAGTTCAGATTATAGAGATAGTTCCTTGCAAGTTGCGTCAACTTGCCTGTCTTATTTGTCTGTGGTGCTGATGTATCATATTTGGTTTTGGTTTTCAGGACTTGCATGCATGACGGTGATGTTCATTACAACATTTCTCATGGCACTTGTGATAACCTTTGTTTGGCAGAAAAACATTTTGCTTGCTGCAATGTTCCTTCTGTTCTTCTGGTTTATTGAAGGGGTGTACTTATCAGCAGCACTCACGAAAGTGCCTCAAGGAGGATGGGTGCCTCTTGTGCTGTCGTTCATCTTTATGATGGTTATGTACATTTGGCACTATGGGACTCGCAAAAAGTACAACTTTGACCTGCATAACAAAGTATCATTGAAATGGTTGCTTGGCTTGGGTCCTAGCCTTGGTATTGTCCGCGTGCCTGGAATAGGCCTTGTATACTCTGAATTGGCGACAGGAGTCCCTGCAATCTTCTCCCACTTTGTGACGAACCTGCCTGCTTTTCATAAGGTGTTAGTTTTTGTTTGTGTGAAATCAGTTCCTGTCCCATATGTTTCACCAGAAGAACGCTTTCTTATTGGTCGGATTTGCCCCAGGCCATATCGAATGTACAGGTGTATTGTCAGATATGGCTACAAAGATATCCAGCGGGATGATGGGGATTTTGAGAACCAGCTTATACAAAGCATAGCAGAGTTCATCCAGATGGAGGCTGGAGAACCACAATTTTGTAGTTCTGAGAGTTCATCCTATGATGGGAGGATGGCTGTTATAAGTACCAGGAGCATCCAATCAAGCTCAAGTTTAGTAGTTACTGAGATAGACGATTGCAGTGCTAGCAACTCAATCCAAAGCAGCAAATCCTTAACCCTACAGAGCTTGAGATCTGCTTATGATGATGAGAATCCACAAGTAAGGAGGTGCCATGTGAGATTTCAACTACCAAAAAGTCCTGGTATGGATATTTCCGTTAGGGAAGAGTTGATGGATTTGATCCAGGCAAAGGAAGCAGGTGTTGCATATATAATGGGCCACTCGTATGTAAAGGCCAGGAGAACTTCATCATTTTTGAAAAAGCTTGTGATTGATATGGGGTATTCATTTCTTCGAAAGAACTGCAGGGGCCCCGCCGTAGCACTAAACATTCCTCACATCAATCTCATTGAAGTTGGAATGATATATTATGTCTAGTCATTTTAGAAGAATCTGTAAGGCTAAATGTCGAGGTAGCTGTTGCCTCTACATAGGAATATGAAGGCTCATTGAAATCTGAGGGTTCGTGGGTCTTTTGGATATTGTTAGTTCATCCAGAAACTTTCATTTTAGTTAGCCACCTTTTCCTTGCACATAGATAAATGACATTTTCTGTCATTATTATTATTATTATTATTGTTCACCTGATAACAATAACATTTCTTTGAGATCTGGACTTTTAAGTATTTTACTATTTGGAAACTGGTAATAACATCAAGAAATGAGATAAAGAGAAAAGGCACGAGTCCCTCCAAAGTCCAAACGCTAGGAATCCGCTTGGCCTTTTAAAAGCCAAAACCCTCTGTGTCTTTTTCTTGTCAGGAACCCAAAAAAAAAAAAAAAAAATCAAGGACACGTATAAGAAATTAAGCAGTGCCTTAGCAGAGGGCTTTTTGTCCGTGAAAAGCATGGAATGCTAATGTAATACGAGAAAGGATTTCCAAAGTTCCCCTTAAGTCAAGGCAAGGCAGGCTTACTAGGCTTTGTATGTTGTTGTTGGGATGGAGATCTGGTTGCTATACGTCTGGGTTGGCTCATAGGTTAGCTTACTAAACAGGGATGGATGAACTATCAAGTATCAACCAATAAGAAATTGCTTTACTATAACTATATGGTTGTTAGTTAACATTATTAAGACTTTTAACATTGGCCTACACTAGAGTGCAGACTTGGTATTGGCAAACATCTACTATCGGTGCGCTTAGGCGTAGCCACCAATTGCACATCTGGCCCTGGGTTCATCTCCTGCTCTGCTGTTGGCTGATACGTATCTAGGCCTTCATTCAAGGGCTGGCGGCTTATGATATAAGGTTTGGTTACTCTTACTACATATGGTGAGCATTTCTTAAACGTTCGCCACATACCCACTCCACAAGCCTCTCTTCTCTTTTTAGTAGTTTGAAGGTAGCTTCACCAATCCAACGGCCACTGCCGCCCTCCGTCAAATGTCAGCCCTTGGTCCCCAAGGCCCAAAACAAAATGAAGCAAAAAAGTAGGACTCAACTAGCATGGCAGAAGTTGGATCACCAACTCATGAGTCACAAACTTTATATATAAGTCTACTAGAGTTGGCAAATTGATGGCAAACCAGGATGCGGATGAAGCTTTGGGCGTGCTTTGGCGCTATACTTGTGGTTCTCGCAAATTTGGTACCGAGGGATGGAGCCAGGATTCCTCCTTATGTCTAAACCAGCTTGCTCCTTGCCTGAATTACCTTAAAGGAAATGGAGATGTGCCCGATAGCTGCTGTGATCCTCTGAAATCTGTGATCAAATAGAAACCAGAATGCATGTGTAGTATGTTAAGCAACAAGGATAGCAGAGAAGCTGAGTCGGCAGGCATCAATGTGACAGAAGCACAACAATTGCCTGGATGGTGCGGGCTGCATGTCAGCCCACTTCTTTGCCTTTCAGGTATGTGTTGCCTCTTATAATCGGATATACTTTCCCAGCTACTTCTGTCAATACAGTGTACTAGTAGTAGTGTTAGTACTAGTATTCTATTTTCTTTGCTTGACACGTTGTATAACTAAATTTTTGTTTCTGTTTCAGGTTCTCCAAATTCTAAAAATTCAGCTGAAGATTATGCCGACCTCCTCTTGTTCCCATCACATAGCACCATAATTACTGTAACCATATCTATGCTTTTTCAGATTTTGTGGGTATATCAAACACCATATTAGCTTGACTTTTGGCCAGGGGGAAAACTATGAGAGAGATTCCTATTAGATGTCGGAAGTTAATTAGTTTCATTTCGTTCTTTTTTTTTTTTTTCATCCTTTGAATGGAATTGTATTTTTATTGAATGAACTAATTGGTAACTTGAATTCGTAAAAGATAATAGTTGTTAAATATTCCAACAAGCAATTCAATCCATAATCTTTTGCAACTGAAATTGATAACTTAAAATATGTCACTTGTTTTGGAATAACACTATATATAACTGAATTTGTTGTAGGATGTGTTCTGCAAGTGAAATTAATTAATTTTATCAAGTAAATTTTGTGAGCAAGGCAACATCAGTTGATTACATTCTTGTATTATCAGCCGCCTCTTCTCTTGTTTTGTCACTTCGACGACACAATCTTCTGTTAAAGTTTTCTTTGGATAGATAAAACGCCTCCTTTATCCCAAATAAAAAGAAAGAAATTATAATAAAGCCAAAAAAAAAAAAGAAAAAAAGGGGAGGAAAAGAAAACAAGAAATACTATTGCCTATTGCTTTCCAAGCAATGGGAAAGGAAAGGTAGGATATCTAATATCCTCAGTCAGTTCTGGAAAGTCAAAAGCCAACCACAAGTACGGCGCCCAAACACCAGTGAAAAGACCGGAAGGGCACAAATATGAGTACGAAGTGAAGGCCAAGTGCGCGGTGGAGAAAATATCTGTCCATAAACAAAAAAGATTTGATAATCGATAATATCCCAAATTTTGACTAATAGTGTAAAACCCCTCTTAAACCCCCTTCTGTTTTATCCTCTCTTTTATAGCTCTTGTTTATTCTACTTCCCAAAAAATGCGCAATTTCTCTTCTTTTCTCTAAAAATAAATTCATTTATTCTTCTTCTTTAACAATGGCTTCCCTCCTTCCTGTACCGGAAGTGTCCATGCCTCTCGTGCTCAATCTCAGCTCTTCTCCTTCTCTCTGGACCCTTTTCACTGTCAACCGCCCTTTACTTTACAAACAGAGACGCAAAATTCAATCCTCATTTCCTCTATTAACTACCATGGCTGTCCACACTCAAGGTGGTCTCTCCATCTCCAGTCTCAACACCCACGAATTGGCTCCAAAAAGAGAAAAGATAGAGCTTGAGACTGATGCCATCTCCATTCTCAACGAAAGGATACGCCGTGACCACGGCAAGAAAGAGGCCACAAGGCCTGTAATGGATTCCCAAGAGGCTGACAAGTACATTCAGATGGTGAAAGAGCAGCAGCAAAAGGGATTGGAGAAGCTCAAAGGGTATAGGGAGAATAAGGAAGGAGGTGTCTTTAGCTACAAGGTTGATCCCTACACGCTACGTTCTGGGGACTATGTTGTTCACAAGAAAGTGGGTGTTGGTAGATTTGTTGGGATTAAGTTTGATGTTCGTAAGGCTTCTACTGAGCCTATTGAGTACGTCTTTATCGAGTATGCTGATGGTATGGCTAAGCTTCCTGTTAAGCAGGCTTCTCGCATGCTTTATCGATATAATCTGTAGGTTTTTCTGCCTCCTTTTTCCTATTTTTGGATAAATTCTACTTTTATCTGCTCCTGTGTTAGCATATTATAGTTGACATGTCAAAACAATTTTGAATCGTGTGTATTAAGGCATGTTTTGGTCGTATTTCCAGCCCAAATGAAACAAAAAAGCCTAGGGCTTTGAGCAAGTTAAATGATACTAGTGTATGGGAGAGGAGAAAGACCAAAGGGAAGGTCGCAATTCAAAAGATGGTTGTAGATTTAATGGAGCTCTATTTGCATAGGCTCAAACAAAAAAGATCTCCCTACCCAACGAGTCCTGCCATGGCTGAATTTGCAGCTCAGTTTCTGTATGAACCCACACCAGATCAAAAGCAGGTACCTGTTGTCTTACTCAGCTGCACGTTTGGTAGGTTTTCTTGTACACGTTATGAGGAATCAAATAGTCATCTCTCTTATTGTTTAATTGCTTTGGATCGTTTTCCTTTTGATGTTTTGAAAATTTTCAATGTCTCATTTCCCAAAAAAAAAAAATTATTACTTCTTTTTCAGCAGTCGCCATAAGGTTCAAAGATTTCCTTTGACAAGAAAAATGTTTTTCTTCCATTAACAAAAGTAAGTCCATTGTTGCAGGCTTTTATTGATGTAGAGAAGGACTTAACAGAGAGAGAAACTCCAATGGATCGATTAATATGTGGAGATGTTGGGTTTGGCAAAACAGAAGTTGCATTGCGTGCTATCTTTTGTGTGGTGTCAGCAGGGAAGCAAGCTATGGTTTTGGCGCCCACGATTGTTTTAGCCAAGCAACATTTTGATGTCATTTCAGAGAGGTTTTCCAAGTATCCGAGTATCAAGGTTGGACTTCTGAGTCGGTTTCAGGTACAAGAAGTTTATTCACTGGATTGACCACATTCTCTGACTAAAGATTGGTATCACATGGCTTAATATCTTACTTGAACTTGAGGAAAAGTACTGGACTGGATGAGGGTGGGGGGTGGGGGTGGGAAGAGTCCATTGACATACTTTCTAATCCAGAACATCTTAAAAGCTCCCTCTTAAGCACATGGGGGTTTCAGCTTGCATAATAAACAGATCATGGCAAGAGGCTTGTGTCATGAATTGTATTTATAGGGTTTACCTGAAAGCTTAAAGTATGTTCAGTTTCTTTCTCACTTCTGTTATATTATTGGAAAACTATGCTAGACTGGAATATTTCATAATGGCTACTGTTTGATATTGATAAGACCTATTTCACATGCAGAGTAAAGCAGAAAAGGAGGAGTATTTGAACATGATAAAAAAGGGTAATTTGGACATTATTGTAGGAACTCACTCACTTCTTGGAAGCCGTGTTGTGTATAATAATCTAGGCCTGCTTGTAGTTGATGAGGAACAGGTTTGCCTCCCATCCTTGTTGCTATTGTTTTGAACAGGTTCTTGACTGTATAAACAAAAGATTTTACATAAGGATTTCCCCCTTTTATGTTTTAATATACTTCAATTCTTGTAGGATTTAGCTTTCTTTATGTAATGAACTAGAGTGCACGATTATGGTTTTGACCTCCTTTATGATCTTTTATTCAATAAAACATAATGAAATGAATTAGCATCATCATCATTTCATGTTTGTATATATTAAAGGGTTTAGGGAACACCATGTGTCCAGAATACTGAATTACTTGCAATAATATTTTGTCTTTTAGCTCATACTTTTCATGCGTGTCTGCAGAGAGATGCTTGATTTACTTGTTTGTATGTTTTTTTTTGCTACACAGAGGTTTGGTGTCAAGCAAAAGGAGAAGATTGCTTCTTTTAAAACTTCAGTTGATGTTCTTACTCTCTCTGCAACACCTATACCCAGAACGCTTTATTTAGCTTTGACAGGATTCCGTGATGCAAGGTAATATGTATGTCAAATTTTTGAATCACAAGCATCTTTGGTGCCAGATTTAATCCAGGATTCAGATGTTCAGTTCAGTTTGTTTATTGTGATGCCTTGGTGAAAAAGGATGCATTTATCAACCATGCCATTGACGTGTGTAAGCCTCAGATGATAGATTTTAGCTGAAAAAACACTAATACATTTTATGTGCAATGTAGATCTTATCAGTGCCAAGTCTTATGTTACACATTTTTGTATAAACATGAATCAATGGTTTTTGAGGATTGCATTAGGACATGCGAACTTTGTCCTTACCGTAGAAAATATAGACTAATAAACTGTTTTGTAATTACTACCATCATTACATTTTTGGAATCAAATCATCTCTAGGCATGCTTGCAAATCACCTCATGGGTGAGGGATGGATATTGTTTAAGTAGCTTCATGAAACTGGGCCAAGCTGTATCTCTAAGTAAAGATTGACTTGCTTGTTAGAATTATATTTCATACTTGAAGAACCTAGTCAGAGGCTATTTAGTTTGTATTCATTCTTAGCCTTGAATAAATTATCTGCAAGCAATGAAGCAATCATTTTAATAGCATAGGGACCTTTCCTTAAACTTTCATTTTAGGTTACTTGTCCTATAAATCATGGTATATACTTTTCTTTCCTTCTTCCCTTTCAGTTTAATTTCAACACCACCTCCAGAAAGGGTTCCTATCAGAACCTGTCTTTCAGCATTTGGTAAAGAAAAGGTCATTGTAGCAATCCAGTATGAGCTGGACCGTGGTGGTCAAGTTTTCTATGTCTTACCTCGTATCAAAGGTAATGCCTTAATCCAAAATTTTCTATTTGTTTCACTTATGAACTTTCTTGCTATATTGTCATCATCTACATGGTTTAGTAACTTTGTGATAGTACTTCTTTGGGGCAAATATGTATTGTTGGCTTGTTGCTCCTGTAAAGTGTTAATATCGATAATCATATCTATCTATTGTTTGTGTATTTGTGGAAAAATAAGTATTGTGTAATGAGTTTGAATCACAGAGCTAATTTATTAGTTAGATGAATTTAGAAGTCCTATTTACATGCAAAAAAAAAGGAAAGTTAAAAAAGACACAAAGGAAAAGGTCTCAATGATTAATAACCAGAAACCTACCAAGGGTGTGTTGTGTCGATGATTTCCAAGCATATATACATTTATGCTGTTGCTTTATGTTTCTATTATTCAGTTTATTAATGTAGATCTTGTTCTTATGTAACAGGATTGGAAGAAGTGATGGATTTCCTTGAACAATCATTTCCTGATGTTGATATAGCTATTGCACATGGGAAGGTATTTCATGTTTTTAATGTTTGAATTATGTTTTAGTTTCAACAATCTACTGAAATCCGGAATTACGATTCCCGAGACACTAATGGAGTGTTACCAGTGTTGTTTTTTGAGAACTGAATTGTGTATAATATATATGATAGTCTTAATTTGGGGACATTATGCTTTCATTTTTGGAATCTTAAAAGTAAACTATTTTACCCAAGTTAATCTCTTCTTTATTATCAGTTGATATTATTTTGGTTCTTCAGACCTGTTAATTTCCTCTTGCAGCAATATTCCAAGCAGCTTGAGGAAACCATGGAGAAATTCGCCCAGGGTGAAATTAAAATTCTTATATGCACAAATATAGTTGAAAGTGGGCTTGACATTCAAAATGCAAACACTATCATAATTCAGGATGTTCAACTATTTGGCCTGGCACAGTTGTATCAGGTCAAGCAGTTTTTGCTTCTCCTTTCTCACATGTTCTTATGAATTGTAAAAGATGTGGTAAACGTTGAAGAGCACTATCAAAGTTTTTATCTGGAAAATGATGTAAAGGGCATACACTAATATCTTGGCACATTATAACTTTTCCTTTTATGTTTTATCTGGAATAATGATGCGAAATTAAAGGTCTTTCTATGCAGCACATGTTTCTCTGTATGTGGGTTTGTGTGATTTTTTATCTTCTATCATGAAAGAATTTTCTGCCGTGTTTCTTGTTCAGAAGGATTTATGGACACCATTTTACTTACTGCAACATTGTTCATTCTCGGAACAGAGAAAACGAAATAGTTTCTGTAGTTTTGCATCTCCTGTTTCCACTGTTAATTTTGTTATCATTCTTTCAATTCCAATAGTTGCGTGGAAGGGTGGGGCGGGCAGATAAAGAAGCTTATGCATACTTATTTTACCCTGATAAGTCCTTGCTATCTGACCAAGCGATGGTATGTATTCAATGTCTGCCTTCATTTTTGTTGTCAAATATGCTGAAATACAATTATCGAAGTGACCTGGAATTTTTATGGTTATGCTTCAGGAGAGGCTCGCAGCTCTTGAAGAATGCCGTGAACTTGGCCAAGGTTTTCAACTTGCAGAGAGAGACATGGGTATCAGAGGCTTTGGTACCATCTTTGGTGAGCAACAGACAGGGGATGTTGGAAATGTTGGCATTGATCTTTTCTTTGAGATGCTTTTTGAGAGTTTGTCCAGGGTATGTTCTAGGTCCACTTCTTTGGTAGGGTTGATTAACGGAATTAACTGTTGCTGTCTACCTGGATGCCTTCTCTTTCTCCATTCTTCTGTCCTCTATATTTGTCCAACTAGTTAAATTATAAGATGTGATAGAACTTCAAGGCTTTTCTCTATCATTTAACAGGCAATTACCAATCTGATAGTTGATATTCATTACTTTTAAGCTTTCCAGATTTCTAGCTACTGGTACCACAGTTTTGGCTTACAATTTCTGACTTTCACTAATTATGACTCACTTTCCAGGTTGAAGAACACCGTGTAGTTTCAGTTCCTTACCAGTCAGTGCAGGTACTTTACTTCCTTTGGAATTTGTATCATCCGAGAATAAAATATGTGGCTGCTCTTAACATCAATTACTATCTGTACAGTAAATGAGATCATACAATATGGGTTATTAGGGTTTTGGATTCCATCAAGCATATAAATTGGAAATAATGTTATTTTATGATATCAAATATAACAAGCAAAAATGCTTTATTTTTTATTGACAACTATATCGTTTAGAAATCTAATTCTCCTACATTAGTGCAGATCCGATTCTCCTACATTAACGCAGCTTGATTTCCTAATTTATTTTGGGAATATTTTTCCTTTACTCTTCTGATTTAGTCAGCTATTCTGATTGTTAAGTTTTTAAGGATTTGTTTCTATTCTAGAATAGAACAATTTTCTTTCCTTTTGTTATTTTTTATTTTCTATTTCATGTAAATTTTTTCCTAATAAGGAACTTTGCTGTTCCTATTTATTTAGATGTAGTCCTTCATTGTAGATTGAATAAGAAGAAATAAGAACAATTATTCTTTAAGTTTTCTACATGGTATCAGAGCATGTCGGCCTGAACCATTAGACTGTAACAACACGAGTTTCCATTATGGCTAGCATAACTAAAAACTCTTCTTCTGTAGAGGTATGGCATGAGGAAAGTCACAAAGAGGTGATGCTCCAACAAACCCTTCAAAACAAGTCTGCAATCTTTGGAACTAGTTTACTAGCACAAAAAAGTAATTTCCTAAACGCCTTAAGTGTTCAAGTGTTCAACAGGGAAGTACACAATTTTGGATTGATGATTCAGGAGCATCAGATCACATGACTGGAGATGCATCTTTAATCAACACATGTAGACCTTGCTATGATAGTTCTGCTATAAAAATTGCTTATGGCTCTCTCTCAAAGGTGGTAGGAACAGGTTCTTTTGTAGTTTTGAAAGACATAACACTCAACTTTGTCCTCCATGTCCCTAATTTAAGCTGTAACCTACTTTCCATCAGTAAGCTTACGAAGATAGATGTTGTGTCACTAAATTTTTTCCCCAACTTGTGTGAATTTCAGGAATTGGGCTTGGGGAGGATTATTGGCAGTGCTAGGACATGTGTAGGGCTCTACCTTCTTCAAGATGATGCATTTGAGAGATCACAAATCTCCTATAAAGCCTTAGCCTCTAGTACTAGTAAGGATGACCTTATCATGTTATGGTATTTATAGATTAGGATATCCAAATATTTCATACCTAAAAAGGCTATTTCCCTCGTTATTCAATAACATCTCTAAAGATTTTTAGTGTGGAATTTGTCAACTTTCCAAGCACACTCGAAATACTCATCCTAGCGTTTCCTACAAATCATCTCAACCTTTCTTAATGATTTACAGCGACATTTGGGGAAAGTTAAGAGTTAACAATATCAAAGGTTCTAGGTGGTTTGTTACATTCATCCTTGATCATACTCGACTCACTTGGGTATTCCTTATGAAAGAAAAATCCAAGGTTAGCCAAATCTTTCAAAACTTCATTAGCATGGTACAAACCCAATTCCAAGCCAAAATCCAAATCCTAAAAACTGACAATGGAAGGGAATACTTCAACTCTATTCTCGGCCCTTACCTTATCAATCATGGCATTATCCATCAAAGCTCTTGCGTTGACACTCCATAATAAAATGGGGTTGCCGAACGCAAAAACAGACATTTGATAGAAATGACCAGATCCCTTTTGACTTCCCATATGCCTAAATATTTTTGGGGAGAAGTTGTACTCATTGCAACCTATTTGGTTAACCGAATGTCTTCTCGAGTTCTTGGCTTTAAAACACCTTGTCAAACTCTTCTTGCTTCCTACCCACAAACTCAGTTGATCTCTTCCATTCCTATCAAACTTTTTGGCTGCATTGCCTTTGTTCATATTAGCCAACAAAACCACAGCTAGCTTGATCCCAAAGCCTTAAAATGCATATTCTTTGGTTATTCCCCAAACCAAAAGGGCTATAGGTGTTACTCACCCATTACAAAAAAATTCTATAGCTCTATAGACGTCACATTCTTTGAGAATCTTCCATACTACAGCAAAAATGATATTCAGGGGGAGAATACTACTTAGGAATATCAATTCTTAGCTGTTGACTTGCCAATTTCCCAACCAACCCCTTCAAAACCAGATTCCTAACCAACCCTTTCAAAACTAGAATCTCAACCAGCCCTTTCAAAACTAGATTCTCAACCTACCCAACCTATTAGCCATGCAGATTCCAAAACCCAACCTATTCAAACAACTCTTGACTTTACAAACCCTAAGGTTATGCAAGAAAAAAACAATAAAATTGATAATCTACTCAAGGAAGCAAAAACCATAGGAAGAAGTGGACAACTGTACATAGCCCAGCACTAAAAATCAACCTCATCTGAGACTTTAAGAACCTGAAACCAACACAGGTAATGTCCTTATTGAATCTGAAACTGAAACTTGTGAGCCAGCTGGTGACTTTGACATTCCTATTGCATTAAGAAAAGATGTGAGATCATGCACCTGATACCCTATTTGCAAGTGCATCTCATATTACAGGTTAAATCCAAACTTTCGAGCCTTGACTACTAACCTTGACAATGTGCAAATTCCAAAAATTGTTCAGGAAGCCCTCAATTAACTAGATTGGAAGGCAGTAGTTCTTGAAGAAATCAAGGCACTAGAGAAAAATGGGACATTAGATATTTGAGATTTGCCCAAAGGGAAAAACCTGATTGGATGTAAGTGAATCTTCACAATAAAGCACAATGTAGATGGAAATATAAACAGGTTCAAAGCCAAAATTGTTGCAAAGGGTTCACTCAATCCTAAGGGATAGACTATAAGGAGACATTTGCTCTAGTAGCCAAACTTAATTCAATTAGAGTTCTATTGTCACTAGCAGCCAACTTGGATTGGTCTCTCCACCAACTTGATATCAAGAATGTATTCTTAAATGGTGACTTGGACGAGGATGTCTACATGGAAATTCCTTCTGATTTCGAAAAGCAAGACAACATGGGCAAAGTGTGCAAACTCCAAAAATCTTTGTATGGACTTAAATAGTCTCCTCAGGCTTGGTTTGAACAATTGACTAAGGCAGTGAAGAGGTATGGATTCCTTCAATGTTAGTTTGACCATACTATGTTTGTTAAGTTCACTAATGAAGGAAAAAGAGTTATTCTTATTGTTTATGTGGATGATATCATAATCACCAAGGACCACAAGGAAGGAATAGATGATTTGAAGAAACTCATTGCAAAGGAGTTTCAAAAAAAGGACTTGGGGTTGCTTAAATATTTCCTTGGGATGGAAGTGGCTTGGTCTAAGAATGGAATATCAGTGTCTCAGCGTAACTATGTACTTGATCTACTCAAAAAAACCGGCATGATTGGATGCAAACCTGTCGATTCACTCGTGGTCTCAACTAATTAAATTGGAAGTGAAAATGGAAGTTCTCTCACTGACAAAGGGCGATACCAAAGACTAGTTGGGAAGCTTATTTACCTTTCCCACACGACCTGATATCGAGTTTGTAGTAAGGATGGTGAGTAAATGTATGAATAATCCAACCAAGGAGCATTTTAAGGCTATTCATTGCCTCCTACAGTACTTAAAGAAGAGTCCTGGTGAAGGTCTACATTTTAAGAAGTCAATGGATAGGGCAGTTGAGGTGTACATAGATGTTGACTGGGCTGGATCAGTAATTGATAGAAGATCCACTAGTGGATATTGCACTTATGTTTGGGGAAATTTGGTCACTTGGAGAAGTAAAAAGCAAGTTGTTGTATCTAGGAGCAGTGCTGAGGCTAAGTTTAAAGCAATGTCCCATGGTATTTGTGAAGGAATTTGGCTGATGAGGTTACTTGGAGAATTAAAAGTTCAAATTGTGACATCTATAACACTGTATTGTCAAAAATCCTGTTTATCATGATAGAACCAAGCACATAGAGTTGGACCGACATTTCATAAAGGCAAAGATAGAAAATGGGTTGCTCAAACTGGTTTATATCCCTACAAGTTTACAAATTGCAGATATTCTGACTAAAGCTCTTCCTAGAAGCATTTTTGACGGTTTGAAACCCAAGCTGAGAATGATTAAGATTCATAACCCAGCTTGAGGGGGAGCGTAGAAATCTGATTCTTTTACATTAGTGTAGATTCGATTCTCCTACATTAGTGCAGCTTGATTTCCTAATTTATTTTGGGAATATTTCTCATTTACTTTTCTGATTTAGTCAACTATTCTAATTGTCAAGTTTTTAGGGATTTGTTTCTATTCTAGAATAGAATAATTTTCCTTCCTTTTATTATTTATTATTTATTATTTTCTATTTCATTTAAATTGTTTCCTAATAAGAAACTTCACTGTTCCTATTTATTTTGATGTGCTCCTTCATTGTAGATTGAATAAAAAGAAATAAGGGCAATTGTTCTTTAAGTTTTCTACTTATCTTAATGACTGATCATACATTTTTCTCACCCAATTCATCTAAGAATTGAGATCACTGCTGTATTCAGAGCTATACCTTCAAAGAGAGTGGCCAAGAGTTGGAATGCTAAATTCTTGGTTAGTGTTTCAAACCAACAAAGGGAAAACATTCTGTTGATACATGAGAATCAATCTTTTTTGGTAGCATTAGGTAAATAAGTGCCTATGCATGATTGCATTGCTGCATTTTTTATGTGTATCCATTTAGTTTGGTTTTCTTTGACCTGTTGTTTCACCTTATGAAATAATCAGTTGTTTTGATCGCTTCATGTTGTTCCTCATAGTTTTATTCATAAATAAACCTGTCTATAGTTTTCAGAAGCATACTTAAAGACCATACCACATTTGATTTTAGTTGGTGGGTAAGTGAAGTCCAACCTAGAGTAAACTTTAGTTGTACCAGTTTATGACAGTGATTATGAATCCTAACTTGTTTTTGTGATTTTTTATTTACTAGATTGATATAAATATAAACCCTCGTCTCCCTTCTGAGTACATAAATTATCTAGAGAACCCTATGGAAACCATTATTGAAGCTGAGAAAGCAGCTGAGAAAGATATCTGGAGTTTAATGCAATTTACAGAGAATCTTCGCCGTCAATATGGAAAAGAGCCTTATTCCATGGGAATTCTTTTGAAGAAGCTTTATGTAAGGCGAATGGCAGCAGATCTTGGGATCATCAGAATCTATGCTTCAGGAAAGATGGTTGGCATGAAAACCAATATGAGTAAGGGGGTTTTCAAGCTGATGACGGATTCCATGATATCTGATGTATACCGAAATTCTTTGCTTTTTGAGGAAGACCGAATAAAGGTAATTATGTTATATTTCTTATAGTGTTTGTGTCTGTGATCACCAGCTCAAATGTTGACTAGTTTCCTTTTTTCAGGCACGCTATTCTTGTCAAGAGAGTGATAATACTCTGCATCCTTGGATCAATTAAGTTTTTTAAGATTTGTTAGGAAATAAATAGTTTTCAACCTAAACTTCATAGCATCATGGATTGCCGACTAGCAAAACCACACAGGAATTTGGATTTAAAATTCTTCTTTTGAAGTTAAATATATATTGATTCTCTGTTTCTTTTTTTGTGTATCTTGCAGGCAGAACTTCTTCTGGAGCTGCCACGAGAGCAATTGCTAAATTGGATCTTTCAATGCTTGGCAGAACTTCATGCTTCGCTTCCCGCTCTTATTAAATATTAGATATGATTGTAGAGTGTAGTATATTAGACTTGCCGTTATTTGCTTCCTTTACCATGAAGATTAAGATTGCAAAGTTGCACTAAGGCACTCTATGAATTTCTGAGAAGGAAGCCCATAATCTCATGTGCTCCAATGCGTTTTGGGCCCTTGTAGAAATCAAATGTGGATGCGGGACAAGAAAAGAAACCAACAGCCATTTGTATATGCTTAGGAATATAGTCTGTGATGTGGTAGGATCTGATCAGGAATCAAGATTGCACTGGTGCACTGTTTTGAGGTAAGAAAATGAGAAGTTGTCCCAATTTGTTAGTGTAATTATCATAGCCTCTGATTGGCACTCCGTTTGCAGGTTATATAAGGTTGCCACTTTAAGCAAGCCAACTTCCTTGTGCTTCTGCTTTTAATGGATGTCTTTCTTCTGATGACGTTACAATTTAGTTATACGGGTTCCTTGCCATAAGCTTAGCATCGCAAGGATGTATGTTTCTGACGTTGAAAAAGAGCATTTGGGTTGGTAGCTTCATGTTGCTCATAACAATTGCATTGAAGCTGTAAGTGTTTGATTGTCATTGCTGGGTTTAATTTGGGGCTTGGCTCTGTATAGAATGGTCTCCAGTGTCTACGTATTATTGATATTAAGAAGCAGGAAGTGGTGAGTCTGTGTATACTTTGGTGCAGAGATTGCATTGCATTTTTTTTGAAGATGAACATTTACAAATGTAATTATCCGCAGCAAACCCATAATAATGAAAAAAAAAAAAATGAAAAAGAAAAGAATGAAAAAAGAACAGTGATTATGCTGCCAATATTATAATTATTATTCTTCTGTGCAGCTTTCCCTAAACTCTTAATGTACTTTTTTCTTCTATTTTCTAGTTAATTCTGGTTTTAACCAAGAATATAGAATGAAAAAAGAATAACAGGAATGTAATTAGGCATGGAGTATGATGTACACAATTAAGAAGGCTAATGCTCACATGAGGGTCGGCAATTGGCAGGCAAGCAGCAATGGGGCTAGAAGGCAATAGCCGAGCAAGAAGCAGAGCCTCTGACTGGTTGGTGCAACTGCAACTGGACCTGTGGGCTGTAGGTAGTTAGTACTTGATAGTTTTACCCTACTGCATATGATACATCGAAGTTTTTCCGTATAAATGAGTACAATTCAAGTGAATATATTAGCTTAGAAATAGAAATTGGAAGAGTAATAAAAGTTAAAATTTCACTCAAGTCCTTGATTAACATCGAATCCATTAATTTCGGAATTGAACATCAAGGAGCTGGGTGGAATTTATATACCTAAGTGCAGTTTATTTATTTATAGGCCAAATGGTCTTTTAAAAGATTAGCACTTTATTAGCATTGAGCCGATAGTTTAAGCCAAGCTATCATGCGGGCTTAGACAGAAAATTATCATTTGTATATCCTAAGTCAATCTTTTTCAAATTCGGTGCTTGGTACTTGTGCTGAAATTCAATAACTTCCTAAGAATTTAAGAGAGTTACGAAGGAAAGATGTTAAAGTAAGAGTATTTTATTTATTTGATGGATATGTACAATTACTCTTGGAACACAGTCTTTATGTGTTCTCTACAATAGCCCTAAAGGCCTCAGTTTTTAATGCTCTATCTAACTTGTGACTTATCACTTCTTGCTTAACGGGGAGAGCTCCCCTATTTATGCTTAAGCCTTCCTTACCCTCAGGGTCCTCAGGCTGAAGCAGGGTCGGTTAAGGCTTTTTTAGAATTCTGTTGGTTTCAAGTTTCTTAATGAGTCTTGGGTCTGGAAGTGCCTAGACACTCTCATTGAGTGCCCGCACCTAGCGGGTTTCAGAGCCTTCTTTATCTGAGCATTATTCTGTTTGTAAGTAAAATTAGATATATGAAATCTAATGGTTATAAGTCAACTCTTGTCCATTTGAGGAATAATTTTGGAATCCGATTGAATCTATTTTTTTTTTTCAAAATTATGTATCCTTTAACATATTAATTACAAGTCTCATTTGAATTTGGTTGAAAATGAAAATTGGGTATACTCCATTTTCGAGCTTGACTAATTACCAATTAATAGAAAAAAAATTCAAGTTTGTTTTTTATTAGGTAGATAAAATGGTTTTTAAAAAAAAAATTTTTTGTTTAGATGTATTTTTCATGTACAAATGGAGATGTATAAATTATAAATATAGGACAATAAAAAAAATAAGCAGAGATAGAAAAAGAAAGACTAACTTTTTATTTATTTATTTCATCAATTCAATTTATATGTTATAATAGATCATAATCTATCCTATAAATTTGAATGAAGATATAAAAAAGAAAGGTACCAATAAATTAAATACAAATTATTTTTTTATGGGATAGTGTGTTGAATATAAATAAAAAAATGTTATATCATATATTTTTTTTGTTCTAGAATAAAAGCATTTTATGTTATTTTCCCATCTCTATTTATTTTTTATGAAATTTGTATAACAGTATATAGATAATTATAATCTATAAAATATATAGGAATAGATAAATAATGACATAAAGGCACTAATCATTTTGTTTTAAAAATAGATGTCTTTGACATCTAACTATAGTATTGAATAACTTTTTTTTGAATAGGCCTTACTAGAGTCTTCATTATCTGGCTGCTATAATGCCTATACATGGCCCTTTTGGAACCTTTCGTGCCTATGCATTTGGCCTTTCTCTAGGCCAATCTAGAACCTTTTGTGTTCATGTGCCTAGCCTGTCTCTAAGCTTCTTTAGACCTTTTTGTGCCTAACTGCTCGCACTATATTTCTAAGGTGTTCTAGAACCTTTTAACGAGCAGTCCTTATACTTGGCACCCTGCAACTCACCTTGAGCGTACACTTGCACTCTGGCCTTGGCCTTGACCTACACACTTGGGTAATGTATGTGCTTTTAGAGCCTCGGTGTCGATCTTTCCTAGTTTTTTGCTTGTACCATCTCGAGTAAGTTTTGTCATACAACCCTTTTGGTCTAGGACTTGTGTGCGATTTATGACATTCTTCCCACTCTTTCTAGTAATGCCCTCGTTGCTGGGGGAATGCCAATCTTTCACTGCATGTGCACACTAAATCAATGTCCCACTCTCATTTAGATGCTCATTGGCACACAATTGTGATCGTCTTTTCTTTTACCTTGCCTCAACACGTTTGTCGTAAAATAGACTTCCTCCTAAGAGTTTTTTGCTGTGCATTCTAATGGGAGGGGTCTAGCTAATTTTTTTGGTTCAACTGGTGGTTCTCCATGGCCACATTTTGTTGATTCCTTTGGCTTGATTGGTGACTCTTTATGGCCAGACATCGCTGATCTCGTTGGCTTGATTGGTGGCTCTGTGTGGCCATACTTTTATCAAATTCATTAAGACTTAAAGAGGTCCCCTATTCTCAACTCAATTGGATAGCACCGAGCTTCAACCTACTAGTGGAGTCTTCAATATGTTGATTGCTACCGCTATTCTCACCATTAGATTTTTCATAAGTCTCCACAATGGCTACAAGTTTTTTTCGTTGTGGGTGTTCCCTAGGCTTGTGTGGTCTGAACAAAAGAAGTAGCTAAAGGTAATGGCCATTTTACCTTTATCCTTGGTAGGTTTCTTGGCCCTTGTCTTACGATGCTAGGGCTTTTTATCAGCCTCATCTTCTGATTAGAAACTGCTACTATTCTCTTCTCCACTTAAGTCATTGCTTTTAAACTTGTGAGACTTAGGCTCAATTTCGATGGATTGTGAGATTAATTATGGTAAGATTGAAAATAGTAATAAAATTATTGTAACTATGATTGAAAAAAAAATTTAATGAGAAATTTATGTTGAATGGATCTCACTAAAATTAGCATTTAGATTCAATTGGTGGTATAGTGGATTTAATCGCACACACTAGAGGTGTGGGCACTTAGTGTGCTTAAACTTAACCAGCAATTTGACGATTGCAATTGTCTAACTCAAGTCTTGGACCCTACGTCGCTTTAACTCGATTTTTGTGTACGACTTCAACTATCGAGAAAGTAGAACAAGGTTTCCTGCTGGCCCATGCTGGGAACCATAAGCGATAGTTTCGAGAACTTTCAATAATAGTCTCACACTCTTCCTTTCTGCGTGAGCCGATGAAGCTTCCCTGAGCTTCTTCTTCTGTATACTCTGACTTAAATTGTCTTGTTAGTTCTTTTACAAACTGATCTTATTTAGTGATTGCAATCTTTCCTCACTGCATGTTGTTACACCTTCGATGCCACAACAATAGGGCATATTAATCAGGTACATGGTAACGATGCTTACCTTGGCTTTCTTTGTTGTACCGACCACTTGGAAGTATAGCTCTATGCCTTACATGAAGTTATCCATTTTTTGGGTAGAGCGAATTTCCGCTAATGACTTTGGCTTGGGCACCTCCACCTTAGGTATCAAACCCCCGTTTGCAGCCATAACAGCTTAAAACATAGCAAACTCTCTTTTGAGTTGCTCTAATTCTTCTCACAAGGCTACCACCTAAGCTTTTAAAGCCTCATTGTGCTGCATGAGCATTTCCATCTCTTTAGTCAAGGTACTATGCACTTTTCTTTGAACTCCTCTTACGCGGAGTTGAGCTCTAAAATGTGATCATTGGTGTCCTCGAATTGGTCCCTTAAATCTCCCATGGATAACTTGCAATTTGCCAACCGAGAGTCTATGGATAATAATATATCCTTCAAACTAGCTCTTCTCCCCTTGCTTGTGGGTGGGCAGGCTTTTTACACATCATTCGTGCACTTCACTTGAAGGTCACTGGTCATGTTTTAGCATGTAAACTACAATCACCAAGCTTGGATTAAGGATTTCTTATAAATTCCTTAGGAGCACTCAAGCATCCTTGTACCTTAAACTCAGCATTGACAACTAGCAATGCCAGCATAACACTTTTTATTGTAAGTCAACAGTACAACTAGCACACTAACACTCTAAGCTACTTGTACACTAGAACTGACACCAACATTGGTCGTAACCAAGGTTCGAAACCTACTCTAATATCACTTGTCACAGGCCGAGAGCTTAAACCTAGTTACTGTGCAGCTTTAGGCAAAAAACTATCGTCTATATGCCTAAGTGAACCTTTCTGATACTCAATACCTACCAGTTGTGCTGAAACTCAACTACTCTCCTAAAAATTTAAGAAAAAGTTAAAAAAGAAAGAGATTAAGACAAGAGTACTTTATTTACTTGATGGATATGTACAATTATTCTTGAAACACAGTCCTTACGTGTTCTCTACAATGGTTCTTATGGCCTAAGTTCTTAATACTTCATCTAAGTTGTGACCTTTCACTTCTTACTTATTTAAATGAAAGAGATGGCTCATCTATTTATATTTGAGTCTCACTTATAGTATGATGCTTATCAGTCCAAGTGTGTGGCTCTCATAAGCTTTTTAGGCAATTCTAAGATCCTCAGACTCAAACAGGGTTGGTTAAGGCCTTTATAAAATTCTAACGAATTCCAGAGCCTTCTTCATCTGGGCATCACTTTGCCCATATTTAGGGCATTCTAGAATTTTTCTCGTTTGAGTGCTATAATACTCACTATAACGCTCGCACCTAACCCTTCTGGAACCTTGCATGCCTACGTGTCACTGGTCAAAACTTAAGCTTTAACCCGCGTGACTCTGGGACCCGGGTATCCACTCATCCGGTTTTCCATATCAGTCTTCCTGTCTCGATTCACATCCTTATAAGGTACTGTCTGCTCTGATTCTTTTGACCTCACGGTTTTATCCTATAAAAAACGTCTCTTCCATGCCCCTGTTCTTGGGCCTTTGGTTGTTGGCTAGCAACATCACTCTGGGATGCCATCTCCTCGACTGTGATCTAACTTAAACAACATAAACACACAGAACCGAATTTACTCTGATACCAACTGTCACGGGCTCTGACCTTAGACTCAGAATTCGTGCGATCACCTCATTGTAGCCTAAGTCAACCTAAAATACCATCATACACTTCTATTTCAGTGAATATAAAACATATTTCAGTAAGCTATCTTATTTTTATGTTTTTCTCGGACTTATGCATTCAGCCCTTCTTATTATTCTAGTACTCACACGTTAGTGTTTTAGGTTGACTTAAGCTACAAAAAAGTGATTTTAAGTTTAAAGTTACTGAATTTTAAGTCTAAAATCGAAGCCTGTGACACACCCCTGACTTTTCTCTTAGCTGATTTAGATCCTTTTATACTTACGTGTCCGACATATCTCCAGCCTTCTCTATATTCTTTTTATGTTGAACCATCTTTTGGGGCATTCTTGAATCTTTCAACGAGCAGTTTTCGTACCTAACACCATGTAGCTCCTTTTGAGTGTACTTCTACACTTTAATTTTGATTTATACACTTGGATATCGAACCTGCTTTTAGGCTCTCGGTGTCGATCCTTCCTGATGCTTTGCTCGCATCATCTTAAGCAAGTCCCATACGACCTTCTTGTTCTGAGACTCGGGCGTGTGGTACGTGACACATTTGGCCCCTTCTGACCATGTACACGTATGCTACAGAAACAGAGGACAGATTTCTTCCGAAAAGGAAACCTCATCTGTGTGTTGTGTTGGAGGCATAGCATAATAGCACTCGCAATTTCTCATGATAGCATCGTCGATGGGCATGGCTTTGGCTATTGGGGCCTAACCTGGGGTACTTTCAAAACTTTCTGATCTCTGCTCTCTTTATTAGTTAGGCAAAGAGTTGGACTTTTAGTTTCTGTTTTTCCTCTGGGAAGTGCAACCCCAAAGGAAAGCCAAGCATGAGCTTCCAAGACGTTCCAAGTGGGGGTCGCCCCTCCTCATCTTCATCAGCCATGGCGTCCAAGAGCCCGTCTCAAGCGGTGGCAGCCGGTATCTTCCAGATCAACACTGCTGTTGCTGCTTTCCGTCGCCTCGTAGATGCCATCGGCACCGCCAAGGACACTCCCGATCACCGCCAAAAAGTGTCTGTTTTTGTCATCTTTTCTTATATACTGACTGTGACAGATTAAAGATTTATCCTTCTTCTTCTTTTCCAGCAAAATGAGTTCTCACAAAGTTGCAAATAAAATGATCAACAGGCACAACACCAGGCAAAGGATTCTGCAATTAGTGAAGGAAACTTCCGCTAAGCTCAAGACATTGAGTGAATCCGATCATGACCCTACTGTCATTGTATCTTTCTTTTCTCACTAATCTTGTTTATTTTCCCAAGTACCCTTTTCACATGTTTAATTCATTCCAGATTTTAGTTTGAGCGAAGAGTAAAGACTCATCAAATTTCATGTTCAGCCAAGTAAGAAGATAGAAGATGCAAAGCTGGCTAGAGATTTTCAGAACACGCTGCAAGAATTTCAGAAAGTCCAGCAGCTGGCCTCTGAACGCGAGTCTACTTACTCTCCAGCTGCTCCTCCACCCTCCTTGCCTACAACGTATCACTCTTTTACATTTGGCATCATTTATTATTTATTTAATTTTCTGGCCTGTTATAGATTGGAATGTTTTGTCTCTTCGATGCAGCTCTGGCTCCGATGATTCTTGGGCTCCTACTCTGCCTCAAGAGAAACAACCTTTCTTTATGGAACAGAGGCGGTGAGTTCATCCTTTCCCCATTTTGTCAATTTTCTTCTACCTATGCAGCTACATCACATGTCATGAATAGAATAGCTTCAGTTACTTCTATTAATGCACTTGAGATAACCATAAGGTATCAATTTGGCTTACTCGATTCCTAATAATTCATTGTTCTTGAGCTTGACTCCTATGTACGTATCTGTCTTCTGGGTGCCGGAGGTTTGATGAAATTTCTCCAATTTATTATTATTATTATTATTATTATTGAGAATCTCAGACAGCATTCCACTACATTTTGTTATCATTTGTTCTTCTCGTTGCAAAGTGTTGCACGAGCATTTTTTATGATACAATTTCCTCTAAGAAAACGTGCAGACAAGAGGTAATATTGCTGGGTAATGAAATTGCCTTCAATGAAGCTATGATTGAGGAAAGAGAACAGGGTATCAGAGCAATAGAGGAGCAAATAGGACAAGTAACTGAAATATTCAAGGATCTTGCTGTTCTTGTCCATGAGCAGGGTGTGGTCATTGGTAAGATGCCAAATACCCTTGAGATAGATTAAATTCATTTTTGCATCTTGATCTGCATGCCAAAATATAGTTACATGCTTACCTTTTTTAATTTAATTATCTAATAATTTGTTTCGTTATAACAGATGATGTTTCATCAAACATTGATTCTTCCTCTGCTGCAACAATCCAGGCTAGAGTTCAACTAGCTAAGGCTTCCAAAAGTGTGAAATCCCGAACCTCATGGGTATGCAGTAAACTGTTGACTTCTATAATTTTATTGAACATTAAATGTGTGATATTCGTAGTTGAAATTTTGCTGAGGAAATGCAACGTGCAAAGATTTATTAAACTTTCAGATCCATTCACTGTATGCTTGCTTTGATGATAGAGCATGAATTGCAAATAAACTTGGATAACCAATAAAGAGTAAGAAGATAAATACCACGTGTACTACTATCATTTGAAAGGGTGCATAGTGCATCTGAGGTGCATGATTTGCTTATGTTGAAGACTTCAAATAGGGTGCATAGTGCATCTGAGTTGCATGAATTTCTTATGTTGAAGACTTCCAATTGCTGCATGTAGGAGTCTGGTAAATGCTCATGATATAAGACATACAGATATAAGAGGAAGGCAGGGAGCATAGGTGAGAAATTAGAGGACAAAATGCAAATACCTATTCCAGATTTATTTTCCTCAAATGGTCTATTACAGTTGAGAAAAGGTTAAATGAGATTCCATATATTTGGATGGATGTAATAGAAATCCTAGGTTTGAAGTGCAACTGATCTATATGTCCAGAAATAAATGAGATTGAATTAAAGGAAGATAGCGCTGGCTAGTTCATAACCCTGCTGTTTTTTAACATGAAATATTAGATGAACCCATATCTTTAGTCCCTGGTATGCAAAGTTACATATAGGTAGTGGGGCAGCATATTCACAACGTGGCCAATCCTTATAAAAGCCTTCCAATAGAAAGAGCATATTCAAAAGATTTATTCTGAAGTTAGCACATTGATGAAAAGTCCCACGCACAATGCGCTATAGCATGGAATTATATGCTCCTTTCTATATGAAGCATTCAAAGAAGTAAAAATTGCAGGTTTTAAATTGCATTGTGCTATCTTTTAAATCTGTTTGAAATATTTATGTCATGAATATCATATGTCCCTACCTTAAGTTTTTGCAAGTGTATTATAATCAAATTATTATTTTCCCCCTTATTTTGCTAACTTTTGTATCTCATCTTGACATCCTGTTTCTTATTGTGGCTTGGCAGTGCTGGTGGGTGCTGGTAATTTTTGTGTTGATGCTGGTAATCTTTCTCCTTATTCTTATCATTTAGCGTCCAAGTGCTTTTATGAAATTATGGCGGGCTATACAGGCTCTATGTAGTTTGCCGGTTGATGTGAATTTCAGGGTCCATGTTTTATGTGTTTGGCTCAAGTTGGGCGCTTGACGGCTTGAGAATGTTTGTGATTTTGATACCTAGAAGGTTTGAGAACTACTTTAAGAATATTTGGAAGCAAACTCCGACTCAAAATTATATTGATTCATCCATGAGGGATTATTAAATCATTTGACACTTCACGTATTATTATAAAGGATTAGTCAATCTAATAGCCATTTAGTTAGCGGGTCTGCTTGAATATACAGCTGAATATTGTTCTTGTCAGACGTAACGTAAGCGTAACTGAAATAACAAAACAATTACCGCAAAAGGTTCTGCCCCTCTTTCACCATTTTTTTTTTTTTTTTTGGTTTTGTTCAAGAAAACATTGGTGGTGGGAGGAGGGGTTGCTCGGGTTCTGCACCCAAGCATACGTGCCTCCCTAACCTTTATGTTGCTGCTAGTTCAAGACGTGGAAGGCCACCTGAGTTGGTTAAGAAAGGAGGACAGCCCGGGTGGCTAACTGATTTGCAGTCTTCTTGTTCCCATCCCAAAGGGAACTAATTCTTCATCCTCTTCTCTATAACTTGCGATCAAGCTAAGCTGTCTTAAATGAAATTTTGGGTTGGCAGTATTGGAATTTGGAGCTCTATGGTTTAAGTTGTGATTAAAACTCTCTACACCTATAATTTATGATGGAATTGCCTGATCCATCTTACAAATTTGAATATACCAAATGTTACAGTTGCCTCTGGCGTCTTTCCATGTCATGATTCCAATAGCATGTGATTGTTGGGAATTAAATTGTTTGCAATATAACATTACAACGATTGCTATACATGAAAATGTGTTGATTAGGATTTTGAAAAATATATTTTACATTCTCATCTTTTTATACAAAAATTACATTATCATATTTTGTGAGAATATAATATTCGTGAGAAATTATATCTTCACAAATAAAATATACCAAACATAAAAATTTACTTTTCATCAATTGAAATCCTATAAATATAAATACATTTCACCATACCAAACACTTTCTAAGAAGTTAAGTCTAATTTAAAATAAAAGCACTGCTTAAAAGAATCGATTTTTTGTCCATACAAAAAAAAAATCACTTCTTAAAATGTTCCTAATAAAAAAATGGGCACATTCCTTGCCAAGTAGTAAAACCAAGTTAGCACGCGGGCTTCAGAAAACTGGGACGAAAAAAACATAAACAGTTGAAACCGAGACCAACTGGATATAAAGGCTTCATAAAACTGGGCGAGGCCTACTATAAAATAAACAGTTCAAAACTATGCCCAAATGGATATTCTGACTTCAAAAAATGGGTCAAGCAGACCATAATAAAAATATTTTACAGTTAATAGTGGGCCGTGTAATACTATCAACAGTTGAAAAACTCACCCGAATAAGAACAGTGTCGAAGAGGCTCCACAAATAAATGGGCACATTCCTTGCCAAGTAGTAACCCAAGTTAATTAGCGGGCTTCAGAAAACTGGGACGAAAACAATAGAAACAATTGAACTTAGACCAAGTGGATATGAAGGCTTCAGAAAACTGGGCGGGGCCTATATAAAATAAACAGGTTAAAACTATGCCCCAATATATATTCGGACTTCCAAAAGTGGGTCGAGCAGACCACAATATTAAATAGTTAACAGTTAAAAACCAAGCTCAAGTAGATTAGGGAGCCTCAGAATAGTGGGACGTGTAGTAGTATGAACAATTGAAAAACTCGTTCAAGCTTTTCTGAGGGCTTCAGAATAGTGGGAAATACAAACAGAGTAGAAAAGAGAAGAGTTTGGTCAACCTCCGAATATCAAATCAGCGAATCGATGACTCACTCCCGATTCCGATAGTTGATTTGGCTGGATTTGTTCCAGGCGGCCAGTGGAAAGTGCAAACAAGTCTTGTGTCCTTTGTGTTACTGTTTAATTCTGGCACCGGGGCGAGTGTATGCGGAGTAGAAGAGACAAGGAAAAGGGCAAGCAACATACACAGTATTTTTAGTAGGAAATGGCAGGCCTAATATACCAGCTATTCGCGTCATCCACGCTTCTCTCTCTGGGTCTCTACCACCTCATCTGCTCCAGCCGTAACTTCCTCAAATCCCAACAGTCCTACTCCGCCAAGCCTTTCCACCCTTTTCCTTTCTCTACCGATCTCCACCTCAAACATCTTCCTCTCTACCTTCTCATTCTCTGCCTTTTCATTGCCTTTCTCCACCAATCTTTCATCTCCTCCGACCCTGATCCTCTCCTCAAGGGTCGCAGCCCTGTCTACTGCTTCACCGCCCTTCTCTCCGCTGCCGTTTTGTTTCTCTTCTTCATCCTTTCTGTTTCCCTTCTCCTCTCTGAATCCACGTCTTTCCTTCCCCTTCCCTCCGATCTCTTCTTCGCCTTTGCCTCTGCTCTCTTCTTTCTCCACTACTCTGTCTCCACTGCGGAAGCGTATGTCCAGACATCTGATCTCCAAGCCAAATGCGATTCCTTGTTGGCCCGCGTCTCCTCTTTGGCTTCCTTGATGTGTCTGATTCTGGCTTGCCACCCAAAGCTTTTTATAGCCGAGGTGGGTTTGGGGGCGGCGCTGTGCTTGCAGGGTCTATGGAACCTGCAAACAGGGCTTTCTCTCTACGTAGAGGCGTTTATACCAGAAGGGTGCCATAAGTTGCTGGATGTTGTGAGCGGAGTAGAGGGGTCCACCAAGTGCGACCTTGACGAGTCCCGGCTGAGGGCTGTGGCCATTCTGGATCTGGTGTTTGTGGTTCATGTCATGTTTGTGGTCATCATTGTGATGCTCACTTACGCTCTTGTTGCTAAGACTATTGGGATGAGGAGACAGGGCTCCTACGAGGCCTTGCCTACCAATGCTGCTGATTCTTGTCATATTCAGATGAAGGCTTTGACCGGCACACAAGCATGATCCTTTTTCTTTTTTTTCTTCCTCTGCGCTCTAACTTTTTTTTACTCTGTCACTTCTATTCTTCTTGTTGTGGCATTCAGTTTAAGGATATCAAAGTTTTTACCTTCATTGGTCACTCTGAAACCTGTTGCTACTTTACAAATTTTGTTTTTACAAGCTGTTTCCATCTTTCTCTACTTTATGAGCTTGCTGGCATATTATCTTCACTTCATCCCTTGATCTCTATTTGTTAAATTCAGCATTCAGTTGTGGTGGTGTGGCAGATACAGAATCTCTATATCTGTTGGACATTTGTCATTGGGTCAAAAATGTTGAGTTTACTACTTTTACGAGAAAGTTTGTTGGTTGAATGGAAATTAAATCAGTCTAACATGTCTGATTGCACAAAGAGCTAAAATGAAGTTGCTGAAAGTAGGAAATCTTTTTGCTGTTTTATACACACACACACACACACACACACACACATATATATATATATATATATATTCATGTTGTATTTCTGATGTCATTGAAGGAATAGAGCATCATTTCTGAGATGACACATGCATAAGATGACACATGAAGTGATGTTCTTTTGATACTTCATCATCTGTTTTTCCCGGTCGGGGACTTGTTCTGGATTGAGAGGCAGCTTATGCATTCCTGAAACAATGGCAAAAATGGCCGAAAGTGTCGTTTTGTGATTAATTATTGTTAAACTCTTTATGCTTCCTAGAGTATGGTAAGTGAAAAGTTGGATTTTTTTTGAGGTTGCTTATGCTTTAAACCTAGCACCTGAAGAAAAATTAAGTGTCAATTGAAAAAGGAAAAAAAAAATTTGGGGTGACATATAGATGCTGATGCAAAGGTCAATATAGCATGAGATTTATGCACATATAGAACAAGTAATAATTTGTTATATTACATGAGATTTAACAAATAGAGGTTTTTGCCCGCTTATAGACTACAGGGGTTAGAGAGTTCTAGGACTGGTGGCCTTTATATCCAAAGTCGAGTATTATATGTGGAAAAAGGCTTTGAATTGGTAAAATCCATGAAGAGCTTTAAGAAATGGCTCGGACACATAAAAATTTTGGCATGTTTAGATTTGTACTTGTTCTGTGTCTTTCAATCACATGTTCTCAGTGTTATTGCATTTATGTTTGTGAATCTCACTGGGTGTATGTCTTTTGGTTTGTATTTCTTCCCCAATTTGGTCAACAATAGAATAATTGTAATGAATTTTGAAACATGTAACAGCGGATTGTGCTTATGTGTCTTTACAAGGAGGTCATTTTCTTGCCCGTGTTTATTCAAATCTTTAGAGATTTGGGACTGGTGACTTGGATAAATTAAGGTACATACACTATCTCGGTCTTAAGTGCTGATATTGTTAATTATGTTTGAGTTCATGTGGTATCTGTCAGGTTTCCTCTTTAGCATGTTATTCGAGGTTGTTTCTGCTATGTCAATCCTTGATCATTTGAATGCATAAGACCTTGTGGTCTTATAATACACCTGCAATATCAAAACAGCTTTGAAGCTTTTGGAAGTGAAGACTGGAGTTTTTTATTTTTTCCTTGAATTTTTGTTTGGAGGCACAGTCATTGTAGCATATGCATGAATCGCAATGAGGTCTAATTTATGCTAGTGCTCATGGAATAAAATGTATCAATATATATATATTTTAGTCATTGGATGTCAACATTACTTATAGTTTATTAACTTAGTTATTTAGTAGAATTTGAGTCGATGATAACTGTAATCTTACGGCAACAGCTTGTCTAGGAAAAAGGAAAAGATAGGAAGGATGATGATCTTTCTTTGGTGCCATAGGAGTGATCGATCAGATTAATGGTGGTTTGAAGAGCTTCCTTGGGGGAGAATAAAATACAGAGTTCTATCATAAACAGAACGAGGTTAATAACTTCATTTCAGCTCCTTTTCTGGGATAGAATGATATCTTTTTTCTTTTTTTTAATCTGGTCACAACAAAGGCGGATAGGATGATATTAAGGAGGCGTGTATCTTTTCCCGCAAACAAGCACCAAAGCTTCTGTTGGGCTTCTTAGCTGGCATTTTTATCCTCACAAGCTCACTATTTCTGAACAATTTCTCACATTAGACATAATATTTCCCATCAATTGAATAGGGGGAAAAAATACTGGATTTCGTTGCGCGACGAAAACTATAAGGCAGGATACTCGGCATCAATTAAAGAAACTTTCCTCGAGTTCGCACTAGTTTGTCGTTAAATTTTGCGGAATTCACCCGGATAAGTGGCTTTTTAATTTGTGTGAATCCTTCTTGCGCCAATATAAATGAATTGAGGGCATCAGACAATCCTTCCCTCTTGTGCTCCTCACCTTTCCTGACCGTGGAAAATGAGAGGCAGAAAGGGGTCGGTGGAGGGGTTAAACAAAGGGCCAAAGATGGAGTGGTGTCGTTAAAGAGTTGTTTTTGGGACTCGATATTTCCATACTCTCTCACCCCCATAGGCTTGTTTCTCGTCTGTTGACGGTTGTACAAGAAATCAAAGAGAAAACAAGGAAGCCTATGGTGAGAGAGTTGGATAAAGTTTGGTTCTCTTCTCTATTTTCATATTAAGTTGTCTCACTTCTCTGCTGTAAAAGACTAGTAGCAGGATTTAATTTTGAGCCTTTTGAGCATTAATTCCAAACCCGACTGTAATTAATGGAGGTTAAGAAAAAGGAAAATAAGGAAAATAATAAAAAAAAAAAGAAAAAGGAAAATACTTCTTTAAATGTTCTTAATAGCATCCATATAGTGCATAGGACAACTTTCTTTTGCACTCACTTGAGTATTTTATTTTTGTCCGCAGGTTACTTGGCATCTCTAGGGACTCAGTAGCACAAAAATAACCGTCATACTTGAGGAATAGGCCTGTCGATAACCGGGGCGTGCCGGATCCTATCGGTCTTTCAAAAGGTCTGCGAAGGCGAATCCAATATAACCCATCGGGTTTATAAACCCGAATTTTTAAAATTATATATTTAGATAAAAAATATTAATATTTTAAATTAAAGTTACATAAAACATTTTTTATTAATTAAATAATTCTTCAAGTCTGAAAAGCTTTGTCCAAAATCCGACATGAATTAAATAACTCCGCTCTTGGCCTACAACGCCATTTGCTAGCTTCCTAGCTTGGCAGACGAGGCATCTAAAGTATTCTAAAAACAGGTACCCTTGGTGACAAACCTTGTCGAACTTTAGATGGTAGCAAAATCAAACAGGTCCGGTTATACGATGCATAAATCCTTGGCGGTTCTCAGCTTTGCTTCTCATATGTGCAGAACCTGAAAACTTTGATCAAGATTTATGATGGCGTTCTATATTTATCATCTAAATCTTTTAGACAGATCTGGATTAGTAAATCTTTCATTCCCTCATCATTCCCTCATCTTTCTAAACGATGGATTCACAGATAGGCACAATGTAAGCAAGCGAACGGTGAGAGGGGTGCAATAGATAGGGCCATGCGACCATCCCTTGGCGAGGCCAGCATAGTGATCACAATGGAAGTGGGTAAGGAAATAGCAGAGCATCCTTGAACACAACTGTAGCGGATGCATCCACGGTGAAGGCCGTTCCTGTATGACGCAATGCAAGTGGATTGGAATTTGGAATATGGAAAGAAGCCCTTTCCTCTTTTTCGTCTTAAAGAAATTGGAGTAACAGATACTGATCCAAAAAGGAACATCATTTAAGAAACAAATGCGGCTCCTAGACCTTTTTTTTTTTTTTTTAGAAATGCAAGACTTGGTTTTTGATTACATGACAATAGTAACATTTTTTTTTTTCATATTTGTTGCTCCCCATTCCCATGCCTATATTAAGTAACGGGAATTATCAGTAATTAAGGCATATTGCAAGGATACAGATTATAGAGAGTTAGCAAAATGGAAAGGAAAGGGGAAAAGCAACAAAAACCAGGGATCTTTTTGTAGAAAGGGCAAACGCGGGGCAAATTGAGAAAACTAGTGGAAGAAGGTTTGGTGTGTGTCATCTTGGTGTGACTGGGAGTGGGGAAAGAGGCATCTCGGGGAAGCCAGGCTTCTTGTGTTAGGAAAATGGGGTTCAGTTCCATGTAAATGGTTTTGGATCAAGTAAAGGTCATGGGCCTTGATCTTTTATTTTACATAGAGCCCTAACTACTTAAAAAAAAAGAGGTGGGGTTGTTTTATGTGTGTGTCGACAACCAAGCAGAGAAAGAAAAAAAGCCAGGAAAAGCAGAGAGAGAAAAAGGAGAAGGGAGAGTTGGTTAAACGGAAGTCGATCCGTAGTCCGATTGAGTTGGAACCTTGTCAGGAGGTTTATGATTCAGAGTTATACATTCTGAACGGTGAAGATCGGGTTTGAAGCTCTCTAGGAACAAATCCAGGGTGTATTTGTTGAGTCACTTATTTGGTGAGATTTCTCCAATTGTTTCTCTAGTTGTTGATTAGCTCTAATTTTAGCTAGAGAAGAACTTTGTATAACTATTATTTGATAGTGAAGATTTTTCTGGTGGCCCGTGGTTTTTTTTCCTCTACACTGGAGGGTTTTTCACGTAAATCTTGGTGTGCTTTATTTTTCCTGCGCATTTGATTATTGATTGTTGTCTATTGCTTCTGTATTGTTGTGATTATTGCTTCAGGCGCAACAAGTGGTATCAGAGCGAGGGTTATTTTGAAACATCGATACTGAAGCATCCCAGGATAGAAGTAAATTCTGTTTGAGATCATGGAGGGTGATACAGGTTCCATGATAAAATTGACAGCATCGAATTATTCAATTTGGAAGCCTATGATGGAGGATCATCTATACTGTAAAGATTTGTATGAGCCAGTATTGGGTGATTCGGCTAAACCAGCAGATATGAAAGATGAAAGCTGGAAGAAGCTAGGTAGAAAGACGTTGGCTACAATCAGAAAATGGGTTGATATCAGCGTGTTCCATCATGTAGCGCAGGAGTCAGATGCTCACATTGTTTGGGAAAAATTGGCAGCATTGTATGAGAGAAAAACAGGTATGAATAAAGTTATGTTTGTTAAAAAGATTGCAACTTTACAGTACAGGGATAGACGATCTGTTACAGAGCACTTGAGTGATTTTCAAGATATATTTAATCGGATGACTACTATGGAGCTTAAAATGGATGATGAAATGAAGGCATTATTTCTTTTGGGTTCATTGCCAGACAGCTGGAATACTCTAGTTGTGACTGTTCTTAATTCAGCTCCTGATTATAAGGTGACATTGGAGATGGTAAAAGACAGTATGCTTAATGAAGAAGCGAGGCGAAAAGATGTAGATCCTGGGAATCAAGCTCTGGTCACAGAGAACAGGGGTAGAAACATCGACAGAGGTCAGGACTCAAAAGGCCATGGTAAGTCTAAACATAGATCCAAATCTAGAGGTAAAGTGAAGTGTTTCCATTGTGGTAAGGCGGGTCATATAAAACGAAATTGTAGAATCTTGAAGTAAGAGCGAAAAGATGAGAAAGACAAGAGTTCAGATGATGGCAATGTTGCAGCAGTGAATTCAGATAGTGATTCAGTTACTTTGATTTGTACACATGGTGATTGTAATCATGTTAGTGATCCCGGCATTGAGTGGATAGTTGACACAGGAGCGACATATCATTGTGTTCCTAAGAGAAAGTTGTTTACAACTTACAAAGCAGGAGACTTTGCTTGTACCAAGATGGGAAACAAGAGTGTGTCGCAAATTGTTGGGATTGGTGATATTAGTGTACAAACTAGTACATGCTGCATGTTGACTTTAAGGGATGTCAGACACATTCCAGATATGAGAATGAACTTGCTTGCTATTAATGTCCTTGATAAGGAGGGATATGAAAGCCGACAAAAGAATGGACAGTGGAAGCTTCTCAAAAGATCTATGGTAGTTGCAAGGGGAAAACTATGTTGCATAATGTATAAGACATGGATGCAATTGAATGGTAACCAGGTAAATACCGTTGAAAATGATGCTTCAGTAAACTTGTGGCACAGGAGGCTGGCACACATGAGTGAAAAAGGGTTACAGGTTTTGGCAAGGCACTCTCTCATTCCCTTGACCAAAGGTATGTATCTCGATTCATGTGATTATTGTTTGTTTGGTAAGCATCATAGAGTTTCTTTTTGTAAAAGTTCTCAGAGAAAAGAAAATAGATTAGAATTAATTTATTCTGACGTATGTGGTCCCATTGAGGTTGAGTCATTAGGTGGTAGCAGATATTTTGTTACTTTTATTGATGATGCTTCACGTAAGACTTGGGTGTATATGTTGAAATATAAAAGTCAGGTACTGCAGTATTTTCAAAAATTTTATGCCATGGTTGAAAGGATGACAGGGTTACCCTTGAAGTGTATTCGAACTGATAATGGTGGGGAATACGCATCTAAAAGCTTTGAAGAGTATTGCTCAAAGCATGGGATCAGGCATGAGAGGACAGAACCTGGAACACCACAGCATAATGGTATAGCTGAAAGAATGAATCGCACCATTGTGGAAAAAGTCAGATGTATGTTGAGGATGGCAAAATTACCAAAGTCATTCTGGGGTGAAGCAGTCAACACAGCTTGTTATTTACTTAACAGCTCACCATCAATTCCTTTGGGCTTTGACATTCCAAAAAGAGTGTGGACAGGAAAAGATGCTTCATACTCTCACTTGAAAATTTTTGGGTGTAAAGCATTCATGCATGTGCCGAAAGAGCAGAGATCAAAGCTTGACAGTAAAGCTACACAGTGTGTGTTTGTAGGATATGGTGATGAGAAATTTGGCTACAGGGTATGGGATCCAGTAAAGAGAAAGACAGTCAGAAGCAGAGATGTGGTCTTTCATGAAAAAGAAACCATAGCAGACCTTGAGAAAAATGAGAAGACTACACGAGTTACTGTTGAGTGTGATGTTTCAACACCGACAGAGATTTCACAGGAAAGAGCCACAGATGGTGAAAATGAGTTAGAAACAGAACTTGGGGATATGGATGAGCCAACTACAGTTGGTGATGAGCCAGATGCTATTAGTTTTGAGCAGGGGGAGCAATCCTCTCTACTTGAGAGTGTTGAGCAGGGGGAGCTACCTTCGGCATCAAGTGATGTAGAGTCTCAGCCTAGGAGATCTACTAGCGAGCGCAGGCCATCTACCAGGTATCCAAGTTCAAATTTTATTTTAGTTACCAGTGAAGGGAAGCCAGAAAGCTTTCAAGATGTGCAGGCTACTCCGGATAGAGAGCACTGGTTAAAAGCAATGAAAGAAGAGATGGAGTCATTGCGAAAGAATGGTACTTATGATCTTGTTAAACTTCCAACATGGAAGAGGCCATTAAAGAATAAATGGGTGTTCAAGTTGAAAAAGGATGGTGACAAACTAGTGAGGTACAAAGCTCGATTGGTAGTAAAAGGTTTTTCTCAGAAACCAGGCATCGATTTTGATGAGATTTTTGCTCCAGTTGTAAAAATGAGTTCTATTCGAGTGGTACTGGGATTGGCAGCTAGTTTGAATCTTGAGCTTGAGCAACTTGATGTTAAAACTGCATTTTTGCATGGTGATTTGTAGGAGGATATTTATATGAATCAGCCTGAGGGTTTTAAAGTGAAAGAGAAAGAGCATTTAGTTTGCAAATTGAAGAAAAGCTTGTATGGCTTGAAACAAGCTCCGCGACAGTGGTACAAAAAGTTTGATTCTTTTATGGTGAGTCATAGCTATAAAAGAACAGCAGCGGATTCTTGTGTGTATATTAAACAATTCCCTAATGGTAACTTCATTATCCTATTATTATATGTTGATGATATGTTGATTGTAGAACAAGATGCTAGTATGGTTTGCAGGTTGAAAAAACAATTGTCTAAGTCTTTTGATATGAAAGATTTAGGTCCAGCAAAGCAGATTCTTGGTATGGACATTATCCGGGATAGGAGAGCTGGAAAGCTGTGGTTATCACAGGAAAAGTATGTTGAACGAGTGCTTGGTAGATTCAACATGCAACATGCTAAATCAGTTAGTAGTTCACTTGCCAACCATTTTCACCTAAGTAAGAAATCTTGTCCAGTGTCTAAGAAAGAGCAACTAGCTATGTCTAGTATTCCTTATTCTTCTGCAGTCGGTTCTTTAATGTATCTTATGGTTTGTACAAGGCCTGACATTGCTCATGCAGTTGGTGTAGTGAGCAGATTTCTTTCTAATCCAGGAAAGGTTCACTGGAAAGCAGTAAATGGATTTTTAGATATTTGAGGGGTACCTCAAAAATGTGCTTGACTTATGGAGTTTCACAACCAGTTTTAGAAGGGTTTACTGATGCTGACATGGCAGGCGATCTTGATGGTAGAAAATCTACTTCAGGGTATTTGTTCACTTTTGCAGGAGGAGCTGTATCTTGGCAGTCTAAGTTGCAGAAGTGTGTTGCTTTGTCAACTACAGAGGCTGAGTATATTGCAGCAACTGAAGCATGTAAAGAAATGCTTTGGATGAAACGTTTTCTTCTTGAATTAGGGTTGAATCAGAAAGAGTATGTGGTATTTTGTGATAGCCATAGTGCTTTAGATTTGAGTAAGAATACCATGTACCATGCTAGAACAAAGCACATTGATGTTAGATATCATTGGTTACGTTCAGTGATTGAAGAACAGCAGATGCTATTGAAGAAAGTCCATACTGATAAAAATGTGGCAGATATGTTGACTAAGATACTTCCCAGGGAAAAGCTTGAGCTTTGCAGTAACTTGGTCGGAATGAGTTCCCTGGCCAAGGTAAGTTCCAAATGAAACTGCTATGGTGATGAATCTCCTCCTAATGGGGCTGGAGGGAGAGATTGTTAGGAAAATGGGGTCCAGTCCCATGTAAGTGGTTTTGGACCAAGTAAAGGCCATGGGCCTTGATCTTTTATTTTACACAGAGCCCTAGCTACTTAAAAAAAAAGAGGTGGAGTTGTTTTATGTGTGTGTCGACAACCAAGCAGAGAAAGAAGAAAAGCCAAGAAAAGCAGAGAGAGAAAAAGAAGAAGGGAGAGTTGGTTAAACGGAAGTCGATCCGTGGTCCGATTGAGTTGGAACCTTGTCAGGAGGTTTATGATTCAGAGTTATACATTCTGAAAGGTGAAGATCGGGTTTGAAGCTCTCTAGAAACAAATCCAGGGTGTATTTGTTGAGTCACTTATTTAGTGAGATTTCTCCAATTATTTCTCTAGTTGTTGATTAGCTCTAGTTTTAGCTAGAGAAGAACTTTGTATAACTATTATTTGATAGTGAAGATTTTTCTGGTGGCCCGTGGTTTTTTTTCCTCTACACTGGAGGGTTTTTCACGTAAATCTTGGTGTGCTTTATTTTTCCTGCGCATTTGATTATTGATTGTTGTCTATTGCTTTTGTATTGTTGTGATTATTGCTTCATGCGCAACATCTTGAATCCCCACATCTGCAACAGATTGGCCTGCTTCAGCTTTGTGTTGGAGTTGGACTTGCACGACCCTTTGCTGCCTCATGTGCTGTCCATGTCCTCTATCACCAAGCATGACCAATCGCTTCCACAACGATAGAAATGGGCAGCCAAATTTCCCTCTTCTTCTCCCTGATCGTGTTAAACCAATGGAAAAGCATTGTCGTCCAGTAAAAGGTCTGAAGATTCCTGATCGTAATTGTCAAAGCAATAATCTGCAAGCGGTGGCGTTGGCTTTGGCATCTTCTTCTGCGTTAGTCAAAGCTAGCCAGAGCTATTTTTGGTCCACCTTCTCTGATCCTTCGTGGAGGAGGAAAATGAAATGGGACCTTTCAAATTTTGAAATTTGCAATATTTCTGGAGCGCACGGAGAGACCAGTACATCTGATTATAGCTCATAGACATTTCTTCTGGTCTTGGACGATGTTTGATCTGATCTGATGTCGGCTTGTTAGAGTTATTGGTAGTGAAATTAGTAAATCCTTTGCTTAATTACTAAGAACAAGATCCATAGAATACAAGTTATCAATGAATTTCACCTGTTCTATTAGGATTTAGTACTTGTATCTAATTACAATTATGGAATGGTATGAAATTAGTAAATCCTTTAAAGAGGGTGACAAAGATAGTAATCTATGTACTTTACTACTAGTGTTATAAGCAGTAGCAAATATACCTTTGATATTAAAATGTTTATTAATACTTCTTAAAATTAAAAAATATAACAGTTTGAAAAAAATTTTTGAATAAGATTTTTTTTAATTGAACATATTCAAAATTTTTTAATAAACACCTTAAATTTGTAAAATATAAAATTTTAATTAAATATCTTTAAAATTTTTTAATAAACACAATTGAAAAATAAAAAAAAACTAAAAAAATTGTATTAAACACCCTAAAATTTCATAGACATCATTTCTTTAACAAAATTAATAAATAAATCTATAAATATATATATATATATTATAAATAAAAATCTCTAAAAAAATTTTTAAATCCATTACTTATTGCAAGAGATTTTGCGCATATGAAACCTACCCGTTTTGGAGATTGGAGTGGAGGAAGCAAAAAACACAAGAAAGATGATTCAACGGTCAAAGTGTTCGATCACGTGTGATGTGGCGTAATGCATTTGGTCTCGCATGCAGAAATTTCATTTTTCTTCTCTAATAGATGACTGCGGCGGCCTTGGGGGGGTGGGGGGGTGGGGTTAAGAATCAAGGTTTTTTGCTATTGACCTCACAACCGAAGAAAATTCTAACCTGCTCTACGTCCTCCCTCTCGCTCACTCCATTCTCAATTTCTTGCAAAACATAAAGGGTTAGTATTAGAAAAAAAAAAAAAAAAGGAAAATTTATTACTCTTCTTTAGGTGGTTATGAAGAAATTTTACCACTGGTAGCCAGGTAATATTTCATTTTTCTTGTTGGAATCGCACATTCCATGTATTTTCGAACACAAATACACAAGCTTACTTTCCTTTATCTAAAAGAAAACCAAAATAAAAGCAAGACGTTCAACCAAAACGGAAAGCCAACACAATTTTTTGTTTCTTTTATTCATTCTTTATGGTTGAATACATATAGTTTTACATTTTACGATCTTAATAATAACAAAAATATTGGTTTCTTTGATTGGATCCTTATATTCAACCTCGTCCGCTGTCCCTCCAAAACTTTTACCAATTGCAAGAGAGAACAGTTGGATTCCCCATTTCATTGGGCAAAGCTCTTTTCTTTTTCTTTTAATTTTTATCAACAAGACCGGCGGCATTGAATCCATTCATCCGTTGATTTAGGAACCAATTCAATTAAATTAGATCAGATTAGATCTCCCAACACTAAGACAAAGACAAAGACGAAGATTGGGTAAAGCCCTTTTCTTTTTCTCTTGCTGCCCGCCAGAATCCTCTGCTTCCTTTCTCCATATCTATATACATGCTGGTATAGGTGCTTTTTTGTCTTTCTTTTCTATTATGACTTGAATTAATAAATAAAATACTAATATTAATTCCCTTCTTCTTTTTTTTTTTTTTTCTCGTATGGTAACAAGTACGTTGATTGAATTATCCTGCAGCCTTCTTTATCTCCATTTGCATTAGGGTTGCTCGTATGGTAGCTTAATTTGGCATTCTTCTTTTCCTTTATATGCTTCCTCACCTCTTTTTTTTTTCTTTTCTTTCCAAATACATGATTCTTCGTGGGCGAATGAATTTTTAATTTGTGTCATATTTTCTGCAGGCATCACTTTGTCATATTCTCCATTTAATTTTTTCCGCTTCAAATTTATCTGCTGCCAATCATTCAACGTGGGCTCCAAGGCCCTTGCTAAAGGATACCAGAGAATGCGCATAACAGTGTTGCAGGAAACTACTTTTATTTTCAATATCTACTCTTAGCTAAGCTCAAGTTCTCTACTGCAAGTTGGTTTTTCTAAAGGGGATCACATATCTAAACCATGGGAGAGTGGGTCATTGGAGCATTCATCAACCTCATTGGCAGTATTGCCATCAACTTTGGGACAAACCTTCTTAAATTAGGTCACAATGAGGTACGAAATTTGCAAAATTTTGTTTCCTTTCACCTTCCTATCGCCAAGTCATGTTGATCGATTACTTTGTCGGATATATTAAGCACTTGAAATGTTTCCCAAGTCATACAGTCGTCTTTGTACTTCTATTCATGTTCATGTTTCTGCTTGAGCATTCAACGACACAAGAAAAACATACATAAAAACCCGTATGCACAACTTATGTTGTTACTAGTAGGCCTCCCGAGCATTGTAAAAATCTTGCTTTCATGTTAGATTAGGTCTGCATTCCATTATCCGATGCCAATTCTTTGTATTCAAAGTAATGTGTTTCTGTTTTTTTTTCTTCTAGTGTGCGGTGAAACATTATCAAATGTGAACATCAAAATTTGATGCTATACCTCATTATTCAGTAATTTGTCCATTCATTGCTTGATAAGAGAGCATTCAGGGATATCAACTGTTTAGTATGACAGCTCTTATTTTCAATCTCGATACCATCTTGCTTTTCTCATTGAGTCTGCATAAATTCACAGAGAGAAAGACATTCCATAATGGATGGTGAACGAATAGCTGGAAAGAATTCATTGAAGCCTATCATATACTTTCAAACTTGGAGAGTCGGTATAGTTGTAGTCTTATGGTGCTAATTCCAATAAATGGGTGTTCATTTCTGCTACATGTGGAGTGACTTAATGTTAAAATGTAATTCTTCATTTGCAGGTATTCTCTTTTTCATTCTTGGGAATTGCCTGAACTTCATTTCCTTTGGTTATGCTGCTCAGGTCAGTACTCCCTGCCTTCTTATCTGAATAGGTTCAATTTTTACAAAATTGCGTATTAATTTTCCTCCATATAGGCTCTAAGATTAAGAAGCTACATTAAATGCATTCACATTAAATGTTGTGGGCTTGATGTATTAAGTTCTATCTTTAACCCTTTATTGTTGGTAAGTAGGTTTAGGAACCTGGATAATGATTACTTGTTTACTTTTAATTTGGAACAATTTTTTGTTTGGGATGCCGCAGAGCAACATGGTCAACAATTTTTGGGATAAAAGAAGTTTAAATTTTTATTGTTTCATTACCACTGCACCTTTTGCAAGGTTGAACATTATTCTTGTGTTTTAATGACTCTACAGTTTCCTGTCTAGCTTATTTCTTTTTTTCCTTTCTCACATTTTCCCTTTCTCTTCGTCCTTTGCAGTCACTGCTCGCAGCCTTGGGATCTGTTCAGTTTTTATCCAACATTGCATTTGCTTACTTCGTGTTAAACAAAATGGTTACTGTAAAGTATGTTTTAGTCTGAAGTGAGAGCTAAATTTTGATAACTAGAACTGAGTCCTCACTTTTATTTCCCAGATGATTGTCTCTAAATCTGTCTCATTGGCATTGATATTATTTCCAGGGTACTTGTAGCAACTGCATTTATAGTTCTTGGAAATATTTTTCTTGTCGCCTTCGGCAACCACCAGTCTCCTGGTATCTAATCTCACTTAATTTTTTGACTTGATTGTATTTGCTTTGAAATCTTGATTGCATCCCTTCCTCCCAACCATCAGCCAGATGGGGAAAAGGGAAAAAAGAGAACATATATATAATTATATATTTAATTGTAAACATTGAGAGAGAGAGAGAGAGAGAGAGAGAGACTCGTCCACATGAATGCATGGATGGAGACAGAGCTTTGGTTTCACTGGTTTTGTAACAAAAATTCACTGGTGGTTTCTGTTTCCTTTTCAGTTTATACACCAGAACAGTTAGCGGAGAAATACAGCAACATAACATTCCTTCTTTACTGTCTGATTTTGATCTTAGTTGTTGCATTATATCACTCTATCTACAGGTGAGATTTCGGAGCCAGCTATTTTATTCATGTTATTGTGTTTCATTTTAGCCATTTGTTTAGTTGATTGACATGCCTTGACATCAAACATTCAGGAGAGGAGAACTTCTCCTTACTGTTTCTGCTCAAGACCTTAGACCATATTGGAACATGCTGCTTCCTTTTTCATATGCTGTAGTTTCAGGTGCTTTAGGATCATGCTCAGTGTTATTTGCAAAATCTCTGTAAGTTGGTTGGTTTAGATGTCATTAGTCTTTCCAGAAAAAACTAGCATTGTGGTTAATTCTAATTTTGAATTTCATGTTATCCAGCTCTAACCTTCTAAGGTTGGCGATGTCCAATGGTTATGAGTTGCACAGCTGGTTCACATACTCCATGATACTTTTATTTCTTAGTACGGCTGGATTTTGGGTAAGAATTATGCAGAACTAGTACGTTATGCTTCTTCCGTGAGTGATTTTAGGAAACTTATACTGAACTTTCCTACCGCAGATGGCAAGGTTGAATGAAGGGTTGTCACTCTTTGATGCAATCCTTATTGTTCCCATGTTTCAAATTGCTTGGACTTTCTTCTCCATTTGTACTGGATTTATATACTTCCAGGAATATCAGGTCTTCTCTCTCTCTCTCTCTCTCTCTCTCTCTCTCTCAAACACACACACACACACACACACACACACACAAACATGCACACACAACAAAGGCATCTTGTCAGGATTCTTGGATCAAACCACCTCACTCCCTGCTCGCATGAATTTTTTTTCGGTGTAATATATCTTCAATGCAGTAAGATCATTTTGCTGAACTTGGAGAATTTCAATGCCTAGTTTTCTGAGTAGGTCCTTAATTATTGTTGTTTTTTAACTGCAACTGCTTTTTGCAGCAATTGGTTAGAGGACAGCCTTCTGTAATCTTGCTTTTAAATAAGTAGTTATCATTCATTGAAGAATAAGTGTAAATTGATGGCTTTTGTCCATTTCTCATGTACAAAGTCTGTATAGCTAATCATGCAGGTAGTCTGCAAAAGCCAGTATTCTTCAACTCTAGCCCTTACCTTCTGGATAATGGTATTAGATGATCTTAAATAGTGTTTTTTGTTTAATAAAACAGGTGTTTGATGCACTGAGGACAACAATGTTCATACTAGGAATGCTGTCTGTGTTCATAGGCATTTGTTTATTGGCACCTGATGAGTTAAGAGGTACTTACATTGAGGTACTTTCATTGAAGGTGGGAGCTTATTCTGACTTCAATTTCTTCCCCTCCTTTTAGGTGGCGAAGTAAAGGATAATGCACATCTAGATTCTATTATGTCCTCCAGCAATTCGACTGAAACTGACAGGTAAAAACCATATTTCTTGGTTGTCAAACAACCTGTGATCCTTCATGGGTTGTGTAATAGATGAGAACTGATGAAATGTACGTTGACAAATGAACAAATTAATATTTTTTTCTTTTATCATTATTGAGGTTATAAGTGCCTACATGTACTTGCATAGTTTTGTACTGAATACATTTTGTACTTAACCAACCGTTTTCATTTTTTCCCTCATAGGTTGATCTTATTATCTGAAGATGCACAAAATAAAGAGATAAAATCATTTACACAAGGAACGATGATGAAGATCACTGATATGCTGGCCAAGGCAAAGGTACTGCAAATTGGATTTGTGGACTTATCCTTTAAAAAGATTATTGTGACACTCTAATTTAGTGCTAAAATTGATATTGGTATGCCCTTTACAGACAACATGCTCTTTATCACTAGGTTTTGGAGTGGATTCCATCAATGCATCTGCAGTTCTTGTAATGCCTATGGTATCATCAAAGGCAACAGGCTTTAGAGGAAGTGGGTTTGATCAGAGTCGGATATTCTCCATGAGAAATTCTAGTTGGAGTAGAGTTGCAATGGATGAAAATAGTGCAAAGATGTTGAATGGAGGCCCAGTGCTCCCTCAAAGCCTCAGATAGGGTTGGCAATGTCAATGAACATTGATCTTTTTCTTTTCTTCTCATCCTAGTAGCATGGGATTGATTTGTTCGTGTGCGATTTGTTAAGCTTAGTCTTGCTCATAGAAACCTCACACTCGTGTTTCTACATTGTATAGTCTTGCTTACTTGATCAGAAAGAAAGGAAATACTCATTTTTGGAGTCTGTAATTAAGTAAAAGCACACTGATGGACAACTGTGCCCTTGTCGGGTTATTCCAAAACATTTTATCGAAGTTAGCAACATATTTGTGTCATGACGAGTTCTTGCATCCATATTGCATCTACATCTATATTAATATCAAAGTGCCTATGCTTGATTGAATTGATATCATGAGTTACTCAGACACCAAGTTGGTTGTAGAAATATAAAGCAATTAGAATGTGTTTCGTACACAATATATGATAGAATAGGATAAGATATTATAAATTAAATTAAATTAAATTAAATAATGTCATCTTATATTGTATTTGATGTGTGCAAAAATTAAAATAGAATAATTTATTTATGGGTCAAAATTATCTTTCTTTAAAGTTATACAATTTAAATTATTGATGTAATTTTTAAGTATACACTATAACATTTAAAATGTCATATCGTCTAGGTCCATGGACCTATCGTTAGATATTGATTTAGGAGTTGCTATTAATCTTTTTCTGTGTGATTGGTCACGTAACTGAATTTTTCACTTTTTAAAGAGAAATCCTAAGCTTGACTTAGGTATTTTTAAAAGATAGATTCAATGTTTGTGAAAACAGAACTAAGTCCGAGAGTACAGTTATGTGTGATGAATGTTATAACACCTTCACAACGTCCATCGAAAGATGGTACTAGCTCAATTTTACGTTATCCATTAAGCTTTAAAAATTTTATCAAGTAATTAATTATTAAAAATTATTATTAATTAACTCTAATACTTATGGCAAAAAATTGAAAAACTTTTCTCACCTCAAAAGTATACAAAAAAATTACTATTTATCTTGCATAGCCTCTATTGTCGTATTATTTAACATTAAAAAATTTTCAAGAAAGTAAGAAAAACAAAAAAAAAAATAATGCTTCGACCTTTGATAGGGATCTCTTTCATTGTTTTGTTTTATTTTATTTAAAAAAAAATTCATGACTTTACACAAAGAAAATTGATACTTTCAATTTTTCCTCAAAAATAATTTTCAAAATTTTTATTTTCAAGAAAAGTTAATACTTTTAATTTTTCCTCAAAAATACCTTTTTTGAAATTTTTACCTTCAAGAAAAATTGATACTTTCAACTTTTCCTTAAAATGTTTTTCTTTTGAAATTTTTATTTTTAGTATTTTAGAATTATCATCATTCTTTTAAAAAAAATTTATTTATTTTTTCCTAAAATCTTTCACTCAAAAGACTAATAAATAATTAATAAGCAAATAGCATAAAATTACCAAAAAAGAATTACCGCTCGTCTTGGTGGCTCAATAAGGCTGTTGGAAAACAGGTTAAAAAAAAGGTTGTAACTAGGTCGGATTGCCCTTGTAGTAGCCTGCGAGTTGAAGCGATTAGGTCAGACTAGAAATGGATCAAAATGCTGGTCTTCAAAGTCGGGTTGAATATCTCAAATTCTTCACGGTATCATTTTCTATTTTCACAAATGAAACCCTATCTTCTTCTTTATTTTTTCCCCTATTTCTACAAAACCAGCTATGTCATCTTTCTTAGTAGACAAAAATTTCAGCCACCAAATAAGGCCGTTGTTGCCTCTATAAATGGTCGTTTAACCACTTGTACTTGCTACTTCTTCTAGCATCTATTTCTTCAAGGCACTAACTAAAGACAGAAAATTCACAACCGAACAAACAGTTGCCAGATATCTTTTTTGTAACTGTAACCTGCCATCGTCGCTACTGGTATTTCTTTTTTCTTCAAACTAACTTAGAACCCCAAAAGGAAACCCGAAATTAGCCTACCTTACCAACCTTGGAATTCCTCCTTCTTATTACCTCTTTCGGATTGAAAATCTCTACAAACCTAATGTTCTAGCCTTTGTTTTTGTTATTGCTGCCAAATTTTATTGTTGTCAAATTATGTGTATGATTGTTGCATTTTATTAGCTTTCAGCTGTGTTGTGTGTGAGAACCATGAATCAAGTGTGCTTGCTGGGTATGGGTAATTTTTGGGTATAAATGAATGCTTCTAGGTTCGGTGAAATCACTGAGGTAAAGTATTATTCTGCAACTGTTGACTCTATTGTTGGTTTGGTAAGATATCAAAGCTAGGTTGGGGCTGATGGTTTAGAGGGATATGCTGGGACTTTGGTTAATGTTTTACGGCTTGACGAGGATGGGAATTAAGGATTGCCAAAAGCAGTGGATCAAAATTGGCGGTGGTGAACTTAGGTTTTTGAAAGGTTGAATGGAATTGATAAAAATGACTCTTGATGGGTTATTGAAGATGGAATGCTGAGTAATAGTTATCGGCTGCTTAGGTTTTATTGATAAATCTAGAATTGTGGTTAGGTTAGAATTGGTTTTGGATACTGCTAGATATGGTTGCCCCCATTTGGTGGTTTGCCAATGGATTAAATAATGATTTGAAGATAGGATCTCAGTTTAAAAACTGAGCATGCTTTCCTTTTCAATCTGGATTTTATTCTAAAAAAGTAATTGAATTTTAAACATTTAATCACCAAATCTTATCACGTATTTTATCTTTTTTATTTTTTAAATTATTTTATCCTGTTATTTATTTTCAAGGTAAGGTGTCCACAGTTGCCCGTCTTTGTATATTTTTTATGAAACAGAGATTATGCAAAGATGTAAACACCTATCATGGCCTTATTCAAAAAAGAAAACACTTTGGTGTAGATTGAATCGAGTTTAAAAATGGGATGACCCGAAGATAGATTTGGTATAGGCCAAAATCTAAAACAAAATGACCTGGATAGAACTGAAGTCTAAGATAAGTAACTTGGACTAAACAAAAGAAAAATCTAACATAGGTCAAAATTCAAAACAAAATGACTTGGATTGAACCGAAATTTGAAATAATTAACTTGGATTGAACTGAAGAAGGATCTAGCATAAGCCAAAATCCAAGACAAAATGATCTAGATGGAACCAAAGTCTGATTTTACAGCAATTACGAAATTTCAAATTTTCAAAGGTTCACAATTTGAAGCATTCAAGAATTTCATAATTGAAAATTCATAATGCAAATTGAAACTCAAAGATTCACAATTGAATTCAAAATTAAAAAAAAAATCACAAATTTGAATTCAAAGTTCGCAGGATTCAAAAATTCGTAAAAATTTTAGATTTGCAAGAATTTTAGATTCACAAAATTTTCAGATTCGTAAGAATTGAAAATTTGTAATATTTTTAGATTTGCAAGAATTAGAGATTTGCAAGACATTCAAATTTGTAAGAATTGAAGATTCGTAAAAACTTTCAGATTCACAGGAATTGAAGATTCGTAAGGGTTTCAAATTCACAAGAAATGAAGATTCACAAAAACTTTCAGATTCGTAAGAATTAGAGATTTACAAAGTTTTCAGATTTGCAAGAATTGAAGATTCGCAAAGCATTCAGATTCATAAGAATTGAAGGTTCGCAAGACTTTTAGATTAGAGATTCATAAAATTTTTGAATTCGCATTTGAAAAAACTTCTAGGGATTCACAACTAGAATTTCAAAGGTTTTCATTCAAAAGTTCTATGATTTCATCTAAAATTTCTAGGATTTTGATTCAAAACTTTGGGTATTTACATAAAAATTTTTTAAAACTCAAAGATTCTCATTTGAATTATTAGAGATTATTCTTGGAAGTTTTACAAATCATCCTCATCATTGAAAAGGTTTCACAACTTAAAAAAATTCAGATGTTTTTCTTGTAAAAAATCTCATAATGAAATTTTTTTTGAAGTTTCAAAGTTCAAAATTCTCCTACCAAAGTCAAAATTTTGTATGATAATTATGCGAATGCTTTCTTAATGATACAAATGCAACAACCTAGATTCTCACAACAATGCAGATGCCATACCCTAAACCATGATTCACATGTTCACTACATGATGCAAATGCGTGATTAAACAATGATGCGAATGCAATGTAATGCAAATGTCACTAAAATCAACACCATGACATTCTAATTGATTGTGGTAATAAGGTTTTTAAGACTCCAGCATCTCACATTTCCTTTTTAACTTTCCAACAGTAACATTTTCATAATCAATTCACCAATTTCGCTAACTGATCCATGTTATTTGCAGCTTTTGGTCACAACTCATATATTATATTGGTTGATCCATCACCATATTCACCATTTGGCTACCATATTTGCCTTTTCAAATCAGCTTTTTAGCCTTCTTTTATCTTTTTCATTTTTTTTTTTTTGCCTTTGTTATCTTAGATTTCTTTTCAAAGGAATGCATGAATCTTTTATGAATATTGTCATTCATTGATTATCATTTCAATTCATGAAAAGCACAATGCAATCATATATTTTTTTGATTTATTCTGAGGATGCAAATATGAGTGAAAGTAAGGTAAATTGAGAGAAAATGCAATCAATACAAGAATAAGTTTCATATAAAATACATAGATCAAGGAACAAATTCAAAGCATGTCACTAAGGTAAGTTTTTAAATGGTATAACAATATCCAAATAATGAATATTCAGACAATTTTTAATATTAATCAAAGATTCTTTTTCAAAAACTCATTCCATTGATTTTCAAAATCATTTTAAGCTATCACATTTTGCCTGAGTTCAGAGGATCTTCAGATGACATTGACCTTCCATATATTGAACCATCCTTCTAGTTTTTAGCTCAATTTTTTTTAACCCAAATCACCCTTTTGGGTTTTCACTTTGAGTATTCCCTCTCTTTCTTTTTTTTTTATTTTTTATTTTCAATTTTTTTTCTTTTTCATTTTTTTCACTTCATCAATTATTAGTATCTCTCCAAACATAGCACAATTCCATTGCTTCATTACAAACATGCCTGAGTCTAACATATGATCATTCAATTTGAGCATTCACATTCGATCAAAATAAACTTTTAAAGGTTGTAATGTAAGCTATGATGACGGGTCATGAAAGAAATGAATAAAATAGGCTCAAAACAAGTGTTTAAATGGTTCAAATCAAAGGATCATTTCCCATCATGTGATGTAACTTGACATTTTACCCCATTCCACATCATTTCACTACCTTTTTCTTTTTCGTTCATCTTATTTCTCATAATAGGGTTCTCACTATTTTGCCCCAAATAATTTGTTGTATTCATTTATTATTATTTTTTGTATAAGGGGTCCTTTTTTTTTCATTCCCTATCTTTGAGACCTTTTGTGATCTTTTATTTTTTTCTTTTTCAAGTAGGTTTTTTTTTTTTCCAAAATTTTCCTTCTAGCGTGGAAGGTGATCCTTGGTTGAGGTTTTTTAGAAAAAAAATCATAATAGGCTCAAAATGGATAGCAATGGATAATTTCATTTTTATGAACAGTAAAAGAAATGTAGCCATTTTTCATTTCAAATGTGAATGCCTTCTTTGAAGACCATATTTTGAACAAAGATAAACTGATTAGATGCCTTTAAGACATGCTTATTTTTCATAAATGATATCTGCTCACAGATTGGTTTTTTTGCTTAAATAGTCTCTATAGATTAATATAAATGAGTTTTCAAAATTAAATCTCAAAATTATTATTTATAATTGTCCAAACATTCACCATTTGAAATTTGAGAATGGGAATAAAATGGATATAGAAAGTAACAAAAAATAATGAAAGAGAAAATGTAATGAAACACATCAACTTACCTTTTATTAAAATGATAAAGAATAAAATCTTATTGCATAAAAGAAATCTTGGCATTACTCTAAAAGAAATCCAAGCAACTTTCAGCTAGTATCAATATCCTTGTCCTTCTTCAAGACTATGCCTTTGTGTGATTAAGTGAAGGGTTTTACTACCATCTAATTTTTTTAATTCATCGAAGCTTACCAAGCTTTTTCGGATCAAACTTTGCACCTTGTGCTTGAAAACAGGATAAGTTTTTATAAAATGACCCACATTCTCATTATGATAATCACACGTGGTATTAGCATCATACCATTGGGGATAGGGTGGCTTTAATGGTTTTAAAATAATAGGAGATACTAAGTTATTTTTAACTAGTTTGAAGAATAACTCAGTGTAAGCCATGGGGATAGGCTTAATGTGTGCCATCTTTTGGTTATTTAGAGATCTCCTTAAACCACCCGTTTGGTTATTAGGCATTGAAGCTAGGGTAGCAATAAGATTAGGCCTATATATGGGGTGCTTAAAAAGTTGATTGGTAAGCTGGTAGTGAAACATGATGGTAAGAAACTAGTGCAACATGATTAATGACTGGATAATAGGTAGGATATATTGGCTGTGGGTATGAGGCATAACTTCTGAACTACTGTCCTTGAAAACTCACAGCTTGAGCTTCACTTTTTTTTTTTGGACATCCTACCTTTCTTTGTACTTGAGGTCTCTCCTTCCTCAAGCTTGCCACTCTTAATGGCACTCTCTATCATTTTTTTAAAGATCACAATATCGATAAAATTATTAGTGGCATTCTCAATCATTTTTTCATAATATAAAGGCTTCAAAGTAGTCACAAATAAAATAGTCATTTTCTTTTTAGTAAGAGGTGGTTGAACTTAAGCAGCTACATCTTTCCACCTCTGTGTATACTCTTTTAAGCTTTCATAAGGTTTTTTTTCATACTTTGTAGAGATAGACGATCTGAAACTTAGTCTATAATGTATTGTATTGGGTGATGAATACCTTTGCAAAATTATTCCAAGACTAGATACGGGTTCAATCTAACTGGACATAGCACATCGTCGCTGAGTCAGTGAGACTATCTTGAAACACATGCATTAGTAGTTCTCATTATGAGCATAGACAGCCATTTTACGGTGACATGAGTTACCAATATTTTGTTCGATCGTATTTTTCAAATTCAGAGATTTTAAATTTTAGTGGAATAACCACATCTGGAACTAAGTATAGTTTAACTGCATCTGCAGAGCCAAAATAATCCATTCATTTGATAGCTCACACTCTCTCTTCTAAAAGGTTCATTTGTTGCATGCTTAGGTCTTTCATCACCTTAGAAGTTTTCATCTTTAATCCCTCTTTCTTTTTAAGATCATCAAAATCAGGGACCTTAATTGGATTATACACCTTTGCCCTAAGGGTAAGATTAGTGTAACTATGAAATGGCACTTTAGGATATGCCCCAAAAAATGGCATCCGTGGGGCTTGTGTATTTAAAGGAGATTAGCCTTGATTTGGGCTAACCTCGAAAGGGTGTAGAGGGTCCACAATATCCTATTTCTCATTTAAATTGAGGGTTTTTTCTACTATTATGCCTTTATCTAATTTCTTTAGCATTTTCATTATCTTTGTTAACTCTCTTTTTATCTCTTCCTGAGCTTTCTCGATCTTATCCATATGGCTATTTTGCTCCTATTCCATTTGCTTTCTTTGCGATCGAGTATTATATGGGTGATGGGTAGGTTGGACAGGAATCTTCGATGGTCGAGCTATCCTTGAACCTTTGATTACCACAAATTAAAATGCTTGTATTACTACATGCTTATGTAATGAAAGAAGGATTATAAAAATAATCTTAATATGCAACCACCAAGATTTCACATTAATGCATGTGAGATAAAAAATATACAGTCTAATGTTATCTTACTTTAAATGAAAGAAAAATTGATGAAAGAAAAAATATTCAACTAACATTGATTTTATCATGGCAATTTATGCAACATGACATATACGATAGTTAATGTCTACACAAGAAAAATCATTGCAAAAATGTAACCTAACCATTGGATTTTTCTGTAAAAGGGAAAGTAAGGCTCTAACTATAGGTTAGGTTCCCTATGGTCACTATATGTGGTTCATGGTAGATAGTCTAAAGGTTCTCAAATTATTTCTCATATCTTTGTCCATCACAGACTAGTGAGGCACTCCTATCCTCACCTATCACAGGCTATAAGTGGAAAAGATTCAATTTAAGTGAGAGTATTTCGCTAGCCACTATAGAGGCATTAAAATCTTACGAAACCGTAGGTATTTTACTCCATCCTAGAAGGATGAAGCTCGAGCATAGAGCTCATGTCATGCACATGCATATGAATGACATAATTAGCAAACAAATAAATAGAATGAATGCATAAAAAATATTTACAAAAAATTTAATTTTATTAGGCTTTTGGATAACACGAATTTATTTACTGGTCTAACTCTTAGCATGTCCCCAGTAAAGTCGCCAAACTGTCATAACGTCTAGGTCCATAAACCTATCGCTAGATATTGATTTAGGAGTCGCCATCAATTTTTTTCTTTAGGTGTGATTGGCCACCTAACTGAATCTTTTCCTTTTTAAAGAGAAGTCCTAAATTTGACTTAGGTACCTTTAAAAGGTAGATTCAATGTTTGTGAAAATAATAGGTCTTGAGAGTACGGTTATGTGTGAGGAATGTTATAGAACCCCCACAACGTCAATTAAAAGATGATACTAGCTCGATTTCGCGTTATCCATTAAGCTTTAAAAATTTTACTAAGTAATTAATTATTGGAATTATTCTTAATTGACTCTAATACTTTTGGCAAAAAATTGAAAAAATTTTCTCACTTCAAGAATATACAAAAAAATTACTGTTTATTTTACACAGGTTCTATCGTCAGATTATTTAACATTAAAAAATTTTCAAGAAATGAAAAAAGAAAAACAAAAAAAAAAATAATGCTTCAACCTTTGATAGGGATCTCTTTCATTATTTTGTTTTATTTTATTTAAAAAAATTCACGCCTTTATACAAGAAAAATTGATACTTTCAACTTTTTCTTAAAGCATTTTGAAATTTTTATTTTTAACAAAAATTGATACTTTTAACTTTTCCTCAAAAATGCTTCTTTGAAATTATTATTTTCAAGAAAAATTAATACTTTCAACTTTTTCTCAAAAATACTTTTAAAATTTTATTTTCAAGAAAAGTTGATACTTTTAATTTTTCCTCAAAAATACCTTTTTAAAAATTTTTATTTTCAAGAAAAATTGATACCTTCAACTTTTCCTCAAAAATACTTTTTTGAAAATTTTATTTTCAAGAAAAATTGATACTTTTAACTTTTTTTCAAAAATACCTTTTTCGAAATTTTTACCTTTAAAAAAAATTGATACTTTTAACTTTTTCTCAAAAAACTATCTCTTGAAATTTTCATTTTCAAGGGAAATTAATACTTTTAACTTTTCCTTAAAATGCTTTTCTTTTGCAATTTTTATTTTTGGTATTTTAGAATTATCATCATTCTTTGAAAATATTTTTATTTATTTTTTCCTAAAACTTTCACTCAAAAGATGAATAAATAATTAATAAGCAAAATAACATAAAATTACCAAAAAAAGAATTGACCTTCGTCTTGGTGGCTCAATAAGGTTGTTGGAAAATAGGTTAAAAAAAGGGTTCTAACTGGGTCGGATTGCCCTTGTAATAGCCCGCGGGTTGGAGCGATTAGGTCGAACTAGAAATGGATCAAAATGCTAGTCTTCAAAGTCAGGTTGAATATCTCAAACCTTTTACGGTATCATTTTCTATTTTCATAAATGAAACCCTATCTTCTTCTTTATTTTCTTCCCCTATTTCTATGAAACCAACTATGTCATCCTTCTTACCAAACCAAAATTTCAACCACCAAACAAGGCTGTCGTTACCTCTATAAATGGTTGTTTAACCATCTGTACTTGTTACTTCTTCTAGCATCTACTTCTTTAAGGCACTGACTAAGGACATAAAATTCACAACCCAACAAATAATTGCCAAATATCCTTTTTGTAGCTGCAACCCACCATCGTCACTATTGGTATTTCCTTTTTCAAACTGACTTAGAACTCGAAATGAAACCTAAAATTAGCCTTCCTTACTAGCTTTGGAACTCTTCTTTCTTGTCACCTATTTCAGATTGAAAATCTCTACAAACCCAACATTCTAACCTTTGTTTTTATTATTGCTACCAAATTTTATTACTATCAAATTATGTGTATGATTATTGCATTTTATTGGCTTTCAACTGTGTTGTGTGTGAGGATCATGAATCAAGTGTGCTTGCTGGGTATGGGTAATTGTTCGGTATAAATGAATGCTTCTAGGTTTGATAAAATCACTGAGGTAAAGTATTGTTCTGCAACTGTTGACTTTATTGATGGTTTGGTAAGATATCAAAGCTAGGTTAGGGCTAATGGTTTAGAGGGATATGCTGGGACTTTGGTTGATGTTTTACGGCTTGACGAGGATAGGAATTGAGGATTGCCAAAAGCAGTGGATCGAAATTGGCAGTGGTGAACTTAGGTTTTTAAAAGGTTGAATGGAATTGACAAGAAGGACTCTCGATGGGTTATTTATAGGCGATGATGGAATGCTGAGTGCTAGCTATCTGCTGCTTAGGTTCTATTGATGAATCTAGAATTGTTGTTAGGTTAGAATTGGTTTTGGATACTGCTGGTAATGGTTGTCCCCATTTGGTGGTCCGTCAATGGATTAAATAATAATTTGAAGATAAGATCTCAATTTAAAAAATAAGCATCCTATCCTTTTCAATATGGATTTTAATCTCAAAAAGCAATTGAATTTTAAACATTTAATCACCAAATCTTATCACTTGTTTTATCTTTTTTATTTTTTAAATTATGTTATCTTTTATTCATTTTTAAGGTAGGGTGTCTCCATAAAAAATAATACTTTTCATTTTGAGAGAATTAAATCATCTTATATCTTCCTAGTAATCTTATATCAAGATAATGATTAATCCTCCTAGTAAACTTTTTTTTTTTTAGATACAAAACAAATATAGTATATGATGATTATCATTATATTCTATCTATTATCATATGCACCAAACATGACTTTAAATTATTAGATAAACAATATATATTAAAAGTTATACTAGTAATTTAGATTTTTTGGAAAGAGATTTATAATAAACTTTAACCAAATTTTCCTTTTTTTTATTTGTTAAAAAAGGTGTAGTTACAATTATTTTACTTTTTATTTAAAAATGATTAAAATTTTTATTTTTTAAAATAAATTTACAAATATTTATTTGTTTATTGTTTATTTTAATCATATTGTAAGTGTGCATAAAATAATCTATAGTTATAAATAAAAACTATTCTCAATTTCTTATTGCCAACACACCTCTGTAATGTCTTAAAAAAGAAATCCATGGGTAATTTTAAATAAAACAAATATAGAAGGTTTTCACATGCTCTCTCAAACTCTTCTCATCTCACTTCAATTCTTGCATAAGGGTTTTCTCATACACCCTTTCAAACCATAAAACTTCTCTAATAATGAATTGACCTTTAAGAAATATGTCAAAATCTGAGTTTTTTTTTCTGGTAAATCATTTTTTAACTTGGTTTTAAGTTGATCTTTACATTTTCGACTTGGTTTTATCGTTTTCTTCAAGTTTTTTTATTACTTTTTTATGTAGATTTTTTATTATTAAGTCATAAACTTTTGGTTTTCATTGTTCTTTTTTATTTTTTTGATAATTTTTTGAAATGTGTTTTGATTATTGATTGATAAAGTTGAGGGTTTGATTGTTTAGATTTGGGTTTTTTACTATTTTTTTTATTTAGGTTTTGATTTTTTGTTGAGTTTAAACTTTTTCAAGAATGCAGTGAGCATTATTTGAAAAGATGGTCTGTTAAATCTTATATATTGCTAAATTTATATCTTTATTATACAATTGTTGAAGCCTTTAATTCAAGAGAAGATGGGAAGGAAAAAGAGTAAATGGTTTTGGATGGTGAAGAAAGTGTTCAAATTATCTTCTAATGACTTGCATGTAAAAAAGGTAACTAATTTTTTTTTTTTTTGGTTTTCAAATTTTTCCCTTTTTACTCATTAATATGATTGCCATATTTCTAAGCAATTAATATTAGACATTTATGTCGGCACCTTTCAAGATTTTTTTTTCTTCTTAAAATTTCATTTTAAGACAGCCTCTGAAAAAACCAAATATCTACATCCAAAACATTTTTATGGTGATGAAATTAAGCCTAAACGTGTAAATCATTTAGTGATGATGAAAGATGTTGATGATGATAAAACATAATGATGATCAATCATTGAATATTTTTATTTTTAATATATATTTTGCTTTTTATGCATGCATGGGTCTTTTATGGTGTTTAGAAGGATTTTGTCAGCTTTAAATTGCTTCTTTTTTTTTTGTTCCATTTGCCAACATAACAACATCGTTAGAGTTTTCACAGCAAAGGAATAGAGTAATAGCAGAACGTGGCAGTTGTGGTTCTCAAGTACGATTTTTTTTTTTTGCAAAAATTTGTATTTTCATTAGTTATTTTTTTGTTTTGCTTGAATTTTTTTACTATTTGTTCATATCTACATTGATTTTGTTTTATCAGTTCCTAAAATGACATGGTATTGGTTCAGTTTCCGTTTTTTACCAATAATTGTTTATTAGAATAAATGAGTTTTTCTTCGTACTTAGATTTTGTAGGTTTTATTTAGTGATAAGCTTTAGTAAGACAACAATTTCATTTTTTCTATTTTGTGTTTATGTTTTGAGGGTTTTCTATTTCAGGACTGTTAGATATATAGACTTTATTTTAGATTGATTTTGATTTGATATAATTTTGACAAGAGATGGGTGAGGAAATATGATTTTGGTTTGATTATATTTATACTTAATTATAAACAGTATATATTCATAAAAGATGAATTTTCTAATCGTTACCTAAAAAAAAATTTCTTCATAATAGTCTCAAAAGTATAGATAGAGAAAGATTGTATAAAAGTGAATTATTGCTTTTTCGTCACATGCATTATTTAATATTCTGCTAGAAAATTAGAAATTGTTACTATTTAGTTAACAATAACAATTCAAACAAGTGAGTCCCAACATACAACTTTTTTTTTTTGTTTTAAGCAATTTTTTTTATGTAATTTTTTCCTTCTGTTTCTCGATACAGATCTTCAAGAAAAAACCAGTTCACTTTTTGTATCAAGTTTTAAGGAAAAAGGTTTACTTATTTTATTGTATTATTTGTTTCTTATAAAGAAAGAAGCCATTGTAATATCTTTATAGGAAGACAGGTTCTGTAATCTATAGTGTAGTAAATGTTGTTTCTATTTGGTTTAGTTGAGAAAATTTAGGGGAAGATTCTGGATTTTGGATTTTTTTTTGGCTACTTTTAGAGTTGGTTTCTTCTTGGTTTTATGTTCTGAAAGTTTCTATTTGATTGTTAAGAAAACGAGGTGAAAAGAAAGGGAATGTGTTGAGGAATTCAAATGTTTTTGCTTTGGCTAAGTTTTTAGTATTCTAATTTGACAAATAAAGAAAATTTTTTGCCTTCTTGAATTTTTTTTCTCTTAAGAAACCAAACAAAACATAAAAGTTCAAGACTTACATAATTTAATTTAAAAGCTTCAAACTCGATTCCTAGAATTATGGGAATTTCAAATTTTGAGTGTGTGATCTTATGATTACTAAATTCCAATTCTTGACATTCTTTACAATTATTAACCATTTTTGTTGTCATGTCATTCATGTAAGCAATCTACCATATTTGAATAACTTGACTAATCTTTTTCCTTTTTGTTAAGGTTAATTCACTTTTATTTTTAGTTTTTTTTTCATTTAATTTCAAATATAAAAATATATACTAGCTCCCTTTCATAATCTCATGCAATTTATTATACATTTTTTAGGTGAAAACAACCTACCAAAACAAGCCAGTAATTGAAATTTTCTATTTAAGGTATGCAATATGTGATTTTTCCTTTTATTTCATAGCCTTTTCAATCTACTTCCTTCTTTGAATTAAACTTGGTTTAACTATAGAATATTTATTGAGTTTTTAACATTTTTACAGTAAGAGATTGGGGTTTGAAGAGAATAAAGAACTCGGTCTCAGATCAAAGCTTCTACATTAAGAGTGAAAATAAGGAAAATGAGAAGAAAGTGTTTAATAGACATAAAGGTGACGATGATGGAAACAAATCTGATGCTTTTGATTATAAAACTAAAAACCAATAGCATAACAAACCCAATTCCTACAATACTTCATAATTTACTACTCCTATGTAAAACTTTACTTTATTTTGATCATTTTCATTTGTTAAGTCTCATAGTCATAGCAACCTGGATTGTGATAAGAAGTAAGAACTACCAAGCTAAAAATATTTTAATTTTTTTCTTGACTCTTGAAAAAAATAAAAGAGAAATGAAGAATGAGAGCTTGCCAAAAAGTAGGAGTTTGAAGTTGTAAGGAAAAAGAAAGTCGAGAACCAAGTAAGTAGCTTCATAATATATACAATTCTCATTCGTTTTTATTGAATCCAAAAGTTTTAATGTGAATGATTCTAATCTTGTTTTTTTTTTTTTTTCCTTAAGTTGTATTATATTGAAGTACACATGTTTTGGTAGATTTATTAAAGTCCTTACAAAGTTGAATAACTTTTCAAGCCATGGTCGATAATTTTATGGCTACAAGGTGGACTTGTAAGTTTTCTTCATCAATTTGGCATTACCTAAAATATGAGACAAATATTGTTTTAAATTTATATTAGATGTTTCATTTTGAAAAGCTGAGGCTCAAGGTTATGAATTTTGATTGATTTTCAATTCTGTTTCAACTTTGTATTTATTTCAATGTTTATTTTCTTTTCAATATAGGGTGCCTCATGTGTTGGAATTAGAAACTTTAAAGAGATTGCACCATTAGACACCAACTTAAAACCAAGGAATTTCACTTCGTTAAAAATTACAAATCTTTTGTTAGTGGTTAGTCAACCATAATTCAATTTACTACTTTAATGTCAATACTAAAAAAAGTATATATTTGTAATTTTTTCAGTTTTAATGGAATTATATGATTTTGATGTGATATAGGACAACCCAGTTGGAACATGATACAACTATGTGGAGGATACAAAGTTGTTGGTGAAAACTAATGATGAATTAATAACTAATTTAACTACTTTGCTAATGGAATTATTTAATACAAATGAAAACCTCTAGAAGAGTCCTCTGTATATTGTGGCAAAGTTTTATGGAGGAAAATTTGCAGTCATTACCTAATTATCAATTCTAAAAGTTATTGAAGTTGGAAATTCAAAGTTAAAACTTAAAGGTAAACAACTGTTTGAGAAAATGCTTGACTTTGCTTCTTTTAAAGAAAGAAAAGACTCTATTTTGTATAAAAAATTGATTTTTTTACTACATATTCATGTGAATTTGAAGTTTTTAACTGTAAAAGTTACCTTAGGAGATAGTTGAATCTCCTCGAAAGATTTTGTGCTAAGTGACTTTATTTAAATTGTTAAAAGCCCAATATATTTAACTTGGCAATGGATTTTGAATTGAATGCTTGCATTGGTATTATCTAAAGATTTTCTTTCTATCTAAATCTATAATTTTCTCAGGGACCTATTCTCAAATATGTTTCACAGCTTGACAACTATGGCCTGGAAAATTCAAACGAAGTACGAGGCTTAGGTAAATGTGCTTTTCTGTTTGTATTTATATAATTTTGTTTTTATCAAATCCTAAAAGTGTCTAAGTTATATTATGTAATCTGTAAGCGTTAAGAAAAAGAGTTGATTCAATTGAAGCGTAAGCAAAGTTGAAAGGAAGGTTTTATATCAATCCAGAAGGTAAGCTTTTATTAATCATTCGACTTCGTGGGTATGTGTTTATTGTGACATTTTATTGGTTTATGAATCTAAATTCTAAATATTAGCATGTTTTGAATCTTTGTTTTCAGTATTAATGTCATGTATCTAAGGACGAGAAAGATCTTACAGCTCTTGCGATTGAGACAGGTAGCTTATCGATTCTTTTTCAAAATTTAGAATAATATTTGGTTAAAATAAGCTTGCTCTTTGTATATTTTAATGTCGGTATTCATGTGCTGATGTTTGAGATATTTTGTTTAAAATTCAATTATAGTGTGTTGTTTGTATAGTTTAAAGTTATTAAAACTTTGGGCAATCTGTCATTTTGATAATCTAACTCAAAATCGAAAGTTAATTTGGTAACTTTATAGCTATTGTGAACTTATTGTCAAGCTCGCATGTTTTGATATAATGCTACATTGTCATAGTAACTTTAGGGCAAATGGTTGTTGTGAATGTATTGGAAATTATTTAATACTTTTATAATAAATAATTAAAATTTGAATCTAAATTACTATATTTGTTCTTAACAAATGTAGATTTTCAATGGTGTTTTTCTTAAAGTGAATAAGGCAACAATGAACATGCTTCACCTAGTTGAACTTTATCTGACTTAAGGGCATCTTTTACTTTCCTACTTCTTTGCTTTCTGTTTTTAATATTTTATACCCTTGCAATATCTTATTTTTCAATAATATATGTTTCTACATACCCTAATCTTAAAAGTGTGAGAAAATTGATTTACAAAAGAGGTTATGGGAAGTTGAACAAGTAAAGAGTTGCTTTGACTGACAATGCAAAATCGAGCAAGTCTGCATCTTTTGCATTTACAAAGTTTCATGTTGGTATTGAACATTTACTAAGCACATTTTTTTTTTGTGTTGAACATTTACAAACCCTAAATCCAATTATGGAAACAACTAGTAAAACATCAACTAAAAAAAAATAACTACTCTGATTTCTTTTTCCAAACCCAACCATGACCTGTCACCTTTTTGTCAAGCTTGTTTCTACCATTAGCCAACACAATTCAAATATATGTAATCATTTTCAATTAATTTAAGTCAAAATTTTCTCTTCAGTTTTTTAAAGATTGTTTATTATATATTAATTTTCAGGCATAACAACAAGCTTGGAGTTTTTAAGAGTTTACATAACAAGATGATTTTTATTTAAGAAAGAGCATGGTAAAACCTGAATACACCCAGATGCAAAACTTTTGCCCTAAGATTGCCAATATTCAAAGCAACAATGGCTTTTAATCAAATCATAGCAATTACTAGTAACAATCTCAGTCAATTAGAGAGAGCAAGAAATGTATTTTTTTACTTTTATTGTTTGTCTTCTGGGTATTAGTGGATTGCTTTAATTCTTATGTAATACTTTGCGTTTCAATCTAGATAAAAGGTAATCCATGGATCATGGATTCATGGTTCTGCTTTATTATGCCTTAAGAAAAAAAAAATCACCTATAATACCCTATATTATTACATGTGTAACATAGATTACTTTTGTTTAAGTGACTTATACTGTTTATATATCAAAGAAAGAAAAATAGAATATAAGACTTGAAAAAGGTTTTATGTGAGGCATTTGATTGTCAATATTCCAAAATAGATCATACGACCTTAAATTGCTATTATGTGAGACATTTGATTGTTAATATTCCAAACAATATACAAGCATATTTGGAAAGAAACTAAACATCAAATAAGATTGTTGAATGCTACATTCTATAAATGGCTTATCTAACTCAATTATGGTAAACAGAATCTCACTTAATTCTCTAACACCTATTGGAATATTCTCAACTTGAAAAGCTTAATTCAATCAATCTCAGTAAGACATAAATTCTAGATACATTAAACCAAACTATAAGCATGTATTAAAAAGGGTAAAGTTTGAGTATGTCTAGATCATAATAACGAAAAAACCTATAGCATTTATCTTTGTAGAGATGTTATTAGCTATAGAAAGTTTTGAATGCCCTTAATTTTCTAATATCTGTTACTACATGCCTAAATTAAATCTAAGTAATCTATTGCCTATGCCAATTTAGATGTATGGATACATATATTTTTGCTTGTTTTGGTTGCATTATTGCTTCAACCTTCTAATAACCTACAGTTTAAGCTAATGAAACCTACGAAGAAACATGGATACATATATTTTTTTATTATACATTTTTTAATATTTCAATTAACACATAATTGTATTTTACTTCCGCAAGTGAAGTGTGGACTTGAAATCTAATTAAATATAAAAGTAAAGACTGAATTTGATGTAACGAGTTAAATGACACTAATTTTTAAGTTGAATTTACATAAAAATAAAATATTCTAATAATAACAAAAATAAAAATTAAGTATATATATCCTTTTATTATTTTTTTATAAGATTTATATCATGATTGGCTTCTAAATTATACATAATGAAATATTTAATATAGTATTTGAATTTAAAAAAATTTTAATATAATAACTAAACTATAAATTTATTAATTAATATAATATTCACTTCTAATATCATTATCTCCAAATGATAATATGTAACTAATAAATAAAATTTCAAGTATCACATTATATAGATGGAGAATAAGTTATACAAGTATAAAACAATTTGTTTTACATCTTTCTTATAATTTAATGAATAATTAATATTTTTACATATCAACTGTTAGATTTAACAATTTGTTCATATTTGTCAATAAATTTTTGAATGGATCTAATATCTCTATCATTTTGATAAAAAATATTATTTTTCAATATATATTAATAGTTAAAAATTTATTATTATTAATCAAATAAACAATTTCATTTAACTTGAATTTTGATATGCATGACTTATATAAATAGAGTATAAAATTCAATGATCAAATTAATAAAATATAAATAATATAAAAAAATATAAAAACAAATTAATTTTACACCAATGTAAAATGTAAGTTATTAATTGTCCGACTTTTTCTTTTTTTTTTGCAGTAAAAAATTTGCCCAATATTATTTTCCAAACTCCAGATTTAAGTCAAAAGAAAAATCTAAAGTTGCTGTAATCAACTGTAATGCTGCCTTTTATTTTAAACAATTAATGGACAGTAGTTTCTTTTGAGTTGCACAAGAAAAATCTAGGAAACATTAAGCGTATGATTGAAATCTTTCATCTTTGTTGATTGAAACCATTATATAGTACATAAAAAGTTAACTTTCTTAGTTAATCTTTTATACTACAAGTTAAAACTAGGGGTGTAATCGAGTCAAGTCGAGCCGATATAGTGAAAATCTTGAGCTCGAACTTGACTTCCAACTCGTGACTCGATACTCGGCTCGAACTTGATCGAGATCAAGATTTTTTACAACTATTTTTTTATCAAACCTAATAGATATTATACTTTCAAGATAATAATAATAATAATAATAGTAACGACAACAACAACAATAATAATAACTTGCACAACAACCAAATTGAAGCAAATAAAAGTCTCATCAAATGATTCAAATACAATACACAAATATAAGATATAATGAAACTTAGAAATTAAAGTCCTACTTGGAAGATATTAAATATCCAAGCAAATAAGTCCATAAATAAATTACAACAAACCAACAACAATACATATACTGCCTCTACAATATTATGTCTTCAAATGAACATTAGGCTCATATTGTTTTTCAACAAACCTACACAAAAGAATAATTATAAAACAAACAAATCATAATTAACAATAAGAATAATAGTAAAAGCACCCATATAAGAAAAAGATTGTAATATTATTACAATAATCGATAACTTTAAATTTTTAATATTAGCATCAACATGGATTTTATCTTGTCAATTGCCTTATAATCAAAGCAGAAAAACATAAACAATGTCTTGTCAATTGCCTTAACATGAGTTTTTGTCATTAGTTAATCTATGGTTCATAAACTATAATGCAAAAAGCTCAATCTAGACTAGCTACCACATATTTTTCTTTAGTAATGTTATGACAAATTAAAGGTATTTAATAATAATATTTCATACCTGTATAGAAGACATTAGATATCCTCACTTTAGGAGATTTTGAGTGTAATCTCAATTGATTTCTTCTCTTTCTATATAGATAAAGTAAAGAAAAATCATAGTTAAAAATTAGATTAAAGCAATGATAGTCACCCAATAACAAAATAATAATAAAAAAACTCACTTTGTTCTTTTTCTTCACTCCATGAAGATTTCGACACCAATCTCTTCCACAAAGTAATGCTTGCACTGTGTTAGAAGATAAATAAGCACAATAAGTATCAATAACTCTACCTCATGCACTAAAAGTAATCTTTGAAGTCACTGTAGTGATAGGAATAGCAAGTATATCCCGAGCCATCTTGGATAAAATACGGTACTTCAAAGTGCTCGCTTTCCATCATTTTAAAGTATCAAACTTAGTGGAATCTCCTTCACAGATAAAACAGCCATCAGCTAGGTAGACATTTAGATCAGATTATTGTGGTTAAGTAGTTTTAATTGATTTTACATAATTTGCAAATTCAGACCAATCAGAAGAAGAAGCTTCTATATTCATACAACTAATACCACTATTATGCACTTGAGTTTCAGCACTATGCTCATTGCCAAATTGATACTCACGAGCATATTCCTCATAAATCTCATAAAGGGCATATCGAACTTTAGCAATATTTTTTTTTACTTCTCTATCAGGATACATTCGAGGAAAGCAAAACTCAACCACCCTCATTTTGCACTTTGGATCCAAGATAGCTGCTATAGCCATTAACAAATTACATTCTCCCCAATACTTATCAAATTTACTCTTCATCGTACAAACCATTGCTTGAACAAATTCATTTTCATCATTTATCCTTTTATCCAATAACACTTTCACACAATAAACTTAATTCAGAAATAGGTTTGAAGTTGGATAATCACTTTCAGAGATGATTTTAGTGGCTGAATTAAAAACTTCTAAAATTTCACAAACTTTCTCCACCTTTTCCCAATCTTCATGACTTGGACAACATTCATAATGAGATTCTCGTTCTTTGAGTCTTGGAAACACTTCTTTGAATTTAATTGCAGTCGACAACATCTTGAATGTTGAATTTCAACGTGTTTTATAATTGAGAATGAGTTTTCTATTAAGCAATTATAACTGTTGTACTATGTCAGAAAATGAGTTAATTCTTGCCTCATTCTGATTAATAAAATTGATATTTTTATGAACATCACCAATCACATTCTTAATCTTAGAAAAGCTATTTTGAACCATGAGATTTAAGATTTGCGCATAACACCGAACATGAAATAATTTTCCTCCACAAAGTAACCTTTTATTTCTTGAAAATATGTCTTTAAAAATTCTAATTGCCACATCATTGCTTGAAGCATTGTCTACAGAAAGTGTAAACACCTTGTTTTCAATTCCCCATTCCTTTATACACTTAAAAATATAATTAGCAATCTCAACACTGCGATGAGGATGAGGTATGTGAATAAAGCTAATAACATGCTTTTGTAATCTCCAATTAGAATTTATAAAGTGTGCTATAAAAACCATGTACTCTTCTTTTCTGCTTCATAAACTTGCATGCAATCCTTTTTAATAGTATTGTATGATATCTTCTCCCATTCAAGCATCCCACATTTTTGCAACATGTTAAAACCTTCCTCTTCTATAATCGAAAAAGGATGCTTGTACATAAGTATTCAATGTGCACCTGCCTCTCTCATTTTTGCCATATCAAAATTGCCATCTATGAGAGCAGATAGTATTTATACATCACCATATGTGTCTATTGGCTGAAAGTTGATCATTTGTTATTGATTCTAAAAATTTTTTCACTTAACACAAGTTATCAAGTGCCTTTTAAATTGAGTTGTACTTTTACTTGCATTTATTGCTAGCTTCTTCTTGCAATAGACACACTATCCTTTTTTAAAACCATTAAGAAGAGTGACTTTTTTGAACTCCAACCAAACAGTAGATGTCTTTTGCCTATTTTTCTCATTACCTTCTTTACACTCTTCAGGGTCAGCATCATCACATTCTCTTTCATTGGCATTGGTGACTAGTGTTTTATCTGTGTTACCATCAGTGGCATCTAAAGCTTCATTCACTGAATCATTACTATCATCTAACATAATTCGGCCAGCAAAAGAATTTGTTGTCGGTTGAACTAGTACAAAGGAGATATCCAGTGTGGTTGATGACATGTTTAGTTCCCTATAACAAAAAGAAAGACAAATTAAAACAATAACTCAATTTTGAGATCAAACAATAATGCAGTCAAGTTGTTAGAAATATGTGTGGTAAATTCTTTTATGAGAAACATGCCAAACAAGTTGCAAGAACAAATTATTTGAAGAGTATGGAATTTTATTCTTTGGGAAAATATACTAATATTATAGGAATTTTAATAAATTTAAGATTACCTACTTCAATAATAATTTGAATTTCTAACTGTCACTTAGTACTAATATAGTGCAATCACTAGCATAGAAGTACGATGTAAAGTATGAGAAATTGTCAAAATTAATGTGAAGAACAAGGCATGGATAAGACAATATTGACCTTTGGACTTTCTTTTCACCTCATTATTATAGGCTCAAAATGTGGAATGCTAGCACCTCGAGAAAGCAAAGGGGAAAAACTCAAATGGTATGTCTAATTTATTCCTTTTATTTTCATCTCTCATAATTAAAATGAAGGTAGTCTACTTGCCCACTTAAGGTTTCTGATCAAAGTAGAAATTGAATGCTTTATTAAAGCTAGTTATAAAGCAACAAAAAATGTTTGATGATCTAATGCCAAGATATAAGGAAACTAGTAAATGTATTGTACACCGTCTAGTCTAAGGATGCAGAAGTTGTTTACCAAAGAAACTATGGTGAGTTACAATTACAGCCTAAACTAAAGAATGCACCCTACAATATTTCACTAAATTAGAATAGTTCTAAAATCAGAAAGAGGGGCTGTACTTTATTTTATTTTTATTCTTTATTTCTCTTTGATCTCTTTTTTGTTCACAATAAAAATTATGACAACAAATGGTTTTCATTGTAAAACTATGACTTTCTATTAGATCTTCATTTTCCTTGATCAATTTATTATTTATAATCACTTATATTTTCCAAGTATTGAAGTATATGAGGAAAATTACTTCTGATTAAAGTTCTTGAAACTATTGTTCAAATTGATGTGAATCTATTAAATTTTGCATTCTTCTAATGATGTTAAAATTCATCACCAGCCTGTAACAAATGGATACCTTCCAAGTCATACTTTTATATTTTATTCTTTTGAAATTATATATTAAGATTTTAAAGTATTTTCTTTCATAACTTTCATATGATTTCTTCATATATCTCATAGGTTAGGTTTGTAATGGTTGTCAAAGACTTTTGTATAAAAATACTAGGTAAATTCTTCAAAATCTATGATATATACTATTAGATTTCACCTAGTTTTCCACCTAGGTTGACAATCTAGTGGCTAAATGATAATTAGGCTTAATGTGTAGCCTTCACTTTCCTGTTGTAAAGGTGGGGCATACTCAAATGGTGCTATTACTTTTTATTAACTTGGTATATGGATAATTTTGTAGATCCAAACAATTTTCAAAGGTAAAGCATGCACTAAGATTAGGGAATCTACATTGGGCTTAACAAAGTGGCTTGTCCAAATAGCTCAAGAGACTTTTGGTGATTTTGAAGAAGCAGTTGAACATGATTTGACAAAAACTACAGTTCTAAATAGAACTGTTCATCCTTTAACCAGCTATGTGATTAATTATGTAAAGTTTTATCTGAGTAAGTTCTGGTCTTTTCAATTTGTAGTTTATTATTCTATCTGTTTGGGCAATGATAATGCATGCTTTCCATCCACATTAGTGTAACTAATAGAACTACTTCTATTACCATAACCAAAGTCCAAACTCTTTCTTATTTCAATATATGTTCACTAACAACATGATTATTGTACAATATAAAACAGAAAAGACATGATGAATCCATAAAAGTTATGAAACTTACTTATACATGCAGTACTTGAACTCTTGGCTCCTTATAAAATCTTTCTTTCCTTCTTCAAGCTACAACACAAAAAACATAAAAGAAATCATTAAACTAGACAATAAAAACAGATTCATACAACATCATAGCAAAGAAGGATTTTACATACGAGATCACTTTCATATATAAGCTCATAACAAGCCGGAGAAAGGCACTTCAAAGTACAATTCTCCTTTGCTATTGATGAAGACTTACATTGCCTACCCCACAATCCATTGATTCCATAATCAAACAGAATAAAATACAATAATCAGTACAAGTAAAAAAAATCTTCTTGAAAATTATTGTATCCTGCTAAGTATCAAAACCCAAAATTTCCATATCCATTCATCGTCTTCACTTAAAAAAAAAAAAAAGAAAGAAAATACAAGTCCTTATAATGGAAGAGAATAAAAGTTGAATTGAGAAAAGATTCAAAAACACAAATAAAGTCCATTAAAATAGTCAATACAAATAACTTTATCTAAGATTTAATTAAATACTATGCAAGAATATTAAAAAAAACCAAATTTATTTCAATTCAAATAAGCATAAATTCAGCCTAATTGAAGAAAAATATAAAGACCTAAAATTAAAGGAGAAACTAAAAAATACCCATCTGTCGATATCAGCATAACATTCATTCTTCTTTTTCTTTATCTCATAATCCTATGAATTGCCATTAAAACAAACCAAGTAAGAAAAAAACACAATGAAAGGAAAAAAATCAAATTAAAAGGAAAAAAAATTAGGTGTACTATTATGAATTGCAATGGACTATCCGAAATCCGATCTAGCCCAAATCCCCTTTCCCAACTGCTATTCGAATCTCGATCTCTGGAATCGAAAGCAAGACCAACGAGCCCTCGGTCAAGCGAAAGACTTACGACTTTGAATTGAGGATCGCTAGAATCCGAAGCTCTTTCAAGTCCTTGGGCACAAAGGAACTAAACACTACACTATTCTTTCTATCTCTTTAGTTCGAATGCTTTGATGCCTTTAATAGAGAGTGCAATTCCAGCAGAATCCTAATCAAACTATTGCTCGTACCAAATCACTGCTTAAACCCTTGGTGAAACTGGTGGGATGAAAAGGCGTCGCTTGGTGAGATGAAAGAGACAGGAAGAAATAGTGAAAGAAGAGAAGGAAGAAGAAAATAAAATTTTAAGGTTTTTTAGGTTAAGGGTAAAAAATAATTTTATAAATGAAATAATAAAAATATATATAATAGAAAAGCTCAATTAAGTTCGCGAGCTATTCGAGTCGGGTATTAATATGCTTGAATTTAGTTCATTCAATATGTTGAACTATTCGAACTCGAGCTCAGTTTGATAGTTATCGAATTAAATTCAAATTTTAATCGAGTCGAATCTGAATAACTTATAAATATTAATATATTATTTACACTCTTAATTAAAACTATTTGAATTGAAATTTGACACTAGTTTCTTCTTTCGCATTTTCATCCAACAGGCAGACATCAAAATTCACTTTATAAGGCAAAGGTCCTAGTTTGCTATATGTATCGGTCGAAAACCTCTGGATAATACCTGCCATATATTACGTCAGTACTACATTATTGCAGTAAATTTCAAGGTGCACTGTACAATACCTGCCATATATTATTTCAGACCTAGATTGCACTGGATATTGCCAACGTGCACTGTTCAGGTAATTTTATAATCCAAGAAGCAAAAAAAAAAAAAAAAAAAAGGATATTAGTCAGCAAAAAAATTGTACAAACTTATTCGGACACCAACGACACTATGTGTGCGGTAACAATTTACAAATATTCTAATTTTGACGTAAGTTTGTCTTTTTGGTAGCATCCACTTGAGCCAAATCATACAGTTGAAACTTAATAACCTCTTGTATGTAATGAAACATGTCTTTAATAATTTGTCTCCTCAAGCCATACGTCTTGATGTAATGTTCAATTCATATAAAATAAATGAGTAACCAAACAATGTTGAAAATCGGTACTCCTAAAGATTTTTCTTTCAAATGACTAATCCATGTAAATTCTCCGTTTCAATCATCACCATGCTTGGTAGCGCCGGGGCATTGGAGCACATTTAGCTAGATTTATTACTTAGAATAATTACACCCAAAAAATAGATTATCTTTATTTTTATCAGATTGTCCCTATAAAACACAAGTGATGCAATAATCACTTATGGAAATCATTCAGCGGATATTTGGTTTGTAGAATTGTAGATTTCAGAGAAAGTGTGATTTTTGAAAAAGTGTAATATTTTAAATTTTCTTTCATTTTTTAGGTATTCTGTATTTAAATTTATTCGTTTGATTGGAGAGAATTTACGTATATTAATTTTTAAATAATTAACATAATTTATTTGACATATATGATGGTAACTTCTCATTAGCTTTTATTAATAATAAATACGCAAACGAAAAATGATACTTTTAACAGTAAAAATAAATAAATATTTTTATGATTGCTATTTTATTTTATAAAATATTATCAATAAAAAAATATTGAGGATTATTTAAAATGTTTCCCAACCAAAACCCTTTAAATAAGTCTCAATATTTAAAAAAAAATGAAGGACATTATTGAATACATTTTTAGACAAAAAAAATCTTAAATAATCCCCTTCGTTTTTTAAAAGGCATTATTTAAGGTAGTTATAGACCAAAAATACTTTAAATAATACCTTTTAAAAAAATAAAAAAAAATTATTTAAAGTATTTTTAGTTCAAAAACGTATTAAATAATCTTTTCATTTTTTTAAAATGCATTATTTAATGCATTTTTTGACAAAAAAATGCGTTAAATAATGCACTTTTAAAAAATGAAGCAACTATTTAAGTCATTTTTAAACTAAAAATGCCTTAAATAATCCATGTTAAAAAATATCAATGAATTATTTAAAGTGTTTTTAAATAAAAAATGCCTTAAATAATGTCTTTTAAAAATTTTTGTGATATTATTTAAGGTTTTTTTTTTGTCTAAAAATGATTTAAATAATATTGATGTATTTGTTAAAAGGCATTATTTAAGGCTTTTTGAACAAAAAACACCTTAAATAATTTTTTAAAAAAATATATAAGGGATTATTCAAAATATTTTTTGTCCAAAAACACTTTAAATAATCCCTTTAAAAAATGAAGAAATTATTTAAGATATTTCTGTATGCCTTAAATAATCTATTTGTAAAAATATAAAATGATTATTTATGATGTTTTCTATATAGAAACACCTTAAATAATCCTTCTATAAAAATATTAACCCTAAACCTTAAAATATAAAAAGATTATTTAAAATGTTTTATGTACATAAACATCTTAAATAATCCATTTATAAAAAAAAAAAATTATTTAAGGCTTTTCTTCATACCAAGCGTCTTAATTGCAATATACAATTTTTTTCTATACAAAAATCTACAACCAAATTTCATTCACTTCCAAACATTTTTCTAAAATGTAATGGCTATTTTATAATTTTTTATTCAAATTAAATTTGAAAATAAAGTAACTTTCCCCCGAAATCTTAAAATACCATAACGAGAAGTAGGTTTCTGATTCCAATACTTTTGGTAGTATTGAAAATCTATCACTTTTTCTTATAATCGAATTATCTTAAACCAAACGTAAAAATCTAATACTCACCATCAAAATTTCGAAAAAAAAAAAAAAGAATTTCTCTAAACCAAACATCACCTTCTAATGTTGCGCTTATCCAAGATAACCACTCCCCAACATTAAATTTAATCTACTATTCAATGATATGGAACTTGTGCTGCTGGCAGTTAACCTATCCTTTCTAAAAATGCGTATCATTTTAAAGGTTTAAAGGGTGACAATTTTAGATAGTTGGCTAAGCTAAGCTCCTTGCAATAACCAACATTCAGAATAATTAATGTAACAAAAATAAAAGCAATTACAATGAAGTGGCATAGCATGGAAGCAGACCTTCAATTTGAAAGTAAGATTTAGATTTTATTGCATAAAAAAGTTAGAGAATATGATCGGCATTACAATTATACATTCTTGACAAAAGGAGAAATTCTGAAAGCCAAAAAGAAATGAGGTGAGCAAAAATCAACCATCATATTGCAGATAAGTAATTAAAATCACTTCCAGTTGTTGGCAACAATGTCAGCCAAATCTACAACCCTTTGAGAGTAACCCCACTCATTGTCGTACCAAGCAATCACCTTAACCAGGTCATCTCCCATGACCATGGTCAGTGATGCATCAACGGTTGAGGACACATCAGAGCACCTGAAGTCGACTGAAACAAGGGGTTCATCACATACAGAAAGGATACCGTTAAGCTCTTTCTCGGCACTCTCTCTGAAAGCAGCGTTCACCTCTTCAGCAAAGGTCTTCTTTGAGACCTGGACGACTAGGTCAACGACCGAGACATTTGGTGTTGGCACACGCAAAGCAATGCCATTAAGTTTTCCTTTGAGAGTAGGGAGTACAAGGGCCACAGCTTTTGCTGCACCAGTTGAAGTCGGGACAATGTTGAGAGCTGCGGCTCGAGCTCGCCTGAGGTCACGGTGGCTAGCATCAAGTAGCCTCTGGTCACCCGTGTATGAGTGAGTTGTAGTCATTGTGCCCTTGATAATACCTGCCATATATTGCGTCAGTACTGCATTATTGCATGTCAACATGATTGCAGTAAATTTCTGCCTCTTAACAATTAAATGGCTAGAAGTTTCCGAAGACTTCGAATTTTAGACTGGACACCAGGTGTTTAACTAGTAAAAACCTGATCATTCTTGTAATAGGCTTATCAGTACTGTCTATCGTCATACGTACCATTTTAATTCGAACCACTTTAAGAAGTTCGCATTAAAAAAAAAAAAAAAGGCAAATTAAGAAATTTGTAGTCTCGGGGACAGTATGGTTAAAGGAATTACCAAACTTCTGGTCCAGAACCTTGACGAAGGGAGCAAGGCAATTGGTGGTGCAAGAGGCGTTGCTGATAATAGGCTCATCTGGGCTGTAGGCGTCAGCATTGACACCAACAACATAAGTTGGGATGTCACCCTTTCCTGGGGCAGTGATGAGCACTTTCCTAGCTCCTGCTTGTATATGCTTACCTGCACCATCTCTATCGACGAACACACCAGTTCCTTCGATCACCAGGTCTATCCCCAAGTCCCTACATCAACATTATCAGTTTGAATGAAAACAAACAATTGTCAACACTTGTTACTTTATATGCAGATAGGATGCATTAAAAGGGAAACTAGAAATATGAGAAACATAAATTCTTACTTCCATGGGAGGTTGACGGGGTTGCGGTCAGAAACGACCTTGATGACCTTGCCGTCAACAGAGATGGCATCATCGCCAACAGGCTTGACATCGGCATCAAAGATGCCAAGGGTAGAGTCATATTTGAGAAGGTGAGAAGCCTGCTTAACACCACCAGTGTCATTGATGGCTATGACCTCAAGTGGGGAGTCCTTACGGCCGTGCCAGCACCTTAAGAAGTTCCTGCCAATCCTACCAAACCCATTTATCGCGACCTTTAGCTTTGCCTGTACAACCCCTTTCCTGTATCCACGGTTATTGCTTCCCAACTACAAACAAGAGTATGGGTCCAAATGCACATAAGGTAAAAAATGGGGTAATCGACTAGTAATTTGAAATTTTAACCATAATTCTAAGGATATAATCGATTCATCAGTACGTTAATTATACATCGCATAAACTAAATTGAAAGGCACATCCATTTCATAAACAGGTAGGAATTAATTGCTTCCCGTATTGGTGTCCACATATCATCCCCTACTTTCTTTTCATTTTTTAAAGCTTTTGATTTTTGGTTCTTTTTTCTTTTTTAATTTTTTTACTTTTAATTTTTGTTAGATAAATTTTACAATAAAAAGTCAATTATATTAAAATAGAGATGATAAAATAATCCATATAAAATGAGATTTGATTAGTCTTAATCCAATTAGTGCATATTTTTTTAATTTGGGATAATTTGATTGAATTTTTTTTTTTTAATCGAGTTGAAGTGAGAGTAAGATTTTTGATGTTATACCTCTTATATATATATAAATATATTTTTTATTATTTATTTAATTCTATATTTATATATGTATTTATTAAAAAATATTATTTAATATTTTAATTTAATAAATTTATGTATCACATCATTTAGTTTTTAATTATTTAAAAAAAATTTATTAGATAAATTTTGTAAAAAATAGAATCAATGAATATAGTGACAATAAAACAACTTATATCTGATTAAATTCTATTCGTTATGATCCAATTGATATGATTTTTTAAAATAATGATTGAATTAAATTTTATCTTTTTAAACAATTTAAGTTGAAATCGAGTTTGAGGTGTATGAAAGAATATATTTTATTTTTTATTAAATTTATATTTATATATATTATAGTAATAAAGATAGTATTTAATATTTTAATTTAATAAAAAAATTATATTTATACATAATTAAGTTATAATTCATATTAAAAAATAAATGTACTTATATTTTTTATATATTATCATTTATTAAAATTTAATATAAAAATTTATTTCTCTCGTATTTAAAAACAATTTAAAAATATAAAAAAAATCTTTTCGCAATAAGATCTAATTATAATCTTTATAAATAAGGTAAATGCAATAGGATATATATATATATATATATATATATCACATTATCACCCTGCAATATATATAAAGAAAATTTATCTCTTCAGTATTCAGGTAACAACATGGCAGAGTAGACTAGGATGGAAAAGTACTAATAAAGTTGGTAGAGCGTCAAACTCACAGCAGATGTCTGAAAAGCAATGACTGAAAGGAAGTCATCTGAGGTTTTCCTGGCAAAGGGTAGGCTAGCCGACGAGTTGCGTAGGCCTGAGAGCTCTGCAAAACCTTTTGCATTTGCCTGAAAGAAAAAGAAACATAGATTTGAGGTGAGCATCACTTCAGATCAATAACACATTAGTAAAGGGATGCAGCAACACGCAGTACTAGTAAGACCACCTGCAGCCTGCAATGAACCTGAACGGTTGGTTTGGCTACATAAACAGTAGCCGAAGCCATTATGGTTGTGGAGGAATCTGTTTAAGCAGTGGTAGCAAAGATAGATAGAAACCCGGCAGAGGTTTTAGTTTGATTATAAAGTCTAGAAGTGGGCGGGCAGTCAGTAATTGGTGGATGCTTGAACTAGAGGATGAGATTATGGATAGCCTCTCCTTCAATGTATGGCTGTGGTTTGAGCTTTTGCGTTTGTGTCTCTCCATCCCTTGCTTTCCATTTCCCATCATATGACCCGTAATTTCTTCCATCTGTTTTTAAATGTTTGGGCTTTGTGGGCTTTTATGGCAGGAAAACAATATTTCCACGTTTATCAAATGTGTCCTATTTTTACCAAATGTATCCTATTTTTACTCTTATATCATACTTAAATGTGCATAATGTGTGTGGTACGCTGGCATATTTCACTCTGTGGCTATAAATAGAGAAGGTAAAAAGATTCGAGTCCGTCGGATTTTGATCCAACTCTACTTCTTAAGGTCGATTTTTATTTTTAAAAATCAGGTATTAGGTCGGGTAGGGTAAAAAAATTTTTAGATTTGGGTCGGGGTCGGGTTTTAGGTAAACCCGACCCGATATATATAAAAAAATTATTTTTTTAATTATTTTTTTAATTTTATATTTAATTATATTTTTTTTATATATTTAATTATATATATATATTTAAAATAATATTTTATTAATTTCGGATCGAATTAGATTTAATTTTATATACTATCGGATCGGATCGGATTGAGTATTAAAAAAAAAAATTTTAAATCAAATACGAATTTAAATATTACATATTTAAAATCAAATCAGATTCAAAACGAACAAAAATTCGTTCGACCGGAACCGTTACCATCACTAACTATAAATCTATTTTGAAGATTTTAAACGCTCGTCAGTTGCGTCCGGATTCTTATATAATTGTATTATAGCAATCAAACATGACGTAGCGGTGGCAAATTAAAAAATATCAGTCTGGGCGATTGATGGTTTGATTTGGCTCCCTCGTGATGATGAGATTTTAGTTGTTGTTACTGCCCAGGCTATCTTTGTCCACAAGCATAAATTCGCTCCTTGTAGCGATGCAACTTGGGTTGGGCAAATCAAGAACCAATCCAACGTGATTAGTATGGGTCAGTTTGGGTTTGACAAAAGATAGCAACCAGGTGGAATTAATTCGTCAACGATGGATTCATGAGTTATTTGACCTGATCCACATTTAAAAAAGAATTTTTTTTATTTAAAACAAATATTTTTAATTAATTTTGATAATTTAAAATATAATACAATCACATAATATAAAAATAAAATAAAGATGATATAATTTAAAATTTTAATAAAAATTATATATATTTAATAAAATAAAAAATATATTTTATACACAAATTATAATATATAATTTTTATGTAAAAATAATATAAATATATAAATTATTAATATTTTATATAATATGTATATACCAATCGTTAGGTCTACTTTCAATACCATTACTATATTACCAAAGATCAAATTTAAGCCACCATAAGTTGAAATTTTAGTGACAACATCAACCAAAAGTCGTTAGCTTTCACTTAATTTTTTTTTTTATTTAAGGTTATGTTTGGATTGAGGAACGTGGGGGAAAAGAAGAGAAAGGAAAGGAAAGCAAGGAAAATAAGAAAACCTTTCTTTTGTTTGGTTTATCTTTTATATTTTAATAAAAGAAAAGAAAAGAAATTGAGCATCCCTCTCTTTCTATCAAAAGCTCCAATTTTAATTACCCCAAATTAGGGTAAACAGTAAGGAAAGAAAAGGATTAAAGTTTTTTTAAAATATAAAATGATTTTTATATCATTATATGTTATCATTTTCCCAAGAATACTATTATAATATTTAAGCTTAACCATTGATACTACCTTTAAATCTATTGCAACTTATTCCTTAACTATTTTTTTGTCAATAACTTCGAATTTTATATATTTTAAAATTATATTTAAGAAGCATTTGATTCATAGAATTTTAGATTTTGGGAGAAAAAGTGATTAAGGAGAAAAGTTATAATGAAAGGAATGTATGATTTTTGGGGTTTTGTTGACATAAGGAATATAAAACTTTAATGTCTGGTTCAAAAGAATGTAAGATTACCTAATAAAATCTTTTACTATATTGTTCTAGAAAATAAGTGAATAACATATGATATTCATAATACTGATATATGAATAATACATTATTATCTCTATGCAAAGAAAACACGTGGATCAAACTTCATGGTAAGGTCGACGTGGCTCCTAAGAGTTTTTAGGAGTAGAACCCTTATGTAATAATATTAAGTAAACCTTAACATTATGTGTAATAATATTGTATTTATAGATTTTTTAGACGGATTCTGGTAAAACATATACTATGGAAACTGATTACATTAGGGACAGATGTAATTAATGGTGGGATTATACCTAAAGTTATGGAAATTATATTCAAAAGAGTTTGGACAGTGAAACACTTCATGAAATTTTTGATAAAAGTATCATTTATTGAGCTAGTTGGGTAATAAGAATTATTTTAGTTAATTTTTTTATTGATAAGGTAACTTGCTTATATATGATCTTTGAGTTTGACAGATATATAAGGTTGAATTTGACAAATATAGAAGAAAGAACCACCAGTTTGTCAGTTTGTCCGTAGTCAACACATGAATTAAAATCCGTAAAATCAAAAGTATCAAGTATCTCATTATTTACTAACTTTTTTATTCTCTCAATGGAGAGTCTTCGATACCACAACATGAAAGATTTCTCATTCATAACATAACGTTTCATACTAACGTTATCATGTAAAGACATAAGATACAAAGAACATTATGATTTAAATGAATTTTAAATAAACCATCAATCATTGTCCCATTACCAACAATAACTAAATCAAATATTGCGAGATATATGCTTATAAGATATGCATTACCATTTCTACCCCCTTGTACATTCGTCCGTACGTGTAGCATCTAGATTTTATTACCCAAATACCTTTAATTATACTTTAATCAAATTAAATATTACAAAATATCTATTTATAAAATACTCATTACCATTCCTAGATCATTTATGTTCTCGTGTATGTCCATCTATACATGTAGCATCTAGATTATAGTACCTGAAAACCTTTAATTCTACTTTAATCTGATCAAATAATGCAAGATATTTGTTTATAAGATACCCATTACGATTCCTAAATCATTTTATTCCTATGATGATCTAATCTACCTTGAATTTTCACAACAAAAACTTTGTTCTTGATCAATAATTTTTTAATTTAGTATAAAGTAATAATAAAGTGTATATATATTATATAAATCTATTTGAAATAATTATTAATGCATTTGGAAAGATGCCTTTTTTTATAAGGGCATTTTTAAAAATGTCTAAAGTAGTGCAACATTTTCATGCTAACTGATAGTCTTTTCTAGGGATTTTTTTCTATCAAACTAAATTAAAAAAGAGAACAAATCAACTTATAATAATGTAAAACTTAGTTTTACACATTTTTCTAACTAATGATTACAATAGATCTAAAGGGTGTGATTAAACCACTTTTTTTTCTTTTCAGACTCATAATATTGAAATTGAATAAACCAAAACAATATCAATATAAAGATAATATTCATTGAAGGGAATTAGGATATAAATATAAATAAAAAAATGGACCAAACAAAAATTTTAGGAAAAAGTTAAATTAGATCTTTTTCTTTTTTTTTATTACAATTATCTAATATTGTAATCTTTTTATTATTACTCTAGACCGTCATATTTGTATAGTTATGGTCCCTAAGTAAATAGATTATCTTGAGTTGTGCATACATTGCATTGGACTAAGCTAAGCTAAAAAAAAAGGCTAGATTATTTTGAAAAAAAAAAAACTAGTCAATGATGACCCTCTATGGATTCGCCAATGTAAATCACAACTAAAGTTATAAAAATAAGAGCTTGAATCCCACTTGTAAATAATCCATAGAACATGACAAGTATAAGAATGGCTGAAAGTACTAAAGAAACAAGAATAACAACTACTAATTCATCAGCTAATATATTCTAAAAAAGTCAAAAACTAAGATAAGTGTTTTGCGAAATCTTTTAAAATGTTAATAGGTAAAAGAATTAGAGTTGGTTGAATGTATTTACTGAAATACCCTTATCCTTTTTTTGAAAGATCAACATAAAAATATACTACTGACGTAAGTAAAGCTAAAACAACAATAGTATTTATATTATTCATGGGTGCAGCTAACTTTTCATGAGGTAATTGTATGATTTTCTAAGGTAAAATAGCACCCAACTAGTTAGAAACAAAAATAAAAAGAAACATAGTTCCAATAAAAGGAACCCATGGACCATATTCTCCTCCAATATGAGTTTTGTTCACATTTTGAATGAATTCAAGAACATATTCGAAGAAATTTTGACCTTCTGTTGGAATGGTTTGTGGATTCTGAATAGAGATAATGGCAAAATCTAAGCAATAATGGCAAAATCTAATAAGATAGTAATTACAACCCAAGAAGTAATAAGTAATTTGGCATAGACTTGGAAACCTCTTATTTGCCAATAAAAATGTTGGCTTGCTTCCACATCAAAGATATCGTATAAATCATTTAGTGTGTTGATGGAACATGATATACCATTCATATTACCCTTTGATAGAAATAGAAATTTACTTAAAAAAAAAAAAAAGGAATTGAATTGAAGCTATAGCGTCATCATTTGCTAGAATTGAAATATCTGCAAGATTGAGATCACAATTTGCATTGATTAAACAAATTGTTAGAATTCTTAAATGATACATTCTCGAAGAGTCGTATATTCTTCTTCCTAATCAACAATGATTACAATATCAGGCAATCCTATCATATATTTAATCCTGCCCAGGTATGTTTGAAAGTGAGATAATTGTCTCTTTAACCTAGCTGCATCTCTTTTCGAAAAATGATTGAGTCTCCCCGTCTTTTGTTCTGTTCTCAAGTCCTTGAACTTATGAAGCCTTGTTTCTGTAGTGGGCCAATTTGTTAACATACCACTGAGCCAATTTTTATTAACATAATGACGCCGAGCCCTTATTATAGCTCGTGCCACTGAATCAGCTACTTTATTTTTACTTTGGTACCAATAATTAAGAATTGTTTTCCTTTACCTGCTACATCAAAAACTAAATAGATTTTGTCATAATGATTTGAAAAGATAACAGTTCAAATGGATATGACTATTTGAACTTATTTGATAACAAAATTTATTCTTTAAATCTTCAACTTATTAATTTTTAGAATATTAATAAATTAATATTATTTTATTCCGAATAAACTTGTATGAATAGAAACAATTATTTTATGACAAAATAAAAGAAGATAATGATTTGAAATAAATAATTGTTTAAATAGTCATAACTATTTAAACTCTCTCGATAAACAAATTTATTTTTAAAATTTTTTACTTATTAATTTTTGAAATATTAATAAATTAATATTATTTTATTTCGAATAAGCTTTTATGAATAGAAACAATTAGTTTATGACAAAACAAAAAGTCATAATAATTTGAAATAGATAATTATTCAAATAGTTATAACTACTTGAATGTGTTTAGAAAATAGATTTATTTTTTAAATTTTTGCTTATTAATTTTTGAAATATTAATAAATTTATATTATTTTATTCAAATTAAACTTGCATGAATAGAACCAAGTATTTTATGATAAAACGAAAGGCCATAATATTTTAAAATAGATAATTGTTTAGATAGTTATAACTATTTGAACATGTTCAATAAATAGATTCATATTTTAATTCTCTTACTCTTTAATTTTTGAAATATTAATAAATTAGTAATATTTTATTTCCAATAAGCTTATCTGAACTCAAACAATTGTTTTATTATAAAGCAAAGGGTCATAATGATTTGAAATAGATAATTAGTTACATAGCAAACTTTTTCGGTAAACATATGTATAATTGTCGAAATATTAATAAATTAATATTATTTTAAATCCGAATAACCTTGCATGAATAGAAACAATTATTTTAAAAAGTCATAACAAATTGAAATAAATAATTATTTAAATAGTCATGACGATTTGAACGTGTTTAATAAATAGATTTATTTTTTAAATCTTTTACCTTTTAATTGTCTTAATATTAATAAATTTGTACTATTTTTTTCGAAATAAGCTTGTCTGAACAAAAAAAAATTATGTTATGATAAAACAAATTATTACAGTGATTTCAAATAGATAATTATTTAAATAGTTATAATTATTTAAAATTATTTAATAAACAGATTCATTTTTTTAAATCTTTAAATTATAAAATTTTGAAATATTAATAAATTTGTATTATTTTATTTCGAATAAGCTTATATGAATTGAAACAATTCTTTTGAGACAAAACAAAAGGTTATAACGATTTGAAATAGATAATTATTTAAATAGTCCTGACTATTTGATCTAGTTCGATAAACATATTTATTTTTAAAATTTTTTACTTATTAATTGTTGAAATATTAATAAATTAATATTATTTTAATTCAAATAAACTTGTATGAACAGAAACAATTGTTTTATAACAAAACAAAAAGTCATAATGATTTGAAATAAATAATCTATTAAATAGTCATAACTATTTGAACTGGTTTGATAAATAGATTTATTTTTTGAATCTCTTATTAATTTTTAAAATATTAATAGATTGGTATTACTTTATTTTGGACAAACTTATATGAACAAAAACATTTGTGTAATAACAAAACAAAAGGTCATAACTATTTGAAATATATAATTATTCAAATAGGTTTAATTATTTGAACTGGCTAAGTAAATAAAATTATTTTTTAAATTTTTTGCTTATTAATTTTTGAAATATTAATAAATTCATTTTATTTTATTCTGAATAGGGTAATATGAATTAAAAAAATTATTTTATGACAAAACAAAAGGTCATAACATTTTGAAATAAATAATTAGTCATATAGTCTTAAATATTTAGACTAGGTCGATAAATAAATTTATTTTTTAATTCTCTTAGTTAATAATTTTCAAAATATTATCATATTAGTATTATTTTATTTTGAATAAACATGTATGAACAGAAATAATTATTTTATTATAGAATAGAAGGTTATAATGATTTGAAGTATACAATTATTCAAATATAACTATTTGAATTGATTTGGTAAATAGATTTATTTTTTAAATTTATTACTTATTAATTTTTAAAAAATTAATAAATGAGTAGTATTTTATTCCGAACAAGCTTGAATGATCAAAAACATTTGTTATATGACCAAACAAAAGGTAATAATGATTTGAAATAGATAATTGTTTGAAATGATTCAATAAACAAATTCACTTTTTAAATCACTTACTTATTAATTTTTGAAATATTAATAAATTTGTATTATTTTATTTCGAATTAGCTTGTATGAACTTAAATGATTATTTTATGACAAAACAAAAGGTCATAATGATTTGAAATAAATAACTGTTTATATAATCTTAACTATTTGAACTGCTTCAACAAATAGATTTATTGTTTAAATCTTTTAGTTATTAATTTTGAAATATTATTAAATTAGTATTATTTTATTTCAAATAAGCTTGTATGAATTGAAACAATTATTTTATAACGGAACAAAAGGTTATAACAATTTGAAATAGGTAATTATTCAAATAGGAGCTGGTTCGATAAATAGATTTATTTTTTAAGTATTCTATTTATTAATTTTTAAAATATTAATAAATTAATATTATTTTATTCCGAATAGGCTTGTATGATGAAAACGAATTGTTTTATGACAAAACAAAGGTTCATAATAATTTAAAATAAATAATTGTTGAAATGACCATAATTATTTAAACTGATTCAATAAATATATTCACTTTTTAAATCAATTACTTATTAATTTTTGAAATAATAATCAATTATTATTATTTTATTTTAAATAAGCTTGTATGAACTAAAACAGTTGTTTTAGTAAAAAGCAAAGGTCATATCGATTTTAAATATATAACTGTTCAAATAGTCGTAACTATTTTAATTTGTTTAGAAAAAAAATTTATTTTTTTAAATCTTTTACGTATTAATTTTTAAGATATTAATAAATTAGTATTATTTTAATTTGGATAAGTTTTTATGAACTGAAACAATTATTTTATGTTAAAATAAAAGGTAATAGCAATTTTAAATAAGTAATTGTCCAAATAGTCAAACAATTTGAACTTGTTTAGGAAACAGACTTATTTTTTCGAATGTTAATATATTATGATTATTTTATTCTGAATAACTTGTATTATATGAAACAAATATTTTATGACTAAACAAAATGTCAGAACAATTTGAAATATATAATTATTCTAATAGTTTTAACTATTCGAATTGGTTTGATAAACACATTTATTTTTTAAATTTCTAGTTTATTAATTTTTGGAATATTATTAAATTAGTATTATTTTTAACTAAATAAACTTCCATGATCAGAAACAATTGTTTTATGACAAAACAAGCTTGTATGATAAAAAAACAATTGTTTTATAACAAAACAAAATGTTATAGTTATTTGAAATAGATAATTGTTTAAACGATCATAATTATTTAAACTGATTTGGTAAACAAATTTATTTTTTAAATATCTTACTTATTAATTTTATAAATATTAAGAAATTAGTATTTTTTTTATTCCATATAAACTTGTAGTAACTAGAACAATTATTTTATGATAAAACAAAAGATCTTAACAATTTTAAATCGACAATTGTTCAAATAATAATAATTATTTGAACTTGTTCGATAAATAGATTTATTTATTTAAATCTCTTTCTTATTAATTTTTTGAATGTTAATAAATTAGTATTAATTTATTCTAAATAAACTTGTATGAACTGAAACAATTGTTTTATGATCAAACGAAAAGTCAAAATGATTTGAAATATATAATTGTTTTAATAATCTTAACCATTTGAACTAGTTTAGTAAACAAATTTATTTTTTAAATCCCGTACTTATTAATTTTTGAAATATTATTAAATTTGTATTATTTTTATTCAAATAAACTTGTACGAATAAAATAATTATATTATGACAAAGCAAAATGTCATAATGATTTGAAATTGATAATCATTCATATAGTTTTAACTATTTGAACTGATTCGGCAACTGAATTTATTTTTAATTTTCTTTGTTATTAAGTTTCAGAATATTATTAAATTAGTATTATTTTATTCCAAACAAAATAGTATGAACAAAACCAATTGTTTGAAGACAAAACAAAATGTTATAATGATTTGAAATAGATAATTGTTCAAATAGTTATAATTATTTGAACTGATTTGATAAATAGAATTATTTTTTAAATCTCTTACTTATAAAATTTTGAATTATTAATAAATTAGTTTTATTTTATTTCGAATAAACTTATATGAGCTTAAATAATTATTTTATGATAAAACAAAAAGTCATAACAATTTAAAATAGATAATTATTCATATAGTCTTAACTGTTTAAACTAGTTCAACAAACAGATTTATTTTTTAAATCTATTATGTATGAATTTTTAGAATATTATTAAATTAGTATTATTTTATTCTAAATAAACTTGTATGAACAAAAATAATTATTTTATGACATAACAAAATATTATAACAATTTGAAATAATTAATTATTCAAGTAGTTATAACTATTTAAACTAGTTCGGTAAACAGATTTATTTTTTAAATCTCTTACTAATTCTTGAAATATTAATAAATTAGTATTATTTTATTTCAAATAAGTTTGTATGTTGAAAAACAATTGTTTTATAACAAAAAGAAAGGTAATAACGATTTCATTTCAAATAAGCATATATGTTGAAAAACAATTATTTTTTGACAAAATGAAAGGTAATAATGATTTAAAATAGATAATTATTCAAATGACCATAATTAATTGAATTGATTCGATAAAATGATTTATTTTATAAATCTCTTACTTATTAATTTTTGAAATATTAATAAAGTAGTATTATTTTATCGAATTAAAACAATTATTTTATGACACAATAAAAAATTGATAATGATTTTAAATAAGTATCTATTCAAATAATTTTAACTATTTGAACTTGTTCAGTAAATAGATTTATTTTTAAATCTCTTACTTATTAATTTTTGAAATATTAATAAATTAGTATTATTTTATTTCAAATAAGCATGTATGAATTGAAACAATTATTTTATGACTAAACAAAAGGTTATAAATCTCTTACTTATTAATTTTTGAAATATTAATAAAGTAGTATTATTTTATCGAATTAAAACAATTATTTTATGATACAATAAAAAATTCATAATGATTTTAAATAGGTATCTATTCAAATAATTTTAACTATTTGAACTTGTTCAGTAAATAGATTTATTTTTTAAATCTCTTACTTATTAATTTTTAAAATATTAATAAATTAGTATTATTTTATTTCAAATAAGCATGTATGAATTAAAACAATTATTTTATGACTAAACAAAAGGTTAAAATAATTTGAAATAGATAATTATTCAAATAATCTTAGCTATTTGAACTAATTCAGCAAACACATTTATTTTTTAAATCTTTTATTAATTTTTGAAATATCATTAAATTAGTATTATTTTAGACAAATTAATAAGCTTGTATGATAAAAAATAATTGTTTTATTACAAAACAAAGATCATAATGATTTAAGATTGATATTTTTTCAAATAGTGATAATTATTTAACTAGTTTGGAAAACAATTTTAGTTTTTAAATCTCTTGCTTAATAATTTTTGAAATATTAATATAGTAATATAATTTTTTTGGATAAGTTTTTATAAAATGAAACAACTGTTTTATGACAACAAAAGGTCAAAACGATTTTAAATAGATAATTATTCAAATATTCATATCTATTTGAATTTGTTTGGTAAACAAATTTATTTTTTCAAATCTCTTACTTATTAATTTTTTGAATATTAACAAATTAATATTATTTTATTTTGAATAAGTTTGTATGAACTGAAATAATTGTTTTATGATTAACAAAAAGTTAGAATGATTTGCAATAGATTCTAATAGTTTTAATTATTTAAACTGGTTTGGCAAATACATTTATTTTTTAAATCTCTTATGTATTAATTTTTGGAATATTATTAACTTAGTATTTTTTTAATCCGAATAAGTTTGTATGAAAAGAAACAATTGTTCTATGACAAAATAAAGATCATAACAATTTGAGATAAATAATTATTCAATAGTCATAATTATTTGAATTGGTTTGGCATATAGAGTTAGTTTTTAAATCTCTTATTAATTTTCAAAATATTAATAAATCAATATTATTTTAATTATGAATAATTTTGTATGAATAGAAACAATTATTTTATGATATAACAAAATATCATAATGATTTGAAATAAAAAATTGTTTAAATGGATGTGAGTATTTGAACTTATTTTCTTAAATAGATTTATTTTTTAAATCTCCTACCTATTAATTTTTAGAATATTAATAAATTAGTGCTATTTTATTCTGAATAAACATGTATAAATAGAAATAGTTGTTTTATGATAAAACAAAAAATCATAACTATTTGAAATAAATAATTGTTCAAACAGTTATAACTATTTAAGCTTGCTCGATAAACATATTTATTTTTTAAATCTTTAACTTGTTAATTTTTGTAATATTAATAAATTAGTATTATTTTGCTTCAAATAAGCGTGTATGAATAGAAACAACTTATTTATGACAAAATAAAAGGTCATAACTATTTGAAATAAATAGTTGTTCAAATAGCTGTAACTATTTGAACGTGTCTAGAAAATAGATTTATTTTTTAAATTTTTACTTATTAATTTTTTGGATGTTAATAAATTTATATTATTTTTTTCAAAATAAACTTGTATGAATAGAAACAATTGTTTTATGACAAAACAAAAGGTCATAATGATTTGAAATAGATAATTGTTTAAATAGTCATAACTATTAAACTTGTTCGATAAATACATTCATATTTTAAATATCTTACTCATTAATTTTTATAATATTAATAAATTAGTATTATTTTATTTCGAATAAGCCTATATGAATTGATACAATTGTTTTTTGATAAAACAAAAGATCATACCGATTTGAAATTGATAATTATTCAAATAGTTCTAACTATTTGAATTTATCCGGTGAACATTTATTTTTAAAATCTTTTACATATTAATTGTCAAAATATGAATAAATGAATATTATTTTAATCCAAATAAGGTTGCACGAATAAAAACAACTGTTTTATGACAAAACAAAAAGTCATAACTATTTGAACTTATTAGGTAAATTGATTTATTTTTTAATATCTTTTACTTATTAATTGTCTAAATATGAATAAATTTGTATTATTTTATTTGAAGTAAGCTTGTATGAATAGAAAAAATTGTTTTATGACAAAACAGAAGATTCTAGTGATTTGAAATAGATAATTATTCAAATAATCATAGCTATTTGAACTTGTTCGGTAAACATATTCATTTTTAAATCTCTCGCTTATTAATTTTTGGAATATTAATCAATTAGAATTATGTTATTTTGAATAAGCTTGTACGAATAGAAACAATGGTTTTGTGATAAAACAAAAGGTCATAACGATTTGAAATAGATAATTATTCAAACAGTCATAACAATTGGCATTGATCTGGTTAATAGATTCATATTAATTTTTAAAATTTTATAAATTAATATTATTTTATTTCAAACAAACTTATATGAACAAAAATATTTATTTTATGACAAAACAAAAGGTCATAATTATTTGAAATCGATTATTACTCAAAAAGTTATAATTATTTGAACTGATTTGATAAACAAAATTATTTTTTAAATCTCTTACTTATTAATTTTTAAAATATGAATAAATTTGTTTTATTTTATTCTGAATAAGTTAGTAAGAACTAAAAAAATTATTTTATGACAAAACAAAAGGTTATAATGATTTGAAATAAAAGAGTTGTTTATATAACCTTAACTATTTGAACTGATTCATCAAATAAATTTAGTTTTGAAATCTCTTAGTTATTAATTTTCAAAAATTTTACCATAGTATTATTTTATTCTAAATAAGCTTGAATGAATAGAAATAATTATTTTATGATAAACAAAAGGTTATAATAATTTGAAATATATAATTATTCAAATAGTAATAATTATTTGAACTAGTTCGTAAGCAAATTTATTTTTCAAATCTCTTGCCTATTAATTTTTGAAATATTAATAAATTAGTATTATTTTATTCCAAATAGGCTTGTATGATGAAAACAATTGTTTTATGACAAAACAAAATTTCATAATGATTTGAAATAGATAATTGTTCAAATGACCATAATTATTTGAATTGATTTGATAAATTGATTTATTTTTTAAATCTCTAACTTATCTGTTTTTGAAATATTAATAAGGTAATATTATTTTATTTTGGATAAGTTTTTATGAATTGAAACAATTTTTTTATGATAAAATAAAAGTTCATAACTATTTTAAATAGATAATTATTTAAATAGTCATAATTATTTAAACTTGTTCAGTAAATTGATTTTTGTAATTTCTTGCTTATTAATATTCTCAATGTTAAAAAATTAGTATTATCTTATTTCGAATAAGAATGTATGAACTGAAACAATTATTTTCTAGCTAAACCAAAGGTTAGAATGATTTGAAATAGATAATAGTTCTAATAGTCTTACTTATTTGAACTGATTTGGCAAACACATTTATTTTTTAAATCCTTACTTATTATATTTTAGAATATTATTAATTTAGCAACATTTTACTCTGAATAAACTTGTATGAATAGAAACAAATATTTTAGGACAAAATAAAGATCATAACGATTTGAGATAGATAATTGTTCAAATAGTCATAACTATTTAAACTAATTTGGTAAAGAGATTCAGTTTTAAAATCTCTTATTAATTTTCAAAATAGTAATAAATTAGTATTATTTTATTCTAAATAATTTTGTAAGAATAAAAATAATTATTTTATTGTAAAACAAAATGTCATAATGATTTGAAATATATAATAGTTCAAATGGACATGACTATTTGAACTTGTTGGGTAAATAAATTTATTTTTTAAAACTTTACATAATTAATTTCTAGAATATTAGTAAATTAGTAATATTTTATTCCAAATAAACTTGAATGGATAGAAATAATTGTTTTATAACAAAAAAAGATCATAATGATTTGAAATAAATAATTGTTCAAATAGTCATAACTATTTAAACTTGCATAGTAAATGGATTTATTTTTTAAAATTTTACTTATTAATTTTTAAAATATTAATAAATTAGTATTATTTTATTCCGGATAAGTTTGTATGAACAGAAACAATTGCTTTATGACAAAACAAATGGTCATACGATTTGGAATATATAATTATTCAAATAGTCATAACTATATGAATATGTTTAAAAAATAGATTTATTTTTTAAAATTTTACTCATTAATTATTGGAATATTAATAAATTTATAATATTTTATTCAAAATAAGCTTGCATGAACAAAACCAATTGTTTTATGACAAAAAAGGTCATAATGTTTTGAAATAGATAATTATTTGGATAATCATAACTATATGAACTTGTTTGATAAATATGCTTACCAAACCATTTTAAATAGTTTTGACTATTTGAATAATTATCTATTTTAAATCATTATAACCTTTTATTTTGTCATCAAACAATTGGTTTTATTCATACTTTTTTATTCGAAATAAAATACTAATTAAATAATATTCCAAAACTTAATAACCAAGAAAATTAAAAAATAAATTTAATTACCAAACTAGTTCAAATATTTAAGACTATATGAATAATTATTTATTTCAAATCATTGTTACATTTTCTTTTATCGTAAAATAATTATTTTGTTCGTATAACCTTATTTGGATTAAAACAATACTAATTTAATAATATTTTGAATATTAATAAGTAAGAAATTTAAAAAATAAATTTGTTTACCGAATAAATTCAAATGGCTAAGACTATTAGAATAATTATTTACTTCAAATCGGTTTGGCCTTTTGTTTAGTTATAAAACAATAGTTTCAGTTCATACAAGCTTATTCAGAATAAGTTAATACTAATTTATTAACATTTGAAAAATTAATAAGAAAGAGATTTAAAAAATAAATTTATTTTTTGAACAAATTTAAACATTTAAAATAATTATCGCTATTTGAACGATTATCTATTTCAAATCGTTATGACCTTTTGTTTTGTCATAAAATAATTATTTTTTATCATACAAGCTTATTTGAAATAAAATAATACTAATTTATTAATATTTCTAAAATTAGTAAGTAAATAGATTTAAAAAATAAATATGCTTATCGAAGCAATTCAAATAGTTATGACTATTTGAACAATTATTAATCTCAAATAGTTAAAATCTTTGCTTTATCATCAACATAGAAGCTTACTCGATTAAAAATAATACTAACTTAATAATATTCAAAATATTAATAAGTAAGATATTTAAAAAATAAATGTATTTGTTAAACCAATTTAAATAGTTAAAATTATTAGAATAATTATATATTACAAATCGTTCTCACTTTTTCTTTAGTTGTACAATATTTGTTTCATATCTTACAAGCTTATTCAGAATAAAATAATCCAAAGTTATTAACATTCAAAAAATAAATAAGCAAAAGATTTGAAAAAATAAATCTGTTTACTGAATAAGTTCCAATAGTCGTGACTATTTGAACAATTATTTATGTAAAATCATTATGACCTTTATTTTAACATAAAACAATTGTTTTGGTTCATAAAAGCTTATCTAAAATAAAATATTACAAATTTCTTAATATTTCAAAAATTAATAAGTAAGAGTTTAAAAAATAAATTTGTTTATCGAATAAATTCAAAAAGTTATGACTATTTAAACAACTGTTTATTTAAAATTGTTCTGACTTTTTGTTTTGTCATAAAGCAGTTGTTTCAATTCATACAAATTTATTCAAAATAAAATAATATTGATTTCTGAATATTTCAAAAATTAATAAGTAAGTGATTTAAAACATGAATCTATTTATTGAATTAGTTCAAATAATTTGCCTATTTCAAAAATTATCTATTTTAAATCATTATTACCTTTTGTTTGGTCATATAGCAATTACTTTTGATCACACCTATTTATTCAAAATAAAATAATATGAATTTATTAATATTTCAAAAATTAATAAGTAAGAGATTTAAAAAATAAATTTGTTTACCGAAGCAATTTAAATAGTTATGACTATTTGAACAATTGTATACTTCAAATCATTATAACTTTTTGTTCTATTATAAAACAATTATTTTTGTTTATATAAGCTTATTTGAAATAAAATAATACAAATCTAATAATATTTCAAAAATTAATAACTAAGAGATTTAAAACATAAATTTATTTGTCGAACCAGTTCAAATAGTTAGGGTTATATGAATAGTTTTCTATTTCAATTCGTTATACTAATCTTTGTTTTGTCATAAAATAATTTTTTTAATTCATACTAGCTTATTCAAAATAAAATAAAATAAAATTATTAGTGTTTTAAAAATTAATAAGTAAGAAATTTAAAAAACAATTTATTTACTTTACTAGTTCAAATAATTATGACTTTTGAACAATTATTTATTTTAAATCGTTGTGGCCTTTTGTTGTCATAAGAAAAAATGTTTTTGTTCATATAAGTTTGTTCAAAATAAAATAATACTAATATATTAATGTTTCAAAATTAATAAGAGAATTAAAAAATAAATTTGTTTATCAAGTCAGCTCAAATAGTATGACTATTTGAGTAATTATTTATTTCAAATTGTTATGACTTTTTGCTTTGTTATAAAATAATAATTTTTGTTCATACAAGCTTATTCGAATTAAAAAAATACTAATTTATTAATATTTTGACAATTAATAAATAAAAAAATTTAAAAATAAATATGTTTACCTAACTAGATCAAATAATCATGACTATTTTAATAATTATCTATTTTAAATCGTTATGACTTTTTGTTTATCATAAAATAATTGTTTTAGTTGATATAAACTTATTCGAAATAAAATAATAGCAAGCTATTAATATTCAAGAAATTAATAATTAAGAGATTTAAAAAATGAATCTATTTACTGAATAAGTTTAAATAATTATGACTACTTAAACAATTATCTATTTGAAATTACTACACCTTTTGCTTTGTCATAAAATGATTTTTTCTGTTCATAGAAACTTATTTCGAATAAAATAATTTGAATTTATTAATATTAAGATAATTAATAAGTAAAAGATGTAAAAAATAAATTTGTTCTTTTAATAAGTTCAAATTGTTGACTATTTAAGCAATTTTTTATTTCAACTTTTTATGACTTTTTGTTTTGTCATAAAATAATTGTTTTTATTCATACAAGCTTATTTGGATTAAAATAATTAATTTATTAATATTTCAACAATTAATAAGTAAAAGATTTAAAAAATAAATATGTTTATCGAACAAGTTTAAATAGTCATGACTATTTGAATAATTATTTATTTCAAATCATTATAACTTTTTCTTTTGTAGTAAATCAATCATTTCAGTTCATATAAGCTTATTTGATACAAAATTAATATTTCAAAAATTAATTAGTAAGAGAATTAAAAAAATATATGTTTACTAAATAAGTTCAAATAGTTATGACTATCGAAACAATTATCAATTTCAAAACATTATGACATTTTGTTTTGTCATAAAATAATTGGTTTTGTTTATATAGGCTTATTTCAAATAAAATACTATAAATTTATTAATATGCCAAAAATTAATAAGTAAAAATTAAAAAAATAAATATGTTTTCTTAACATGTTCAAATAATTATGAATATTTGAATAACTGTCTATTTTATATTGTTATGACTTTTTGTTTTGTCGTAAACTAATCGTACTTGCTTTTATTGGTAAAATTCTTTAATTGTTTGGTACTTTTTTTTTCTCTTTATTTGATTGTTTATTCATTTGTTTTGTTTTATGCATAATTGTTTATTTATTCACTTTGTTTTATGGTTTTCATTATTTGATATTAAATTTAATAAAATAATAAAAAATAAAAATTTTGGGAAAAATATTAATCATCCAATGATGGAATTTAATTAATTTTTGAAATATTAATAAATTAGTTTTTTTATTTTATTTTGAATATGCTTGTATGAACAGAAACATTTGGTTTATGACAAAACAAAAGCTCATAACTATTTGAAATAGATAATTGTTCAAATAGTCATAACTATTTGAATGTGTTTAAAAAATAGATTTTGTTGTCAAACAATTGGTTCTGTTCATACTATTTTATTCAAAATAAAACAATAGTAATTTAACAATATTCCAAAACTTAATCACTGAGAAAATTAAAAAATAAATCTAATTGCTGAACTAGTTTAAATATTTAAGACTATATGAACGATTATCCATTTTCAATTGTTATGACATTTTCTTTTGTCGTAAAATAATTGTTTTGCTCGTACAAGCTTATTCGAATTAAAATAATACTAACTTAAAAATTATTTCAAATATTAATAAGATATTTAAAAAATAAATTTGTTTACTGAATTAATTCAAATGATTAAGACTATTAGAATAATTGCCAAATTCAAATCGTTTTGACTTATTGTTTAGTTATAAAACAATTATTTCAGTTCATACAGCCTTATTTAGAATAAGTTAATACTAATTTATTAATATTCAAAAAATTAATAAGAAAGAGATTTAAAAAAATAAATCTATTTGTTGAACAAGTTCAAATAGTTATTATTATTTGACAAATTATCTATTTAAAATTGTTATAATATTTTGATTTGTCATAAAACAATTGTTTCAGTTAATACAAGCTTAGATAGAACAAAATAATATAAATTTATTAATATTTCCTAAATTAATAAGTAAAAAATTAAAAAAATAAATATATTTATTGAATTAGTTAAAATAATTATGACCATTTGAACAATTATCTATTTCCAAACAAAAGGTCATAATGATTTGAAATAGATAGTCGTTCAAATGACCATAATTATTTTAATTGATTCAATAAACATGTTTATTTTTTAAATTTCTTACTTATTAATTTAAGAAATATTAATAAATTAGTATTATTTTATTCTGTTTAAGCTTGTATTAGCTGAAACAATTATTTTATGATAAATCAAAATATTATAACAATTTTAAATAGATAAATTTTTAAATAATAATAACTATTTGAACTTGTTCAATAAATAGATATATTTTTTTAAATCTCTTATTAATTTTTGAATCTTAATAAATTAGTATTAACTTATTCTAAATAAGCATGTATGAATTGAAACAATTGTTTTATAACTAAACAAAAGATTAAAATGATTTAAAGTAAATAATTATTCTAATAGTCTTAACCATTTGAATTGATTCAGTAAATAATTTTTTTTTAAAAATCTATTACCTATTAATATTCGAAATATTATTAAATTAGTATTATTTTAATTCGAATAAGCTTGTATGAATAAATCAATTGTTTTACTACAAAAGAAAATATCATAATGATTTTGAAATGGATAATCATTCATATAGTCTAAACCATTTGAACTAGTTTTGCAATTATATTTATTTTTTTATTTTCTTGGTGATTAAGTTTTGGAATATTATTAAATTAGTATTATTTTATTTCAAATAAAATAGTATGAACGAAACTAATTGTCTGATAATAAAATAAAAATGTTATAATGATTTAAAATAGATAATTGTTCAAATAATCGAAACTATTTGAAATGATTTGGTAAGCAAATTTACTTTTTAAATCTTTTAGTGGTTAATTTTCTAAATATTAATAAATTAATATTATTTTGTTTTGAACAAACTTATATTAACAAAAACAATTGTTTTATAACAAAACAAAAAGTAATAACGATTTGAAATAGATAATTATTTAAATAGTTATAATTATTTAAACTGATTCGATAAATAGAATTATTTTCTAAATCTCCTACATATAAAATTTTGAAATATTAATAAATTTGTTTTATTCTATTATAAAGAAGCTTGTATCAACTAAAATAATTGTTTTATGACAAAATAAAAAGTAATATCAATTTGAAATAAATAATTGTTCATATAATCTTAACTGTTAGATTTGGTTTGACAAGCGAAATTATTTTTTATATCTCTTAGTTATTAATTTTTAGAATATTACTAAATTAATATTATTTTATTCTAAATAAACTTGTATGAACAGAAACAATGTATTATAATAAAACAAAAAGTTGTAACAATTTGAATGTACAATTGTTTAAATAGTCATAACTATTTGAACTGGTTTAGTAAACAAATTTATTTTTTAAATATCTTATTAATTCTTTAAAATATTAATAAATTAGTATTATTTTATTTCAAATAAGCTTGTATGTTGAAAAATAATTATTTTATGACAAAATAAACGGTAATAACGATTTAAAATAGATAGTTGTTGAAATGACAAAAATTATTTGAACTGATTCGGTAAATTGATTTATTTTTTAAATCTTTTACTTATTAATTTTTGAAATATTAATATTGTAATATTATTTTATTTTGGATAAGTTTTTATGAACTAAAACAATTGTTTTATGACAAAACAAAATGGTCATAATGATTTTTGATAGATAATTATTCAAATGGTCATAACTGTTTGAATTTATTTAGTATATAGATTTATTTTTTAAATTTTCATGCTCATTAATTTTTTGAATGTTAATAAATTGGTATTGGTTGATTCTAAATAAGCTTGTATAAACTAAAACAATTATTATATGACTAAACAAAAGGTCAAAATGATTTGAAATATGTTATTGTTATAATAATCTTAACTATTTAAATTAGTTTGGTAAATATATTTATTTTTTAAATCTCTTATTAGTTTTTGGAATAATATTAAATTAGTATTATTTTTATTTGAATAAGCTTATATGATCAGAAACATTTATTTTTTGAGAAAACAAAGAGCATAACAATTTGAGGTTAATTTTAGTTTAAATAGTCATACCTATTTGTATTAGTTTAGAAAATAGCTTTAGTTTTAAATCTTTTACTTATTAATTTTCAAAATATTAATAAAATAGTATTATTTTATTTTGGATAAGTTTTTATGAACTAAAACAATTGTTTTATGACAAAATAAAAAATCATAATAATTTTAAATTGATAATTATTCAAATAGTCAAATCTATTTGAACTTATTAAGTAAACATATTATTTAAATCTCCTATTCATTAATTTTTTGAATGTTAAGAAATTAGTATTATTTATTCTGACTAAGTTTGTATAAACTGAAATAATTATTTTATGAATGAACAAAAGGTCAGAACGATTTGAAATATATAATTGTTATAATAGTCTTAATTATTTGAACTAATTTGGCAAAGACATTTATTTTTTAAATCTCTTACTTACTAATTTTTGGAATATTATTAAACTAATATTATTTTAATTTGAATAAGCTTATATGTAAAGAAATAATTGTTTTATGACAAAATAAAGATCATAACAATTTGAGATAGATAATTATTCAAATAGTCAAACTATTTGAACTCTTTTAGTAAAGGGATTTAGTTTTTAAATCTCTTAATAATTTTTAAAATATGAATAGATTAGTATTATTTTATTTTCAATAATTTTGCATGAGCAGAAACAATTGTTTTATGAACAAAAGGTTGTAACAATTTAAAATAAATAATTATTCAAACGGATATGACTATATGAACTTGTTTGATAAATTGATTTATTTTTTAAATCTCCTTCATATTAATTTTTAGAATATTAATAAATTAGTATGTTTTTTATTTTGAATAAATTTGTATGAATAGAAACAATTGTTTTATGACAAAAAAATTATCATAACTATTTAAAATAAATAATTATTTAAATAGTCATAACTATTTGAACTTGCCCGGTAAATAGATTTATTTTTTAAATTTTTTACTTATTAATTTTTGGAATATTAATAAATTAGTTTTTTTATTTTGAATATGCTTGTATGAACAAAAACATTTGGTTTATGACAAAACAAAAGCTCATAATTATTTGAAATAGATAATTATTCAAATAGTCATAACTATTTGAATGTGTTTAGAAAATATATTTATTTTTAAAATTTTTACCTATTAATTTTTGGAATGTTAAGAAATTTATATTATTTTTATTTGGAGTTAGCTTGTATGAATAGAAACAATTATTTAATGACAAAATAAAAGGTCATAATAATTTGAAAATAGATAATTGTTTATATAGTTATAACTATTTGAACTTGTTTGGTAAATAGATTCATATGTTAAATTTCTTACTCATTAATTTTTGGAATATTAAACAATTAGTATTATCTTATTTCAAATAAGCTTATATGAACTAATGTAATTATTTTATGACGAAACATAAGTTATAACGATTTAAAATAAAGAATTATTCAAATAGTTATGACTATTTGAACTTATTTAAAAAATATATTTATTTTTAAAATCTTTTGCTTATTCATTGTCGAAATATTAATAAATTAATATTATTTTAATCCAAATAAGCTTATATGAATAAAAAGAATTGTTTTATGACAAAAAAAATCATAATGGTTTGAAATATATAATTGTTTAAATAGTCATAACTATTTGAGCTTATTCGGTAAACATATTTTATTTTTAAATCTTTTAATTATTATTTGTTGTTATATTAATAAATTTATATTATTTTAATTGAAATAAGCTTGTATGAATAGAAAAAAAATATTTTATTACAAAACAAAAGGTTTTAGTGATTTGAAATAGGTAATTATTCAAAGCCATAACTATTTGAAGTTGTTCGATACACAGATTCAATTTTTAAATCTATTACTTATTAATGTTTGAAATATTAATAAATTAGAATTATGTTATTCTGAATCAACTTATAAACAGAAACAATTGTTTTGTAACAAAACATAAGGTTATAACAATTTGAAATTGGCAATTGTTTAAATAGTTACAACTATTTGTACTAGTCAAGCTAATGGATTCATTTTTTAAATTCGATAATTATTAATTTTTAGAATATTAACAAATTAGCATTATTCTATTCCAACTAAGACTGTATAAATAGAAACAATTGTTTTATGACAAAACAAATGTAATAACGATTTGAAATAAATAATTGTTCAAATTATTATAACTAATTGGACTAGTTTGGTAAACAAATTTATTTTTTAAATCTCTTATTAATATTTAAAATATTATTAAATTAATATTAATTTATTTCAAACAAACTTATATAAAGAAAAATATTTATTTTATGACAAAGCATAAGGTTATAATGATTTAAAATAGATAATTATTCATATAGCCCTTAACTATTTGAATTGGTTCGATAGACAAATTAATTTTTTAAATATCTTAGTTATTAAATTTCATAATATTATTAGATTAGTATTATTTTATTCGGAATAAACTTGTATGAACATAAATAATTGTTTTATGAGAAAGCAAAATGTTATAACTATTTGAAATATATAATTGTTCAAATCCTCAAAGCTATTTGAATAGGTTCAGTAAGCATATCAATTATTTAAATCTCCTACTTATTATTTTTTGAAAGATTAATAAATTAGTATTATTTTATTCTGAATATGCTGGAATGTTAAAAAACAATTGTTATATGACCATACAATAAGTAATAATGATTTAAAATAGAAAATTGTTGACATGACCATAATTATTTAAATTGATTCAGTAAACAAAAATCAATTGCTTATTAATTTTTGAAATATTAATAAATTAGTATTATTTTATTTCAAACAAGTTTATATGAACTAAAACTATTGTTTTATGACAAAATAAAAGGTTATAACGATTTGAAATAGATAATTGTTTATATTGTCTTAACTATTTGAACTGCTTTGATGAACATATTTATTTGTTAAATCTCCTAGTTATTGATTTTTGAAATATTATTAAATTAATATTGTTTTATTTTGAATAAACTTATACGAATCAAAACAATTATTTTATAACTAAACAAAGGTTATAACAATTTCAAATATATAATTGTTCAAATGGAAACTAGTTCGGTAAACATATTTATTTTAAATCTCTTGATTTTTGAAATATTAATAAGTTAGTATTATTTAACTCCGAATAGGCTTATATGATAAAAAAAATGACTGTTTTACGATAAAATAAATGTTCATAATGATTTGAAATAGGTAATTGTTCAAATGACCATAATTATTTGAATCGATTCTATAAACTAACCTATTTTTTAAATCTCTAAGTTATCTATTTTTGAAATATTAATAAAGTGATATTATTTTATTTTGGAAAAGCTTTTATGAACCAAAACAATTATTTTATGATAAAACAAAAGGTCATATTTATTTTAAATAGATAATTATTTAAATAGTTATAACTAATTGAACTTGTTAAATAAATAGATTTATTTTTTTTAAATTTCTTGTTTATTAATTTTTTGAATATTAATAAATTAGTATTGTTTTATTTCAAATAAAGATGTATGAACTGAAAAAATTATTTTATGAGTAAACAAAAGGTCAGAAGGCTTTGAAATAGATAATTGTTTTAATAGTCTTAACTATTTGGACTGGTTTGACAAACATATTTGTTATTTAAATCCTTACTGATTAATTATTAGAATATTATTAATTTAGAAATATTTTACTCTGAATAAGTTTGTATGAATAGAAACAAATGTTTTAAGACAAAACAAAGATCATAATAATTTGAGATAGATAATTGTTCAAATAGTCATAACTATTTTAGCTAGTTTGGTAAATAGATTTAGTTTTTAAATCTCCTATTAATTTTTGAAATATTAACAAATTATTGTTATTTAATTTAAAATAATTTTGTATAAATAAAAACAATAGTTTTACGATAAAACAAAATGTCATAACAATTTGAAATAGATAATAGTTTAAATAGACATGATTATTTGAACTTATTTGGTAAACATATTTATTTTTTAAATATCTAATTTATTAATATTTAGAAAATTAATAAATTAGTATTATTTTATTTTGAATAAACTTGTATGAATAGAAGTAATTGTTTTATGACAAAACAAAAGATCATAACGATTTGAACTATATAATTGTATAAATAGTCGTAACTATTTGAACTCGTTTAGTAAACAAATTTATTTTTAAAATTTTTTACTTATTAATTTTTGAAATTTTAATAAATTAGTATTATTTTATTCTGGATAAGTTTTTATGAATAAAAACAATTGGTATATGACAAAACAAAAGGTCATAATGATTTTGAAATAGATAATTATTCAACTAGTCATAACTATTTGAACGTGTTCAGAAAACAAATTTATTTTTAAAATTTTTAATTATTAATTTTAAGAATATTAATAAATTTAAATTATTTTATTCGAAATAAGCTTGCATGAACAAAACCAATTGTTTTATGACAAAAGACAATGTCATAATATTTGAAATAAATAATTATTCAGATAGTCATAACTATTTTAACTTATTTGATGAAAAAGATTTTTTTTATTCTCTTACTTATTAATTTTTGAAATATTAATAAATGAGTAGTAGTTTACTTCAAATAAGTTTATAAGAACTGAAACAATTGTTTATTGTAAAAGAAAAGTCATAATGATTTAAAATAGATAATTATTTAAATAGTCATGACTATTTAAACTTGTTTGGTAAACATATTTATTTTTAAATCTTTTACTTATTAATTATCGAAATATTAGTAAATGAATATTATTTTAATATGAATAAACTTGTATGAATATAAATAATTATTTTATGACAAAACAAAAAAGTCACAATAAGTTGAAGTAAATTATTGCTCAAATAATCATAATGATTTGAACTTGTTCGATAAACTGATTTATTTTTTAAATATTTTACTTATTAATTATCTTAATATTAATAAATTTGTATTAGTTTATTTGAAATAAGCCTGTATGAATAGAAAAAATTATTTTATGATAAAATAAAAAAGGTTATAATAATTTCAAATATATAATAATTTAAACAATCATAATTATTTAAACTTGTTCGGTAAACAGATTCATTTTTAAATCTCTTTTTTATTAATTTTTAGATTATTAATAAATTAGTATTATTTTATTTTGAATAAGTTTATATGAACTGAATTAATTCTTTTATGTTAAAATAAAAAGTTATAATGATTTGAAATAGATAATTTTTCAAATAGTCATGATTATTTGATCTAGTTTGGTAAATATATTTATTTTAAAAATTTTTATTTATTAATTGTCAAAATATTGATAAATTAGTATTATTTTATTTTAAATTAGCTTGTATGAACAGAAACAATTATTTTATATTAGAACAAAAAGTCATAACAATTTGAATTGAATAATTGCTCAAATAGTTATAACTATTTAAACTAGTTTGATAAATAAATTTATTTTTGAAATCTCTTATTACTATTTGAAATATTAATAAATTAGTATTACTTTATTTCGAATAAATTTATAAGAACAAAAACATTTATTTTACGACAAAACAAAAGGTTATAAGAATTTGAAATAGCTAATTGTTTAAATAGTAATACTTATTTGAACTAGTTAAGTAAACATAATTATTTGTTAAATCTATTATTAAATTTTGAAATATTAATAAATTTGTTTTATTTTATTCCAAAATGAGCTAGTACGAATTATAAAAAAACTTATTTTATGAAAAAATAAAAGGTAATAACAATTGAAAATAAATAATTGTTTATATAATCTTAAATATTTGAACTAGTTCGGCAAATAAATTTATTTTTTAATTTTCGTAGTTATTAATTTTTGGAATATTATTAGATTAGTATTAGTTTATTCTGAATAAACTTGTATGAATAAAAATAATTGTTTATGATAGAACAAAATGTTATAATGATTTAAGTATGAAAAAAAATAATTGTTTTATAACAAAACAAAAAGTTATAATGATTTAAAGTATACAATTGTTCAAATAGTCATAACAATTTGAACTAGTTCATTTTTTAAATCTCCTACTTATTACTTTTTGAAAGATTAATAAATTAGTATTGTTTTATTTTGAATATGTTGGAATGTTAAAAAACAATTGTTATATGACCAAACAACAGGTAATAATAATTTGAAATAGATAATTATTGACATGAGTATAATTATTTGAATTGATTTAGTAAACAAAAATCAGTTACGTATTAATTTTTGAAATATTAATAAATTAGTATTATTTGATTTCAAGCAAGTTTATATGAACTAAAACTATTGTTTTATGATAAAATAAAAGGTCATAACGATTTGAAATAGATAATTGTTCATATTATCTTAATTATTTAAACTGCTTCGACAAATAAATTTATTTGTTAAATCTCCTAATTATTAATTTTAAAAATATTATTAAATTAATATTATTTTATTTTGAATAAGCTTATATGAATCAAAACAATTATTTTATAACTGAACAAAGGTTATAACAATTTCAAATATATAATTGTTCAAATGGAAACTAGTTTGATAAATAGATTTATTTTTAAATCTCTTACTTATTAATTTTTGAAATATTAATAAATTAGTATTATTTTATTCTAAATAGGCTTATATGATAAAAAAATTGTTTTATGATAAAATAAAAGTTCATAATGATTTGAAATAGGTAATTGTTCAAATAACCATAATTATTTGAATCGATTCTATAAACTAACCTATTTTTTAAATCTTTAAGTTATCTATTTTTGAAATATTAATAAAGTAATATTATTTTATTTCGGATAAGCTTTTATAAACTGAAACAATTATTTTATGATAAAACAAAAGGTCATATTTATTTTAAATAGATAATTATTTAAATAATCATAACTATTCGAACTTGTTAAATAAACAAATTAATTTTTTTAGATTTCTTGTTTATTAATTTTTTGAATGTTAATAAATTAGTATTATTATTTTTCAAATAAACATGTATGAACTGAAAAAATTATTTTATGAGTAAACAAAAAGTCAAAATGATTTGAAATAGATAATTATTTTAATAGTCTTAACTATTTGGACTGATTTGGTAAATATTTTTATTTTTTAATTCTCTTATTAATTTTTAGTATATTATTAATTTAGCAATATTTTT